>JAJHSJ010000003.1:74782805-75083721 GCA_021015155.1 Magnolia officinalis
TTTGAGTTGTTTCCTGTGTCAACTTAATTGTGTCAGTTCATAGTAGTTTTGCATTCATCACATTCATCTTGAAAGTCATAACACCTAGTAGTCTAGTTGGGTAGAGTTTGGTTCAAGTCTTCACTGTATGCCCACGAGAAGAGGTAGAGGTTTCGGACTTCAACCTACCATGAATAACGAGCAGTTATCTGAGCAACTTGCTCAATTGATACAAAAGATAACCGCCCTAGAAGCGGGTCAGAAGCGCGAGTTTGCCCGCCTTGAGAACCAAATTACCACTACCATGACTAAGGTCGAGCAACTAGAGGCGTCCCAAAAGGAAAATCCCGCTGTAGGGGATGATGCGTACTCCCAAGTGGGAGGAATCATTGAAGAACGCGCTGCCACACGTGGTGGTAATGAAGATAGAGATCGTGGTAACGGTCGTGGTGTGGTGCGAGAGGCACGAGCCACATGTGATCATCAAGACCGTTATGATCCAGATGAGCGTGCGATGAAGAGTGTGAGAGTTGAGGCCCCGAGTTTTGATGGGCGCTTGGATCCCAAGGCATTCCTTGACTGGGTTGCTGACATGGACCACTACTTTGAGTGGTATGGCATGTCGGAAAAACCGTCAAATGCGGTTTGCTAAGATGAAACTTGTGGGTCAAGCCAAGCTCTTCTGGACCAACACCGAGCGTAGGATAGAGAGAGTTGGTGGTAGAGCCCCTATCATGCATTGGTATGAGATGAAAGAGAAGTTGAAGGAGAAGTACCTTCCTCTCTCATACCGCCAGAAGCTCCTTGACCAATGGCAATCCTTACGCCAAGGGTCAATGTCTGCCGCTGACTACATCGCTAAATTTGAAGAATATGTGATGCGATGTGATATCCGAGAAGACCCTCTAGTAACGCTCTCGCGTTTCAAGACGGGCCTTCGTGCGGATCTTCAGCGCGAGCTTATGACTCGGCCCTTAACGGACTTGGATGAAGCATATCAAGTCGTGTGCAGGAGTTAGAGCAATATCTGAAGGCTCCTGTCGTTCGTCGTTTTGAGTCCCGAGACTCCAGTGCTAGATCTAGTTCCCAGGGAACTAGACCTAATATTGGTAGTCAACCTAGGGCACAGGCGACCATTTCGCCTAGGCCTAGGGAGGACAAGGGTAAAGGGGTTCTTGGTGCCGGTCCTAGTAACATGAACCAAGTGAGGTGCTATGAGTGTGGCAATCTTGGCCACATGTCTAATCAGTGTCCTACGAAGAGCCGTGGGAGAGCCTTAGTTATAGGCGAGTCCCACGAGGGTGGAGATGACCAGGGTGATTATGAAGTTGAAGAGTATCACCCTGAAGGAGGACTTACTGATGAAGAAGAAGTGGATGGAGAAGCAACGCTTGCAGTAGTCAGGCGTGTGCTAGCTCAGTCTAGAAGTAGTGCTGACTGGCGTCGAAGCACTATCTTCTACACTATTGCCAAGTGTGGTGAAAAGAATTGTAAGGTGATAGTGGACAGTGGAAGTTGTCAGAATGTGATTTCCACTAGCACCTTAGATCGCTTAAAACTGAAATCCACACCTCATCCAGACCCGTATAAAGTTTCTTGGGTTGACAAGACATCCCTACCTGTCACCCAGCAATGTCTAGTCCCCATCGAGTTTGGGTCATACAAAGAGTCCCTGTGGTGTGATGTCTTACCTATGGATGTGGGACATGTTATCCTAGGTAGACCGTGGCTATTCGATAATGATGTCACGATCTTTGGCCGTTCGAATGCGTGTACTTTTATGTATAACGGTAAAAAGATCAAACTTAATCCCATGCCACCTGAGAATACACTAGGGAAGAAGAAGGATGAGAAGGCAAGTGAGCCTAGAGGAATGGGGAAATCTCAAACCTAAGTCTCTACATATAATCAGCGCAAGAGAGTTTGAAAAAGAGGCTAAGGAGGATTCTATGGTGTATGCCCTTGTGGCTAGAGAGATTACACCTGAGGTTCCATCAGAGTTGCCCCGTGAGGTGACTTCGGTCCTGAAGGAATACAGTGATGTATTTCCTGAAGACTTACCGAATGAGTTGCCACCTATGAGGGACATACAGCATGCCATTGATCTTGTCCCAGGGTCTACTCTACCGAACCTTCCTCACTACAGGATGAACCCTGCAGAGCATGCAGAGTTGAAGAAGCAAGTTAATGAGCTTCTGCAAAAGGGTTTCATCCAAGAGAGTATGAGCCCGTGTGCCGTGCCTGCATTGTTGACGCCAAAGAAAGATGGCACGTGGCGCATGTGTGTGGACAGTCGTGCCATAAACAAAATTACTGTCAAGTATAGGTTCCCTATACCTAGACTTGATGATATGCTTGACATGATGGCCAGGTCCACTATATTCTCTAAGATAGACCTCAAGAGTGGATATCACCAAATCCGTATACGCCCAGGAGATGAGTGGAAGACGGCGTTTAAGACGAAAGATGGGCTGTATGAGTGGTTGGTCATGCCCTTCGGCTTGACTAACGCACCTAGTACTTTCATGCGGGTGATGACACAAGCTTTGAGGCCGTTCATGGAAAAATTCCTAGTGGTGTACTTTGACGATATTCTTATTTATAGTACCACTAAGGAATCACACCTTGAACATTTAAAGAAGGTCTGTAGTGTCCTTAGGAAGGAAAAGTTGTACGCTAATCTTAAGAAATGTGCATTCATGTCTAGCCAAGTTGTGTTCTTAGGATTTATAGTGTCATCTGAAGGGATGCGCGCAGACCCTGAAAAAGTCAGGGCCATAGTTGAGTGGCCGGAACCAAGGAACATTCATGAGGTGCGAAGCTTTCACGGCCTAGCAACTTTTTATCGTCGGTTCATTAGGGGTTTTAGCACGATCATGGCTCCCATTACCGAGTGCATGAAAAAGGGAGAGTTCGTGTGGTCTAAAGCCGCAGTCAAGGCTTTTAAGGAAATTAAGGGCAAGATGGTAGAAGCTCCTGTCATGCGTCTACCTGACTTTTCTAAAGTCTTTGAAGTAGAAGTAGCGTGTGATGCGTCTGGTGTCGGTATAGGTGGAGTGTTGAGTCAAGAAGGACACCCAGTGGCCTATTTCAGTGAGAAACTGAATGAGGCAAAACAAAAATACTCCACTTACGACAAAGAATTTTATGCGGTAGTGCAATCCCTGAGACATTGGCGACACTATCTCCTACCGCAAGAATTCGTTTTGTTTTCTGATCATGAGGCGTTGAGATATTTGCATTCTCAGAAGAAACTCAACCCAAGGCATGCCAAGTGGGTAGCGTTTCTTCAGGAATATTCGTTTGTTTTGAAACACAAGGCCGGGGTTGAAAACAAACCAGCAGATGCCCTTAGTAGGAGAGTGGCGTTGCTCAACTCCTTGAGTGTAGAGGTAGTCGGATTTGAGCAACTGAAAGATGAATACCCCACATGTTCTGATTTTGGGGGTACTTACGCGTCGCTCTCTAGTGACCAGCATATTATGGGTGAATATGTTCTTAAAGATGGCTTCCTTTTCAAGGGAGACAGACTTTGTATTCCCCGTATGTCCCTTCGTGAATTCCTCATCTGGGAGCTTCATTCAGGAGGGATAGCTGGCCATTTTGGTCGTGATAAGACCATTGCCCTCGTGGAAGATCGTTTCTATTGGCCAAGTCTCAAGCGAGATGTAGCCAAAGTTTTAGGGCAGTGTCGAACATGTCAGCTGGCAAAGCAAAGAAAGCAAAATACCGGGCTGTACACGCCATTGCCAGTGCCACATGCTCCGTGGCAGGACATTAGTATGGACTTCGTGCTTGGGCTTCCCAAGACTATTAAAAAGCACGATTCCGTTTTTGTCGTTGTGGACCGTTTTTCTAAAATGGCGCATTTTCTCCCATGTTCGAAGACGTCGGATGCGTCTCATGTTGCTCGTCTCTTTTTTGATGGTGTGGTGCGTCTCCATGGGTTACCTAAAACCATAGTGTCTGATCGTGATGTTCGATTTACTAGCTATTTTTGGAAGACACTGTGGCACATTATGGGAACTCGTTTGCAATTTTCTACTGCTTACCACCCACAAACAGATGGTCAAACTGAAGTGGTAAACCGTAGCCTTGGAAATCTTCTACGTTGTCTAGTGGGTGAACATGTTAAGACTTGGGACCTAATTTTACCAACTGCTGAACTTGCTTATAATGGGTCAGTTAATAGATCTACAGGGTTGAGTCCTTTTGAGATTGTAAGTGGTTATAAACCTAGAATGCCCATAGATCTCTTACCTATGTCTGTTACCCAAAGGTCTTCTGAGTCAGCCGATGCATTTGCACGCCATATTCATGATTTGCATACACATATTAGACAGCGGTTAAATAAGAGCAATGATGATTATAAAGTTTCAGCTGATTCTCATCGTAGAGTGCAAGAATTTCAAGAAGGAGACTATGTAATGGTGCGAATAAGGCCAGAGCGATTCTCTCAAGGATCTGCTAAAAAATTACAAGCGCGTAGTGCTGGACCATTTAAGATATTACAAAAGGTTGGGTCCAACGCGTATCGGATTGACCTTCCACCTGAAATGGGCATTAATCCAACTTTTAATGTGGAAGATCTAGTCCGTGCCCATACTCCCATTATTGATACATCGTCCCTTTCATGGCCTTTTTCTGAGTTTGCTACCCAACCCCTTCCACCCCCTCCTCCACCTATTACCCATAAAGAAGAAATTGAGGAAATCTTGGATGACGAGATAGTATCCACGAGAGATGGAGGTTTCCAAAGGTATCTTGTCAAGTGGAAGAACAAACCGTCGTCTGAATCTACGTGGCTGTCGGGCGACGCATTGCAGGGTATTGATCCAGATCTGCTAGAGCGCTACAAAAGTTTCAACTCGTCGGAGTCGAGTTTTTCTCACCCGAGGGGAATTGATGCGGACACAAGCGCATTCAAGGGTGTACCAACGAAGAAAGCGCCAATCACAAGTGTCGTCCTTGTGGATAGGCGACTATTGAGGAGCTGAAGACCTTTCACATGTGATTGGACATATAGAAGACCCCACTCAGGGAAGACACATGTGAAGGAAGATTGGAGAAAGAAGACCGAGCACCCGAACTTTCCCGCACTTATGTTATTTGCGCGTTTTTTCTTAAGTTAGGGGTCTATTTGCGTGTGTTTTTGCTTAAGTTAGGGGTCTTTTAGTAATTTTATATCTTTATTTGCTTATTCTAGGGGTATTTTTAGTAATTCTATGTCTTTATTTGCTTATTTAAGTGGGCTAAAGCCCTAAATCCGAATTTGAACTATTGATGAATGAAAAGCAAACCCTTTGGTTGCCCTCTTCTTCTCTTCTCTCTAATGGTACTTCTTCTCATCCCTTGATCTTCTTCTTCTAATTTCTTCTTGTGCCCCTCCAATTTCCTCAAGGTAATTATTTCCTTCTTTCTCTTTTCTAGTTTTGGCTAATCCTTCTTCGATCAAAACTTTGAGAATCGATCTAAACCCTAAACCCTCAAATTCTCAAATCCCTAATCCGAGAAACTTCTTGGTTCTTCGGACTAGTGATCTTCATTGATCGATTGGGTGTGACCATGCAAGATCGGGAGGTCTCATCCCTCGCCGGATCCAACCTAAGTAATAATTGAATTCCATACTCCATGGTTGTGATGATGGCCCGCTTCATTGCATGTTTCCTTTATGATTTTCTTAGTTATGATGATTACTGCTAGAATTTTAGATCATTTATTCCTTTTATTTCCGCTGTTTAATTATGTTCATGAGCACGCATCATAATTAGGGCTGTCCTGCGTCAGATACCCATAAGCAAAATATAGCACAATGAAGAAGAAACAAACAAAAATGTGAAGGAATGGAATAACTCAGTGAAACATGCCAACACTAAGTTAGAAGCAAACCTTTAGCTGGTTAAACAGCACTGTCGAGGAATCCATATCTCGGTTTCACTTGCAAGCTTCAAATTCAAGTAAGGCTGCAACAGGAATCAACTACATGCTTGAGGTATATAAACCAAAAATGGGACAAATTTTCCAGCACAGAGAAAATGCCTTTTGATGGATAACATGCTAAAATGAGAAATGAAGAGTTATAAAGAAATTGTATCAGCTACGTCAAAAGAAAGAAAACTATAAGAAAGAGAAATAAACACAAGCCTTTGGCTTTCAACTTCTCAATGCTTGCAGCAATCACCATGCAAGTTACTAGTACGTACATCACTAAAGACGAAACAAACAAGTGTTAGCACTTAGCAGGTAAAACATCATTTTTCACTCAACTCCTCAAGTAGTAACCATTATTCATTAGAACAATACAAGCTTTCCCATTAATTTTCTTGGTTTTCAATAGAGTTCTCTTACATTCTCACTAAGTTTTTAGGTGGAAGGTTTTAACTCGATTTATCAGATATCGAATACATTTCCCCTATAGTGGGCTATTTTGGGCTGATATGGGCAGATACAGCTGTATAATTCATGGGCAATACCAGTACATATCAGGCAATGTGTATTGGTTTCAGATGATATTTCAAACCTCGTTGGGGTGTTGTGCTAGTGCCACATGGGCAGTTGTGCTAAAGAGTTAGCAAGTCCAAGACGGTCTGCCATCTCTGACGAGGCCACCGTATGAATGTTTTGAGTCCCTAAAAGGGCCCCACCTCTATAGTAGCTGTGCTGAGCAGTAAAACATCAATTTTACTTGGCTAAGCATCAAATTATATAAACAATAAGCAAAATACATCTCCCTCCTTTGGATTCAATCAGAATTCTGACAAACATTGAGATTAGAAATGCAGTTTGCAATGAAATTCAACAGTGAGAAGAAAAGCAGCTTTAGTGTTTGATCATTTGTAACTCACAACCACAACAAAAAAGCAGGACAGATCATCTGAAGGAATTCAAGTTGAGAAATGCTACAACTGAACTTGACAAGTAGGCTTTTTCAGCGCTCGGCTAACACATTGCAGTACAGCACATCTGTGCAAGATCCAAGTCGCTCATCAGATCACACCCACCTTGTCCTGAAAAATCAGCCCAGTCTGATATCAGTTGGGCCAATGAACGGATGCTCAAGGCAAACTGACCCACGGTCCAAGTTAATGTACACGCGTATCCCATCCGACAATCAGACAGGCCCGATTTCCAAGACAGCATCTGCTTCGTAGGATCCGCCCGATGAACAGCTTGGATCTCGCACATGTGCGCCACATTGCCACGTATCTGAGTCAAGTGCCCAAGAAGGAAATTTTTAAAAAAAAAAAAGCCTACTCGCTTGAGTTCGCTGAGAATGTAAAATTGTTTTCTTTTTCTTCATCAGTTTCGGGAATTTGATTATCTTTAGAAAGAGTGGAGTTGTAGTATAAAAATGCAGTTCGTTTCGATCGTGATTTCGGAGAATTACATCAGATCTACTGCCGATTCCAAACGGAGAGGAGCTGGAAAACGTACCTCTGTTCTTTTTGGATAGTTGCGGAGGATTCTTGAGATTGGAAATTTCAGAAACTCTCTCTCTGTGAATTTATAGAAGAGCCTCTCCACTCGCTTCGCGGGTTACAACTTAGTCTGCAGCTACGTCACTTCAATTTGGATACTGACCTTGTCAGTTTCTAATCCGCGCCCTATGCCAAGCGGCCCATGCGTTCTATGGACGAGGGAAAGAGTTCGGTTTTGCCTCCGTGCGACTGAGGATCTATCGTGCGTTGCCACCCACCGGGGCCACGTGCGGAGGTGGTACATCACTGACGGTAGCGGAATACGTGAGACCCTGTGAGGCTCACAGTGATGAACGTGCCTTAAATCCAGGCCATCTAACCATTTTGAGGGGTATCGGATGGGCTGGTGTACAACACCTCCAACCCGGCTGGTGTGGGTACGTCACCAATTTATGTGGGTCCCATCAAACGGAAGCGGATTGGCTGGTGTACCACACGCCAGCTATATAGCTGGTGTAGGTACGTGTCGCGCGGATATGAGCGCTGAAGCTCTTCGAGCTAAGGAGATCAAAGTTACATGTCCCCGCAATGATGTATTTATTATATCCACGCTGCTTATCCATTTTTAGAGATCATTCTAGGGTACTATCCAAAAAATAAATAATATCGGAACATCAAATGGACCACACACCAAATAGCAATGGAGATAATGATTTTCACCGTTAAAAATTTCGTAAGGCCCACCATAATGTTTTGTTTCCATCCAATCCGGTCATAATGTCACACAAACCTAGGCTAAGAGGAAAAACAAATTTCATATTGATACAAAACTTTGATCGTTAGATCTGTCTTAATTTTTGTCTCAAGCCTTATGACGAGCTAGCAAAATGGATGGACAGTTTGGATATAACACATACCTCATAAGGGGACCCACAGAATTTAACGACGTCAATACACTGCCTATGTGTGGTACACCAGCCGATACGCTTCCTATCCAAACTGTCTCTCCATTTGGATACCTTGTTGTAATGGTTAGGTCGAAAATTAAGAAAGAATTTCAATAGTTTTGCCGAAAAGTAAGAAAGATAGAATTTCAAAAGGCAGTGGGGTTGAACGTCCATATAACCTTATGGTATTTGTTTATTTTATAAATCTGTGTGACTTTATGAACAGATTGGATGGAAAATAAACATTAACGTGGGCCTATAGTTTTTAATTGTGAAAATCATTATTCCATTGTTATTTGTGGGATGACACGCTTGTGCAATATTCTTGAGCTCATGCTTTAAAATGATCCCCCGAATGGAGGAATAGTGTGGATATAATAAATACGTGTCTACGCTGGTCTTCGCAGGACACGTGTAAGCTGACTCAAATCTTAAGTGAACCACATTCCAGGAAATAGTCCATGTTAGAATCTCACCATTAAAAACTTTAAGGATTCCACCTAAATGTATATTTTTCATTGGACCTGTTGATAAGGTCAAAAATGACCTAGATGACAAGACAACACAAATATTATCTTACACCAAAGTTTTGGTCGCTCACAGGAAGTTTTTAATGGTCAATCACTGTTGCTTCCTGTACTATGGAATGTGTGTAATTTAGATTTACTTCCTTTTTTAGATCATACCCTAAAATGAGCTTTCAATACAGATGAACAACATGGATGCAGTCAAATACATCACAGCGGGCCCCATAGTCAGAGGTCACACCCACCTAGGTAGATCCGGAGTCTCACCTAATCCGTTCCCATCACTGATATCTACCTGTGGGACCATCCACCCCAGTTTAATCATCAATGTCTGCGTCAAATCACCACTGTTTCCAGTGGTGTGTTCCACCTGAGATTTGCATCTGCTTAAGTTTTGATATCTCATCCTAAAATGGGCCGGAAAAACTGATGAACAGTATGATATACAACATATTCATCAAGGTGGGCCCACGCGGTCAGGGTCAGGGTAACACCTAAAACGCTCCCCGGGCAGCCTACTGAAAATAAATGGCCTCCGTGAATTAAAAATAATAATAATAATAAATAAAAAAAAAATTTTAAAAAAAAAACAGGGCCATCTACCTCATACTGGGTGTGCTCCTGGAAAAGCCTTGCGGACTCTACCATGTTGTATATTTTCTATCCACAATGTCCATCCATTTTTTCAGCTCATTTTAGGACACCAGTCAAAAAATGAGGCAGATCCAAGTATCAAGTGGACCACACCACGGGAAATGTGGTGATTGAATGTCATTACAAACTTCTCAGAGCCCACCATAATGTTATTTACCATCCAAACCTGTTTATTAGGTCACACAGAGTTTGATGAAGAGAAAAAACACAAATATGGTCTTGATCCAAAACTTTTGTAGTCCTAGATAAGCTTTTAATGAGTTCATCAAACCTATGAGGTTCGTCCTGATGTATCCCAATACAGAGAGTTGAGATTGCCTTATGTCAGAGGTAAGTGTTCATCGTCCACAAGGTGAATCACTGATTACGCATGTGAATGGAGAAAGAAGAATGGTGGAGATGGAGTGGATCTCTCTCTCTCTATCTCTCTCTCTCTCAAAACTCTCTTTCTTTTCTCTCTCTCTCAAAGTACTCTCTTTATTTTCCCTCTTCCTTTCCACATGAGCTTCCATGGATCTTTTTAAGTCTTATTCTCTTTTAGTATGATAAATATATATAAGGAAAGATTAGGGTTTCATGAGTGCATCCAATATGGCGTTCTACCACTCCACGAACTTTGGTGTAACCTACTACGAGAGAAGTGTATTGATTTGCCTCATTCATACATGTACACGTGATCTAATCTTCTCACTATCATGATCATGATCAAAGATTTATATCCCCATGTTCATCAAATGGTGGACAAATTGATCTAAATCACCAGGTTATTATCAAGCAGTATCGATACAATTGTAACAGTTTAAAAGATTTTAATAGTCAAAAACCTTTGCAAAGCTGACCAAAGCATTCAGAGTGCTTAGCCAGAGAAAGGAAAAAAAAAAAATTCAATTGATGAGTCCTTAATCATACAGATCTTGCCATATAATAGTCCTTAGGTAAACCTAATGGGTTCCTTGCTGGCTCATGTGATGATCAATAATTTCCAATGGAAGTACCCAGTCACATCCACTTGCAATGGATTTTAGGTAATCTCATACAATTAGCCAAAGTCTACTAACTAAGGTTGTGACATTCACATGTTCTCAAGTTTAAGCATTAATCAATTCTATGCAACATCAAGTCGTGATCTTCATGATCATTTAGTTCGGCCTAGAGGGTCCTTAAACCAATAACTTGAACTTGATCAACCAATGTGAGTGCCCTAGAGGTTTGACATTGGATATTGTGTCCATGACACACACTTTTATTTGGGATAAGGGCAAAGACACACCAACACCAAGTCAACTCCTTGATAGTGGAGACTGTCAATCCTAACCTAAGTTACCTCACACGAGATGACCACACATCTCGTAATAGAATGTCCATAGGTGTATCCTATATACCTGTGTTAGTCATAGTTTACACTGGCTGCAAAGATCCATAACCAAAATGCTTTTGGTCGATGAGTTTGTCCAATCTATAGTTTCCAATATTTTGATATGGGATAAATGTAAGCAGGGGAGGCACTAAATACTAAAGAATAACACGTCTCATAGGACTGTGGGCATCATGATCTATGACCAGGATGAGTCATGTCCCATTCACATGGTTAGTGGATTAAGGCTTACATTGTTTTTTCAAGGCATGCACTTATGAATGCTGGATCACGTGAGATTATGAGTATCTTTGGCGCTCACGCATCTCTATCGGATTGTTTGTGGTTACATGTGCAGGGGATGAGTATATAATATAGTAATAAATATAGGACTAGGTACACTCGGATTTCTGATGTGACAAGATCCGAATTTGTGACAAATTATATAGCATATGTCCAAAGAGCATATAGAATGCAATGCATGAGAACTAGGCTACCACGAGTTGTTCGATGAGATAGGATTCAAAATTCTGGCAAGTCACATAGCTTAGACCCGATGAAAGCTAGTGAAGAGGGGTTGAAGATGGATTAATGATGTCATGAATGCTGCTCGCATCACGTGCACCCCACTCGCTTCCTTGGCATGGAACCCAAGGGAAATAATTTATTTTTCTTGGTTGTGCAATATATCTACCAAGGTTAACAAAATAGCTTGTTTGAGTATCTTTGAGCACACAATGAGTTGCCACTAGCCATAAAAAGGCTTTGGAATCCATGGTTGACCGTAGAATTGCCTAGAGAGCAATAAATTTGAAGAAATATTGACTTGAGTAGCTCTTGAGTTGATACGCATTGTGGATTATGGACAAGGGTCCCAGTTACAAAAAACGGAAGGGGTTGTACACCCTTTTTCACTCATACATTGTACAGTCTCTACTTTATCAGGCTATATGCATTTTAAATGAGATTCGAGAAACTTCTAATAAGGTACTAAAATCAATAGTATAATATTAGCCTAATAAGTCCTAAATAAATAAGAAAATAAACCAAAGGCAAAAGAAAATAAAGCAAGACAAAACCATGAGTAGAAGCGATACTGAATTTTCAGTTAACTCCTTTAAATCATGTTTTATGATACAGAGGATGCCCTAGAGAGGCAACTGTATAATACACTTTACATGACATTGGAGCAGAGCCTACTAATAGAAGTATGCGAAAACAAAAGAAGAAAAACATAATAAAAAGGTGAGGGAAAGTAAGGGTCTTGGATATGTAGGAAATATGCATAATGAAATAAGAATTGATCAGAGATGTGAGAGAAAAATAAGAGAAATCAAATACCCTTTTTATTTGTAAAAGAGGTGGTCGGATGTCCCAAGTTCCGACTCTACTCGGTAACTTCGGCTATATATTGCCTTTTGACTTCTCAAATGAAAGAGATTGACAAAGAAGAAAGTCAGGGGGCAATTCCTAACGGATAGTGGAAGAAACAATTTGAAATGATCTGAAGAAAGAAAAAAAAAAAAAAAAAAAAAGCAGGTTGTAGGATTCTACCGAGCCTTTTGGCTCTTTCCTTTGTTGTTGAAGGGTTAGAGTGGTTTTCTCCACCACTGACTCTCTCTCTCCCTCCCTCACTCCTTTTTTTTTTCCCCTCTATGCTTTCTCCTCCTGTCTACTTTCTCTTAAGCCTCTCTTCCTCGTTCTTTCAAGTGTAAGGATGCCTTTAAATAGGCACAACAGAGTGTTATAGTGGTAACACATAAGTGTCTAAAGCCAGGTTCGATTTTGCCGAACCTTAAATCGAACATTGCTGACTCGGCATAGAGCGAGGGTCGAAAACCCGATGCGTAGTTGTTGGGCAGTGTGGTTGACTGGTCTGGAGCATCATATGACCAAAACCAGCCATAGAGGATGGTTTTGATCAAAACCGGCCATCCAATGGTGGGTTTTGGGTTTTCAGGCAAAACCAATCATATAATGTCTGGCTTTGATCATGAGCTCATCTACTCCATCCACTATACTCTGAGTGGGGCTGAAGTGAGGTCAATAGTCAAGATTGGCCTTGTCTCAATAGTGGGGTGTCTACTAGGGTTAGGGGTGTACATCGAGTTGAACCAAGTTGAGCTGGCCTCAGCTCGACTCGGCTTAGCCACTAGCTGACCTTAGCTCAAACTCGGCTCGGCTCGGTCCTCAAGCCTGACTGGCCAGCTCGGCTCGGTTCGGTCAGCAGCTTGGGCTAGTTTGATTCGAGTTCGAGCCAAGATCGAGCTGAGTTCACCATTGCAACATTTTCACAGACACCCAGACTGTACCTTCAAAATCTCACTGTATTTGAGACAGTATTTTATCAAACACCTTCTAAGCAACATAAAAATCAAGAAAAAAGGGTGTCGGTTTCATATACATACCTTCCTTGCCACTAGCCACACTTCGTTGGGTCATTTCATTAAACACTTGGTGAGCAACATCAATATCAAAGTAACCAAGTCACCGAACTGGTTCGATCCGAGTCGAGTCGAGCTGGGGCCAGCTTGAACTCGGCTCGAACTCATTTTCGAGCTTAAAAAAATCAGCTCGACTCAGCTCGAACTCAACTTCGAACTGAGTTGAATCGAGCTTTTTCGAGTCGAGTTGAGCGAGCTAATCGAGCTAGCTCAGTTCGTGTACACCTCTAACTAGGGTTGTACATCGAGCCGAGTCAAGTCGAGCCAAGCTTGGCCTGACTCGTTCGTACTCTCCTTGAGCTTGAGCTTACCATTGGAGCTTGGCTTGACTCATCCTTGCTCCCCTTTAGCTCAAGCTCGTCCCTCGAGCTTACCATTTAAACTCCCAGCCCCAATCCGACCTCCAAAACTTTCGATTTGCAAATCATATATTCAAAACTAAAAATCTCAATTTTAAGATTTAGATTTTTTCTATTTTTAGCAAATTATACACACACACACACATCAAATAGTAGTTTTATATATACCTTGATGTTGAGAGAGGGAGAAAAAAGAGCTCGGGTGGGTGCAGCGGGGCACATGCGCACCTTTGCACATGTGTCATGGGCGTCTAATCCAAACGGTCCATGTGATGTGGCATCCCATGAAACCCTAAGGGAGAAATTTTCACCCTGATCTAAAATTCTGGTGGGCCATAGCAAAGAGAGATGCAAATCAATGGAGGAAACTATTTTTGTTGTTCATGGCCCACCAAAGTTTTGGATCAAAGTAAAAGTTGGGCCAAGGGGGTTTCATGAGGTGCTGTTTCACATGGACCGTTCAGATTTTGGAGTCACATAATGTATGATGAGTTCTCAAAAATTTTACACGAGTTCCATGTGAACGAGTGCGTAACTGAGCACTCAGATATATGTGTGTGTGTGTGCGTGCGCGCGCGTGTGTGTATCCCTGCATAGCACACATGTCATGAGTGTCTAATCTGAATGGTCCATGTGATGCGGAATCCCATGAAACCCCAAGGGACAAATTTTATACTGGATCTAAAATTCTGGTGGGCCATAACAAAGGCAAATGCAAATCAATGGAGGAAATTGTTTTCATTTTTCATGGCCCACCAAAGTTTTGGATCAAAGTAAAAATTGGCCCTTGGGGGGTTTCATGAGGTGTCGCTTCACGTGGACTATACAAATTTTGGAGTCACATCACATATGATGATTTCTCAAAAAAGTTCGCACGAGTTCCATGGGCACCATGAACTTTTATATATATATATATGAGAAATTTCTGACTGTACGACCCATTTATGGCCCATTCTCCTTACTAAGCCCACTTATTTTTAGCTCCCAAGAATAAGCCCCAGCTGTACGGACACTTTTCACAGGTCAGAAGTGCCCCTGCTTTTCCTTTCGAAAGTGGATCGGCTGGTGCTCGAAGACGAGAGCTGACGCTCCTCGAACTCCAAGTTGTATGAACGGTTCAAAAGAGATCAAAGTTACATGGGCCCCACAATTATGTATTTATTATATCCACAACGTTCATCCATATTTCGAGATCATTTCGGAGCATTATAAAAAAAAAAAAAAAATCATATCCAAAGATCAACTGGACCACACCACAAAGAGCAGCGAAAAATTGATTTTCACCGTCAAATTTTTTGTAGGGCCCACCATAACATTTATTTTCCATCCAATCTATTCATAAGGTCACAAAGACCTGGATGAAGAGGAAAAACAAATTTTATAATGATCCAAAACTTCTGTAACCCCTAAAAGGGTTTCAATGGTAGACATTTAATCCTCCACTGCCTTTTACAGTGTGGTCCACTTGATAGCTAGATCTGTCTTATTTTTCGTCTTAAGCCTTACACACGAGTTCACCAAATAGATGGACAATTTGGATATAACACATACCTCATAATGGGACTCAAAAAAAGAGGTGGGGATTACACTCGAACCGCTGTCCCACTGACCCGGTCGATCAAGTCCACCCGGCCGATCGGGCTTGGGCCGATTGCAAGAGGGTGGACATCTATTCGGGGTCGACCATGAAATGATCGTGAAGTGAAGGGAATTGACACGGTCAATGCATGGAAAGGACTGTGAAAGTGAAGGGAATTGACCATGAAATGTATGGAAATGACCGTGAAGTGAATGGGAATTGCCGTAATTGGCCGTGAAATGCATGGAATTGACCGTGAAGTGAAGACCGTGAAATGCATGAAAATGATCGTGAAGTGAAGGGAATTGACCGTGAAATGCATGGAAATGACCGTGAAGTGAAGGGAATTGACTGTGAAATGCATGGAAATGATCGTGAAGTGAGGCGGAATCGCCGGAATTGACCTTGAAATGCATGTAAATGATCGTGAAGTGAAGTGGAATCACCCGAATTGACCTTGAAATGCATGAAAATGACCATGAAGTGAAGGGAATTGACCATGAAATGCATGGAATTGACCGTGAAGTAAAGGGAATTGACCGTGAAATGCATGGAAATGACCGTGAAGTGAAGGAAATTTACCGTGAAATGTATGGAAATGACCATGAAGTGAAGGGAATTGACTGTGAAATGCATGAAAATGACCATGAAGTGAAGTGGAATCGCCAGAATTGACCGTGAAATGCATGAAAATGACTGTGAAGTGAAGGGAATTGACCGTGAAATGCATGAAAATGACGGTGAAGTGAAGGAAATTGACCATGAAATGTATGGAAATGACCGTGAAGTGAAGCGGAATCGCCGGAATTGACCATGAAATGCATGGAAATTATAGTGAAGTGAATGAAATTGACCGTGAAATGCATGGAATTGATCGTGATGTGAAGGGGAATCGCCAGAATTGACCGTGAAATGCATGGAATTGACCATAAAGTGAAGGGAATTGACCGTGAAATGCATGGAATTGACCATGAAGTGAAGGGAATTGACCGTGAAATGAATAGAAATGACCGTGAAGTGAAGGGAATTGACCATGAAATGCATGGAATTGACCGTGAAGTGAAGGGGAATGGTCAGAATTGATCGTGAAATGAATGGAAATGACCGTGAAGTGAAGGGAATTGACTGTGAAATCCATGAAATTGATTGTGAAGTGAAGGGGAATCGTCAGAATTGACCGTGAAATGAATGGAAATGACCGTGAAGTGAAGAGAATTGACCATGAAATGCATGGAATTGACCGTGAAATGAAGGGAATTGACCGTGAAATGCATTAAATTGACCGTGAAGTAAAGGAAATTGACCGTGAAATGCATGGAATTGACCGTGAAGTGAAGGGGAATCACCAGAATTGATTGTGAAATGCATGAAATTGACCGTGAAGTGAAGCAAATTGACTGTGAAATGCATGGAAATGACCGTGAAATGAAGGGAATTGACCGTGAAATGAATTGAATTGACCGTGAAGTGAAGGGGAATCGCTGAAATTGACCGTGAAATGCATGAAATTGACCGTGAAGTAAAGCAAATTGACTGTGAAATGCACGGAAATGACCATGAAGTGAAGGGAATTGACCGTGAAATGAATTGAATTGACCATGTAGTGAAGGGGAATCGTCGAAATTGACCGCGAAATGCATGAAATTGACCGCGAAGTGAAGTGAATTGACCATGAAATGCACGGAAATGACCGTGAAGTAAAGGGAATTGACCGTGAAGTGAAGAAGAATCGCCGAAATTAATTATGAAATGCATGGAATTGACCGTGAAATGAAGGGAATTGACTGTGAAATGATTGAAATTGACTGCGAAGTTAATAAAATTGACAGCAAACTGATTGAAATTGACCACGAAGTGAATGAAATGAATGAAATTGACCACGAACTTATTGAAATTGACCGCAAAGTGAATGAATGGATTTTCGACCATTGACCTAATGGAACTTGAAAAATAATCAGGTTGGTTGGCTAAAATAGCTTCTCCTACCCCAAAATCATATGATACATCGAGTAACTAATTTTGGTTTAGAAGATATTCTTATTAAATGAATAAAGAAATGAAAATAGAGAGAAAATTTTTTATATACTTATATATACATATTTATATAAATATGTATTAGAGAAAAATGTAGGTAGAATAAAGTTCTCTGTGTACAAAAAAAAAAAAAAAACAGTCCATAGATTGTTGCAACACTTCAATTATGGCTACGGTTATAATCAGTAGCCATCGACCCGGTCGACGTTCCCAACTTGGTCAACCCAATTCGCTTGTTGGTTTTTATTTTTTCCCTATTGTAATCCCTATCGCTTTTTGTGGGTCTCATTATGAGGTATGTGTTATATCCAAACCGTCCATCTATTTGGCGAACTCGTATTAAGGCTTGAGATGAAAAATAAGATAGATCTAGCTATCAAGTGGACCACACTGTAAAAGGTAGTAGAGGATTGAATGTCTACCATTGAAACCCTTTTAGGGGTCGCAAAAGTTTTGGATCATTATGAAATTTGTTTTTCCTCTTCATCCTGGTCTTTGTGACCTTATGAATAGATTGGATGGAAAATAAATGTTATGGTGGCCCTACAAAATTTTTAAAGGTGAAAATCAATTTTCTTGCGGCTCTTTGTGGTGTGGTCCAGTTGATCTTTGGATATGATTTTTTTTTTTTTTTTTTGATAATACTCCGAAATGATCTCGAAATATGGATGAACATTGTGGATATAATAAATACATAACTGTGGGCCATGTAACTTTGATATCTTTTGAACCGTTCATACAACTCGGAGTTCGAGGAGCATCAGCGCTGTCTTCGAGCACCAGGCGATCCGCTTCCGGAAGGAAAAGTGGGGCATTTTCGACCTGAGAAATGGGGCCGTACAGCTGGGGCTTATTCTTGGGAGCTCAAAATAAGGGGGCTTATTTTTGGTAATGGGTCATATATGGGTAGTACAGTAGGAAATTTGTTTCTCTCTCTATATATATACATATGAGCTCAAGTTTAGTCAAGTTCCACTTTACTCGATTTTGGCTCGTTCTCAAATGACTTTAAGTCATATGAAGCTTATCGCCCCTTAAATCACTGTTGAAGCCGAGCTAGAACCAAACGAACTTTTCAAACTAGCTTAGCTCGTATACAACTCTAGTATCTACAACGCTCCAATGACAGGATCTTACATGTGCAATCATAGGGAAAAGTTGCTAATCACATGATGCTCCTTTAACTAAAAGCTAGTGGCCCAATAATGATGTTTGTGTAAAATCACCTTGTCCATAAGTGGATCACTGCTGCATTACATATTGATTCAGCCTCAGCTAACTCTTTCATAATTGATAGAAATGCATGCTAGGACATAAGCCCAAAAATGAAATAGTACCAGGACTAAAACCATATGAAACGGTGGAGATTGAACGTCCACCGTTTCAACATTTATGGGCCCTGAGAAGTTTTGAATCACGCTAATATTTTTGTTCAGTTCATGTCAGTGGGAACGGTTTGGAATGCATGTAAACATCACGGTGGACCCCCAAAGGTTTCAACAGTAGGCATTTCCCTCCCCTCTTTTTCCTCCGATGTGGCCCACTTAATTCCGGATCTGCCTCATTCGTCGACACCCGTCCACTAAAATGAAATAGAAAAACGTATAGATGGGAACGGATTGGCTACTCCCCCTGCCACCAGACAATGGCTGATGGTCGGTGCTTTGTGGGCCCGCCATGATGTATGTGTTTCATCCATGCTGTCTATCTATTTTTCTAGATCATTTTAGGATATGAGACCTAAAAAGAGGTATATCCCAATCTCAAGTGTACCACATTATAGGAAACAGTGTTGAATGAATGTCAACCATTAAAAACTTTTAAAAGTTTTGGATCAAGCTGATCTTTGTTTTCTCCCTTCATCTAGGTTTGTATGACCTAATCAACAGATTAGATATCAAATAAACAGTACAGTGGCCCTTAGGAGGATTTTAATGGTGGATATCCAATCACTATTGTTTTCCTGTGGTGTGGCCCACCTGAGATTTATATCCCTCTCGTTTTTGGGACCAGGCCCTAAAATGATCTGTAAATATGGATCAACGGCATGGATGAAACACATACATCATGGTGGGGCTCACAGAGCACCGACCATCAACCACCGAACTAGTGGCAGGGGGAGTAGCCAATCCGTTTCCCGGATAGACGGGGTGGATTTCACGCGTGCATCACGGTGGGCCTCACCTAGCTTCCGACCGCAGCAACTTACTGCGGTCGGGGGTCGCAGGCTATCCGCGTACCTCAGTCCAAGACGCCCACAAGGGGAAAAGGAGGAAGAAGAGAGAGAATCTATAAGGAGAGAGAGAGAGAGAGAGAGAGAGAGAGAGAGAGAGAGGCCGCACAAGGAAGGAGAAATGGGCGGTCGAGATCGAGAGGTGTGTGAGAGCTGCGTGGAGAGCATGATCATAGAGATGGTGTCCGCCTACTCCAATCGCTTCTACTCCTCCAAGCCCGAGATCGCTGCTCGCAGAATCGAAGCCATCGGTTTCCAGGTGGGGCACCAGCTCTCCGAAAGGTATTGTAAAAAGCCCAAACCTAATCCAATTCCTTCAAATCATTTCCATTATTATTATTTATTTTTTGTTCATGCAATTTCTTGCTGTAATTATTCGATCCCAACGGAAATCTTGCAATTGTAACACTGCCCGCACTGTCGATAGCTTCGGTTGGATCTTTTCGCTGAAATAGAAGATGCATTTTACATACTAAGAACATTGAAATCGAGATTCGATTGCGGATCAATAGATTCATCGTGGACTGTCGACTTATTTTCGAAATCGGCATGGAAAAAATGGACATTTGGGGTTTGAGTTTGTACGGTAAAGGCCCCGTGTTTGTTGATCTAAACCATTCGTCAGATTGGCTCCAAAGTGGATAGACACTGTCCTAGAAACCCTCAACCTTCAATTCGAGGCCCGTGAATAGATGGTCAAAAGAAATGCGGCAATGGTCGAAGTTCAGAAGAGAAAGATACAAAGATTGAATGGCCAGGATCTTCCAATCGGTGAGAAATTTTGGATGTTCTCCATCCATGGCAAGAGCCCCTAGATCAGCATTCGAGCACCGAAGCATTTGCTCCATGAGTACAGCCTCAAGACCATAAGGGTACTAATATCTTTCGGGTCAAGGATCATATAATTCCTCGAATTGTAATGTAAAGATCAGAAGTGCTTTGCTTCACGTTGTAGGCCACATAGCGTAAATGCATAAATAGCTTCCTCCTTTTAAAGGGTTTGGATGCATGTAAAATCCTTAGTTGTAAAGGGTTTATAGGTGGGTGTTTGTATGGGAAAATTATTCTGTAAAGTGCTTACAAGTTGTAAACACTTTATAGGTAAACTACTTACACCTTAAAAGATATTATACATGGCAGAACACGATGATTGATACACATGCTTGCTGTATGGGATCCATCGTGATGTGCATAGTACATCCCAATCCATCCATCCATCATGTGTTGATCATCAATGGGCCACACAACAAGGAACAATTGAGATGGGATGCCCACCATTAAAAACCTTTCGAGTCGTGTGTGGGGCCCCTCTGTGATGGGTACAGGACATCCAATCCACACAACATGTGTCACTTGATGCTCACCTAGAACTTCCAAAAAATAGAGCCCTTTTTACATTATTTGAAGATTTTGGTGCGATTTTCCGTCCCAAGCTTTATGTGGTGTGCATTTTTTGAAAGATGATGCATTTTATTAGGGCCAAAGGCCAAGAAACAAAAAACAACAAAAAAACAAAGGAGAAAAAGGAAGGCACAAACAAATACAAGAGCAACGAATAGACCACCCAAACCCAAACAACAAATTGCCCTTCAGGGCACCCAATCCCTGATATACATCACAACCCAATTGAAAAGTCCAATGCTACAACTGCTCTTATTGTAGAAGCAATGTGAATTTCTTTCATCGCAGATGGCCCACAGAATAGCTAACAGAGCCACTCTCCATTTCCCTTTGCCTAAACACACCCCTCCACCAACATGCCACGAACAGAAAAAGGGTCCTTAATAGAACTAGGCATAACCTAGGAAACCTTTGACCAAATGAGAATGCGAGACCAAACATCCAAGGAGAAGGGGTAGTGAATAAATAAATGATCTACTGGCTCTACATCCTTCATACACAAAAAACAAATAATAGGCAAGACCATTGCTCTTTTGTGGAGATTATCGGCTGTGAGTATTCTATTTCTCCCAGCCAACCAAGCAAATGTAACAATTTTGGGGGGAGCTCCATAAGATGAGACCAGACCACTATGGTGCTTGCAACCACCTGAGACATGATTGAGTACAAAGACCGCACTAAGAAGGCTCCCAATTTATGAAACCACCAGAAAAAAAAGTCTTTTAACTCTAGGAAGAAAATGAATCCCTTGCAATCTAGATAACAAATACACCATGTCATCACCCTAAGAATCCGATAAATTTCAGCGGCGCAGAGGAAGCCAGACTCCCTAAAAGTCGGGCTTGAGAAGCAATTGTCAATTGAAATGCCCTCCACAGGAAGGACAAGCCGAACAGAATGAAGAATCTCCACACCAAACGTCCTTAACGATGAAATTTATACTAGCAGACACCTTGGAGGCAACTTGAGCGACGACCCGATAAATGAACGATTCCTTGATCCACCAACCCATAGAAGAAGTGATATGTTTGGTTGCAACAATAGACTTCCATAGGTTAGATTCCTCTTTCCAAATCACAAAACCCATTTGCCTAGGAGAGCATAGTGGACAATCTCAAGATGCTTAATACCCGCACCCTCCCTCAGACCAAGGGCAACAAACCTCATTCCAATTTAACAAATGGAACTTCCTAGAATCGGCACCCCCTTGCCATAAGAAATCCCTACAAGACAGCGAAAAAGAGACATGAAGTAGATTGGGAGATTGGAGAGAGACGCCTTAATTAAAGTAATTCTGCCCCCAAGAGATAACAATTTGCTTTTCTGGGGCAAGAGTTTCTCTCCATTCTCTTAGTAACCTTGTTCCAAAGATGAGTTACATGCTTAGCAATACAAAGAGGGAGACCAAGGTAAGAAGGAAGAGAGCATACTGAGCAGCCGAACAAGCTAGCCAGCCGGGAAACCTCCTCCTTGGCAAGATGGATCCCGAGAAGCTCACTCTTAGCCCGATTAACTTTTAGCCCTGAAACAACTTCAAACTAATAGACAATCATCCTCAAATTGTCCACCATGGACTCATTAGCTTCACACAAGGGCGTTATCTACACCCCCTGAAGGGTTCGAATACCCATAGGTGGTGAAATTCCACTAGCGTGAGTGTGTGGGGGTGTGCGTGTGCGTGTGTTAAAAAAAAAAAAAAAAAAAAAAAACAAGGGCGTTATCTACAAACTAGAGATGACTGATACATGGAGGAAAATTATCAACCTCAAAGCCATGGATGTGACCCATAGATTGAACCCTAGATAGCATACTGCTCAAGGCTTTTGAAACCACCAAAAGTTTTTTTTTTTTTTTTTAAAGGAAAAAAGAAAAAAAGAAGGGAAAAGGGGATCCCCCTGCCGGAGACCCCGTGAGGCTTTGAAGAAACCAAATGGAGACCCATTAATAAGAATGGAAAATCTCATGGATGACACACAGATATGAATCCAATGTCTCTACTTGACTCCGAAACCCAACCGAGCTATCATATAATCTAAGAATACCCACTTTATACATGTAAACACGTTACAAGTTAATTGATCACATACATTGTTTACTTGCAAACACTTTACCACTTAAAAAGCCAAACAGGATAATGCAGGGGCATTTACACACTGGGCTCAACTTGGGTGGCCTATGGGATGCGGAGGCACACTCGGGGTGGGTGGCCCGAGGAACTCGTGTGAATTGGCGCCCATGTGAGGCGGAGCCCATGTGATTTGGGGTCTATGATGAGGGTTCGGCCAAGGACCTAACCCATGGATTTGGAGCCTGAATTATGAGATAAGAAGGATTAATTTGTCATGCTCTATCAGTTCGAGCTTTTAGAATAAGTGGTTAATTGTCCTGTATCAAATTGGTATCAGAGCGGGGGGTCTCGTGTTCGAGACTCCTCAACGGAGGTGATTAATGCGGGGGTACACTCAGGGTGGGTGGCTCATGGAACCCATGTTATTTGGGGCCCGTGTGAGGCGGGTGGCTTGTGTGAGGCGGAATCCATGGATTTGGGGCCTACGAGGAGGGTTTGGCCAAGGACCTAACCCATGAATTTGGGGCATGGGCTATGAGATTAAGGGATTAATTCACCATGCTCTATCAGTACAAGCTTTTATAGCAAATGGTTAATTGTTCTACATCACAGGATAGCACGCAAACAACTTAAACCTGAAACTCTTTTTAAGGTCTAAAGTATTTACAACTTAAAAACTTTATAGGCATCCAAATGACCCTTAGCATTGACATTATTTTCGGTACTTGTGACTTCTTCCTTCAGTTCCTCCATGATGGTCCTCTTCATCACTTAGGGTTACAGCAGCTGCTGTAGAGTTTTTTAGAAATTGATAAATGCCATGACACTTAGCTTACTTCATGTTGAGTTTATATTGTTAACTTGAGCGTGGTCTCTGTTGAGCTTCCATAACAACTTACAGGAACTTAAAAATAAAAAAAATTCAGCAATGGGATATGGGAAGTACTATTGTTTTTTCAACATAAAGTTGAAATCCAGGGCCAGCAGGTGTTCCATTGGAATCCGGGGCCAGTTGGTTCAGGCACTGCAGTCCGCGATGGCAATGGCTCGACAATCCTTGAGTTCTCTGGGTGATGGGGCCCCTTGGTACTGCAGACTCTAATTTTGGCTGAGGCTGCTGCCTTTCATCAAGCAATCAGGCTGGTTTCATAGTTGAAAATTCTTCTGGTTAGCTTAGAGGGTGACTCTAGCAATTGCTATATCCTGGGTAAAGAGTGGAAAGTATCCATGGAGGTGGCAGATTCGATGGGGATTTGTGACAGGAGCCATATCTCGTTTTTGAAGGTCCCAAGAGATGCGAACAGTCTTACCCATCCTTTAGCTAAAGAGGGTGACCTCATCTGTCAGTGGTTGATGGTAGGCAGTAGCTGGGCTAAGTTGAATGTTCACTGAGTTATAATTTGCTGTTTTTTGGGCCTTTTGTAGCCTTGTTCCATGAGGTCTGATGGGCTGTTTAGGCATCTGTGTGGCCAGTGGGCTTTCTTGTTGCTTTTTGTTTGTTTTGGTTTCCATTATTAAAAAGAAAGAGAGTCAGCTTTGTTTAGGTTTTTGCTTAGAAGGCTGTCTGATATGCTAGGTGATCCTTTTGCGGAAGATAGGAAGACCTGGAAATGGTCACCAAACAGTTCTTTCTTGGCAAAATCAGTGCTCTCTAGGCTCTTGGATAGGCCAGTGCATCCACTAAGAGTGCAATTGTGTGAAAATCTCTAGCGTCTCAAGAGATAAAGCTTTTGCTTGAACTGCTTTGGCTAACAAGATTCTCCCAATGGATAACCTTAAGAAGTAGAGCTTCATGCTTCCAAATAGATGCATTATGTAAGAAGTGGAGCTTCATGCTTCCAAATAGATGCATTATGTATAAATCAGAGGAGACATCTTGACCACCGGTTTATATTCATCGTGTTGTTGTAGCTAAAGAAGTTTGGGCTTATTTCCTAGCAAGATTTGAGATAAATTGGGTTTTCAATGGTTCTATTGGCAAGGTGCTTCTTGAGTGGTTTGTCTGACCATTCAAAGGCCACAAGAAAACCGTTTGGGTCCTTCGTGTTTTTTGGGATATTGTGGGGGATTAGGAGAGAGGAATAGCAAGAATTTTTTTTTTTTTTTTGGTAACAAAATCACTGCTATTGTAGCTTTAAATAGTAAAATCTGATCAATGATTATCAATTGGGCTCTTGTGAGTTGTGGCTCAACAATGTAGAGGATGGTCGTTCAATGGTTTGGTGGGAAACAGGAGAGAGGATTTTGGTAATCCAAGATCTACTGTTGGCTGGTTCAATCTTCTTAGTTTTTTTTTTTTTTAATTTTTTTTTTTTTTAAATTTTTTAGTACTGTTCTTCTGCCATTTGATCCATGTGTATCCTTGTTTTTGCTGAGTTGACGAGAGGGTCACTTCCTAGATTTGTATGCTTTTGGT
This sequence comes from Magnolia officinalis, assembly GCA_021015155.1. Classification (NCBI taxonomy): domain Eukaryota; kingdom Viridiplantae; phylum Streptophyta; class Magnoliopsida; order Magnoliales; family Magnoliaceae; genus Magnolia; species Magnolia officinalis. The sequence continues at coordinate 74,808,219 of JAJHSJ010000003.1, forward strand.
TCTTCTTCGGCAAATAAAATTGTCATATTAAGACAGAGAGAGAGAGTAGATTGCTAGAGAGAGTTGTAGTAGTTAAAATATAAACTAAAAGGTTTTACTAGGTGCATGAACGATGAGAGGAAATCGGTGGAAGGCACCTCCCATAGGGCTAGGTCGTTGGTCATTAAATGGGCCTCTTGTGTTTCTAAAATAAAAGGTTGTAATCTTGATTTCCTTAGTTGCAATTGGGTCACATTCTTACGCCCTTTCTCGTTATAGTTTTGTTTGCTTCTTAAATATAATTTTTGTTATCTCTCACAAAATAAAATAAAATAAATGGAAGGGTTTTGCAAACGTCCCCCTAAACCTTTTGAATGACATGTGGGATGCCCAATCATTGATTGGGACAGTTCATTCAATAGTACCAATGGGAGCAAACCATGGTGCAAAAATCATGCTGATCAGATGATCTTAACCCGTTGAATGGAGCCAATTTGTTGCAAGCATCCATTGTTTATGAGCCATGGTCTCCGGCTCGTTTGTTGAGCTGGTAGAGGCGGTGTAGTGTGTGTGAGTTACCAGGGTTAAAAAGAGGTTAGAATCATCAAACCAAAGTGCTACTTTGGAATCATAAACAATACAGAGTGGGGTCTATCTGCTAGATGTTTCAAGATGAGCTGTTTTGTTTCTCTGCTAAATCTTGGCTGTCTGTTTCCATGCTATTGATCGGACCCTTAGGATCATCCGATCGGCGTGATTTTTATGCTATGGCTTGCTCCTAGTTGTATGAATGAATGAACGGTTCATATTGATGATGGGTTACCCCATGTGCTATCTAAATGCTTCGGGGATGTTGCTAACGTCCCATGAAGGTAGGAACGTTACCAAAACTCAAACTAAAAATAAATAAGGACTGCAGAAAATAGAGAAGCAACACTCAACAATATAGGGCTTACTATAGCAGAAAATAGATTGCTAGATGTCCCCTTCCAATCACAGGTCTAGTCACATTCATAGAATTAACTTGTAGTAGTCAAAATATAAACTAAAATATATAACGATTGCTATGATTTGATTAACTTGCTCAACAAATAAACTAAAAATAGAATACTACTAACTAGGACAGCAGCTACGACTCTTTTTAAAGGCCAAAGGCCAAGAGACAACAAAAGAGGAGAAAAACAGAAAAGAACAAAGAAAACAGAACAAGGAACATGATGCAGGACAATTAACCACTTGCTCTAAAAGCTCGAACTGTTAGAGTATGACGAATTAATCCCTTTATCTTATAGCCCAGGCCCCCACATCGCATGGGTTAGGACCTCGGCCGAACCCCCTTCGTGGGCCACCCACCCTGAGTGTGTCCCTGCATCCCACGGGCTACCCCACTCGAGCCCGATGTGAAATGCGCATTAATCACCCCTGGTAAGGAGTCTCGAACACGAGTCTTCCCCCGTGGGCCCCAAATCGCATGGGTCACCCACCCCGAGTGTGCCCCTGCATCCAACAAGCGACCCTACTCGAGCCCAGTGTGAAAATGCCCCTGCATTAGAACAAGTAACAAAACCTCAAAAAGAAAACTATGCAACCAAGCCCAGCCTTAAAGAAAGGCGAGAGCTCCCTCATGGACCCCAATCCCTAATACACAAAGCAACCTGACTAAAAACCTCAGAGGCAGAGCTGTTAATATTGCTGAAGCACCATCCATTTCTTTCCAACCAGATGCACCAGTGAAGGGCTAACAAAGCTATCTCCCCCCCCCCCCCCCCCCCCCAGCAACAGATAGGGCCTTCAATAGGATTGCTAGTACTGTTGAACTTGCTTAACAAGCAACTTGAGGATAGATGACTAGGACAGTGAGGGCTGATTAACTTATATTGCAAGGTACTGCTGACTCGTCATTGTATCACTCCCTTTTTGAGTCTCCTTGTGGAATGGTGTTGATTGGAACTATGTGGACAGAATATCCTTTGATTTTATGTTTTCATTGTTTTTTTAAATTCATCTTATTTATCAATTTATTTATTTAAGTGTCCTCGTGTAGCTTCCATGTTGCAGCCTTTAGATGTTTTAACACATGGCACCCATGCCATGTGTCCAGGTAGCTCTGATTGTTGTGCTAGACTAAGCATGCCCGCCACAACTCATCTACCATACATATTGGATACATGATCCCAATCATGGGCCAGGTTGCAGATGGAACATAGACCAAAAATCAAACCAATTGGACAATCTTAACCATCTAATTTTGCCTCTTGAATTTGGACAAGCTAACATTTTAGTTTCAACCAGCCATTTGATGTCACAAATTCAATGGTTAGGATTGCTTGGTGGATGTAAGTTTAGTAATCCCAATCCACAATGGTCCCATGAGTTTGGTGTTTTGGATTGATATGCATGTCTGCAGCATATATGGTGCATGAGTCACCATAATTTAAAAAATGGTGGTAAACACAATTCAAAAGCCTTTTCTTTTTTTGCATTATGGTTGTGTCTTTTTAGTGGGCAGGAGTAGCTGTACTTAATTGCCTTTTCACTACCTTGGTATCGATTGAAAGCATGGTTAGGATGACATGCAATGAAGGAATAATGAAGATTATGACACATGCCTCCTACTGTCCCTTATAAACATCCATAGTAGCAAACACTTTAATCAGTCTCCTCGTGATTCCTCTCATGATGACAATTAAACTTCTTTCAAGAAGATTCGCAGATTACTGTGAAATTTTTATATTGGACATTGTTTCCTTTTGATTCTTGCTAGGTATACATGGAGCGGCCTCGATTTAGTGATCATCTAGAGGCAATCAAGTTCATCTGCAAGGATTTCTGGTCAGAACTTTTCAAGAAACAAATTGACAACCTGAAAACCAACCATAGGGTAAATCTACCAAAAGAAACAAAATGGCTACTCAAGGAATCCTACACTTCGCACGTGCTAATGTGTCCAAGATGTGGGATGTTCATGAGGTGGGCCCACTGTGTTCGTTGTGGCCCAAATCAGGTTTGTCTGAAACAGGTGGGCTGCACAGGTATGACAAAATGAGCGGCTTTTGTAATCAGCATACGTGTGTGGCCCACCTGATGACCGGACCAGGCTCTGGCCTATTTTTTGCACCATGTCACATAGATGGTGGGATACGCCTAATAAACAATCAATATCTTGTACGCATGCCACCACATTCGCACATGTGGAAGAGTAGGATTTGAAGTCCTCCCATTAGTAGTCAGCAGCCACTGTGGGGCACCTCAGGGGAAATTAAATGTCTTCTGAGATACGTAACAATAGTTGTTCATGTTATCCTGCAGGGTACTTTCGTTTTGCAAGATAATCGGTTCCGATGGCTCACCCGTGTGTCGATCGAACCATCCCCAGCAAACACAGATTTATCTCAGGATGACTCATCTCCACCACCTGATGATAGTAAGGTAGCACAAGCAACAAGCATGCATCTCTACTTCCCATGTGGGATCATAAGGGGAGCACTTACAAATCTGGGAATCCCGTGTGCAGTATCTGCTGATATGTCCAACCTTCCAGCATGTGAGTTGTGCAGGAATTCATTTGCTCAGCCAGCTTTAATAAAGTCCTCTTTACAGTGGAGTAATATGGTCCTGAGCCTCAGCGTGATGTAGCCTGATGGGCCACAGGATTCCTCTAATGCAGGATCCGTTTTTCAGTGATGCAGGCAGTTCATATGATGTGGATGGGGAATGCCTGCAAGGGGAGGATCCTAACTGTTGGATAAGTTGCTTAGAAATAGAATAAATAAATAAAAACGAAGCATGGTCCATGTTCAATGGAAAATATGCCAAAGTTTCAAAGGCCGGGATTTTCCAAATTGGCAGATTTTGTCAGGCATCCCCCATACACATTGGTAAGATCAGATCAATGGGCTGGATAATTGACCCGTGGGCACCAATCAGACCCAGACTAGCCAACCTAAGAGTGAATTGATTCTTAGCCAGCAGATCAACAATGAACTTTTTGATAGCAAGAGTCATGGGCAAGGATGAAGGGTCCACCGATTTTCCTCGAGATGACGGTGAATGGCATAGGATTGGCGCAGCTTTGGGGCTAGTCTATCATAAGAACTTCCCGTTGATTGGACAGTTCAGCCCTAGTTCCTCAACTCCTGGCCTTGGCCTGGCCCTGACCCTAATCAGGCTGAAACGGCCCTGGCCCTACATAATCGGGCTGGACCATCACCGGCCCGGTAAGGATAATTGTTAAATGATCAAAATTTTGATGTCCAATCTAAGATTTATTTATTTTTTCTTTATTTTTTTCCTTTTGGGTATCCTCAATTTATCGAGTTCTTATCATATAAACAGTCTGGGTCATTGAAACATGACCCTAGATCTAATGAGTGTCTCTAAACTACACATGTACACAAATAACAAGCATCTTTAGACTGTCTATTTTTTATCTATAACAGTGGCCTACTAGATATTGTCCAGGGCCTGACCTGGCTACTTTTCAAGCCTGGGAGCAGCCATCAGGCCAAGTTTAGAAGCCCTGGCCTATTGCCACCCTTTTGCACCAGTCATCAAGTTTCAGTGTAATTATCCATATGATCATATTAAAAGCTCAGGCCTGTTTGGATAATGCCTTTAAACTAAGTGATTCCACCGTGCATGAAATAGCTCTCAACTCTTTTGTGGAAAATGAAGAGGGAGTTTTTCTGCCAACCTGTACATTTGCCAATGTGTCGAACATTTTTTGGGATCCAAACAGCCTTTAGGCGCATTGTCTCATGACTATACCCTCACTAAAAGGTCAGACCATCCATTCTTTAGGTGGATCAGAATAGGGATGTAAATCTCAACCATTGTTCAACTTCCCCGACAGCAATCAACAGAGTTGTTGCCATTTTCGGTTAGAAATGAATTAGAATGAATTTTGGGTGTCATCCAAATGAGTCCTTAGGTTAACCTGCTGACACTTTTTTCTTTTTTTTTTTCAAATTGATTAACAGGTTCGTTTGTGATCCGTATAAAGGCTTGAAGGATGTTCATGTCAAAAGAAAAACAAACAAGAATGCCTGTACCTTCTTTTCTTTTTCTTTTTTGTAATAAATGTTTTATTTAGGAACTGAAGAACTCCAATTCACTCATTTGCTGCGGGCTTTGTGATTCCGCATGTGGTTAGTCATTTGTGATGTGCCTATGAATTTCAGTTTGCCAATGCTTCATTCTCTTGGATGTATCTGTTCCAATGCTTTGCAAATTCGATTTGTTGGATGTGTTATTTATTCCTTTCAGGTACTTCCAAGTGCTCAATAGCTAGGGCTGGTGGGTGCTTTTCCATCCAAAGCATTTCAGCTTTTACGAATGTTATGGGGCAGAAAAGCCTAGAATAAACCAAATAACACATTGTTCTGGTTTTCAACCATTCTGCCGTGGCTCGCCATACCTCTGGGTACATCCTAATGGGTTTGCAAAGCCACTTGAAGTCTCCTAACATAGTCTTCAAGTGCATAAAGAATCAGATTGCATTCTCAACTTCCAACTCATGGGAGCTCACGCATGTGTTTTCAGTTTTCAGTTCCCTGGGAACCTGGGCAAACAAGCTAATTTCGGAGGAGGTTTGTTGTGCTGAGATGACAAGCAGTTTTAGTGCGCCACTGATTAAAATCCATTTAAAATGGACGATGCTAGTCCAATTGGTGGTCTTCAAATTGACTGTAACCAAAGATATCCAATGATTGGATTATGAAAAGTAACGGCTAGGATTGGACTATGGAACTCAGAGGCTACCAGGTGGAAGATTCTGATCTTCATGACCCCGGCCACGAGTGGCAGGTGATTCTATTATGTTAAGATCACAGTGGGAAATCTTGCTCTTGGAAATTTCTCACCCGGAAATCTCTTGGGAGATTGTCAAAATTCCGAGGATTTTCTTGGGATATTATTGGGAAATCTCACCACGAATAAAAATATATACTGTACATTATTAAATAAAATATAAGATATATATTATAATAAACTCTTAATGTCTTTACGAACTTTGAGTTAATATCATGATAAAACCTGCATAGATGTTAAAAATAGTGGTAACATTGATTTTCAAATTCAAGGCAACATTTCTGAATGTGGTTATGATAGCACAGCCAGGTGATGAAGAATCCCAAAATATTTTCACACCACACGGGAGATAATAGCCCATCCATCATGGATGGACAATGATCTGGTGGACCTCCTGTGTATCCCTACCTTACTGTCATTATTTTTTACACTGTTCGCATGACACAACTGGTTTTATCTTTAACTCGACCGTCTGCAAAAACCCAACGTTGGACTTGCAATCCATTAGTTGGAATTCATGGGAAGGATTGGCTGATTTGAGGGTGGCAAGAGACCAGCTCCCAGTCAGCCGAACCTTGCCTATTTATCATTGGACCCAAAATTCGGGCTAGGATACAATCCGTTTATTGTAAAATCCTGGAAACTCAGGAGTGTGCCCAACCTGTATATTAATTAAGCCCAAAACTCAGGCCTGGCCATTGTCCATGACATCCATAAATAAGGAAAATTTCATTAATCAAATGAACAGGAAGAACTCTTGGGAATGGTCAGTGTAAGTGTGTTCAACATAGTAGTTTGGACTGATCAAGGAAACTGCACCTCTCCACACACACACCTCACCATTTTTTATACTTGCATAGCATTTAGGTGTGCCACCAAATTGTGTTTTAAAACGCTTACCAATTGCCCTAGATAGAGTGGAATAGTGGAAAAGGATTCATGTAGCTAACACCCAATTAGTTGGGATAAGGCCTAGATGATGATGCTGACAAGGACGAGGGGGGTTTCCAATTGCCACATCTAAGGAAAAATATGGAATAAGGAAACTGCAGAATAGAATTCTTAAATAACCTGTTTGTTTTTAGCATGCATGATTTCAATAGAAATGTGAAATGGTTAATGGTAAAAAAGTGAGAGTTGTCCCTAAAAAATATGGAAAATTCATATCTTGGGTTTTGGAAAGGTGAAGGAAATGGCGCTTTTCTGGGAGGAAAAAAGTTGAAAGGAAAACTGATTTCCCCAGTCATTAGTCTTTCACAAATGAAATGATCACATATGAGGATATCAATTTCCTTTTTCCACAGTTGAATCCTATTTTCCGTGAGTCCAAACAGCCCCTTAACACGAGTGTTCGGAGCCTGCAGAAAACCTTAGACTACGTTAAGTGGGCTAGATTACATCACTTCTTTTTCCACCCCAAAACTTCCTGAGGTAAGAACTTTCTAGTTTTTATTGCAACCATGAGTTGGTGCTTGCACATCATGCAGGCCTCAGAAACCACGTATCAATGCCTAAGCCAACGCTGATTAATCACTCTCTCTTCTTTTTTTTGGAACTTTATGTAACATACAACAAGGTCCATGCATGGTTTGTTTGACTCAGAAAAAAGTGTGTACATACAAGTCTTACCCAGATCACTTTGGTCCATAAGTTCAAAAAAAAAAAAAAAAAAAGAAGAAGAAGAAAATAAAAGAAAAGAGAAGAAAAAAAAAAAAAAAAAAGCTTTGGTTTAATTAACAGAGGTGATTGGGCATTTGCTATGAGCCTTGGAACATTGCCATTGTTACCTCCGTGACTTAGCTGTGATCTGCAGCATTCAGCATTTTGCCAGCATTGGCACTATTACGCATCGCACGTCGCAGTTCTGCCAAGAAGTCAATCTGCCAGTGAAAATACAAGTCAGAGATAACGCATGGCGGCCTCGAGTCAAGTAAAAAATAGATGAAACAAAGGTGGGGTATCGGTAAAAAGATAACCCATTAAGAATGGAACCCTTCCATTGTCACCTGTGGAGGAAGTTTCGAGTGCCCCCATGCTGACCCACTTGCTCCCGAGTACATAACTGGTCTTTCTGATACAAATAAATAAATAAATTCACAAAAGGAAAAAAAATACAATCCATAAAGGTTTAGGCAGCAAAGCGTCTGGCCTACTGCCAAATCATGGTTAGTGGTTCCAAGTTCACAGAATTCATTCTCTGATAGGGACAGATATGATCCAACGGTTAGCATTTCCCTGCCTTTTCCAGCATCCAGTTGTGGTTGAGATAAGAACAGGAAGGTTCCATCCCTTATCTCAACAACATTTTGGCACCTAGGGGAACCACCAAGACCCGCCCACAACCAGTCGCACCATAACACTATGCTTATGTAAAAGAGGTATTACAAAGTGCTCGGGCCAAAAGTTAGAACTATACATTTAGCTTTCAAGTTTTGTACACATGAGGCACATGATCAGCAAGTTGAAATGCTGATATTAGTATGTACCCAACTGTGGTGGCCAATGCATCAAATCCCCCAATTAGAGTCCTAACGCTTCAATAGGTGCCCTGCAGATAGATGGTTAATAAAGCAAAAATAGTAATGGTTCATATCGAACCAAAAATCAGCCAAATTTTCTACAGTTATGATGACGTATCAAAGGGTGTCATTGAACCATGGGCCCCCTTGGCCCCACTTGTACAAACTGAAAATTCAAACAGTACCCTACCAACTTCGGCTTTGAGCATTGTATAAAACCTCTATGCAAAATGGGAACTTCATTTTCTAGAAAATTTGCCTTGTCAGACGTTGGAGACACTTGTCAGGAATTCTTTGACAGTCAACATTCCCTGAAAAGAAACAAGACCTATGGATTGGTGCTTGCTTAATAATTCCAGACTTCAATCCTTGATGCTATGACTTTGGCTCAACGCCTATCTAAAGAAAGGTGGGATTGAAAACTGTATAGCGTATACACTGTCCTCCTGCTTCTTCTTCTACACTCTTGGAGATGGAAATGCACTCAAAACATGATAGGCTCAAACTGAAACTTAGAGAGAAGGCAGAGCCCCACCCAAAGTGCCTTTAGCTCCAGCGTCAAACCAATACAGACACCAACAGGACATGAGAAATAGGCCAAATTTCTTCTCTAGCAATAGCAACCAACAAAACCTGAAGAGTACCTGGCAACAGTTAGCTTCCACAAGCTTGAATGATATGTTCAAGCAGAGAGTTGACCTCTCTAGTCATGGAAGCAGTGCTGAGAAAAATTCCCTTCTGACTGGTTAAGATACCCTTGGCAAGCATTCCTTTAAATCTCCCTTCTTTTGAAAAGATTATTGATATTATGAGAGTCACAAAGAAGCTACGGAGGCGCCAGTAGAGCGTGATCCTCCTGTCACTCACTCCAGCATTAGCTAAACTACAGGCCACAGCTTTAAAACTTTCTGAGATTAAATTACAAATAGTGCCCAAAGATCCAATAAGAGATCAAATTTGATATAAGAGCTTACTCTCCATGATGCTAACTTTACGCCGGAAACCCACTGGAAGACTTGATTAGAGTTCCCTCCGAGCACCAGATTTCCAGTATGCAATGATGTGTAACACTTCTCCAATTGCAAGGAGCAACCCCTTAGATAAATTCCTAGCATGACAGGGCTCACAACTAATAAGAGAGCTTCTAATGGTTGCAAACACCTCTAGAAACATCCTCTCCTTACTATAAAAAATCCACTCGTTACTTTCCTTCCCAAGGCCCTAAAGGATTGCATAAAAAAGAGGCCTCCAAACCATGTTGAATTTAGCCCCAAAAGGAACCTCATCATATCCTTCAAAAAAGCTAACCATGAACACTTGACTCTCCCACACCGCGAAAAAGTAAATCATCGTGATAATCTAAAGCCTTATCCCATCTCTCAAAAAAAAATCTAAGCCTTATCCCAATTAATTATGCCAAAAAGTATTTATGGAAAAAAAAAAAAAAAAAACTCACACCAAATGGAACTTGTCTCACTACAATCGGCATGAAGATAATTGACACACTCCTCCAAAGACTTGCACTAAAGCACATATTAGGAAGGTGGTGAAGAGACGTTGGAGATGGTCGAGGGTGAGGATTTTATCAGCCACAACTGTCTAAAAGGAAGTTATTGCTCTAGGCAGTGTCGATTATCCCCAGGGTGGGCTAATCTGATGGAAGTGAGGGCTAAATAAGAGAATTTCAAAGAGAAAGCACAGTTTTGAGTTCTGTGTTCTTCCATCCTCCATTTTTCTAGCAATAAGGATATCCTCCAAGGGCCACAAAAGGTTCTTGACTCCCCTATTTGCTCTTTCTATCAAATTTCTTAGAAAAATAATATTACAAACACTATTTTCCTGCTGAAAATTCATAATCCCTCTCACACCCCTTTTAACAGTAACTCTGTAGAGCTTGGAAAAGATGCCTTTAACACCCCTTCTCCTAGCCAAACGTCCTCCCAAAATTTCACCTCACTTCATTCTCCAACACTACAGCGAATCTTCTCAAAAGTTTCGCCAGCTTCCTTAGTAGTGTCACCTGACTTGCATATATTCTTCAACGCCATTGATCCTAGCATTCTTCCACCACCTCCACCCAAATTCCATCCTCCATCACTCTCTCCATATTTAAGGGCATGATTGTCCTCAAAAGCACATTTGTTTATTGACAGAATCTCCACCGCCATTTTGAAAGCAAAGCCAATTCCTATCCTCTATTTTTCAGATACCCGAATCCCTTTTCCTTTTGTCTTTGATAATAAATAAAATAAATAGAAGGCTAGAATACTAAGCACATAACCTCATGATCTTTAGCTCACTAAGAAGCTCTATTAAGTAGAAAACATGAATGGCCAAATTATTTTGTGCAACCAAGTAGAGCTTCAAGCATTTATTACATAATGCTACTATGGTACTGGCGGTTGTCATGTTACAACTTACAAACTGATAATGAGCCCCACAAGCAACGAAAAATGTCATGCATACAAAACAAATTAAAGGTAGTACCAGTCCACACAAGTCGTCATAAAAAGAAAGAAAATACAAAAATGTTAAGTGAATCATAAAATCATATGCCGAAAATCTGAATAATGGTCTGACTCACCGGATAAATCTATTGGCGGATCATTATGCAAGCGCATAGCAGCTGCCCAACCTGCATTCAGAGAAAAAGAAATGAATCTGTATGTAAATTATAAATAACAAGTATATACACTTATACTGGTCCTCAATTGGAATAAGTGGGGTAACTGTTCTTACCAGACCTTTCAATCGTATGATCAGATGTATGTGCATCGCGGCCACTGTTGTTGCTGCTGTTAAATTTAATTCTTATTATTGTTGTAATTACCGTTATTAGAGAGAGAGAGAGAGAGACGAAGGTTTTGTGGGTATGTGTGTGAGTGAGATTCTAGCAGCGGCGACCTATTCTGTGGCTTCCAGAAAACCTGGGGGCCTGATTCTTATTGAAGGAGCTGATGCACAAGGAGCTGGTGTGTGTTGCGCACTTTTAAAAAGATATCCTCCATCGAGATTTTATATGATTTTTTTCTCTTTTCCAAATTCAATATGTTGGTTGTGTTTCATTTCTATGCCTGTCAGGAGTTTTTCTGTTGATTCTGCTTTCAGTTGCAAAATCTGTTATAGGGTTTTCTGGATAATGTATGGAATGTTCGCTATTTTATTCATCTTTTCGTTGTTTCTTAGATATGGGTTGTTTTTTTCTGAACCTCAAAATCAAATTATTGTCAACATCTACAATGAAATTTGGGTATTGCTGAATTGCTGAATTTGAATGCCACATCCTTTCAGTTTTCAAGATATTTGGTTATTTTCCAATGTTGGGATGGGCAATGGACATTGATATTGTCTATAGAAATACATATGGATATCGCTGAATTGCACCCCTCCCTCCCTCCCTCCCTCTCACAACATCATTAGCTGCAAGAGCCTCAAATTCCTCAGACCACCCAATTGCAAAAAAATCCAAACAAACATCTTATGTGGTCTGCTTCAACATATTCAGACATCACTTCTTTTTTTTTTTAAAAAATATCAAATGATGTATAGTAAAATGGCTTTGGGAGTTCTGTGCTCATGTTGTCGTTTCCAAGCCCGGATAAAGGAGGACGGTTGCGTCGGGTTGGCAGCTAGTGAAAACTTCAACATAACTTTTATCATGAATCCAGACATATGGCACAACTGGATTCATGTAGCTGACTCTGATTAGTTGGGAACAGGCTTCGATGACGATCATGATTATCATTAGTTGTAGCAGCAGTAATACAATTACTATTATGAAATGGCAAATAATTTGTAATTAAAGGTAATATTCATACATATTTGGTTGCAAGGAACATTTATGTAGCTACTGATTTCATGATAGCAGTGCTAAATTCTAAGTCTCATGGAGCAGAAGCAGGAGCAACTTCAGTTCTGCAAGAAGCAATGTGTTTCACAAAAATTGCAGAAGTAAGAAGCTTTGGTATGACAGTTTTTTTTTTTTTTTAAATATCAGAAAAATAATATTAAAGGATTTGAAGTGTTATATTTATATTGACAATATGGAAAACAATTATGTAGGAATGGTTTTATAAGAAAATACGGATACATGCGCCTGCACACACAGAAATGTACATTTCATAGGTAAACTGGTACTCAACCTGCAGCAATGTTGTGGTTGAATTAAATGCTAGAAGACTGCTTGAGTTGAAGAGCCTCAGCGGAGTCATGGTAGCAGTAGACCAATAGTTGCTAGTGGAAGCAAGAAGTTCAAAAATGGGAGCTAGATTCTGAAGCATGAATGGGCAACTTGAATTTCAGTCTCCTACTATTGCAACTTACATTTGTTAAAACTATTGCAACTTACATTTGTTAAAATTAGAATTAGCTTCAGCTGATGAACCAATTATAATTTTGATTGGCAACAAGAAGCATGCATACATCATCATCATCATAACCTTGTCCCAAACATTTGAGGTCAGCTTTACAAGTCCTGTTTTACTGTAACATGAATTCTCATGGTAGTGTGACAAAAGTTTGAAGAATGGCTGCCCACCTGACACCAAACAACCTGCGCCTTTAAATGGGCAGGGGACTGGCTAGTGCAATCATGAAAAGAAGCGTGACTTGAGAAATGCAAGCATCAAGCTCATATTATACAACATTGTTGAACAAGTGTGAGATAATGTTGCTTTGGGTTCTGTTAATTGGTACTGCACATTGCAGTACATTGAAGAAGCTTCTCACAAATACGATGTAGTGAAGTATAATAACACTCAGATATGAAAAGCCCCAAGTGATTGCATTGATCTATTAAGAAAAATATAAGAGCATACATACGCTCATTCAAAAGCTGGGCAGCTTCACTGCTACAACACCCATTTATAGGTATCAACCCAGGAAGTGGGTTCTCGCTTGGAAGAGTGTTGATACCTGCCTCCCCATGATCTAAAGCACGAGTGTTGTTTTTTGAAGATGTAACTTGATTCTTGTCTCCGTCATTTCCGAGAGAGTTGGTCCTCTCAAAGCGATCTAACAAATTAGAAATGACCAAATAAAAAAATCAACACAAACGAAGGCTCAAAATGTAAATAAGCAAACAAATAATACTGGTTCATTATGCGTGTTCACCCACCAGGCATGCATGCATGTACATATATATCTGATAGCATATTTTTCAGGTATATTAAGTTATTAGTAAAGACAGTGTGTTCTTAAGTTGGCCAATACTATCTTCTTCCATAAGGATGGTTTGCAAAGAGGAATGATGTTTCCAGCCACCCAAACTTCAAGAGCCAAACAGAAACAACCTACAAGTGCAAATGTGGCACATGCATGAGGGACCCTGGACATTCATTGAGCAGTCCTCACAGTAAATGTGCTTGACTTTCATCAAGCCAGTCCCCTCATCGGTGAGTGACACATGCATGTTGAATGGAGATCAAAGGTCATCATTTTCTAACATTACATTTCTTCGTATGTATGTGGCCCACCAGGTAGACCAGACATATTTGGCTAAGAAACACTCATGTTAAGGCTTGTGCTTTGTGCTTGGAGACGGGAGCGTCTAGGAATAGGAGTCATACACTGAAAAAAAATTATGTTATAATGAGATTGGGGTAGGCCCCCCTGAAAAACCTTCTCATTCAAAATGATGCTAGATAAAATACAAAAATCAAAGTCAACCCTGACTTCAGTTGCTTTGTTTTTGCCCTTCTATGACTGTGGGATGCAGAAAACAAGATAGCCTGCATTGAAACCTCCAAGGATATTATTTTTCAAAGGTTTTGGTGTGGAGGTTAGCAACACCCCCAAACCTTTTAGACAGCACACAGGGTGACCTATCGTTGATCTGAACCATTCATTCCTTCATACAACTAGGAGCAAGCCATGGTGCAAGAATCACACCGATCAGATGATGCTGAGCCTTTAAATGGGGCAATTTTGTTACAACAGTCCATTGTTTACAAGCCATAAATCACATGGTTAGAATCATCAAATTGAAGAGGTACTTTAGAATCATAAGAAATACAAAGTGGGATTGGATCTATCTACTAGATGTTTCAAGATGATGATTGGCCTATTTTGTTTCTCCACTCAATCGTGACTATCAATTTTCATGCTACTGATCGGGAGCTTAGCATCACCCGATTGGCATGATTTTTGCACCTTGGCCTGCTCCTAGTTGTATGTCTGAATGAATAGTTTGGATCGGCAACAAGTCACCCCGTATGCCATTTAAAAGGTTTTGGGATGTTAGCAGTTTTTAAATAATTCAGAAAAAACTCACCAACTGTTGTTTTTCATCATTAGGTGAGTGCATCTATGAGCAGCTTCTTGACATTTGCTGATACATCAACCTCTTCAAAAGCTCAATGCATGAAACCAACGATTCATTTGGAACATCATTGCAGGATTCTTTCATTTCACCTAAGCTCCCATTTCAGACCATGGACCTGCACTTTCAATCCAGAGATAATTGTAGGAACTTTGATTCTCTCTCAACAGATTTGCTCTTCCAATTCCTATGAACTGTGTTGCCCGCTCACTTTCCCAGATGGGATATAGTTATTTATCTCCCCTATGCATGTGGGGTCCTCATTTTGTCACCAGAAAAGGATGATCATGCATATAGCCTTTCTTTTACAAATCTTACGATCAATTGTATGTTACAAGGATTTTAAGAAAATCTAACTTTACGTAAAAGTGAATGTTTTAATAATTAGTTCATCAGCATCAGCATCACTAAACCTTATCACGCCTAATTGGGGTTGGCTACATGAATCTTGTTCCGCCATTCCACTCTATCAAGAGCCATAACTTCAGTTAGACCATAGGTCATCAAGATATTTATTTTAAAGTGTGTTTCCCATTCACTTTCCCAGAGGGGATGTATAGTTATTTGTCTCCAGTATACATGTGGGGTCATCATATGTTACGTCTCCTGCTCGTTAGATGAGCTGGTAGAGACAGCGTAGCATGTGAGTGATCCAGGGTTCAATCCCTGGTAGTGTTACCTTACAAAAAAATCATATGCTACAAAAGATTTTATGGAAAATCTAACTTTACATAAAAGTAAATGTTTTAATAATTAGTTCATCATCATCTAAGCCTCATCCCAACTAATTGGGGTTGGCTACATGAATCTTGCTCTGCCATTCCACTTTATCGAGGGCCATAACTTCAGTTATGCTATAGGTCATCAAGTCTTTTCTTACTTACCTCCACCCACATCCTTTTGGGCCTTCCCCTTGCGGTTTTAGAGCTTTCAACTTGTACCAACTCACTCCTAATTAGCACAGTTCTTGGTCTCTATTGCACATGATCAAACCATCTAGTATATTTTCCCTCATCATATTACCTATTGCACCACTCCTAAGTTAAGCATTCATTTCTACTTCTATCCTTCCATGTCTTACTACTCATCCATCTCAGCATCCTCACTTCAACTACACTCATTCTATGAATATGTTATTCCCTAATTGCTCAACATTATGTCCCATAAAGCATGGTTGGTCTTATAGGTATCCTACAAAAAAATTCTTTTCAGTTTGAGTGATACATGTCAATCACATAAAACTCCAAAGGCACGTCTCCATTTCTTCCACTTGGCTTGAATTCTATGGGTAACATCATTTTAAATGTCTCCACGCTCATGAAATATTGACCCAAGATATTGAAAGTGATCGTTTTGGGAACTTCTTGGTCAATAGTCTTAACTAATTCCTCATTTCGACTCCTATTATTACTAAATTTCACTATAAATACTTTTTTTCCAAGTACTCCATAAACTTTGTTTTAGTCCAACTAATTTTAAATCCTTTAGATTCTAAAGCAACCCTCCATAAATCTAGCTTTATGTTTATATTCTCCCTCGTCTTGTCAATCAAAACTATGTCATCTGCAAACCACATACACCATGGGATCTCTTCTTCCAAATGCCTCATTAATTTGTCCATAATTAACGCAAAAAGGTACAAGCTCAATGCTAACCCTTGGAGCAAGCCTGCAATAATTGGGAACTCACTTGTCTCTCCACTAGAGGTCCTCACATTTGTTACCGCTACCTCATACATACACTTAATCATTTCAATATACCCTCTTGAAACTCATTTCTTTTTGAACACCCACCAATCAACTCCCTAGGGACCCTATCATAAACTTTCTGTAAGTCAATAAAGACCATGTGAAGATCCTTTCTCCTCACCCTATATTTCTCCATCAATTATCTGAGTACGAAAATAGATTCAGTTGTTCATCTCCCAAATATGAAACCAAACTGATTTTGTGATAAATTCATCTCATGCTATAGTCTTTAGCTCTTTGCTCAATAACTCACCCAAAATTTCATATTATGGCTCGTAAGTTCAATCCCACGATAGTTAGTGCAGCTCCTCATGTCTCCTTTATTCTTATAAATAGCTACCATGGTACTTTTCCTCCATTCGTCTAGTATTTTCTTCAATCTTACAATCTTGTTGAACGACTTTGACAATTAAAATAATTCATTATCTCCCATACGCTTCCAAAACTCTACTAGTCTACCACCCAGTTCGAGGGCCTTTCTTATTTTCATCTTTCTCAGCGTTTCTTTCATTTTAGATATCCTAATCCTACAAAAGTATCTACGGTCACCGACATCATTTGAGTTTATGGTTAATTCTATCCCTATGCTTTCTGAGTGGTTGTCATTCAACAAATTCTGCAAATCCATCCACCTTTCATTTATCTCATTGTCCTTGACTAGTATCCCCTGGTCATCACTCTTAATGCATCTAATTTGATCCAGGTCTGTACCCTTCCTCTATCATTTTTGCAAGTTTGAAGGACATCTTTCTCACCTTCTCGTCTCCAATCTATTGTAACCCATCATAGGCCTTAAGTTTAGCGTCACTACTTTCTTACCAATCTTTTTGGCATTTCTCTATTGTTCAAAATGTTCATTGTTTCTAGTTATATATAAGATCTACATTTTATAATATTTTTTATAGTCTAATTTAATGTAATTACATAAAAATACTGAAGAAAATATAAGTTAATACTTAATATAATTACATGTGTGTATATATGGTACGGGCAGTTCCTTGAACTTTGAACTTCTAGCTTCTAAAAAACAGGCAATTCCATGCCTCCGCTTCATGCAACTAAGATTCAGAAGCATATTCAGAGGTTGATTTTTTAGGGGGCTGCCTTCTTTCATATCTTGGCCCCACACAAGCAAGCTGAGATGCAATGCTCAGACACGACTGTTGATAAAAAGGAGACCTATGAATTCTCAATTTTCACTACAAGTAGTTCCCTAGCTTCATTTACTACGGAGTTATTGAGATATAGAGATCCTTCATATGTGGAGGTAATACAGCAGTGCCACCAGCCACGGATGGAGGTTTCCACAAGACCGACAGGGCATGTGTCCAATAAGAGCTTGCAATGAGAACCCCCTGGCAGGCCCAAGCCACTTTCTGTGCATAATCTATGCCAAGATGCAGCATGCAAGTTTTGATCTCGCCCCAGGAGTGGCAGTGAAGTACAATTTTCCAAGAATATCCCTATCTTTTACAAATTGGTGGGGACCCTCAACCATAATAGAGTGTTTGAACAAAGGAAATGCTGACATCCCCACCTTAATGAGCTTTTAAGTGACCCATGGCACATGGCATGGGCCAATCATTGACCTGGACAGTTCGCTCAATTGTGCCAATAAAGCCATGGTGCAAAATTCCCCACCAATCGAATGATCCCTAACCACTTGAGTGTGGTCCATTTTATGAGTTGCAAATCAGATGATTAGCATCATCAAAAGAAAGTGCTTCTTTGGGATCATAAGAAATCCATGGTGGTACCTATTGCATAGATGTTTCAAGATCACTATTGGGCCTTTTTTTCTCCGTTTGATCTTGACCATCCAGTTTTCATGTTATTTATATGGTTAGGATCATCTGATCAGCGAGGTTTTTGCACCATGGCTTGCCCCCGAAGGGACAATTGAATGGATCAACCAGGTCAATAATTGGTCATGCCGCATTATCCAAGTGGAAAGTTAAGTATTTTTTTAGAAGGGTGAATAATCATTATTAAATCCACCCTGGCCCATCTTCCAGCTGATTTCCTTTCCCTCCTCAAACTACCAGACCATGTGGCATATAAATAGAGCCAATCCAAAGGAACTCTCTCGAAAGGGTGGGACGATGAGAATAAATTTCTTCTCACGAATTGGAAGGATGTGGCGTGTGAAAGAGGAATTGGAGTGTCAAAATAGAAGAGAAGAATTAGGCATTCTTGAGCATATTGGCAGTGTAGGTCTGGGGAGGAACCAAAGGCGGTGTGGGGAGATGTAATCGGTAGAAAATATGAGGTGCCTAGAAGAGGTTGCTTGCTGAGCATGTTTCTAGTTGGGTTGGTTGATAAGCAAAGCGGGCAATGAAGATGGTGAGCTGAATGGGTCTCTTGTTGGTAAGGAACGTTATGAATTTTGGAAAGTGATCCGGTTCATCATTGAAAGGGGGGATAGAGATCTTTTTTGGAAAGATATCTGGCTTAATAATAATCTGGAAGTTGAGTCCTCTGCAGGCCTCTTGTCTCTTTCAGCTTCTGATGAGGAAAAGGTTAGTGCTACAAAGTCCTTAGAAGAGCTACCACATGGAGCTTAAATCTTTGCAAAAGTCTATCTGATGTTGGCACAAAATCTCTTTGAAAAAAGGTTTCAAATTCATCCAAAACTGGTACGTATTGGGCGATAGGTACCGGTATTGGCACAGGGCAATCCAATATGCCCCTCGTTTCACACAGGGCCTGCCGGAATTGGGCTGACTCATTCGTATGGGGTTGACTCAGACAAGTGGAGACGATTCAGATCGAGTCACTCCTGTCCAGCTCGGCCCAACCTCCTTGGGGACAGCTGTGCTATGCACCCATTCATGCTTTTTCTCACCAATCCATTCTGTTCATCAGATTAGGCAATCTTTGATTGCTCACAGCCCAAATTTTACACCAAAATCAAACTCAAGTGGGCCACAACAATGGGAACAATGGGGAAGAACGCCCGACATTGAAAATTATGACACTATGTTGGGTCTATAGTTGTGACTATATACCCATCCAACCTGTTGATAATGTGAGCCCTATCAAGATGAATGGACTGACAGACTCCCAAAATATCAGATTGATCCAAAATTTAGGTGGGCCATGCCACTTCAATTTACAGGTTAAGAAAAAAAAAAGTTTACATTGTTTCCTTTGGATTGGCCCACCAAAGTTTTTTATCAACTTTTATTTTTGGTTCATATCACCATGGGGACACACATCATGCCACATATACAGTAAGATGGCCCCATAAATCTATCCATTAGGTGGCGCTCCCAGGTGCTACAGTTCCGTATCTTGGACAGCTGTAAATGAGCAACACTTCCTTTCCTGCAACTGCTAAGCTGGCTCTGGCTTGAGTTTGAATTGACTTTTGAGGGCAGTTATTTGATACTCTGGCAATTATGGTGCTTGGTACACATCCTCTCGGAAATGTACATGTGGCATACCTTAACACAAACTAAACCGACTAAATTGTGAAACCCACTATTTCTGAGTCATGATCCAAAATCAAATTGTTTGACCATTTGTTTGTTTAAATAGGGTCATTGGATCGCAATGACTCATCCATCTCACATGCAGCAGTTACATACAGGATACAGCCATGTGATTCCATCTAGACCAAGATTGTGGAACATATTGTGGACGGTGCACATCTCTAAGATCCAGGGTATTCAAAATCGGTTACGTAACGGCCGTTACGTAACTGTAACGGTTACGCGTTACGGGATCGAAACAGCCGTAACAGCCGTTACAGAAAAACGGACCGTAACGGTCACGTAACGGACCATAACAGCCCCGTAACGGTCCAGTAACAACATTTTTCAAAAAATAAAAATGGCCGTAACAGCCGATATAGGGGGCTATAACGGCTGTTACGGCCCATATCATAACGGTGACGGTGGTGGCCGTTACGGCCACCGTTACCGTTACAGCCACCGTTACCGTTTTGGAACACCTTGCTAAGATCGCAGTGACCTAAAAATCCTACCCATCTGATTTGGATAGAATGGGGCTGAAATTGAGTGTATAAGCCTATACCAGCTGATATGATGGTACGACCCAGTTTTGGCAATGGCTGATCTAGATCTCCAGAACCAATTTCTAAAGTTTGCTTTGAAAACCTCCTTGGAAGACTGCGGGACTTTTTTTCAAGTTGATTCGAAGCTGCCAACTGTGGGATAAACATGACCACACTACTGATGTTCGGTTCTACCCCAGGCAAGGTTGCAGCCTTCACGTGGTAGGCGAGAAGAAAGAGGGTGCTTACTGTAGATAATCTTCAAAAGAGGGGACAGTTCTTCCCAACATATGTATCACGTGTATGCTAGATGAGGAATTGGTGTAACGTTTGTTTAGCTTTTGGGTTATGAGTGAGACTCTTGTCTCTTCTTCTGTCAAGGCACTCCTTTTGGCTTTGGCATGGTGGCGGCAGTGTGGGTAAAAAAAGGAAAGGTGGTGTGGCACTTGGTTTTCTTAGCAGTCCTTTGGGCCCTTTGGGGGAAAAGAAAGAGATGTTTTCAAAATAAATGTCTGAGTGTTTCGGAGGTGTGTGAAAAGGTTAACTTAGATGCAATGGGATGAGCCATGTTAAGTCCTTGGATGTTGAGTCCTTGGTTTATTTTCTTGGGTTGTAATAGGAGTTGTTCTTGGGGTCGGATTGTTTCTTTCATGTGCTTTTGAATAAAATTCCATTAATTTCAAAAGAAAAAAAAGAAGAAGAAGATTGCAGTAGATCCATATAGACCCGTTTACGGAAGATAGGAAGATATGCAATCACTCATCATATGGGAAATTCTCTCTTCTAACGAGCGAGTCGTTTTGCCATGAGCCAAGGGGTGGGGGACCCATGTTCCACCTAGGGTGCAACCCTTCGCATGAGTCACTGCAGGAAAAAAAAT
This sequence comes from Magnolia officinalis, assembly GCA_021015155.1. Classification (NCBI taxonomy): domain Eukaryota; kingdom Viridiplantae; phylum Streptophyta; class Magnoliopsida; order Magnoliales; family Magnoliaceae; genus Magnolia; species Magnolia officinalis. Next base: position 74,829,490 of record JAJHSJ010000003.1, read on the forward strand.
CGTCACTATGGATAATCTGAAGAAACGTCAATTGACATTCCCAAATAGGTGTTATATGTGTTTTGAGGAGGAAGAAATGTGGATCACTAGCTTATCCATTGTTGAGTGGCCAGGGAAATGTGGGGTCTTTTCTTTAGTTTATCAGCATTGATTGAACTATAGATGGTCCCCTTCCTCAAGTAATTAGTGGATGGTGGTCACGCCTATTGAGTTGATGCAAGATGCATGCATGTGGCTAAATGGTGAAGTAAGATCAATCAACGAATTAAATTAAATAATCAAAATCATGAACCACGCCAACATAATCAAATATCTCATGAAACTATGAATAGTCTAGGCCACAATCAACAAAGTACGCCATGCATGATCATTGAATACTAGAAATTAAGATCTAATGGATGTAAGAACACCTAAATTGCATAGAAATAAGTCTATTTCAAACGGGAATGATTATTACTAACTAGGGTTTGTTCGATTAGAATGTAGGCTAACCTAATGTTTAAGGAATTTAGGGGAAAAGGTAAAATTAGAGTTTAGACGGTTTAATTGGATAAGGGATTTTGGTGCATACGTATTACTTGAGTGGAATTAGGGCTTTAAGTGGTTGGAGGTTTGGGATTTTAGGTTAATTAAGGAAATTGGGATTCTAGGGTTTAGGGATTTTAGAATTAGGGTTTTTAGAAATTGGGGATCTGAGGTTTAGGATAGGGATAGGGATGGGGAATTAAGGGATTTTGATGGGAGAAGCTGGGGGAAATCAAGGGATTGAGGGGTTGTTTGTACGGTCTGCCTAAGGTCTCACATGTGTGGCCGTACGGTCACACGTGTGGGTTGTTGGCTAGGGTTTTGGAGTCCTCAATGATTGGGTTCGGTTGGGGTTGAAGTTGGATGATAAAAAGTTGATGAAGAAGATGTTTAGATGGTTTTGGATGGGAATGGAATAAGAAAGAGGAAGTTTTGAGAAATACTTATTTTGGATAGAAAGGACGAGAGGAGGATGATAGATGGGAAGCCGCGCACCTCCGTTGAACGGGAATGGAATCACACTACACCCAAGTTCCAAATCATATGGAGTATTCTTCAAAACACATAAAGAAGAGAAAAAATAACTAGTATCAGAACGACTTTTACAAAAAAAAAAATCTCTCTCAAGAAAGAATTCTCATTAAAAAACTCCATCTCAAGTAAAACATAAAAAAGTCTAAAAATAATAAAATAAATGATACAAACTACTCAAAACAAATAATCTAAACTATTCATAGCCAATGGGGTGGTCCACGATCAAGTGTGGTCCAAAGGCCCATCATGTGCGATCCAACGATCTAATCGATGCAGGTACTCAATCTAACGGTCAAGACTCCTCAAGAACGCAGCCCGCATGCATCTTTCTAGTGTAGGGTCTTCAAAGATGCATTAAATGTATGTGGAGTCTTCAAAATGGGCCACTCGAGCCCACGTGGTGGTCACCCATCCAAAGGGAAACTGGTAATCATCTCTTCCTCCTCTGGTAGACCCTAAATGGTGCTCTAATGTCCTCATCATGAGTACAAGAGGAAGAATCATGTGGATGATGTTTTCCTATGGTATCATGTCGTGTGGTGAGAAAGGAATGGAAGGATGATTTAGTATAAGCAAGTTTGCATTGGTTCTCTCAAAAGAAGCACTCTTCATTATTGACTGGTTGAGCTCTTCCAAGGCCAAAATTTAAGGGTTGCTCCATTGGGAAGATAAATTGAGGAGCTACAGAGCAATGGTTCAAGATGCGAGTGGTTAATCAAGATGTGATGTTATTGGTGCAATAAAAATTCATTGTTTAAAAAAAAGTGATTAAGGGGTGAAAACATAGAAGTCCCCATACTTCTGATACATTCGATGCTTTGTATCACATCTCCAGGTGATTGTATCCCGACATGAAGCATTATTATAATAAATTTGAACAATGAGAATTTAATTATTTATGAATATTTTAAACACTCATTGCATCTTATCAATTAACTGATGAAAGCAAGAGCATGAGTTACCTCCAGATTTACGCCTGTTGGGGACTCGGTTCCTGCAACATTACATAGCCAAGACATTAGGAACAGGTGAAGATATGGAAAAACCCATCTTCACTAAATATCAGCTAGTTCTCTGAGATACATATCAAATAAGAGGAATTATAAGGTCCCGTCTCTTAGTAAAGGTACAATTCATTGATGTCCAGGATTTCCTACATGTGAGACCAATGGTTAATCCAGATCGCTGAAACGGTGGGCCCCACCATGGATGGGTGATGTCCCGATAACCAGATTATAAGATCCAATCCATGTGATCTTTACATTGCATGTAGGCTTTTGTTGAATTTTTTTCCTCAACTGTCTATTTGCAGGCACCACTGATGAAAGCAGACCATCCAATCTGGGGAACTTCTGGGACTTGCGCCATGCCACCATCTATAATCAGGCCCATCGAAGCAAAGTGTATGTTTGCTGAGGCATGGCACTCTATAATTCCGCATCAACTAAAATGAATTGTGCCAAAGACTCTTTTTTTTTGAAAGATAGCAAAGATGTTATCTAGATGAGAGAAAAATGAGAAGCAAGCAATCATCTACATAGCGCAATCATTTCTAGATCTAACTACAATATAACCACAACCCTACAGTCAATGTTAGTCCATCAATCACATCACCAAGAGCATTTATACTAGGACTGCAACTAGGGTTGGAGTCAAACAGTTCGGGTTGGGTTGTCAGGGTCTTCGGGTAGGGTTAGTGTTGGAAAACTCCAGCCCGATTTGAAATTGGGTTGTGTTCGGATTGAGCAAATTCAGGTCAGGTTGGGTCAGTTCGGAATAATCACATGTATTTGGGTTGGGTCAGGTAGGGTTGATTTAGGGTTGAATATAGAGGAATTCTGGTTGCACACCTCAGGTAAGAATTCGGGTCAAGTAATGGTGCGGGTTGGGTCCTCTTGCGGTAAGGTTGGGCTTAGGTCGACCTTCAACCCAACCCAACCCGCCTGAGTTGCATCCCTAAGTTATACATAATAACAGCATCGCAATACATTCACGAGAAGAGAACCAATCACATACAGGCAACGGTACCACAACCATATAATGTACCATCTTTCCTGCCAACATCCCACTTGCATTGAATATCACTACCATGAAAACTGCAGGCCCCACCATGAAGATCATTGTTCTCGAAAACCAGATTGATTTGCTCACTAGGTGGGCCATAACTGTATGATTACTCAGACCAAGCCACCTCACACCACGTCAATCTGTGGTCTACACTATAGGTCCTCCATCTGTAGAGGAGCCAGTCTGATACGAATTAGGTCGTAACACCAGAACATACAACCATGTTTTCAGAATTTTGATAATGGGTGTTTCCTATCTGGTCTAAACACAACCGCAGGAGTGTCTAACAGATCCTTCGCAATGACAAAGTAGTCGGATTGTACTTGGGAACAACACTTAACATAACTGCAGCAATATAGAACCCAACACCAGAGTTCTAACTTTTAGGCAGGCAAGCAACCTCTTCATCAAGTTTCTGATTTAGATCAGTTGCTAATTGTTCAACATAATCCCAATAAAGAGCACAAGATTCCAACAGCATCTCTCTTAAGACACGGCATGCATTAACTGCAGCAAGAATTGCATGTCAGCAGAAGGGTTGCAGGAAATGTTGATGCCTCAGGAAGGACCTCTAAGCAACCAGCCAATTGTGCTCATCCCAACGGATGAGAGAACAAATGATGTGGGAGCTGTATTTCCCAAGGAAGAGAATAAAAGAAAAGGAGATCAGCAACTTCCACTAGTAGCAGCTCTGAAAGGCACTGCTTTCAGGTTAATCCATAATTCCACCTCTCTTCCACTGCTTTGCCTGCCCACAGAACTCCCCCTTTAGATGGAATGACTCTGCTACCACCCCCAAATCAAAGCTGAAAATGTGGGCTTAGAACTTTCACCATGCTTTCCCTCCTTCCATCTAATAGTCACTGTACATTTAATTAATGGTGTGACCCACCTGATAGGTGGAACAGCCTGATTTTCGAGAATGGTGATCTTTATGGTGGGCCTGCCATTTTCATGGTACCATATTAGTGGAAACATGGTACAATACCACAAGATGTGGTACCTTCGCTGTGTATGCGAGCAGTTATCTCACAAGAAAATGGCATCAAGTTTTAGAAAATAAAAATGATGCATTTTACTAAAAATCAAAGCAATGCAATGCTAGATGTTCAATCAATACATCAACAGCAAGAGATTTCTGACACAATGAGAAGAAATTATTCTGGCAGGAAAAAGAAAAAGAAATAGTCTGCATTTGTTTCTGTGACTTTTCAGGATTTTTCAGTAGTACTTTTACAATGCAAAAAAAATAGAAATTCAGCAGCAGCACAATTCCGGGAAGCAGAAATTAGAAAAAGAAAAAAATTTAAAAAAAAAAATTTTTTTTTTAAAAAAAGCCAAAACAGAGAATTTTCAGTAATTTCATAGATTCAACTTGGGGTCTATTTGGATATGCAGAATCCTCGCGGAAGAGTAAATGGTTTTCCACTAACAAAACAGTTTGGCTGTTTGGATAAGATGGATTCCACAATGCAATCATTTGCCTTATCGACACTACAGTTTCTCTAGCACAAGAAATGAGATGATTGTGTAGTCCAATCCAAACCACCCAACTGAAGGACCACCTCATGGATGGGCCAACCGCCGAAACTGCAGCAATTGGTTGTTTCTAATTGTTTAGCCTACAGCCCTTTTTACGAACCATTGGACACGTTTGGGAGCTTGTATTTGGAATGCATTGGAATCCAAATCACAAATCAAGGTGATTTTGAATCCTCAGTTGTGTTTGGCAGTTGGAATGCATTAGATTCCAAGAACAGGAATGCATTGAAATTCTGTAGTATATTTACGGGAATTTGATTTTATTATTATTTTTTTTTTTTTGAAAGATAAAATATTATTAAAGCAAAAGGCTGAAAAGAAAACAGCAAAAGCCAATGGGACACAAAAGCAAAATAGAAAGAAACGAAAAGAAAAGCCATTAGGGAGTCCACTCCCTAATATACAAATCGAACCTGCCAGAAACACCAGTGATAGAACCCCTCAAGTTACAAAAACAACAGTTATTTCTTTCCAGCCAAATTGCCCAGAAAACCACCATCAAAGCGATTCTCCACTTCTTCTTGCTAAAAGAACCACCGGAATCAGAGTGCCAACTACCCATGAAAGCTTCTACAAAGAATGGCATCACCCAAGATACGTTTGTTGAATAAAGATCCTAGGCCAAACAATATGAGAAAAGGAGTAGTGGATGAATAAGTGGTCCACTGATTCCTCCGCTTGAAGGCACAGTGGACACCCGTTTGGAATGATGAAGGATCTTTTACGCAAGTTGTCAATTGTAAGAATTTTGTAACGGCCCACCAGCCATAAGAAAGCGACAACCGTAGGGGGGCAAAGGGCCAAACATAGGAGGTGTGGCTCATTCCCGCATCTACTGGGGGAGCCAACAAGATGGAATACATGGACCGAACAGAGAAAGCACCGTTTTTGGAGAACCTCCAAAGAAGAGAATCCCCTTCACCTAGAGTTGGCTCCATCCCCTACAAAAAGAAGAGGAGAGACACCAAATCACTAAACTCTTCTACAGGGGGAACCCAGAGATGTTAACATCGAGGTAAAGATTCGCTAAGGATAGGAATCCTTAAGGGGGGCATTTCCATACCAGACATCTTCCCATAAGCGAACCCTATACCCATCCCCTATAGCAAAAGAAATACCATTCATCATCAGCAAAGAAATCCCAGCTATAGATTTCCACGGGGAGGAATCCCTCATCCACCAACCAAAAGGGGACATCCCGTATTTTGTTGCAACAACCTTCCTCCACAAGCTGGAGTCCTCCCCCCCAAATCTCCAAACCCATTTGCCTAAGGGGGAGGAGTTGACAAGGTCCAAACGTTTGATGCCTGCTCCACCTTCCAAAATAGGCTTACAAACATCACACCATTTCAAAAGGTGGAATTTTCTAGTAGCCAACCCACCCTACCAAAGAAAGTCCCTCATGATTTTTTCAATACATGAAAGCATAAATTTGGGACATTTATAGAGAGGCGGGAAGTAAATCGGGAGATTGGAAAGAGAGGCTTTAATAAGGATAATACAACCACAAGGGGATAGAAGCTTGTTTTTCCACGGGGACAACCTACTTTCCATCCTCTCCACAATTCTATCCCAAAGGTGCACAGCAGGTTTACTTAGGCAAAGGGGGAGCCCCAATTAGGTAGAAGGGAATGAAGCAGATTTACGGCCAAAGAAATCAGTAAAGGAATCAATCTCGGCTGAAGATAAATTGATCCCCAAAAGTTAGGGGTGTCAATGGGCCAGCTCGAGCCTAAAAAACAGAATTTTAAGTAGGGTCGGCCCAACGACCTAGCCCGAAACAATTTAAAATCAGGCCGAGACCTGCCCCAAGCCCGGCCTGTTGATAGCCCTACCAAAAGTTCACTTTTAGCAACATTAACCTAAGACCAATTCAAACCATTCAATGGCTATTCGTAGGGTGGCTACTTCAGCCTCAGAGGCTTCACAAAATGGTAGGGTATCGTCTGCGAACTGGAGGTAGTTAATGGGAGATGGAAGATTAGCAATCTGAAAACTTTTGAATAGGCCAGCCTCCTGGCCTTTACAAAGCATGCAACTGAGGGCCTCAACAATTATAACAACAAGGAATAGGGACAGCGGATCCCCCGAAAGGAGCTAAAGAATCCGAAGGGGGATCCATTGATCAGGACTGAGAACTTAGCGAAAGAGATGCAGGATCTTATCCAAAGATTCATTTTTCCCCAAATCCCATTCTAAATAACAAATAATCAAGGAAAGACCATTCAACATGGTCATAAGCCTTTTCCAAGTCCAACTTGAAGACAATACCCTTTCTACCTGATTTATGGTAGGGATCCAAACATTTATGAGTGAGCAAAGCATTGTCAAAGAATTGTCTACTAGCTGCAAAGACACTTTGATAAGGCGAGATTGCATGAGGGAGGACTTTTATAAACCTTTGTCTTAGTATCTTAGCAATGATCTTGTATAGGCTACCAATCAAGCTAATAGGCCTAAAGGTTTTCAAGTTATCAGCACTTTTAATTTTAGGAATCAAAGCTCTGAAAGTACATCCAAGTTCAAAGGGGAAACTACCATAGGAGAAAAATTCATTAGCGAAATCCATCAGATCACCCTTAATGAGGTCCTGGAAAGATTGAAAGAAAGCTATAGGGAACCCATCAGGACCAAGGGCTTTATCACCCCCCAAATCGTCGACAACTTCCTTAATTTCTTCAATACAAAAAGGAATTTCCAGCAAAACAACTGACTCAAAAGATAAAGAGTCAAGTGGAGGTTATCAGGAGATGGGCATAGGAGGCTTATTGGATAACAGGGACTGGTAGAACTCTACAGTAGCCTTACAAATAGAATCTTTATCCTCCAATCTAACAACATTAACAAATAAGGAAGAGATATAATTGCCCCTCGCTCTGCCACTGGCAAAACATGGAAGAATTTGGTGTTTTTATCTCCAGCTTCGAGCCACACCGCACAAGAACATTGCCGCTAACTTATTTTTTCCTCTTTAAACCTCAAATTATCGTCAAATAGAAACTTATCTCTAAGAGACGATCCTCAACGGACAATTGGCCTCCCTCCTCTTTGATATCTAGAGCTTGGATGGAAGAGAGAAGCATGCCATTTTCCTTGTCCCTTAAACCAAACACCTCCCGCTTCCACACCGAAAGCTTAACCTTCAGCATCTAAAGCTCCTTGAATAGCTTAAAACCAGCACAACCCTTGACCTGAAAAGAAGACCACCAATCTGAAACAAGAGAGGTGAAGCCAACGAATTAGAGTCAGGCCAATTCAAAGCAAAATGGCTTAGGGCCCCAATTCAAGGCCTCAACCTGAAAGAGCACCAGGCAATGGTATGAGATTGTTCTGGGGAGACCAAATTTGTGGGAGAAGGGAAACTTTTTGAGCCCAAAGGGGCGACACAAGAAATATGTCAAGTAAAGACATAACAGGAATCGCCTAACCATTGGACCAAGAGAACCCGATTCCCCTCATAGGGGTATCAACCAACTCATGCTTTCGGACTCAGTCCGCAAAACCTCTCATACTAGAAGTAATCCGATCATTTTGGGATTTCTCATGAACAAATATAATCATTAAAGTCGCCTCCAATGCACCATAGGTGAGACCATCTATCAACACCCGACGATAATTCATCCCATAATTGGGGGCTAAAGGCAAGGCAGTTCGGCCCATAAACCCTAGAGAGGACCCACTAGAAGCAAGAATATATTTCCCTAAAAATAATACTAACAAAGAAAGACCCGACCCAACTATCCTCCTTAGACCAAAGGGATGGGTTCCAAGTACCAACATATGATAACCCCGAGGCCTTGCAGAATCCAAGGAAACCCATTCCACCGGTCTGCGGCCCCAAACTGACTCTACCACACTTTTATCAACATTATGAAGTTTGGACTCTTGGAGAATCAAAATAGACGCTTTGGATTTCTTACAAACAGCCTTAACTTGGACGTGTTTTTTTGGGGCATTCAAACCCACGCACGTTCCATGATAGGATCTTCATGAGGTCACTTGTCTTGCCCTTCTCTACTTTCTTGCCCTTCGAGGAGCAGACTATAATTGGCCGTCAAATAGCACTCCTAAGTTAATAAGCTCCCTACAACCTTTTGGAGTCTTTGGAGATCTCCTTTGAATGCCACCTAGAGTGATGTGAATGCCTCCTTACTCCATGAGATGGAACAAGGCAATGTAATCCTCATCCCGGTCCCAAAAGACCACTCCCAAAAGTCTCACCACATGAAAGATGGACTCCCAGATCCAACGTTTACTTCTAACTGCAGCCACTAAGTCTTCAAGCTCCCTTGAGGACAAGGATGGGGGCAGAGTATTATCAGGGGAAACGAAGATTCTCAAGGCTCATAACCAACCGCAGAGGGGGAATATCTTGGGGTCGTGAAGATTGGCTAACAGATGATCTGCTAAATGAGAGTTAACTTGGAAATGGGGATCTGGCGAAAGGCTACCATCAGAGAATAGGACCAAAGAGTAGGACCAAAGCGACAAATTGAGATGGAGGAGGACGGGGAGAAGGTTGGAGCGTAAGAGCATCAATGACCTAGGGAATTTGATTACTAAATCAACTTTAATACTCCAAATTAGTGTTCATATGTAATATTTGACAGATTGTTATAAGCCCATTCAAATATATACTTTGGCCAAAAATGATGAAATTCCGAGCCTCAGGTGGGCCACAAGCATAGGATCACAAACGACCAACTCGCCAATGTTTTTTAACCGTTGATTTACTTTGCCAATGTTTGGACAGTTCGGATCATTCTATTGATGTAATTTAGAGATGCAACTGATAATTTGATTGTTGTGGGATCATTAGCGTGCCACGTGTACAGTGGATTAGTAGCCTAGCAATGCCCTTTTACACGTGCAACTCTCCAGCATTTAAAAAGGAGTAAAAAAAGGTTTTGATTCCAAATCACAGCAAAAAGGAGATATTTCAAAACATAGCCAAATTGTGTATTTCAAATACCTCCCATTCCAAAAACCTCCGAATCCACACTACCAAACAACTTTTGGATTCAGCGTGCACTAAAATACACTCAAATAATGCTGCCAAACAACCACAGTTTTCTTAACTATTCCAAAGAGAGAGAGAGAGAGAGAGAGAGAGAGAGAGGGAGGGAGGGAGAGGCTCGGACAGTTATGAACTGCCGGTGTGATGGATTTTGAGGATATAGCTCATCGAAGAGGCGGGCCACGAAATTGAGCAGTCTAGATCGATCACCAAAATGCACAAACAAGCGCAGACGTAACTGCTATTACCCCTTTATACATCACTATAAGCACCCAGCCTGATAGATTAACTTACCCGCAATTTCAATTTGGATAAGAACTGATATACTGCAAAACTGTACCAATTCAACTCCAGAAAAGAAAGAAAATATAAGAAAAATTGGTGTAAGAAAAGTAATCAGGGTGGGTGTGGATGTCAATTCCCTTTTCCAATACTAATCGATCTGAGAGATTTAGAGAGAGAGAGAGAGAGTGAGTGAGATTGCCTTTGAGGAGGGTCGTAACGCTTTACGGTGGTGGTTGTATCAGAAGGATTTTCGAGCATCTCTTCGGAGAAGAATAACCAAAAATCCTTGCCCTAGAAAGATGGGGAAAGGCGTACCGAAACCCCTCTCTCCTCCTTCTCTCTCTCTCTCTCTCTCTCTCTCTCTCTTAATTTGCTTTCTTCCTTCTTTTAATCAATCAAAGGCTCTCTCTTAATAGCTGCTTTCTTTTTATCTTTTCTTCCTAACGAGACCGGTCGGGTTTGTGCCCGTCTCGGGTTTGACTTTCCTTGTACCGTACTCCAAGGTTCGAGCGCCGCCCGAGCGCCGAACGTCGACCGAGTCACAAATTCGCTGGGCCTGGTCTGGCCCTAGCCAAAAAATTGATTTTATTTTTTAAAAAAAAAAACTTATTTTCCACTTTGTGCCTGTTTGGATTTATGGAAAGCATAGAAATTAATTTTTTTAAAAAAAAATAAAAAATAAAAATAAAAAACGTATTTTACAGAACATGTGGTAAAGAAAACATTGTTTTGATTATTTGTTTGTCAACCAATTTTTTAGAATTTAGGATATATTTTTAAATTTATTGTTTGGTAAAACAGAAGATAAATTTTCTTACTTGGTCATTAGCATGTGTCAAATTAGCACATATGACACATGTCAGATGATTAAAGATGGATAGCGACACATGTGATAGATGTAGCATGTGTGGATGCTTGAAGTTGAATTGTGGCACATACAGTAAATGGAAGGTGCTTAAAGTTGTATGGTGATACATGCGACACAAGTCACATATTAGCACATTAGATATATGGGTACTTGAAATTAGAGGGCAACATTTGTGCACATTGGCACATTGACACATGGCATATTTGAAGAACTGAAATTGTATGATACAATTGTGGCACAAAGTTGCATGCAAAGTGCTTTGCACGTGTGGGGCACAAAAGAAGATAAATGGTGGTACACATGGCATATTAGTACATGTCAGCACTAGAGAAGATGAATGGTGTTACATGTGGCGCATTAGCATGTGTTGGGCACAAGAGAAGATGGATGGTGACACATGTGATACATCGAGGCATGTGGCACTAGTGGACCGTAACCAAATATGGATAATAGCTCATTTGGCATATTGACACATGTAGCACAGGTGATGAAAGATGGTACATTTTGACTTAACCCATGGGAAACATTTTACTTTTATTATGATAAAATGTCTTTCTTAGAAGTAGATGTGAAAAAATACATTTGTTTAATTCAAAAAATGATGATAAGTTAGCGAGAGCATTTTTCACAAATTACTATATAAAATGCTTGAAAAATAATGGAAAGTGAGTTTTACGGGAAACAATGTTTCCATTTCTTTTCATGAATCCAAACATGCTTTAATGTTTTTAATCTCTCCGCCGATCAGTAGGCTACACATGTACAAAGTTATATACATGTCGGGGCACAAAACCAACAAATTCTTTAAAGATGCATGGGTTGCCTAATCAATAATTAGGATAACATATTTGTAGGATATAAAATGTGTAAAATGCACATTTTTTTAGATGGGGCCATATGAGAGATGAGTCACTAATAGACATTTTAGATTGATTAGCAATACATGCTAATATAATAGTTTGCAAGTATATTACCATTCACTAAATAGACCAAATCTGCCCAACTTAGCCTTAGACTGGGACTAGACCCTACTTAATCCGGCCCTTTTAAAAATAACTAGAGATTATATAAAACGGTAAATCAAAGTATGTTTTTTTTTTTAAATCCAAGTGCAAGTAGTTTATAATGTCATTGATTTTTCGCTATTTTGGATTTCCAAAAAATCTTGAAAAATTTTCACTATAATTATCTCACGTTGTTACTGACCGACCCTTAATGCTCGGGGTGAGCCTATACATAGGTGGTATCAATAAAGAACTGCACAAATCCATTTAATCAACTATGGGAAGCTAATAAATATGCTCAATCATTTAAACATCGAGACTTTCTTCATCCATGGCCCAAATCTGGCCAACTTATCAATGACTAATCGAAACAACTGTAACTAAGTAAAGACCTATCTAAAGCCAAGACAACTAGGGGTTAGATCTTAATTAACAAACCAAATTAACACAGTTACTTCTCTAACCTAATAACTAACGGTTTACAGTGATTATGACCGAATCACCTTTTTCATTAATTGCGAATTGGCTACACTATAAACTTGGCTAATCCATACCCTAATCGTCGCGCACAATAGATCTCACTATCCAATTCATTTCACAAATGCCCTAATTATCTAACCAAGCTCTATACCGCTCGTTAGTAGGCCACTAAACTCAAGACTATAGAAAGACATTCTTCTTAGTAGAATTGACGTCTATCGTGGGACATCGAGTTGAAGTCATGTCTCGAATTGCTCAACTTCGACCCACAAACCAAGTGTATGAGATGTGTGAATGCCTTACGTAAAAACTTAGAACTTTAGTAAACTAACTCTTTTGTTCTTTCATGGAGTTGTAACTTTCGGACCGTCGATTTGTGGCCAAAGTCATGGTACGGATTAAAAGACATTTTCCCACACATCTGTATAGCCACGGCCTCGATTGATCATCAATGATCGTCGATTTGGGTTAAGGTTTTTTTGGTTGATCCGCACGTCCGATCATCAGATGGTTGTATCCAAACATAGATTGTTTATTGGGACACTTATACCATGGTTTAGATTGACCCGTACGCCTCCTGGTGGTCCCATTAATTGGAAACAACTCCCTCCGAAGTTAGTATAATGAATAAAGGGTCACTAGGGCCATTTCTGCACCATCTGGCACTATAAATATCATTTCACACCCTCCTCTCACATAGGAATTTTCCCTATAAATTGAGGAGAAAGAGAGAAAGGAATGGAAAAATTAAGAGAGAATGAGAAAGATAAGAAGAGAGTGAGGTCCTTCATGTTTGCTTACATCGGAATTCATTTGACAAAACCTAATTTATTAATGTTTTCCTCTGTCAAATCCACCCCTACGCACGATCGGAGGTAAGAAACTCTTCCTATCGCCTGTTTAAAATATTTCATATTAGATTCTATGAATCTTATCTAAGTTTTTTTTTTTTTTTTTTTCTCTTTTTTAAGAATTGGTAATTTTCTCCAAAATCATTACCCTATGAGATCAAAGATTGAAAATCCTTTTTAAGGTGCGGACCATTATGCCTAGGTTGCCATTTATCAATCCTTGAAGATCTTAGTTAATGATGTCGTGTTGTGAATAGCTTGTTGATTGCTAACATATCCATATTTCCAATTTGATTGCAACATGTGTTATTAGTTGTTTATGGATGCTCACATGTTTGATGAAATGCCTAAGTAATTGTAACGCCACGTACTTCCCAATACTCGGTTGTTACCGTGTAATCTAACTCAATTGAACGTTATCCACCCTAGGAATCATCAACGGTTATCTCTAAAATTGATCCGACATTTAGGTTATCAAGGATAGACACTTTAATCTGAGAGTTATGGTCCAACTAAGCTATTGATCAGCCTCACTGTCAGGCGAGTAGGCGATCATAAATTGTTAGACTTAACAGGTGGGTTAGATTCCTGGAGAGATCATTGCGAACCCCTAAGACCATTCTAGTTCAAGTTTGAGAACGATCTAACCATCGGGTTATAAATGCAATTGTCAAAAGTTATCTAAACTAGTACGGAAAACATTAAGTGCGCTTAGGATCAATTTTGAAATTATCCGATCATTAAATTAGTCATCCAATCCAGAATATGTAATATGCAATAATTATCAAATATATATAACTTATTTTATATATATATATATATATATATATATATATATATATATATATATATATATATATATATAATGTAATCTAACTATTTAATAATCATTTATAATAAATAAAATAATACAACATAAATATATACACTATGAAATGTTATTTATACACTTTATAAATATTTAAAATTACATATTAAAATGGGAAGTAACTATAATCCATACTATATTTATACACTTATAACATCATTAATATAAATTACAAATTATAGAATTTATATTACATAAATAATTAAATACACTGGAAAATTTTATAATAAATAACATATTTCAAACAATTTAACAATTTATATAAAACTAAGACATAACACATATATAAATATACAAATAATATAAAATTAATAGATATAAATCTTTGCTTACTAATATTCATATAATTTATATATTAACAATCTGTCATAATATAAATTGCATATAATAAAATACATTATTACTTGTTATTAATATAATAAAACAATATAATCATATCTAATCAGGATTTACTCTTAGATTCCACGTAATTAGCCCTCAAAGACACAATTAGTCAATTAAACTATAATAGGAAAAATCTGACCGTTAAACTTTCAGGATCGTTGGGTATCATCATCTAGATGCATCATATAGATATTATGGCCCACCTGAGTTGTAGATTGGACCCAGCTTCGACCTACAGTCATAATAAACCCCCAAAAACTAAATCGACGGAGTGGATTTATCACAAACGTCACGGTGGTCCCCACACAGGGTGCGCGTGCACCACCAGTCTCCGTGCACGACGTGCACGGGACCACGCTGCTAGTTTGACCAACTTGGACCCGAAAAATTCTTAAAAAGAGAGGATCTCTCTCTCATTCTCCCCCTACGGGCCATTTTAAACAGACACCGTCCGTACGCTCAGTTCGTAGCCCACCATCATGGCCAGTACCATGATCTGGTCCGTCCATCTGGTATAGGGGTCACAAAAGACCCAAACCTCTTAGGTTTTACGAGGTTACAGGCCCGATCACACACACAACAACGATCCCAAGAGGACTGACGTACAATGGAGACTGTGTTTTGAGACACACCTAAACCAAACCATGAAGACCTACATGGGACACCTTGAGACGATCCGAATCGTCCATCGGATAGAGGACTTCCGTTCGATCCAAGCCACGCTGTCGGTACGTACTCATGCACACGTACATGAACACCATGGAAGGTGCTAAGGGCATGCGTGTGGTTGGTGCATTTGAGAACAAAAACATTATCTCGTTTCTCCTTGCCACGAGGGCAATCCGCGTGCGTCCCCTTCTTTCTTCTCGGTCATCCGTTGAGAGCGCATCTCAGTGCTTCTCTCGGTGCCAAAAAATGGGCAGATAGCCTGTCTACGGGGTGGAAGGGACGGTCGGAAGTTCCCTTTTGGAAAACATGTCTGGCACGATCTAGGCCCTCCATGAAGCCACGTGGAGAGATCCCCGCCATTCTCAGTAGGGCAGCAACGTCACCCTTAGGGAAACCTCCCATCTCACGAAAAACTTCGGAGGCGAGAAAAATCTCACGAGATGGTAGTAACTGTGATGAACGGCGGAAAAAGAGGGCCCCGCAATGATCAACGGCATCATCTAGACCGTCAAAGTGGACCAGATCATCGGTTTAGTCCGTATATAAAGATTTGCCATTTATGGCCTCATCATCTTCCCCGTTAAGCCAAAGACCCATTAGATTGGCATGGGCCCCACTCACTGATCCAGAGTGCTTTTCCGGTGGGCCTTGATGAGTGAAATCCATCCGTCGTGAGGGATTTTCCCCATGCACCCGAGAAAAAGGAGTAGGGGCGTGCACACGACCGTTTATCTTGACCGTTGGATGGGTCGTTCGCATGAATTTCAGCCCTATAAATCTGAGCCGCCCGTCTCGGGATACCCACCAAGGAAGGCAGAGATAAAATAGGGAGGATAGAGGGAGAGAGCGGACGTCGTGCTGCACCAAGTGGCTCGGTCGGGTTGTCATCTGAGTCGGGGCCGAGTCCAGGCTCTGTCTAGCCAGGGGACAAGACTCAGGGAGAAAGGAGGAAAGAAGGTAAAGAGAGTGAGAGGGTAAATGCATTACTACCCGCTGCCACCGTGCCACACCCAGACTCGATTCGAGTTCAGGACGAGTCCAAGTCGGGTTGGGCCGAGTTGCGGTTGGGTAGTGAGCAAGTCGAACCTTCTTTAAGGCACCTGGTTGAGCCTTACTCTGATGGGTTAAAAGGAGGAGTGTGGGAAGAGGAGCTGAGTACCGATGTTTTTGTGCGGGTGAAGTCGAGTTATCTCGCCCGACCAATCACAACTGCGAGTTCCAACCATGTCAGGCGGCCATTATTAGAGGATTTTAGATCTAGGTCGGTCACTCCAAAACTTCTGGGAGAGTTTTCTGGCGCCTGTGGCGACCTCAAATCAGTAATCGAAGTCAAGTTCTGGCCGATTTAGTTACAGTTAGTGCAACTCTTACCCCCATCAACTCATCACTTTAAATCATGCTCAAAAAAATGTCGGGCAAGTACGTGCAATTTCCAGTGTGACTTGTTGAAATGATAACACATAAATGCCTGATCAATGTCATATCTGAACCATTGCAATCAAGTTGAGTTAACTCGTTCCCTTCTACCAGGGTTGACTCGGTAATCTCTGAGTCCTCGTTGGCTTCAGAAGCTGAACTCAGCTCTCAAATCAGCAACAACCATTGATCTTTATGAACCAAGCCGTGATTTGATGATTCAAACTCTGTTCCTCCAGCAAGTCTAAACTGAGTTGAATGATCCAAGCAACTCGGTTCTAGGCGGACTCAGTAAGCTACGACCAAGTAGATGTACTGATCCAGGGTCTGATCTGTAGCTACTTTGGTTGGTTCATCTCAACAACTTAGTTGTGGTGATAATGGTCGAAGGAAAAATGACTCGACTTGTCACCTTAAACTTGTAGCAACCTTAAGGCTGACTAGAATTGAGTCACCCTCTAGACTAGTATGTAATCAGACTAGGCAACTTCTATTTTGTGCCTTTATAACTGAATTTCATTCACCATTGAGGAAAACCTAATGACCAACTCTAATTTTAGTGTAGAAGGTTGTATGCCCCTGTCGCTCTTGAACTACTAGTATTACAGGTTAGTTATGGGAAGATAACTAGTTAGAGGTGTCTGAATTTTCCTAGACTCTTAGTACATTTGAGCCGAAGGTGCACTTGTAAGTTGATGATTTCTTCCCCCCGGGATTTTCATCTCTAAATTAGATCAAGGATAGCTTTTAAATTGATTATGAATGATGCCTTAGAGCTTGATTTATTATATGATTAACTTACTTGGATATATGTTTAAGAATTGATCACGAATATTAAATGCATATGCTAGACCTTGACTCATTTAATAGTTCTTGAATCCTATTTACATTTGTACTTGAGTTGTACTTTATTAGAATGGTATCCTGGTTCGATACTTGATCTCTATGCCATTTGGATATGTTATTATACTGTTTGCAAGACACATATGAATCGAATATGAGGGAAAACTCTGTTTATGAAAGAGAGTTCGCACTTGGGGTGTAACGAGATTGATTGTGATAGGAATAGGCCCTCAACATGGAGGTTATGTTAGTGAAAAAAATTATTCATGGGATTTACCATATATGGAGTGATTCCACCTACTTGACTGTGAGATGAACCATTTGACGTTTTTATTGTCCATTGCTTATTTGTATTTGAAGCATACATACTGACCCTTTTTAATCGTTGTATTTAATATCTTTGTATTTCATTCTCACTCAGCATACGATGGTAGTTTCCTCACACATCGAGAATTGATTGGCCACGTGTTGATGGGTTCTATCAACACCCTAAGGCGGTAGCCTCATGAGTCGGGGATGGTGGTATGGTACCTATGCCCGAGCTGTCGGCCTACGTTGGGTATCGAGCCCCCTCGTAGTGACCTTAAGCTTTATTAAACCGGCTGATTGTAATTGGACTAATAATGGCTTAGCTAATCATGCATACATGACATATTTGCGATGGTTGGTGAATATATCTGAATGTTATAGCACGTGCTTCCGAGTTATTGGGGTATCGTTTCACTAGCTGCCAGACCACCAACTATGATCAATTTACGTACGTGATGTACGATGGGTATTCATTATGCGCACGTGATGTGCTTCGCTAATGGTCAGCCTTTGCATGGGTGACGAGCTCAACCGTCAACTGGATGAGCATCACCAAGTCGATGATGCATTCACGCATCCATGCATATAAGAAGACTGCATTTTGTTATGTTTTGTATACCTTGTTGCTTTCATATTATACTTGTCTAAGGCGGCAGTGTGTAATCTTGAGGGGAATTCACACTTAGTTGGCAACTCATCTATTAAATATATAACCGTGCAGGTAGAGCAGGTGGCTTAGATGATATGCATGTTCAGACTTGATAAGAAGAAGGGTACAATTGCCAAGGATGCATGATTGTATTTGCCTAGAGGAGCTGCGCGATCTTGCTGCTCAACTTTATATGCTTCTTTTTATTTCTCTCGTATAAATTATGAAATTCTTATATTTGTTATTTCGAAGAAATTGGTTTGTATAAGTCATTATGGGCAACCTCTTGTATATTCTAAATGTAAATGGAAATTTTTCTTTATGTTGATTTGTCCATCCTACGCTAAATTAGGGTTGAAAGTCAGGCGGGTTGAGTCGGGTTGGTGCTCAACCCTAACCTAACCCAAGGTTCCTATACCTCAACCTTAACCCAACCCAACCCAACCTCGGGTTGGGAATTCTCAACCCAAGCCCAACCCAAGCAGGCTCGGTCGGGTTGGCCGAATAGATATATGTTAATATTTTCATTATTATATTAGTCTAGTTTATTTTCAACGTACGTCTTATTTTTTGTACCTATAATTTTATTGATTATATATGTAGTTATTTATAGTAAAAAAGTTCTTTTTTTTTCAAAACAAACAAGCTAATATATAGGACAACTACTCATTTGAAAGTCACACTGTATATCAAGCAATTTATTCGAGAGAGAGAAAGTCGGCATACCTTGTTAGCTTGAGCCATCGAAAATGACATGGACCACTGAAACCCAACAATATTGGAATTTCATGTGCCTTCAACACAAACGATCTGCACTTAATTATAATTAATTTATAACTTATATATTGATCCGGTTCGGGTTGGGTCGGGCAACCCGAGACCTCAACCTGAGCCCAACCCAAGTTTTATCGGGTTGGTGTTTGTATGGCCCAAGCCCGAGACCAAACCCGATACATTCTGCCCTACGCTAAACTACTACTAACTCTGAAAGATATATATATATATATATATATATATATATATATATATATATATAATATATATATATATATATATATATATATATAAAATTTGGCTTTCTATAGGTTAACACTCGAGTTTTTGGGAAACGAGTCATATACTCGGGTCCTAAAAAACACGGGGCGTTACAGTGATTAAATGTGTTGTTTTATTGATGCTCATATGTTTGATGAAATGCCCAGGTGAACGTATTGCTCTATTGATGCCCATATGTTTGATGAAATGCTTATCTGAATTTTATATATATATATATATATATATATATATATATATATATATATGGAATTTGGTTTCTATAGGTTAACACTCGAGTTTTTGGGAAACGAGTCATATACTCGGGTCCTAAAAACACGGGGCGTTACAGTGATTAAATGTGTTGTTTTATTGATGCTCACATGTTTGATGAAATGCCCAGGTGAAAGTATTGCTCTATTGATGCCCATATGTTTGATGAAATGCTCATCTGAATGTATTATTCCACTTATGTTCATCTGTTTGACGAAATGCCTAAGTAGATGTGACGTTGAATTCATGCTTCATATGCATTCTCGTTATGACTACATGATGAATTGCTGAGTCCATAGTGATGTTTAAGATTGCTTACAATGTTGGACAGACTGCTAACCGCCCGAACTAAGGGGTGGCCCGAATTAAGTCGGCCACCCTGAGCTTATTCAATCAACTCGAGTCAAACACGAACGACCGATAGTAGCTTGACTACACGGGATGCTCGCACCTAATGTCGGTTGCGCCGGTGTTATCCAAGTTAATCGAATTAGTCTAATAGTCGACTGACCATATGTGTTCACCATATATGATAACACCGTATGAAATATAAGATATCCCATTTCCATTGAATGAGTTTACTTCTAACCGTTAGTGGTACCATCCACATTACTCATAAGCTAGACATGGTGGTATGGGACACCGTATCTGAGCTGTTGGCCTATGCTGGGGTAACGAGCATCCCCGTAATGACCAATGAACAATCAAGAAGGCTATGAGCCTGATACATCAAATTGTAATGATGTCGCGGCCGCTCCACATCTATGTTTAGATGATGACTCTTATATCATTTGTGGGCGCCCCTCCACCCTTTAATAGGCCGCTTAACCCTGTGCGTCTGAGCTGTGTCATCCTGGTCCTTAGTGATCGGTCGGGTCAGTATTAGCCTAACATTGATTGAGGAGTTGTCGTCTGGGTGGTAAACCCGAATACATATCAAGGGACACAGGTAAGGAACCGCTTCGGCCGCCCCGAGTCTCGTGATCCAGTTGAGACCACGATAAAATGAGGATACCCTAGCTTCCCCAATATGCTGGATGAATAAAACCTAATAACTACTCAAGTAACATACGCATTCACCGCATTGCATTAGATAGGACTTGCGATTTGACGTTTGGCCACTTGTGAAGAAGTGTTGGTACATGCAAAATAGGCATTGAAGTCACTTCGGATGGAGTGTTGTTTGGAAAGAGTATGCATCATATCAAATATTTACATGCACATTTAACAAGAGTATTTAAGAATTGATTGATTTCTTGTTTTATCATTATCTATGTTGATTGAGTTGATAACATGTGTAACTTATAACTAATGAAACCACTGAGTTAGTTACTCACTCCCACCTGGAGCGGTATTTTAAAATACCAATTAGGCAATATTATTGATGCAAGTACTAGCGAGACTTCAAATAGGTAGGCTTAGATCGGCTTATGCCACCGACGTTATGGTTTAGAGGATTGGTTCAAACCAAAAACTTTATACTTTAATCATTTTGGGTATGTATATTGTGGCTTTTATAGTCCCTATTTTAACAGATACCATGTTTTAATCGTACTTTGACTATTAGCTTACATTTATTGATTTTTGTTATATCTGCCTCGTTTTGGACCCACTAATTTGAATTGTGCTACTCTGATTGCTCGTGTGTGAAAGGAATATGAATTTGAACGAGATCACACGTGCATTTTCGTTTGGTTCACACCAGGTAACTTGGGACCAGGGTCTCTTTACTCGGGTGTCAATTTTTGGGGCGTGACATAGTCCCACGGGCATATTTTTTTCATGTACTTGTTTTTAATACAGTGCTTATATTGTTACGCCTTTATGCATACCAGAACCTATTTGACAAGGAATTTTTCTTATTACAACTTATGGTTATAGCCACTATTCCTTGGGACTTCAATTGTTGATTCCCCCATAATCAAGTCACCAACTTTCTTAATATTACAATACTGGGTATGCATCAACCCTAACATAAATGGCGGTCTTACGACTTTATGACTTTGTGTAACGCCCTGAAAATCGGCACCCGAGTATATAGACTCTGGTCCCGAGTTCCCAGGTGTTAACTTAATAAAATGCACAGGTGTCCTTATTCTAATTCACATTAAGTCCACACACAAATAATCAGAGTTGCATAATTCAGCTTAGCAGAACCAAAGCGAGGTAGAGATAACAAAATTTAATAAATACAGGGCAGACAATCAAAGTACAATTGAAAAGTGGTATCCGCCCAAATGAGGATTATACAAGCCACAATATACATACCCAAGATGGTTGAGTGTTAACTTTTAAGTTTACACCTAACCCACCAAAACATAACGGTGGTGGTACAAGCCGATCTAAGCCTACCCGTTTGAGGTCTCATTAGTACCTGCATCAATTATATGCTTGGTTGGTGTTTTAAAACACTGTCCCAGGTAGGAATGAGTAGTTAACTCAGTGGTTCCATTAGTTTTAAGTTACACATGTTATCAACATAATCAGCATAGGTAATGATAAAATAAGAAATTAAACAACTCCTAAATACTATTGTTAAATGCGCATAAGAAGATATGACATGATACATGCTATTCTAAACAACACTCTCTCCTAAGTGACTTCAACGCCTATTTCTCATATGGCAACACTTCCTCATAGGCGGACCAACGCCAAATCGCAAGTCTTATCTAATGCAATGCAGTAAATGCACATGTTAGTTGAATAGTTATTAGGTTCCATTCATCCAGTATATTAGGGAAGCCAAAGTACCCTGTCACGCCCCAAATTAATTTTTCGGCGCTCATTCGTTGTAAACTGAATCCATTGCTAACAGCCTCCATGACACTCCAATTTTGATTCATAGCTTACGCCAAGTTCTAAAATCGGAATCCCACAAGCAGGATTTTGAGGATAAATTTTTTTAAAAGGAGAAGCATAACCATGAATATACCATAAGCCAAACATCATCACATATATCCATTATAAAAGGATTTAAGTACGATACTGGAAAGGGAAATACAATACATATATAAAAACTCCAAAAGGTCAGGCGTGTGCTCCTGCCTCACTACTATTGTTGTCTAGCATAACCTACACGTAAACAACGTGCATAAGCTTACTACGAAGCTCAGAGAGTGCGTGTGTGCGTGCACAATAGGTATGACAAGTATAACAATATCAGAGTATGCAAAAATGATAGAGAGCTATACAGCTAAGTCCATGAATGTTAACGGTCATACCAAGGTTATACAAAGTAAAAGGCCATCGAACCAAATATCACATATAGTAATGCAGTATAAAAATGCATGATAAAGGAACGAGTCGTAGTGTATAGTGTCGTATGCTGGTAGGGGCCTCGCACTCGGGGTTACAGCACATGTTAGTCTTATAGCAAACATGTAATGTAATTCCAGAATGATAGATTCCTGATCCCGAATAGTCTCATACCTATTGGGGATCGGGCCCACGATTGTATAACACTTAATTATATTTATGCATCTACAATCTCGAGTGTTACATGAATTTATGGTTACCTTATGTCACCTGCCAATCCTAATGTCTAGTCCACATCTCATAATAGTTCACGATTGGATCATCACTGGGGTCTAGTACACTTCTGACACCGGTTGCTGCCCCATCACCCGCGAGACCAAGCGAGTGCAAGAGACCTCACTATTCGCTTCGTCAGTGGTATACGAAAACACACCCGGCTCACCGATAGCGAACCCATTTTACGAGTTGATCAAGCTCAATCTAGCATATAGCCCTCTTCACTCAGGCGGGTAAGGTTAAATCCTCTTCCAATCGACCACGACACAGTGAGAGACGCGGCCTACCGGTATCCAGCCCTCATGCGCTCATGAATCCACTCGGTTTAGACATTGGAGCATCCTATTGGTACCACAGGGTTTAAAGACTTTCACCCAGGGACGCCTGTGACGCCCTGTAACCTCAATAGTTTCTGGTGTCCATACTCATATACGCCAACCATATCCCGACTGCGGAACTACTTCCCTAGTGTCGCTAGGGAGTAGATGCAACATGCCATACATAATGCATTATGCATGAATCACACTTTCAAGTCATGCATCAGGTCATTTGATGATCATGCGAGTGACCTTGTCTCATACAAGTCCCCTAAGTATATCAATCCGAAAGAAGTATGATATGATCAATCGGAATCCATAACAGGCATACAGATGATGCGTGTAGCATATGAATGAGCATGATATGTTTTATACTAAGCATATTATTAGTGTCGACATTATCAGGGCCAGGTATAATAGCATGTTACTAAAATTTGGTACACACATTTTCATGTGATAAGCAACATTAAATAGCTTAAGATAAAGAGCGCGGACTTGAATGGCGGTCCTAGTAGAATTTTAAATATTCATGTGGCATGACTCACTTAAGACTTGCATCGACCCCATACTTGGGCATACGTGCATAAAATGAGATAGTACAACAAATGTACGGTTTGGATAAAGCATATACGTCACGGTGGATTCCAGTTACCAATGGACATGTTTTGAATCAAACTAACATTTGTGATTTTCCTTTATACAGGTCTCTCTGACCTTATCAACAGGTTTGGTTGTAGAGCAAATTACACGTGGCCTCAGGAAACTTCCAACAGTGGACAATCATTTACTGTTGTTTCTTAGAGTGGGTCCGTTGGAGCCTTAGATCTTCCCTAGATTCTGGGTTTGGTCACGTCCATACCTAGGTGACCTTGTCACTAGGTTGGATGACAATCAATCATCATGGTAGAGCCATTGGAAAATTTCAATTGTGGACATCATTGTCCCCACTATTTTATTTGATGTGGTCCACCAAAGATCCTGTTCTATTTCAATTCCGGGCTCCAGTCTTACAATGATATGGCAAAAGAGATGGACGGTGTGGATATTACACATATTACGTGGGTTCTACAATTAACCAGTGTAGATAAAAACACATTCACCAGTTGAAACGTGCTAATATATGTGATTTCCACTTCTACAGGTCGGTGTCACCTACTGAACAAGTTGGATGTCAAACCACACTATAGGCCCCGAGAATATTCAAAGGTGCATGGGGCTCATAGGAGTACGGTATCAAGATGATATTTGTGTATTCCTTTCATCTACTGGTCACATGTGACCTCACACGTGTGGGTGGGGCGAACAAGGTGGCCCTTAGGAAGGTTTAAACATTAGACTTTCAATCTTACCGTTCCTGTTGGTGTGGCCTATTTGAGATCTTACAATTCCTGCTGGTGTGTTCTTATGAGGCTTGGATCTATCCCATTCTTGATCCCAATGCCTAAGATAGCCAGTCCAAAATGAATGAACGACTTGGATAGAACATATATATCATGGCGGGGCCAAACCAGGTCCCACATCCCTTTGCATAAATAAGGGACTGGACATCCCTCTCTCCCTTTACTTTATATAAAATAACATATTATAATATATAACATATACTACATATACTATTGTATTAGCGCGCGCGCGAGCGCACACACACACACACCACACACACCACACACACCCACACACACACACACACACACACACATATATATATATATATATATATATATATATATATATATATATATATATATATATATAAAGGACAAGGAGGGCTTAAGGGTGGACGTTCCTGTCCATTATGTGGTGTAGCCCACCTTAGATTTGGATCTGCCTCAGCTTAGGGCCTATACTCTAAAATAACATGGAGAAATAGATGGGCGGTGTAAATACACCAAAGTGGGTACTAAATGTGGAGTCTACGGGAAATTTTGGGTCAAACATGCAAGTGAGGACTTCAGGGAGGTTTTGACGCTGGCCATCAGTCTCACCACTATTTTTCTATAGTGTGGTCCACCTATTGTAGGGATCTGCCTAAGAGTCTGGTTCCTAAGCTTAGAATTATCAGGTGAAAAGTACGGATGGTATGGATCAAACGAGTGGACCACTTATTGCTTGAGATGTCACTTTTAAGCTTACATCATCTCATGAAAATGGCGTATGGCAATAAATGCCACAGTAGTTAGTTTTCAATGGTCTACATCCCTGTCCTAACTAATTCATGTAGTGTGACCCATCCGAGATCAGGGTCAGGCCTATTATTGGGAACAAGGCTTAAAATGGTCATCTCATGGAAACCTACTAGCATGGAAATAAATGTCATGGTACATCTCTAGGAAGGTTTCAATGGTGAGCGTGAGCCTCACCACTGTTTCCTATGGTGTGGCCCACTTGAGGTATGAATCTACCCCATATTTGGTTTTTAACCATAAAATGATCCAGCAAAGAAGATGGACGGTTTGGATTAACCACATGCTTCAAGGTGAGGCTATGAGTGAAAAACTTTACTCACCCTGTTGAGGACGTAGACACATTTTATATATCTTAGACAGTGACTACTCGGTTCATTTTTTTTTTCTTTGAAAATATATAAGTAGGGTCTAGGTAAGTGATCAACTCCTATAAGGTTGGTCAGTTCATGGTTGACCTACCGAGCTTTGCATATCCATTAAAACCTAATAACAGGTAAATGGAGAAGGAAAAGAAAACATGGTATTCCAACCATTGATTGAGCTTCCACTACTATGGAACCCATATATACGAATAATATGCACATCTAAGTGGACCATATGTTGCCCACGCTGGGTAGCATGGACAGGTTGTCACGCCCCAAACTCGGAAAATGAGCTCACATAATTTTCGATCACCAAATCCGGTGCTGACAGCCTCCGTAGTACGCAATTTTCGGCTCCCAGCGCTCATACGCCAAGTTCCGATCCTAGGATCCTACAATGAGGATTTTCAGTGTAAATTTTTTTTTTGGTAAATAAATGAGCATAACCACAAGTGTAACCAAATCACAAAGGCAACATCATCATCACATATCCACTAATATAAACAGTTGATTACAGTGCTGAAGGGGAAATACATATATCGATAATCAAAGCTCCAGAAGACAGTTGCACGCTCCATGCTCAATTTTGTTGCGACCTAATGCCACCTGTACGCATCTATCGTACATAAGCTTATAGAAAGCTTAGATGCTAGTGTAAGTGTGTGTGCAAGGTAAGTGTCAAGTATGCAATATCAGGGTAATGCAGAAACATGCTGGTAAGTCCATAAATATCATTAGCTTTATTTAGGATATGTGATGCAAAAATATAATAAGCCAATATCATATGTTGAGGAAGCAATGTAGATTAATTATGCAATGTAGAGTCATAATGAGCCAAATATCAAATACCGAGGATGTAATACAATATACAATTCTTGATGAGCCACGAATACCATCAACCTCATCTAGGCCATATAAATGCAGAAACAACCCAAAATGCCATATGCCACAGATGTAATGAAATATGCAGATCCTGGCGAGTCCATAATACCATCAACCTTATTTAGGCTAGACAATACAGAAGTATAGCAAACCAAATGCGATGTGCTGAGGATGCAATGCAATATGTGGTGCGGAAGAAAATGACCAAGCTGGAGTGTGAAGTCGGGATGATAGTACGTAGTATCATAGGGGACTTCTATCCAAACCAGTCTCATACCTAAATTTGGATAGCTGGACTCAACTTGGTAAACTCCTGATCTTAGGTTGGTCACGTACCCAACCGAAATCATGGCCATTGCGAAGGTGCACGTAATGATCTAGTTGCGCACCATCAGCTCGAGTGGATAGTGAATGAATGAATCAAATGCTGAGTACGCAATTCCTACTCGGTAAGTTCACATGTCAGTATGACTCATCTCTGACATATCACCGGGGTCTAGTACACTCCACAATGGCTGCCGCCTCCCTAGCAGCACAACTAGCGAGTGGAAAAGACCTCACTATCTGCCTAGCCAGTAGTCTGCTAATACCTACCCGGCTCGTCGATAGCGGACCCATTTATGAGCTAGTCAAACTCAGCCTAACTTACAGCCCCCTCACTCGAGCGGATAAGGTCACACCCGTCCCAACCAACCACGACACAGTGAGAGACATCGTCTACTGGTATTCGGCATCTAGGCGCTCATGTATCCACTTGGTATAAATGTTGGAGTATCCCCCGGTACCAAGAGGATTCTGAGACTTTCATCTAAGGATATCCAAAGCGCCCACAGTGCTAGAACCCAATATTTTTGGTATCCCATCTGGCCGTCCACGATGTGTCTGTGGAGGCCACAACCCCGATATCATTAGGGCTTCAAGTGATCATGTGTAAGACCCGTATCCTAGACCGTACTGTTCTGTCGACTTCCGCGATCCTTCCCGTCGAATTCCAGCAACCTGCGACGTTAATCAACGTTTGCGATCGACCCTAAGTCGTATCCTGTAGAATTGAGTTGGCTTAAGTCGAGACTTATACCATTGCGACCGCACCGTCGCCACGGTTCCAACGCCGCGACTCGCGCACCGATCCAATACCCAAGCCGAAAGATGTGGGCCGGCGTTTATTTCGAAGAAACGTCGCGCTTTTACGATCCCGAGAGAATCTCTGTGGCACGTCCCGTCAATCAATCAATCACTTCAATGTCAAGTACAAGCAACCCATGCTACCTTTCTCCACAAGTAAAGCAACCACCAAGTCAACCCCATCACTCACCTCACATCACTCTCTCTCCCTTACAACCCTCTCTTTCCTTCTCGTTTCTCCACATTCCCAAGCAAGGAAAAATCCCACGTTGGAGCTCTTCCATGAGAGAGAAAAAAATGCATATGTGAGGCCCACCTTTCCCATTCCAAAACCCATCATCCTATCCATCCATTTCCCATCTCCACCATTAAAGAGGAGCACAAGGAGATAGGCATTCCAACGGACCAAGGAGATCGCTAGGTGGGTGCTTTGATAGGGTAGTTTTCATGCTTTCTTAGATGGTCCAAGTGAGGCCTCCCGATCAATGGTATGGATCTCACTTGGGACCCTAAGATATGGCCAATGGCCCACTATGATTATCTTTTGATGTATGATGGAATGCACGGGAGGGCCTATAGTGTCGGGGTCCCTCCATCACACGTGTGTCCCACTTTTCTCTCTCTCTCTCTTCCATTTTCCTTGATTATGATGATGTGATGGTGTGGCCCACTTAATGGACCCCACCTTAATGCATGTGTTATACATGTCATTCATCCATTTGGTGACCCACCTAAGCGGGGCCCACCTCAATGCATGTGATGGCCAGACGTCCAGGGACGTCCCTGGACATGGACGTGGGAAGGAAAACACAAATACTGGCTTGATTTTCAAGCCTTAAAGGGTGGCCACTCACATAGGCCCCCCCTTGATATATGTATTCAATCCAAGCCGTCCATCCCCTTCCCTACCCCCTTTTAGGCGTTGAGCAGAAAAAGGAAGCCCATCCGATCTTCTGGTGGGCCATGGTATGTAAAAAAAGTGGTTTCTACCGTTGAAAGACCACCTGACACTTCTATACTCCAAAACACCCCCAACATTGGGCTTGATGAACTTATTATGGACTATGGAATCCATTGGGTGGGCCGGATACATTTGATGCGGGCCCCACACATGAAAAACCCCAAGAAAATGGGTTTTTTTAAATAAATAAATAAAAGGAGAGGCAGCGCCTGCTGCCACTGTCACAGCAGCAGCAGCATGCTACTGCGCTCTCACGGCGGGCGGGCGGACGTACAGGGTCCCGCGGCTCCAGCCGTGGGCCCCACCTTGATGTTGATTTGCCATCCAATCCATTCGTGTGGTGGGCCCTCAGGGTAGTGGGCCACCCTCCGAAAATCAAGCCAATCCAATACTTGGGTGGCCCACATCAT
Organism: Magnolia officinalis; assembly: GCA_021015155.1. Taxonomy (NCBI): domain Eukaryota; kingdom Viridiplantae; phylum Streptophyta; class Magnoliopsida; order Magnoliales; family Magnoliaceae; genus Magnolia; species Magnolia officinalis. The sequence goes on from JAJHSJ010000003.1 coordinate 74,858,877, forward strand.
AGGAAACCGTGTGAATTGAATTCTACCATTGAAACCCTTTTTGGGCCCACAGACGTTTGGATCAATCTGATATTTGTTTTTTTCCCATTCATCCAGGTATTTGTAACCTTATCAACAGGTTGGATGGAAAGTAAACTTTATGGTGGGCCCCACATGGGGTCCACAGTAATGTATGTGCCTTGCTGCCACCGTCTAGGCGGACGGTGGAAGCCCACTATAATGTATGTGTTCCAGCCGCACCGTCCATACCAGGACGGTGGGACCCCCTTAATGTTTGTGTTATATCCACACCGTCCACACCTGGACGGTGGGACCCACCATGATGCATGTGCTACATCCAAACTGTCCACCCATTTTGAGAGCTCATTTTATGATATGCGGCTAAAAATGAGACAGATTTATAGTTCAAGAGAACCCCACCGTTTTAAGTGGTGGCCAATGACGCCCATCGTTCAAAAAATCCCTAAGGCCATTGTGGCTTCCGATTAAGCTAATGTTTGTTCCACTTCATCTATCCTTATGTTAACTTAGGTATAGGTCAGATGGGAAATATACGTTATGGTGGGTCTTAGGAATTTTAAATGATGAAAATCATTATCACCACTTATTTGGAGCGGCCCATTTGATATACATGGGGCCCAATTGGTGTGACCCATCTGATACACATAAGGCCCATGTTATAAGGCCCGCCTTGATGTGTATTTGTGGCCATTGTTGAGGCCCACCTTGATGTACATAAGGCCCATGTGATTAGGCCCATTGGAGGTATTTGTGGCCCGTTGTTAAGGCCCACTTTGATATATATGAGGCCCATGTTACGAGGCCCATTGTGATGTATTCAAAGGCCCATGGGATATGGCCCATTGCAATGTACAAAAGGCCCCTTTGATGTGGCCCACTTGATTTATAAAAGGCCCATATGATGCGGCCCATTTGATGTATCTAAGGCCCATGGGTTGAGGCCCAACAAGATGTCCTTAGGGTCCATTGCAATGAGCAATTCCTCCATAGTGTGTGTAATAATGTTTGATGACAGGTCATGCCTTGGGAGCAATGTTGGTTTGACGTCCACATTGTAAGAATACTGTTGGTTAAATGTCCGCATTATAACTCTCCCTAGGGCCTATTAGTAGGCCCATACTTGTTGATAGTTCACCACTTTATAACATGCTTAGTATAGCTCCATGATTCATACCCATACACATCATTTGTATGCTTGATATGAGGAATGTTTGATCATAGCATAAGTCGTTGGGCTGAGACATTTACGGGACTCCTAATGAGACGGAGTGCCCCACATGATAGCGTGGTACGGGTGAGATTGCTGCATGATTGTACGGTGTGACTCATGCATCTCGCATATGTGTGACTTGATCACTGCACACCCTAGCGACATCAGGGCCGTGGCTCCACAGGCACATCGTGGATGGCCGTATCGGATACCGGAAATACTTGTTTTAGCACTGTGGGCACTTAGGATGTCCTTAGGTGAAAGTCGCAGAACCTTTTTGGTACCAGGGGATGCTCCAACGTCTAGACCGAGTGGAAACACGAGCGTCCGAGTGCCGAATACCAGTAGGTCGCGTCTCCTACTGTGTCGTAGTCGGTTGGAAGAGGGTGTGGCCTTATCCGCCTGAGTGAGGGGGCTATAAGCTAGGCTGAGTTTGACCAGCTCGCAAATGTGTCCGCTATCGACGAGCCGGGTAGGTATTGGCAGACTACTGGTCAGGCAGATAGTGTGGTCTCTTCCACTTGCTTGACTGTGCAGTTAGGGAGGAGGCAGTCAGTGTGAGGTGTATTAGACCCCGGTGATATCCAGAAAGGAACTGTATTGATATGTGTACTTGACGAGTACTGACATGCTTGCTTTGCATATCGCATATGACATTTGGCTACATAGGCCTCGCATCGCATGGTCTTGGTATGACCGATAGCATTCATGCCTTGCATTACATAGCTTTGGTATAGCTGATAGCATTCATGAACTTACCGCATATTTCCGCATTACTCTGATATTGTATACTTGGCACTCGCCTTACACACACTTTCACCACCCTCTAAGCTTTTATAAGCTTATGCACGATAGATGCGTGCAGGTGGCGTTAGGTTGCAGCAGCGTTGAGCTCGGAGCGTGCAACAGTCTTCTAGAGCTTTTGGAGTTTTCTTTGATATCTTCATATTGTATTTCCCTTTCTGCATTGTACTCAAAGTTTTTGTTATAGTGGATATGTAGTGATGTTGTTTTGTGACTTGGTTATGCTTGTGGTTATGCTCCATTACAAAAAAGAATCATACTGAAAATCCTCCTTATAGGATCCCAGGATCGGAATTTGACGTATGGGCGATGGGAGCCGAGAATGGGGTACTACGGAGGCTGTCGGCACAGGATTCGGCGATCGAAAATTTTGTGAGCCCGTTTTCCGAGTTTGGGGCGTGACATCATGTCACACAAATACAAGATGTATGAGTCATACAATCCAGTCATGCATCAAACCTGCAAGTATCGAGCGATCATGTGGGGCAACTCCATCTCTTAAGGAGTCCCCTAAATAACACAGTCCAGCGGCAATGCTATGATCAACTATTCCTCATAACAGGCATACAAATGATGCATATGGACATGTAACATGATGTAATACTAAACATGATCTCAGTGTGTCCTACTAGATTAAATATACTAGCATGATTATCAAATATAACAGGCGATGATCGGTCTTAACCAGTATGTCACTTACGAGAGTAGGAGCTGAACGATACTCCCTATTAGACATGTAGAAGTCTATATGGAATGGTCCATAATAAACTATCTTATTCAAGGTACTAACATATCATATATCTTAAGGCGGGGTTCACAGAGGGACGATGGATCTAACCCATACATCAAGATAGGCTCCACACGGTGGATATACTAAATCTGGTACCATATATTCTTCCATCTATGGCAAGAGGTGATGGTGTACTAAGCAACGAATGACCTAGACGATATACTAATGTCAAGGATGGACCTCGCACTTGTCTCAACGAAGAGATGGACGTTGCAGATGATATGTACATGTCACGAGGTCGTAATAAATGGGGTACAAGGGTAGGATACACCTCTCGTGGTGAGTCAAGTGGGTATATGACAAGGTGAGTTCACAAGGTGAGCTAACAGGGTGAACAATTGGGCTTTCTCAACCTCTTATCATGAATAAACTGGGCTTCCTTATGAAGCTCGATACATACACAAAGTGGGCTTGACGGAGTTCCTACATCTAAGACTATGTGTCCTTCCAAACGGATTGGGTAGCCCGCTCAACACTTAAGTGGGCCATGAGTATGGTTGTTAAACTTGGGTCCAGATGAGACACATTACTATGGGAGGCCCGGTAAGAACATAATGTAGGCTCCAAGGTTTAGATAATTTCTACAACGCATGATGGGAAGTACCATCATCAATGGGGGCCCAACGGTTTGGGTTAGCCCGATGGGTGTTACTAACATAAGCGGGGGCCCAACGGTTTGGGTTAGCCCATTAGGGTAAGGGTGGAAGTGGGCTTGGCAACGGGCCCTAGAGTAGTTTACAACAGTGGACATTTAACCACCATTGTATTAAGGTGCGGTCCACTTGGGATTGGAATCAGACTCACTACGGGGCCCTCGGCCCTCTAAATATCTAGAAAGACTGATGGGCTGCATGTGTACCCATACGTCATGGTGAGTCTCACACATACAATGGGCCTCTCGCATATAATGGGCCTCAAGCACACAATGGGCCTCATACACGGGCTATATATATATCACAATGGGCCTCATACACAAGCTGAATATGCAACACATTGGGCCCCATACATGGGCCGCATATACATCACAATGGGCCCCCTACACGGGCTACATATATACATCACAATGGGCCTCATACACATCACATTGGGTCTCATATACGTGCTGCATGTGCATTACAAAAGGCCCCATATACGTGCCGCAAATACATCACAATGGGCCCTAACACATGGGCCGGGTATACGTCACATTGGGCCTCAATCATGGGCCTCAAATACATCACATTGGGCCTCATCAAATCAGCAAGTGGGCCTGATTAAAACACATACCTTTGGTGGGCCTGAAAACTGGTGGACGACAAGGATAAAACATATATATCATGGTGGGCCTCGTCCCAGCTGCTGTTGGACGTTGGTCCAGCAGCAGGTGGACCTGCTGACTGCCAGCTGTGCCTGGTCGTTGAGGCCCAGGTCTTAAAATGATCTGGAAATAGGGTGGACGGTATGGATACACCACCTACATCATGTGGGTCCCACTGTCCACGTGTGGACAACGTGGAATAAAAACACATACATCGCAGCAGTCCCCACCATCCACACCACTAGACAGTGTGGATCCAAAACACACCGGTGGGTCCATGTCCAGATGGACGATGGGTAAAACGCATGCATCTGGTGGGTCTCACGTGTGGCCCGCCAGATATATATATATATAAATATAAAATATCATTATTATTATTATTTTATTATTTCGTGTTCAAACGTCTAGCCCTGGACATCCATTTGACGGACGATCTGGATATGAATTCAATGTGGGACCCACTATCCTTGCTACTGGATGGTGGAGTCACACGTGGAGATTAAGTAGGTCCAAACGATCTGGACGGTTTGGATATAACACACACCTCATGATCAAACCCATAGAGCTATTAATGTCAATACAGATGGACGGTCTAGATATAAGACATGCCTCATGATCAGACCCTCTTGCTGACGTCAATTCAGCAACTATATAGCTGGGGTCCCTAGCAAATGGACGGTTGGGATGTAACACATACCTCCGGATCAGGCCCACAGAACCTGCTGACATTAATACAACAGCTATATAGCTGCTGTAAACGTACACCAGCCAATCCTCTGCCAGGCAGGTGGGTCCCATGTGGGGCCCACCATAATATACATATTATATATATATATATATATATAAAAACATATTTTATTATTATTATTTAAAAAAAAAAGCAATTCCATCATCCAGGCCCTGGACGTCCTGAATGAGGAACGTACCATCAAGGTGGGGTCCCACCGTCCCTGCTGGACGGTGCTGGACTCCACATGTGTACGTGGGTCCCATCGTCCAGTCAGGTGGATGACATGGATAAAATACATAATCATGGTGGTCCCACGTCCAATGGGCCACATGTATTGCATCAAGCTGATTTTTGTGGTTTCCCTTCAAACAGGGTCTGCCCAAACGGGCAGCAGGCGGCTGCAACGTGGGCCCCGGCTGGACAGCGAGTGCGTCCCATTTGGTGGACAGCGTGGATCTTACATCAAGGTGGGCCATCATACACGAAAAGGAGAGAGAGAGAAACGTGCGATGGAGGGCTCCGCCACTATGAGCCCTCTCTTCCATGCATTACAAAAAGTACATCAAGTGGGTCCCATCACATGTGGGCCCACCAATCAAAATCAACGGTGGAGATCCCTTCTCCACCAAAAATGCAAGGTCTAGATGACTTTTTCACACTAGGAAAATAAACATCATGATGGGGTCCATGGAGAATGGCCCCATCATGGAACGAACATATGAATCATGGTGGGCCATCGGCCATACCTAGGGTCCAAAATGAGATCCATACCATCGATCGGTAGGCCCCACTTGGCCCAACATCAAAACGTAAATCTACTCCTACAAAACACCCACCGATTACTAATCTTCTTGGTTCCTTGGCTTCCTTAGCTTCTAAGTTCAACCTTTAATGGTGGAAGATGAGAATTGAAGGGTTGGATTGAGAGTTTTGAGGGTAAGAAATGGGCCACACCTAAGTTCTCCTTAGCTCTTCTCTCCTTAGGCGGTTGTTTCTCTTAGGTTGCTTGGGGAATGGGTGGAGAATGAGAGAGAGAGAGAGAGAGAGAGAGAGAGAGAGAGGATGTTGTAAGAGGAGGTGACATGGAGGGTATGGGCTTTCTTGGCTTTTGGGGGCATGAGGTGGCATGGGGTATGGGTTGCCTTGACTTGTTGGTGAGAAAGGAATGACTAGGTATGGGTTCATTTGACTTGGTGAAGAGAGAGGTATGGGTAAGTGATGGGTTGAGATGGGATGTATTTGACTTGTGATTGATTGATTGATGTGATGGATTGGGTAGAGTTTCTCTCGGAATTCGTAATGAGCGGCATTTTCATCTAAATAAACGTGGGCCAACAACTCCTGGCCTGGGTATCGCATCTGTGCGCAAGACGCGTTGTTGGAACAGCGGCGACGGCACGGTCACTAGGGTATATGTATTGCATCAAGCTGATTTTTGTGGTTTCCCTTCAAACAGGGTCTGCCCAAACATAAGCAGTTAGTCGACTTTTAGGCTGGTTCAATCGACTCGGGGCAGTTCGGCTTGATCAACATTGGGTGCGAGCATCCTGTGTGGTCCAGGTATTATCAGTCGTCCGTGTTCGACCCGGGTCGACCAAACAAGTCTAGGGTGGTTGACCTAACTCGGGCCTCCCCTTAGTTTGAGCGGTTAGTCGACTGACCCAACATCATAGACAATTTTAATATCACTATAGACCTAACAACTCATCATGTGATCATTGCGAGGTTTCATAAAAAATCATAAATTCAAGAACGCAAACGCTTAGGCATTTCATCAAACATGTGAGCCTCAATGAAGTAATATATTCACTAGAGCATTTAATCAAACATGTGAACATTATCAAATAAACATGTTAAATCGAGCATTCAATCAAACATGCGAGCATCATTAGAATAACACCTTTAATCACCTAGGCATTTTATTAAACACGTAGACATCTAAAAACAACCAATGACACACACTACAATCAAACATGAAATATGTACATGCTAGCTATTTACAAATCATTCAGCATAAGTCATCATTAATTGGGACCCTCGAGGGTCGATAAAAAGTAACCTAAGGATAATGGTCTACTCCTTTAAGAAGGAATATCTGATTTTGAGCTCCTAGGGTTAGAGTGTTTCGACAAGAAATAAATGAGTTTTGATAAGGGAAATATCGTTTAATAATAACGAAGAAAATAAAAAAACATTCATCATCATAAATTTTATTGAATATGAATTCATTTACATCTTCGTGTTTCCCTTGATTCTGAAATAAAGTACAATGAATAAGCACAATGACATTAAAAAGAAGTAATCCAATGGTAATTTCGGTAGCATTTCGACGCGTTTTTGCATCCGTCAGGGTGACAAAAGAGTTGCATGGGTCCAAGATCGTTGGTCTAAGTCGACATTCGCTATATATATATATATATATATACATATATTGGAGGTCGGACCGTAAAGGAATCCACAAAACTGCAAAGAATAGAGCTGTAGGGACACTTGTTGGGCTCATATGCAGTGTACTACGTAACACTATTCACCACACAATACTATTCATCGCGCAACACTATTCCCAGTACCTGCTCCTCTCTCTAGAACGGTTGATGATGTAAATGAGAGGGGGAGGGGGTATTTATAGGTTTTCACACGTGTGAGACCTTAAATTATGTGCCACGGGCCCCATCCCACGCAACATCACTATTCCCACGCAACATTATTAATCGCGCAACACTATTCCCGCGCAATACTTTTCACATGCAACACTATTCCCGCACAATACTATTTACGTGCAATACTATTCCCACGCAACACTATTCATCGCATAATAGATTTTCCAGAGAGGGATGATTGAGAGAGGATCACACAAATAGGAGAATGCGACGCAATGAGAGATCTAGGGAGATAGAGAGAAGGCCGCAAAATGGACAGGGCTGCCTATCTTGGATCCTTGATGGGCAACAAACCAAACTCCTATTGACTCGTTCATTTTTTGTGCCCCAACATAGAGATTTAGAGAAAATCATAAATTCCTATATAAACACCCAGAACTACGTGAGATTCATGCAATTCATTTTAGAAAAATCTAGGTCGGGAAGTAGGATCTGTTTCTTATCTCTCAATTGCAAGTGGGGTGGATTCGGCGGAGGAAAATGATCAATGCTAGGCTAGGGCCTTGATTGGAGAAAACCGATGAAAGTAAGCACCAAAATATCCCCACTCCTATTCTCACTTTTCTTCCTTCTTCTTTCTCTTTCTCTTTTTCTCTCTCTCCTTTGACAAAGGCAAATTCGTATGAGGAGAGGGGGTGTGAAATAAAATAGGTTTTATAGTGCCAGATGTTGCACAAATGACCCCAATGATCCTTTATTCATTATACTAACCCTGGAGGGGGTTGTTTCCAACCAATGGGACCCGCTGGGTGGTGTAAGGGTCAATCTAAGACATGGGATAAATGTCCAATAGGCGATCTATATTTGGGTACAACCATCTGATGATCGGGCATGCCGATTATCCAGGAAGGCCCTAACTTAGATCGACGGTCACCGATTATCAATTGCGGTTGTGGTTATACAGATATGTGTAGGGGAATGTCTTTAATCAGTATCCTAACTTTGGCCATGAATCGACGGTCCGAAAGTTACAACTTCGCAAAAGAGAAATGGGCTAGTTTCACTTAAATTCCAGATTTTCATTCAAGGTATTCGCACAATTCAAGCACTCGCCTTGCGAGTCCAAGTTGAACGATTCGAGATGCGATCTCAGCTTAATGTCTCATGATGGACGGCAAACCCACTAAGACGAACGTCTTTTTATCACCTTGGGTTTAGTGGCCCACTAATGAGCGATCTATAACTTGTTCAGATAATCATGACATTTTTTTAATGAATTGGGTAACGAGATTTCTTATGTGTAATTATTAGGGTTTGGATTACTTAAGTTCATAGTGTGGCCTATTCACATTTAATGAAAATGACGATTTGATTATAATCACTCTAAACCGTCGGTTCTCAGGCTAAAAGGATACTGGGTCAGTTTGGTTTGTTAATTAAGATCTGACCTCTAGTTGTCTCGACTTTAAGTAAATCTTTATTTAGTTATGGTTGTCTTGATTAGTCAATGATATTTCAACTACATTTAGGCCCTATATGAACAAATCATGTGGCTAAACTCGATGTTTAAGTGATCGGCCGGATTCGTTGGCTTCCTACGGTTAATTAATCGGATTTGTGTGGTTCTTTATTGGCACCACCCGCGTATAGGCTAACATCGAGTGTTAATAGTCAGTAAGTGATAACATAAGTTAATTATATCGAAAAATTTCACAAGTTTTTGAAAATCCAAAATAGCAAAAAAATCCAGAACGTTACACATTATGGAGGCAAAACAAGGAAAACATGGTAGAATCATCTCTTTATGTACACATGGTAAGGTCGTCAAGTTATCTTGGTCACGTATGAGAAATAGTTTGAACTGCAGGTGGATTAAGTAATCCTAGCCATGTTATTAAAGGCCTAAAAAACAATTGTCTAGCGATTGATTAAAAAAAGGGTTGCATAAAATGTCTTTTTATTTCTTAAGCCTGTTTAGATTGAAAATTATTAGAATAATGCAATGGAAAAATGCAATAATTACAAATTCTTATACCTACTTCAAAAATAATTGCATTTGACGATGATTGCCTGGTTTGGTTTATTGATGGTGAAATTGTAACAATGATGCTATTATGTTACTCGAGGGTTTGTTTGTTCCATCAATTATTAAGACAATGCAAATAAAATGTGCAAAGATTGCAAATTATTTTTTCTCCCGTAACATTTATATTTGACCACCCATTTTTATGTCTGGTTATTTGGTAAAAAAATCGTAATGATGACATTTTTACATTACTAATATCCAATCATCATCAAAATTAAAGCTGTACACAAACCGCTTGCTCTACTCGACTCGAAAAAGCTCGATTCGACTTGGTCTGAAACTGAGTTCGAGCCGAGTCGAGTTGATTTTTTGAGCTCATAAAAATTTGAGTCGTGTTCAAGCTTGCCCGAGCTCGACTTGACTCGAATCGAACCCCGACTTGAATCGAACTCGGATCGAACTAGTTCGGTGACTCGGTTATTTTGATATTGATGTTGCTCAGCAAGTGTTTGATGAAACGACTCAACGAAGTGTTGGCCGGTGGGTGGCGAGGAAGGTATGAATATGAAACAAATACCCTTGTATCTTGATTGCTATGTTGCCTACTGAGTGTTTGATGAAATACTTGTAAACCGATGTTGTTGTTTTACATTTCGTGAAAAATTGAAGGTGCACTCCATGTGTTTGAGAAAATGCCATGGGGGCTTGATCTTGGCTTGAACTCGGTTCGAACTGCCTGAGCTGTTGACCGAATTGAGCCAAGCTACCTAGTCAGGCTTGAGGACTGAGCCGAGTTCGAGCTGGGGTCAGTTAGTGGCCAAGCCGAGTCGAGTTGTACTAAACTCGACTCAGTTTGACTCTTGTACACCTCTAATCAAAATATTTTGATATTATTATTTGAATTCAATAAATTTTTTTATTACACCATAAAAAAATTTGCAATAATTATAAACTTCTTCAATTGTTTCTGCATGCATTTGCCTTTGACCGGAGACTCCCATACGGCCATACTTGATTTGGCGGTAATAAAATTGTAATGCTGACACTTTTCCTTTCAATTTTTGGGTATTTATTGAAACAAATATTCATATGCCAGCTTATAAAATCCATACAATGATGTGACGTTTTAGATTTGAGATTTTTCCGGAAATGCAATTGAAAATTACAATGATTATAATTTCCTTTGTATATCCCCTTAAAATATATGTATTTGGTTGATTATTTTTGTGTTTGTTTTTCGATGAAGTGCATACCACATTTCTATAAAGGGTGTGATCCGACGAGGGCTGGTGATCAAACACGTGTGGGATACCTGAGAAGTCAGTGCACATGTAAAGAAGCCATGCCACTAATCAAGTAATGTACACCGTAAACATGACATGTACCAGTATCATACTCATCAAGTAAGTTGTACATGTACATTGAATTGAATTTGGACCGTTGAACTTTTTTTTTTTTTTTTTTTTCTAACCATAAATTCCTTTTTTTCATACAAGTTACACCTTGTGAGCCACCCAGCTTCATTTTTGGTCCACTACATGTGAACTGTGTACCTTATATGGTGAATGGTTTAAATCGTTGTATCAAAGGTCTTCGGGGTTATGGTCATTTAAAGGTGGGGTGTACACGATGGATGTGGATCGCATTGGCGCATCTGTTTATTCACATCGTTCATAGCTTTTCTTAAGTATGAGTCCAAGAATAGGCGGATCCGGCAACACCAGAGTAAACAATATCACAGATGATTATTGCATTTAATGCAAGTTACATTTAATGCAAGTATGCAACCTAAGTTTACTATCTGGTGTGGTTCACATGAGCTTTGGATCTACTTCATTTTTTTGGTCTATATATTAAAATGACCTGATAAAAGGGATGTACGGCATGGATAAACAAATACATCACTGTGGGCCTCCCTACTGATCTATCTGTTGGTGGCTAGAAAAGGCGGGGTGGAACACAATCTGCGTCCGTATATGATATGCCGTTCAGATCAATGAACATATTTTTTCAATATTATAAGTCTAGACCATTTATTTTCAAAACTGGAAATTTTGACCTGGCGCATAAAATAATATTTAAAAGAGTCGCTCCGTATTGAAATGTAACATTTAAATGAGCGTTCCAGATAGAGAGTTTTATTGGATATTTTTTTTTTAGAAAAACAAAAAAAAATACCCTTACCTGATGAGTCCCACCAAATAAATGGTCCGGATCATGGAAGGGTGGCCACATATCCAATGGCAATTGCTCCAATGCAATAAAAGGGCAACGGATTGGATACTCCCCCTGCCACCCGCCAATAGGGCCACTGTTCACTCCCCAAGTATAGGGTTGTGATGTAGTAATAAAACTCAGTGAGACCGAGGTCGAATCCACAGGGACTGAAACCTATACGTTATCTGAAACTAACTAGAACTAGAACTAGTATGAGATGAAATTTAAATTGAGTTGTAATTTAAGGAATAATCATGAAATATTAATCTAAACTTAAAGAATTCAGAGGAAAAACACTAGGAGTTCAGAGGATCCACTTGTAGAGATCAGGGAGATCTTATAACTTGTTCAAGAATCAAACTGAACTTCTTTTGATATAGTTTTCAAGAGATGAAAGGTGTATGAATTAGAATGGATTCCATCACCAAACCATGCCCAGTAGACAAAATAAACAACAAAATTAAACTAATTACCAACCAATCAACATGCTATGAAGGTTAGGAAGGGTACCGACATCCAACCATGCCCAGGAGACGATGGTGAACAATAGGGCTTCTAACGTCATAAACATACAAGGACAAAGAAATACTCAAAGCCATCATAGACCCATTGTAATTTCAGTCACAATAGACCATCAAAAACTAAAAATATTCCCATGATAATCAAACCAATATCAAATTCAGTTCATAAATCAAAATTAAATTAAAGGCAATGAATAGAACCTCCCATCTCATTACAAGCTTCACCTCTTAGCCCTAGCTAAGAGGTTTAGCCTAGCATAGACATGATTAGACTAAACATCTTAAAAAGAAATAAACAAAATAAAAGCAAACCGCTCTTCTCCCTACTGAAATGCCCCAGCCGAGCCTCCTTGATCCACGTCTCCACCCCTCTGGCTCCCTGTAACCCCCCTGATGCTCTCTCCCTCTCTTTTTAATAGGTACTGGAGGTCGGCTGCACCGGCCCTTGCAGAATCCGTTTACACAATAGAAAACGGAAGTTTCCTTTCGCAGAAACATGTTTCGCAGCTGAAACGCGCAATAACGCAAGACAACCTGCGTTTGGGACGAGTGTGAGATACTAGCCACCAAGATCTCTCAAAACAGACTTCTTAGACAAGGTTCGGGCCACCCTTTCAAGAGATTGGACGGTCTGGATCATGCATCCAACCACCACCATGGACGTACAATGGCCTGCAACGGCCGGATTTCTCGGACGTGCGTAACAGAGCCCGCGGACGGACCGACGCTGGACTCTCGGAGGGTCCCACTTCCAACATCTTTTGAGAAATCCAAACCGTCCATTCAATTTCCCATAATAAAAAACTTTCAATCGTGCTCAGTTTTGGATCCCAACTGTGGTGTCTCATGGACGTTTGTTTGGCACCATCCAACCTGCGTCGAAGCCTTCATCTTCCTGCAACATTCACGAAAATTCGGAACCACGTTGGAGTGTGGTCGGTTTGACCTTTTGATTATAATGAGCGGCTTGGATCATCACTATGTGTGATGATGGTGGGCCACTATTGGATCAGCGGACGGACTGCGCGGATACGAAACAGAGATTCCATCTCCGTTTAAAGAAAGTCGGTCAACCCGACTCTTACCAGGTTTAGCGGTCCAGTGCACTTCCAGTGTATGTACACGGTGCACACGCCTCACATGTATGGGTCCGAATGTGATGTTTATGAGCAATCCTCTCCGTCCATTCCATTTTTAACCTCATAAAATGGATTGAGTCTAACTTTGAAGCATATCCAGATATCTGGTGGGCCCCGTTTTGATAATTCATTGGTTGATCAAGCCTTTGGGCCACTTCTACACGGATCCAGGATCTGAAACTTGACGTGTACGGTTCATTTGTGGTCTTTAGACCATATATGAAGTTTTAATCCGATCAGATGGTGGGAACCCTGTGATCTTGCATTCTGGACTTTTTTCAGGCCTATTTGAAGTGAGTGGCTGGAATTTATCTGATCTTTGGTGTGTAAATCCTCGATCTTGGTCTAATGAAGTCCCGTCCAATGCCTTGGTGATGCTCGAGCCTTAAATCCACGCTTTTAACACCATATTTCGATCCAAGCTCGTAAATACACCCTGCATCATAATTACGATTAAACGGGCCATTAAACAGTGTCATGCTCATAAATCCAGGTAATAACTGGGGTCTGATATGTAATATTTGACCCTCAACAGCCACCATGATGTAAGTGTTTCATCCATGCTGTTCATCTTATTTTCTAGATCATTTTATAGTATGAGACTAAAATTTTAATATATACTAATATCAAGTGGTCCACATTACATGAAACAATGTTGAATGAGCGTCTACCGTTAAAAGCTTTTTAAGGGCCATAAAAGTTTTGGATCAAGCTGATATTTGTTTTTTCCCTTCATATGGGCCTGTATGATCTAATCAACAGATGTCAAATAAACAGTACAGTGGGTCTTTGGAGGATTTTAATGATGGATATTCAATTAGTATTGTTTTCATGTGCTGTGGTTCACCTGAGATTTATATCCCTCTCACTTTTTGGATCAAGCCTAAAATGTCTGTAAAAATGGATGAAACACATACATCATGGTGGGGCCCACAGAGCACGAACCATCAGCCACCGGGCTGGTGGCAGGGGGAGTAGCCAATCCGTTTCCAATAAAAGGGAGGCTATTTTTGCAAGATCTCATTTTGCATCCGCGAACATTTTTAGGATCCAGCGTGTCCCTGCCTAGTGGGACCCACGTGTGTGGTCGGATGACCGGAACGGTCCATTTTGTGGGGGCCACACCATGTTTGACAAGCCCCTCTCCTCTGACACATTTGTCAAATAATCTTATCCTAAATAAGATTATTCCACAACGTGACGTGGGGGCCACACCTCGATGCATGCACGGCATCCACCGTCCAGCAGAGGCGCCTTCCCATGCCGGTCTTTTACTCAGGTGGACCACACCCGTAAATTCATGCCTGAAACATCTAAAAATCACATGGTGTGGTGTGGCCCACCTGAGTTTTGAAATGGGCTGATTTTCGAGGTTTTCGTTCTCCTAGGGGCTCATCTAATGAATGCATTGGACGGCTCATAAAAAACTTGGAGAACCCTAGCCGCACAGTCTAAGGTTTTAATAGTGGGTGTATCATCACAACCGCTCACTGCATCGATGGGTGTTTTGGATCTACCTAATTCTGGGATACAAGGTTAATTTGAAAGGGCTCACTTTATGGACGGAGTGGATGTAGGCCGTACAACATGACGGCTCGCACTTAGAATAGAATAGAATAAGCCTATTTGTACCAACACTGAAGGGTCACCGACCTCTTTTTTAATTAAAGTTACTTCTTTGCCACGTGTTGAATTTCTCAGTAACTGCGTGTAGAGCTGTACATGAGTCGAGTCGAGTATCGCCTTACTCGTACTCGACTCTTAACGCCCGAGTGCTGCTGCTACTCGGCTCTACTCGGCCAACGAGTAGGGACTCCCTGCTCGTACTCTACTCATCCGAGTACGAGTAGTAAACGAGTATTGTATGAAAACATAAATATCAGGTTAATCTCAAACTATATTAACAATTTTTAATTGTTTTGGGCTATCATCATGGCATATCAGACTTGGGTATTGTATGAAAACACAAATATCAGCTTAATCTCAAACTATATTAACAATTTGTAACATATATTAGCAATTAAAAAAAAAAAAATCAACCCCACACCTTACCGGGCGAGCTGAAGAGGGACGACCGGCAGCTGCGTGTAGGGCAGGGCGATGACGGACGACGGGATGAGTGGCAGTCAGGCAGGGACGAGCTGCGGCACCGAACGAGTGGCAGGGAAGAGCTCAGTCACCGAACAGGGACACCGAACAGACCGCAGGGACGACCGGCAGGGTCTAGGCTTCTAGCACCGCCGGACAGGGGACAGGGGCGAGTGAGAGAGAGAGAGAGGGAAGAAGAGGGACGGTCGGACGTGCGCTGGGAGAGGGAGGGGAGAGAGAGAGAGAGACCTTTTTTTTTCGAACGGACGGGCGCTAGGAGGGAAGGGTTTGGGCGCTGCTTGAAAAGGACGGGTGGGGTAGGGTTTGGGCACTGCTGGAAAATGACGGGCGGGGTAGGGTAGGATTTTTTTTTTTTTCGGGGGGACTTATATACATGGGTACGAGTCGAGTACCTCTAGACTCGTACTCTACTCGTAATCTAAACGAGTAGTGAAAACCCGCTCGTACTCGGCTCTAACTCAGACGAGTCGAGTCAAGTGAGTACTCGAGCCTTAGTCTGCTCGTGTACAACTCTAACTGCGTGTCATTATCACACTCTGCCTAAGTGGGGTAATTTTTTACTATGGACTCGACCATCCCTCCACTTTGTTTTTACCTGAATAAAACCTACTTTATCAATCTAGACTTCTATCAGTACATAAAGAAAAAAAAACTCACTTTTTCGGCTGCTTTTATCTAAAATTAATGGGTATTTTTGTCTAAAATTCTCTTTCCCTACCTTAAAAATCTAACATAAGTTGTCAACCGTTCAAGAAAACAAAATGCATAAAAAGTATGCGTCTACGGTGCTAATTTTTTCTTCTGAAAATATAAAGTGCTCTAGTGCTCTTGGTGTACTATAAGTTACAGTGCTCCTAGTTGCATCAGTTCACTTGGAGAATCTGATCAATCGATCTGAACAGTCCATTGCGTATACAACACACTTCATGGGCTACAGTGCAAAAACCACTGATTAGATTATCCCATCTATCTTGATTTGGCCGTATTTCTAAGCCATGGGGGTCCTTTTTTCCAAGCCATTGATGGATGAAATTGTTTATTAGACTTTTTTTTTAATATATAAAATGATCTTGACCGTCCATATTGAAACCACCGATCAAATGGTTAATATTTGTTAAATCAGCGTGATGTCTGCATGGTAATAACGAAATATACATTGAGCCTTAATGAGCAGTCCAAATCATTGGATTAGATTGTCTGAGTGTCCGAGTGCAACTAGGAGTACTATAGCTTACATTACTACAAGAGCACCGGAGCATTAATAAAGAAAAGGGTTCTCAAGGTGTATAGACCTCAGGTATCACCCACCAATTTCATTCACCCAAAAGAAGCCTTAATTGCAAAAGTAGACCTCAGGTCGTACAGATGAACCCAAAAAGATCAAAATACCCCTGCTTTTTTCAGGTGTTTACCCTAACAAGTAGGAGTATTTCGGTCAAAATATCAGCGTCCTCTAAAAAGTCGCTTTTCGCAAAATAAGTTTTCAGGCGGAGAAAATAAAAAAGGCATCGTACGGACTTGTCTATAGCTCTAATTATTTCTAAATAAAACATAAAACTTCTGTCCTGCATGAATGGTGTAATTTATGGGACCACATAAACACACCATAAACTTGTATTCTTGGACTGTTAGATGCATAGGATTCGTTTGATGATTTGATATTGTAGAGCCACCTTCCACCGTCCACGTGGAAGGGTAGCCGAATCGGGAACGTACACCTTTCACGAAAATGATATTCTAGAGCGGGGAGCGGATTAGCTGTATGGCTAAGCAGCTGTTACCCTTACCGTGTGAGGCTAACGTTGTTGAGTTTTCTTAATATATGTTGATGCAGTTTTCTGATAAACTCTCCTCAGTTAACCCTTCAAAACTTGCACCTACGGAAACAAGAGATAAATGAGACTCTGGCTTGTATAGGAGACCCGCCGATGCCTAAATTAAACCTTGGGTCTTTTATAGGATAGGATTTCTTTAGGAAAAGAGTCACCAGTCGAGTATAAGAATATGTAATGCGTACCTTACATTGGTTGGGGATACCTCTATTTATAGGAGAAAGAAGGCAGCCGTAAGGAGAGAGTTGTTTTTGATATGCCGGAGACGAATCCGTCCAGAGATTTGTCTGGTATCTTCTCGAGATTATCAGGATCTGATTTGATCCTCTGAAGATCTTAGGATAAATCTTCGGGCCGTTAAAGAGATTCTCAAACTATTGATCCGGGAGAAGATCGTACAAGCCATATTGAGCTTTTCGTAAAATCGGCGTTTGCCTTGTTTTAGAGATTATCCCAAGTTATAGCCGAGTTATGGTTGAGCTATGATCAAGCTATGATTGACCTATGGTCGACTTATAGCCGAGCTATGGCCGAGCTATAACCGACCTATAGGTTAGGTCGTCAATTGGCCATTTGAGTAGTATTACAGTTGCATTCTCTTTGAGTATTCTTATAGTTGCACCATACCCTTGGAGTATCTTTACAAGTTGCACCGACCTCCTTGAAGGTCGGCCTGTTTTTGAAAGTAAATGTCCCTTAAGGCTCGAATCCCTTTAGGTCTGTGCTGATTAGTAGAGTTGGTCCATTCTATGGGTCGACATATCAAACTTATATGATTTTTCACCCAACAATATCCACGCAGTCTATCCGATTTTTTCATATCATTTAAGGACTTTATTGCAAAACTTAAGCAGATCAAGTCTCTGGTGGATCAGACCACTGGAAAAAGTGGTGAACGGCCGTTAAAAGCTTTTTGTAGGCCATCAAAGTTTTCGATCAAGCTAATCTTCTTAGTTTCCCTTCATCCATTAAAGCTGATCTTTTCAACGGGTTGGATGGAAAATAAACATTAATGATCTTTTATAACAGGCATTGGGAAGTTTTTAATGGTAAGCATTCAATCATCAATAAGAATATGGTGTGGTCTACCTTAGATTTGGATATGCTTAATTTTTGGTATCACATCCTAAAATGAGCTGAACAAATGGATGTGCGGATTGGATATACGATGTATAATCAAGGTGGGCAGTTACCCGGGTAACAGGCGCCCGTCTGAGCGTGACTCGCGCAATAAGGTGTAGCTTTCATTTTCCACATTAGTTACATGAAACGCGGATTGCGTGGTGAACCAACACGGACGCGGATTGCCTACCGACAGGACGTGGATTGCGTGGTCCCATGTATGTGTTTTATCCATTCCGTCAGGGTATGATCCGAATTCCAAATATCAAGTGAACCCGACCATAGAAAATAGCGTGATTGAACGCTCGCCGTTGAAACTTCTTAGAGCCCGTTGTAATGTTCATTCATCCCTATAAGGCCCCAGAGCTAGTTAATGACAGTGTACATGAAGGATAAGGGATCCATGGGGCTGTGGATATCAGTTTTGCCTGGCCCAGGTAGTCTACACTGCAAGAAACAACGTGGATGATGTAATTCTCCGTTTGAAACCTTGGTGGTGCTCATATTGATGTTTATTTGTCATTTCTAACCAATTTGTAAGGTCACACATACCTAGAAGGAAGGAAAACACAAATATCATATAGGTCGAAAAGTCAAAATGTCTTCGATGATATTCATTCAATCCCCGCTCATTATATGGTGTGGTCTACTTGAGTTTTTTGATTTGGCAAGTGAGGAGCTGAGCAAGTTTTAACTGCACATCACCTTAGTGACCTTACTGGGTGTTACCTTTACCATGTGGGGTCCACTTTGATAAATTTATCGTTGTCCATGAGTTTTTCCATCTCATTTTAGGACGAGATCTCAAAACTTATATGGATCCAAATCTAACTAAGACCACACTACATGAAATAGTGGTGATTGAACGTTTATCATTAAAAACTTCCTTAGGCCTACAATAATGTTTATTTGCCATCCAACTGGTTGATAAGGTCAAACAAACTTAGATAAAAGTGAAAATGCAAAGATTAGGTTTCAATGGTGGACATCATTATTATTGCTGCTTCATGTGGCGTGGTTCACCCACACCTTAGATTAGACTCATTTTTGGCTTATAACTTAAAATGATATGAACAAATAAATGGAATGTGGATAAACCCATATGTCAAGGTGGGCCCCTTAGAGCGCTGCCTGTTCCAACCTTGGGATAGGGGGTACTACCCAATCCCCATCCTGCTCCCAAGAAAGTGTAGGCAGATTTTTTGCCAAAATAAAGCCCATGGACACGGATTTTTTTTACATGAAGTTTCGGAAAAGCAAACTGGAGTGAGTTATGATGTTTGTGAGAAATTTTTTTTTTTTTTTCTTAGTTTATTTTAGCGAGAATAACTTTATAAACCATTTGGATGGCATATAAACATCGAGGTCGAGCCTAAAAAGATATCAACAGCAGACATTTTATTTTATTTTTTCAGTTTTTCCTTTAGCATTGTCCACTTGAGTCTTGAAACGAGTAGATTTCTCACAAACACTAGGGTGAGCCTCACCTAACTTCCAAGTGAAGGAACTTCTCATGATTCTTGCACAATTAAGCTAGGTGGGGCTCTCCATGATATTTGTGAGAAAACCATCATGTCCAATCCTTTTTTCTGATCATTTTACTACATGAGATAAAAACAAGGTGAATTTGAATCTTAAGTGGGCCACATGAGAGGAAATAGCGGGGATTCAACAATTACTGTTGAACCATTCATATAGCCACTTAAGTTTTGTACTATGTTATTATTATTATTATTTTTTTGGTTTTCAGTTTGTATTAGATTAAGTTTTTAAAAATTTGATTTACAGTTCATCCATGTAAATAAGCATATAAGCATATAAGGCGGACTTGAAAGGGATACAAATGTAGGCATTTCTTCCCCTGCTTTTCTCTCTTGCGCCTCCCAAAGTTTTGGATCGGCATATTTTTTGACCATGTACGCAGTGGGTAAAATGAATGTAAAGGGTGAATTTACAACAAAGATCATGGGACACGGATTAGCTACTGACAGGTTGACTAGCGGGACTGGCTATTGAAGTGATGTCACTGAGTAATGTAGGCACCACTATAATGTATATTTTGTACCCACACTGTCAATACATTTTTAGAGATCATTTTAGGGCATGATACAAAGAATGAGGCGATTCCAAGGCTGTAGTGGACCTCACCACAGAAAACAATGGAGAGAGTGACGCCCATTGTTAAAACCTTTCGAAGGCCCACCATGATGTTTATTTGAAATCCATCCTTTTCATGTGTTAAAGAGACATGAAATAGGGGAAAACACAAATATTGGCTTGATCCAAAACTTTTGGCCCTTAGAACTTTTTAATAGTGGGCATCACTCTCCACACTGCTTTCTGTGGTAGGGTCCACTCAAGCTTTGGATCTGACTCATTCTTGGATTATGCCTTAATATGATCTCTCCAAATGGATGAACAGTATGAATACAAAACATACTCATGATGAAGCCCACAGAAGTTGGTAGTATCCCTACTCAACTTGTGAGTATCTCATCCGCGTCCGTTTAAAAACATTACGGGGATTAAAGGTTTTGGATCAAGCTGATATTTATTGTTTCCTTTCATCTGGGTCTTCATGACCTAATCAACCAATTGGACGTCAAATAAACAATACATTGGGCCTTAAGAGGATTTTAATGGTGGATATCCAATCATTATTTTTTCCGGTAGTGTGGTCCACCTAAGAATTTTATTTCTATCATTTTTTGCATCAAGCCTTAAAATGATCTTTAATAATGGATGAAACAAATACATCATGGTGGGCCCACGGGGGCACCGACCATCAGCCACGCGGCTGGTGTGAGGGGGAGTAGCCAATCCGTCTCCCGCGTCCATATCACGCATCGTACGTGTGTCTGCTATACCAATGAGAGCCCTCCACATGAGAGCTACACCTAACCGGTTATCCCGCCTCACCGAATTGGCTACTCCCCTAACACCAGCCAATGGCTTATGGTCGGTGCTATGTGGAATCAACTATGATGTATTTGTTTCATCCATGTTGTCTATATATTTTTAAAAATCATTTTAAATTACGAGACCAAAGATGAGTTATATATCAATCTCAAGTGGACCACATTATAGGAAGCAGTTATGAATGAGTATTGACCATTAAAAACATTTTGGGGCCATAAAAGTTTTGGATCAAGCTGATTTTTGTTTTTTCCCTTCATCTGGGCCTGTATGACCTAATCAACAGATTGGATATCAAATAAACAGTACAGTAGGCCTTAGGAGGATTTTAATGGTGAATATCCAATAATTATTGTTTTCATGTGGTGTAGTCTACCTGAGATTTAAATATCTCTCATTTTTGGGATCAAGTAATAAAATGATCTTTAAAAATGGATAAACAGAGTGGATTAAACAAATACATCATGGTGAGTCCCACAGAGCACCGACGGCAGGGGGAGTAGCCAATCCGTTTCCCACCGAATCCGGTTCCAATACGGGGCAGCGAAGACGTTATCTGTGAACCCCACTATGATGTTTGTGTTTTATCAGTCCGTCCATCAATTTCGGATTATTATTTTTAGGGCATGAGCTTAAAATGAGGCAGATCCAGAACTCAGGTGGACTACACCACAGGAAAACAATGGTGATTGAATGCCAGCAGTTGAAAACTTATTAAGCCCACTGTAACGTTTATTTCCCATCCAACCTGTTAATTAGGTTGCAAAGACCTAATTAATTTGATATAAAACTTCTCTGGCCCTTAACAAGTTTTTTAGTCGTTCAATCACCACTATTTCCAAAAGTGTGGTCCACCTGAGAATTAAGTATGCCTATTTTTTGTTTAAATACAATTAAATAATCTGAAAAATTGAATGGACGGCGTGGATGAAACATATACATCATGGTTAGGCCGCATAGGGACGCGGATTGGCTACTCCCCTGCCACCAGGCTGGTGGTCGGTGCTATGTGGGCCCCACCATGATTTATGTGTTTCATCCATGCCGTCTATCTATTTTTCCATATTATTATATGATATGAGACAAAAACTGAGATATATATCAATCACAAGTGGACCACATTACAGGAAACAGTGTTGAATGAGAGTAGACCATTAAAAACCTTTTGGGGGCCATAAAAGTTTTGAATCAAGATGATATTTGTTTCTTCCCTTCATCTGGGCCTGTATGACCTAATTAACAGATTGGATGTGAAATAAACAGTACAATGGGCCTTAAGA
The DNA here is from genome assembly GCA_021015155.1 of Magnolia officinalis. Taxonomy (NCBI): domain Eukaryota; kingdom Viridiplantae; phylum Streptophyta; class Magnoliopsida; order Magnoliales; family Magnoliaceae; genus Magnolia; species Magnolia officinalis. The sequence continues at coordinate 74,881,491 of JAJHSJ010000003.1, forward strand.
GGATTTTAATGGTGGATATCCAATCAATATTGTTTTCCTGTGGTGTGGTCCACCTGAGATTCGTATCTCCCTCAATTTCTACTGAGGCCCTAAAATGATCTTTAAAAATGGATGAATGGAATGGATGAAACACATACATCATGGTTGGGCCCACACAGCACCGACCATCAGCCACCGGGCTGATGGCAGGGGGAGTAGCCAGTCCTTTCCCGGCCGCATAGCACACGTAGCACTATAATAGTATGGACGTCGGTAATGTAATGTCATTCCGTATGCAATCCGTGTCCGCGGTGGGCGTAGGCAGTCCCAATCCGCGTCCCAATCAAGTTAAATGTGCATGTTTTGTAGCATTTTCGCCACCATTATGTAAAAGCCATCAATGGTTATATACACATCCATCCAGACCGTCCAATACGTGGACCACACTGCAGTGCGTCAGCCAACAGACTAATCTGACGAACTCAACCATCCGATCCATCCACTCAAACTTGAAATCATGATCGTTTTCTTTTCATCCGTCCATTTGAGTTCCTCAGTTGGATTTTTCCAGAAATCTTATGGTTCTGATGATTGTTCTGTTGTCCATCGACGATAAGACCAAAGTATCGACGGTCTGGATAAGCACACGGATGAGTTACCGAGTTCAACAAATGGTGGCAAACGCGCTCGTCGCGATATTGTTCGCGTCTCGAACGAAGTAAATTGGACTCGCTACGCGGGCGATAAATGGATGGAAGGCTTCGCAGTACAAGTAAAACATTGAAAGTTTTTTGTAAGATCCAGACCATTAATATGAAATAAATAATTTAAATATATATTACAGAGAAAATATATAATTTTTTTCTTCAAAATAACTAAAATTATAGAAGATAAAAATACACCGTTAGAAGAGAATTAGATTTAGGATGATATTAAACGCTTTATTTCTCTATAAGGAAAATCAGAAATGGGAAGTACCTGAAAAACGGATGGGATTCTTAACACGTGCATTAATATGGTACGTGTGGTGAGATTTCCCTGTCCGTGTCATGCGAGCGACCGAACTCGTAGTTTACAAGTTTTTAAGTGATCAACCGCCCTAGTCCGAGTGGCTATAAATAACCGTCTCTCTTTTGACTCTTTTGTCCAAAACAAAACACTCTAGCTGTTGCTGCTTTCCATCAGATAGATTTTTTCGCTAAAAAATCCCCCATTTTCAGGTGAATTGTATTTCTCTTTCCTTTCTCTAATCATCGTTCGTTTGTGGTGTCCTTTCAATCTCAGCCATTGATCCAGATCGATCCGTTTCTCCTAGGGTTCGAGAAGCAGATCTGCTGTTTCGGCACGTCAAACCCTAGATCGATGGATCTGGAGAGGTTTTGCTTTTCCATGTATTTGATCAAGCGTTTCAGGCCGATCGCCTGATTTTCTTTGATTTTTCTGACGTTTCTGTAGTTATTTTTCTTTTTTTAGTTAGTGTAGTGTAGGATCGTTCACTTCAAGCTGGTCGAGGCAGATCTCTTTCTATATTCATCTAGATGTAGATCTTGACATCTGAAACCCTAGAAATTGATGGATCTAAACGTGTTTAGTACGCTAAGCTGGTCGATCTAAGTACTGAAATTCAAACTTGCGTGCTTGCTTTCAAGAGTAGTTTATCTCCGGAAGTTCAATTTGTAGTCTGGAATTTTTCTCCCCTCTTTTGTCTGGCAACTTGTATTCCTCGAGTACTTGACCTTTTGACTTCTCAAACTATAATAGACATTGATTGAGCGAGCAGCTTGCTTGGTTAGATACAATCATCCAAGCATCATAGTGAAAAAACTTTCACTTTCTTTGTAATCTTGAGTCATGTTTTGATCATTGAACATTTTCTAATGATCTGAAATTGAATGTTAGAGAAATGGGTCGATTTTAGGTAAGAGAAATTATCAATACAGCCATTTTTCTTGCCAACATATCATATGTAGAATATCTGATCCATGCAAAAGGTCCGCCACACCATGGTGATCAGCTGATAAGAAAATCAGGCTTATCTACTCATCGAGAAGAACACTACATCCAAATCAAGGGACTGCTGATGGTATGAGTCAGCGTGCTAGCGTGGCACAGCCAATGAGTCGTTATTCCTGATTTTCATATCTGGTGATTGTTATGGTGCAGCCTATGTTTTGCACTGATTGGATACCTGACGCATCTGACATGCGGAAGAAAATGGCGGTATCAGAACTTCTGATAGAGCCAATGCATCTGGTCATTTATCGTATTTGGATCGGTGGAAGCCAAAATGTGGATATGGAAATCCATTGTGGAAAACTGAGAATAGGGAGAAGAATCTATGTTAACCTGTTTGTTTTAAGCTACTAGCACACTTTATTTCCTTGGAAATATTAAAAGGTCAGTAGTCAAACAATGAGAGCTGTCTCTCGTAATTGTGGAGATCTAAATTTAACAGGATTTAGATAGGAAATTGGTTTCGCCTCTTCTCAAGAAAACTGTGGAAATGAAATTTGATTTCCGTCCTAGTTGTGTATTCACAAACAGGGGCAACGGCACATCTATGAAGATTGGTTTCATTTCCACAGTTTTGCACTGATCCAAACACTGATATCAACACCCAACTTCACTCACGAATAGACCCTTCAAATTTCTACTTATTGGTAAGATAGGATATTTGAGAGACTGAAACGTCATATAATTCAATTGATTCAACCAACAGATATAAACACCCACCCTGATGAATCTTTCGTAAGTCAATAGTACAACTTTGTGATATTGTGCTACCAAAATTTGAAAACTGTGGGTGTATTTATACATTAATGTGGGCCAGACATTAAAGCAAACATTTACCTTTACAACTGGCAGCCAAAAGACTCAGAAAATTTCACCGTCGATAGTCTTATGCTAATTATCAGCATAGTTATGATCTTTGATTGTTTTGTATCATGATACTGATCTATATTTAATACTTTCAGCTATAGGAATGGATAGATCGGATGTCGATTTCTTGCGAAAGAGGTTCCTGCACTGGGATGCTTGGTGGGGCCCCCCCTGATGCTTGTGAGAAATCCACACTGTTTATCCGTTTCGAGAGCTCATTTTAGGACATACGACCAAAAATGAGATGGAGCACGAGAGGAAACAGTGGGGATTTAGCAACCACCATTTGAAACATTTGTATGGTCACAAAGTTTCATATCAGGCTAAGTTTTTGGTGTTTTCACTTTATTCCAGTGGTAATGACCTTATAAACGGTTTGGATGGCATATAAACATCAAGGTAGATCCTAGGAAGGTTTCAATGGTAGGAAACTCTTTCCCCGGTTTCCCCTCTCATATGGCCGCCTTGAGTTTTGGATCCACCTGATTTTTGGTCTCATGTCCTAAAATGATCTGGAAAAACGGATGCACGGAGTGGATTTCTCACAAACATCAGTGGGCCCCACCTAGCATCCCAACGCAGGAACTTCCTTCAAAAGGCTTTCACAAGAAATCCGCGTCCAGATAGATCTAACCTGCCTTTAATGGTATTAGGGTTTATTATGAAGTCATTTTCTAGTAGTGTGGAATTTTTCTTAGAAATGGAACTGACTATGGTTTTAAATTGGTGTTTGGGGCATCTTATTGTTCACAACTGATACGGCCCTGTGTTGCCCATATCGCCCCTATATCGGGCTGTTTCAAGCTGAAATGGGCCAATAACGCCCTTTTGTTCATGGGCGATGCTGGCTTGTATCGGGTGTTATGTACCAGTTTCGGATGATATTTCAAACCTTGGAACAAGTATTTGGTCTTGAATGTGGTAACTTTTCCTGATTTTTAGCACTAATAGGTTCTATGATATGATCCATATGTTTCTGGGATATGAGACTCTAAAGCATTTGAAATGGGTTGATCTTTTAGTCTTGTGTGCTGTGCTTTTCCTTCTTTGCTAACCCTTGGTTTATTTTCAATGCTCGTCTTCAGATTTCACACGAAAAGTATTTTGACACCAAACTTTAAAAAAAAAAGAAAAAGAAAAGAAAAGAAAGAAAAAGTATTCTGACACCACAGGCTTAGCAATGGACCAATCCAGACATCAGAATTTACTTTGGACATTTGAACTTTCGCTAGACCTGAATCTGCAATTGTGACAAAGTAATACATCGAGGTGATTTTTGAATGGTACATGTGGTATGCATGGATGCCAATGCAAATGGCCAAAGCCATGGACCTCACCGTGGATGGATTATAACCAAAATCACACTGATTGGAAAATCCTAGCCATTGATCGGTGGCAATTAAATGGATGGCTAAGAAAATAAAATGGTAAATGGTCCAAATTTGACACCTGAAATCAGATGGTTAAGATCATCCAATCAGTTTGATTTTATAGCTGCAATCTGTCTGTGATTTTGATGGTCTGGATTGATAAGCATGCATGCATGTATGTGTTAGCTCTTGAATTTTGTTTTTTTCCTTTTTACCTGTTCTTAATAGGCTGAGATGATCCATTGGCACCACAAGTTTATTTTAATTAAAGACAATGTAATTACCTTCAGCTTGGGACTGATCAGTCGAACTATAGTATTAATGTCTTAAGAACATTGTTTAGAGGGCAATGGTAGATTATGAGTTATTATTTGAAGCCTTAGTTAAAAAATTCACTTTTAATTTATATTTACTTATTTCGTCAATTGTTAATTTAAATTGATATGGGGCATGACCTAAACATTATATGTGTTGACATCTATTTTAGGTGTTCTTAAGGTATGTCGTCCTCTGACGATAAGCCAGAAGTAGCTGAAAGGGGAGTTAAGGAGGAGAAAGACCACAAGGAAGAGGAAAAAGATGATGAAAAGGGAGGATTTATTGACAAGGTCAAGGGTTTCATTCAGAACATCGGGAAAAGCTTGAGGAAGCAATTGGTTTCGGGAAGCCAACTGCTGATGTTTCAGGGATTCACATCCCCTCGATCAATCTGAAGAAGGCGGAGATCGTTGTAGATGTATTGGTTACAAACCCAAATCCCATCCCAATCCCTCTAATTGACATAAATTACCTAGTAGAGAGCGATGGGAGGAAACTCCTGTCCGGACTAATCCCTGATGCGGGAACAATCCATGCGCATGGATCAGAAACTGTTAAGGTACCACTGACATTGATATATGATGATATTAAAGAAACCCACCATGATATCAAACCTGGAAGCATAATTCCTTACAGACTCAAGGTCGATCTCATTGTTGATGTTCCTGTTTTCGGTAGGCTTACTCTTCCTCTGGAGAAGACAGGCGAGATACCCATCCCTTACAAACCTGATATTGATATTGAGAAGATAAATTTCCAGAAATTCTCCATTGAAGAAACTACTGCAATCCTCCACCTGAAATTGGAGAACAAGAACGACTTTGACTTGGGCCTCAATGACCTGGACTATGAAGTTTGGCTGTCTGACGTGAGCATCGTAAGTGCAGACCTTGCCAAATCAACCAAACTTGATAAAAATGGAATTAGTTACATCGATATTCCAATTACATTTAGGCCTAAGGACTGCGGCTCTGCTGTCTGGGACATGATTAGAGGGAAGGGTACAGGTTATTCCATGAAAGGAAATATCAATGTGGACACCCCCTTCGGACCAATGAAGTTACCCATCAGCAAGGAGAATGGGACCACCCGTCTCAAAAAGAACAAAGAAGATGGTGAAGAAGAAGACGATGATGATGAGGTAATCTGACTCAAGGATGTTTTAGGGTCTCTCTCTCTCTCTCTCTCTCTCTCTCTCTTTTTTCTATATAATTTCATGTATATCATTCTTTTAGTGCTTTCTCGAAATATCACTGGTTATATATTTTGTTTGCAGTAGTTAAAATTTGAAAGCATTTATTTACTACCAGAATGGATCACCTGTTCCTTATCTTGCTCTCTGTGTGTGTGTGTATATATATATATATATATATATATATATATATATATATATATATATATATATATATATATATATATAGGGCAATGATATGTTATTAAAAGCCAAAGAAAAGGCAAGAAAGCAAGACATACGTAGAATGATGAGATGTCATCAAACCCAAGGGCTCAAGGTCCACACCACCAAGTTCTCTCAATCTCCTCCTAACGACACCCCTTAAAGATTTTGAGCTAGAGCCCTCCGAATAACCATCCTTTCGGCCCTAGAGAGCACTTTCTCAGCAGGATTGAAGAAACTGAAGGTTCTATTATTTCATTCTTTCTACATTGCCATCATAACCAGCCAGAAGGGCAACTTCCATAGCACATTCCCCCCTTCACCTTGTTGACTTCCACTTCATGCCACACCCGGCAATTTAAATAGGCCTTATCTGGCTCTAATCGTGCCCATATGGAGTGACAAATCCAAACTTCTGTTTGTAAAAGCATGAGGTGCAAATAAATAAATAAATAGATAAATGTGAATTCATTAGATCTACTTAAATTGTATATAAATAACCAAAAAAGAAACCTTTTTTGACATGCAAATAGTTCATTTTTTGAAAATAGCACACTTGCTATATGGTTCTGTAGGTTCTCTTTAGTAGATGTGTGGTGAACTTCTAACAAAACTTTATATTTGTGGAAAAAAAAAAGAAATAAAATGTGTAAACAGCCTATGTTACTTTGTGCAGGATAATCTTTGTACAAAATGACATTTCATTAAATTGCATTTGAAACACGTCCAAACACACCCTAATAGAGTGGAAATAACCAGATTTTATTTTCCTTACATTCACTTTGAAGATCTAGGCTTGATGTAGTAAATATGTTGCTTTCAAGTTCAAGCTTTAAAGGAAGAGAAGTGCAATTTGAGGTCTACTTCCCTCATCATGTATAGGCAGTATAGTAGGAAATGTTGTTGCTGTTGTTACTATAATTATCATTATTTTTTTAACCATACATTGTTAGTTTTTTTTTGCATTTCCTCTTTGATTAAACTGAACATTTGTAATACAATCTACTTGTGGTTCCATTGTTCATGCTTTAAATTTTCAAAGCGTTTGATAGATATCTCAAGGGCTGGTTTGGTTACCATTAAAGTTGTGTTCAGGTAGAACCTTTTGAACACATCTTATCCAACCATGGGTGTCTAAACAACGAATGGACCATTTTATTTATTTTCTGCTATTTGTCTAATACTCTATCGGGACAAGCACATGCTTGTTTGGTTCTTGCACACATTATGCACATTGAACCTTTTGGACACGCGACACACTTTTAGATTAATAATGGCACATGTGGCACATATGGGCTACTCGAAGATGCATGGTAGCACATCTCAATCTCTTGAACATGCATGGTGGCACATTTGAGCTTGAAGGCCGAATGTGGCTCATGTGGGTGGTTGAAGACTAGTACTCACACTTATGGCACATTCACGTGTGTGGCTTATGTCGCAAATGCAGCACATGTGCCATGCAGGTTTACGAAATATTGGCACTCCTATGTGTATTTTATGGAAAATATGAACCGATTGTGTATCTGGATTGCCCAATCCATAAATAATGGCTAGTTTTTCAGACAGCCTTGTCTTTGGTTTTATTGCAATTTGTGTCTTGTCCAAATAATTGTTGTTGACAAACCAAATGGCCCCTAAGCATGAGAACATGCATATATGTTGGATGTAGAGAAGTAGGCAACACCTTGGTCCATTAGGTGTTTACACACCCGTTTGGATACCACCAAATAAGTTACACACCCGTTTTGATGTAGAGAAGTAGGCAACACCTTGTTCCATTAGGTGTTTACACACCCGTTTGGGTCCTTACTCTTGCTCGGGTGGTAGACTCTCAAGAGTTTCAACTCCCGGTCAAGGGTTTGAGTACCCATAGGTGGTGAAATTCCACTAGCGTGAGTGTGTGGGGTGTGTAAGAAAAAAAAAGTTACTTTTTCTATTTACAACAGTAGATAAGTAACTTATTTGAGATAAGTTTGGTTTATGAGAATCCATGGCGTAGATCAAACCGGGAGTCACTCAGAGTCGGGAATTCTTCGGTTTTCCCGATCTCAAGGCAATTCCACTGATTTTAGCCTACCGTGGACTTTGGAACTTTTATTTTGGCTAGTGGCGATGATGTAGAGCGGGTCGCGGACAATTTCGTGGCCAAGATGGATCAGAAAAGGCCCGGTCGACGACAGAAGTGATCCAGATCGTCAGACCTTAGATTGGGCATATCTCGCAATCCGGAATGAGTTATCGGGCGTAAAATATATGATTTTGGGGTAGAACGAGCTACTTTAGCCACCCAACCCCGTTACGCCGGGTTGCACAAGCCGGATTTGTGAAATACCCCTGGATCGACGGTCGTTTTCCTATTTTAAATCTGTTTTTACTATAAATAGTAAGTTTTAGTTTGATTATAACTCTTCATTTGTTGGACTTTAAGAGTTGCGCCCAACACAAAAAGAGCTTATAATAATTAGGAGAATAGCTTGGTGAAGCTAAATATGACACTTACTATTTTTGGCTGAAGACCTTGCGCACTAGTACACATCACGACCATCTATAAATAGTAAGTTTACTATTTATAGTTAGTTGCGAATTCTAGGAGTTTTAGTTATAGTTTGCTTCTGATTTCTCTCACATTGCTTGGTATCCCTATTTAAAGGGTTGTGAACTGGTTATTTTCACTTCTATCAAATTACGAATTTATTAGAATTTATTTATATTCTTCTTGCTTTCTTTCTTCGTGGATTCGAGAAGTCTCTGTGAGGAGTCCAGAGAAGCTCCGTGGATTCGGAGTAGTTATCCTTGAGGAAGACGATGATCAACCTCATCACGTTCATCCCTGCATAGGACTGCCAATATTTTGTAAACAAGGGATGAATCTAGACCATCTGAAACTTGCAAATGATGAACTTGCTGGCCTTCTGGCTGAAGGTCTCATTGAGCCCACTGATTCACCTTGGGCTTGCGAAGCTTTTTACGTGAACAAGCACGACGAGCAAGTTTGCGGAAAACTTCACCGTGTCATCAACTACAAATCTTTGAACAAATATCTTCAGGATGACAAGTTTCCATTGCCACATCGTGCCACCTTATTTCAACACTTGACAGATGCAAATATGTTCTCCAAGTTTGATTTAAAGGCAGGATTCTGGCAACTGGGTATCAACCCAGCCGATTGGCACAAAACAACGTTTACTGTCCCAAATGCACACTATCAATCGACGGTAATGCCTTTTGGATTGAAAACTGCCCCATCTCTTTTTCAAAAAGCGATAGTTCGGATCTTTCAACCCATTCTTGACCATTATTACTTGGTCTACATTGATGATCTCTTGCTCTACTCCCCTGATGAGAAGACTCACAGTGATATTCTCCAGCGCTTTCATGCAATCTGTGTAGAACACGAAAGCATGCTCTCTGAAAGAAAGATGCAGTTGGCTCAAGCCAACATTGATTTTCTCAGCATGGAAATCAGAAATGGACGATACTCTCCTCAGCCACACATTGCTGAACATCTTCTCCAATTTCCCGATGTTTTGACGACTACAAAGCAAATCCAACAGTTCGTCGGCATTGTGAATTATGTCTCTGATTTCATTCCGCATGTGAGTTCGTATCGCAACGTCCTCACCTCATTGCTCAAGAAAGAAGCTCCTCCTTGCAATGATAACTCATACAAATGCTGTCAGAGCTCTCAAGAAGATTATCCGTAATCTTCCTCCGCTGCAGATTCTGAGCACGAATGTAGTCCGTATCCTCCAGACAGATGCTAGTGACACTCAATGGGGTGCTGTTATTCTTCAAGACATCAACGACACTAGACAAGTTTGTGGGTATCGTAGTGGTCAGTTCAAGCCCTTAGAGCATCATTACCACTCTGCCTACAAAGAAATTCTAGCAGTCAAATACATCATTTCCAAGTTCCAGTTCCATCTTACTTGGTCACCATTTTTTGGTCGAGATGGACATGTCAGCGTTCTCGCGAATGCTAGACTTTAAGCGGAAGATGATCCCTCAACCTTAGCTGCTACGTTGGTCTAATTGGTTTTCCCAATGGAGTTGTACAGTAAAAAAGATTAAAGGAAAGGATAACATCCTTGCAGACTTCCTGTCTCGCCTTCCTTGTCAACCCGCTGCAAAAGCCATATCCTCTCTAGCCATCCACGAACTCTCCATACCCCATATCTTTCCTCTTGAAAGAATTCTAACTCTCCCTCCAGAACTCCAGGCCATAATCCGCTCCATGTATATTGCAAACAGCCAACCCACAATCTCAAAACCTACCTTAAGATCCATCTGTTTCGAAATGCTCCGGTTTTTTACCATATACCACATCCTCAGTACCCATACCTGACACCCATATCCTTCTGAGATCTGTATTACTTGCCCAATGAAGCCTTTTGCTTCCTGTACTATCCTGTGCAAAGTTGGACGATCATGTTCATCTTCAATGTGGCTTTGCTCCATGCGTACCTTGCTTGCATCCAATGGGATTGCTCTTCCGGTACCAACTAAATGACTCAGACCAACAAGAATCTGTCCAAGTTCCTTGAACTGTTTCATCTGCTCCATGTTTGGCACTCGTAGCTCCATCATCATAGTGAATTTGTTGAGATCACTTTTAGAAATCCCAGGGATCTCGTCTCCGCCATTGATGATTCGTTTTACTACATTCCCTTCGCCTATGATCATGTGGTGATCCGTGGCTATAGTAACATCGCTACAGTAACACGCTGTCTTCTTTACCTCTTGCTTCAGTACATATTACGATTTTGATTAGGGTTTTCCGCATACTAGGGTTTCTTAATAGAGGTTGTTGAAACGGTCTAGTTTGCCCAGGTAAGAGTTGTTTTTACCAACCAACTCGCATGCTCGTGTGACGATTGTCTTGATGATGAGTATGAAGACAATCCCAAAAAGTCCAGATCCTTTCAGGCACAACTCAAATGCAGATATGAAGCAGGAGATCCAGAAGTTGGACTCCTCGGCGAACCCTCTGGAAAGTTCGACTATTATGTCCTCTACCCCAAAAAGAAGCCCTTATCTGTTCCTCCTCCACCATGTAAACCATCACCTCCTAAGCCAAAACCTCCACCACCCACACCTCCACCATGTACCCCGTCATCTCCTAAACCAAATCCAGCACTGCCGAAGCCACCTCTTATGACATACTACCAAAAGGCCTTAGCCCATCTCAAGTGTTTCCAGTCCCTTCCTCAATAGCCTCATCGTCTCCCTTCCACCCATGGTGTGCACATATGAACCAATAGCTGATCCACTCTTTCCTAACACCAACGACTTTGACCACCCAACAGAACGAACTTTTTACGTTTGGAAGATCAAAGACCCTCCTGGTCTTCATTTCAACAGCACTCCCAAACGCGTTTCCGCTACTGAAGTAGCCTTAAATTGGCAAGCTGAGAATGCTGCCCAGCAAAATCGTGTGTTGCAAAAGATTTTGTACAACCAGCAACAGTTAGTTGCCTCTGTTCAAAAGCAAAGTCCGGTAATACCTCTCCTTGAAGCCCGCATTATAGCTGTCGAAAAGGAACTGTATGACATTGCTATAACAGTTCGCGATTCAAAACTCCTCTTGCAAAAGGAGAAGGAAAGAAAGTTCCTTAAAGATCAACTCCACTCCATCCAACATCCACCTAGTCCTGCTTCCATTAACCATCCGGAAAATCCTTTATTCTCCCAGCCGAAGCAGTACCAAATACATTCTCCGCCACCATTACCATGGAAAGTGATAGCAAGGCGTACAACACCAAAGTGCAAATGAGTGAATCCTTGTTGCATGAATGACTCAAATGAAATCAAAGTTACATGGGCCCCACAATGATGTATTTATTATATCCATATCGTTTATCCATTTTTCGAGATCATTTTAAAGCATTAGAAAAAAAATGAATCATATCGAAAGCTCAAATGGACCACACCAAAAATAGCAGCAAGGATAATGATTTTCATCGTTAAAAAAATCGTAGGGCCCACCATAACGTTTACTTTCCATCTAATCTGTTAATAAGGTTAAAAATACATGGATGAAGAAGAAAAACAAATTTCGTATTGATCCGAAACTTTTATGATCTCCAAAACGGTTTCAATGGTAAACATTCAATCCCCCACTGTTTTTTGCAGTGTGGTCCAACTGATCTTTAGATCTGTCTTATTTTTCGGCTCAAGCCTTAAGACGAGCTCTCCAAATGGATGGACGGTTTGGATATAACACATACCTCATAATTTGACCTACAGAACTTGCTGACGTCAATACACCACCATCCAATCCACTTCTGGTTCATGGAACCGTGACTTGTACTCCACCCACTTCTCTCTCCTCTGCCCTAATCCCGCCCCTCCCTACCAAGTAGGTCTTTTATCCCGCCCATTCCCCTTCTGTACCCAACTGGATCCGACTTGGTTTCCCTGACCGAGTTGGACTCGGTTCGGGTCAGGCCAACAGTGTATCAGATCGGATCGAGTCAGCTGACCCGGACTCGGTCCCGGATCGAGTTCGGGTCAGTTACTTGAAAAATTCGTATCGAGTCGAGTTGGACCCAATCCGGTCCGACTCGACTCGACTTGATGCCCACCTCTACTCCCGACCATTCGGGATTTCATGGAGGAATCCAAGGAAATCGGCGAGGTATACTCTGTAGTGGTGAAGGGCGAGGAATCAGAACCCTCAAACATTCCTCTAAGTTTAAGACTATTGCTAAATGAATTCAAAGAAGTTTGACTTGAAGATTTACCCGATGGATTGCCCCCCATGAGGGACATCCAACATCACATAGACCTCGTCTCTGCCTAACCGCCCTCATTATCGGATGAGTCCAAAAGAGTGTGAGATACTTCAGAGGTAAGCGGAGGAATTGATCCGTAAAGGTCTTTTGAGAGAGCACGAGCCCTTGTGCCGTACCGGCATTATTAACGCCAAAAAAAGATGGGAGCTGGCGCAATCAATAAAATTACCATCAAATATCGGTTCCCATTACTGTGGTCAGACGACATGCTCGATATGCTAGAAGGGGCCAACGTGTTCTCTAAACTAAAGCTAAAGAGCGGGTACCATCAGATTCGTATCCAACCCGGTGATGAGTGGAGAACGACATTCAAGATCAAGGAAGGATTGTATGAGTGACTGGTCATGCCCTTCGGTCTATCGAACGCACTAAGTACTTTTATGCGTTCAATGAATCAAGTTCTAAAACTGTTCACCGGCTGATTTGTGGTAGTATATTTTGATGACACACTGATATATAGCCAGGATGAGACAGAGCATAGGAAACATCTCAGGCAGGTGCTGCAGGTCTTACAAATTAACAAGTTGTACCTCAACTTGAAGAAGCGTAGCTTTTTGATGGAGTCTGTTGTTCCTAGGATTGTTGTAACGTGTGGACGATGAAAACGTGCAAGCCATTAGGGAATGACTGATCCCGACAAACATTCATGAGGTGAGGAGTTTTCACGGGTTGACGACCTTTTATCGTCGATTCGTGCAAAATTTTAGCACAATAGTCGCGCCTATTATAGATTGCATGAAAAAAGGACCGTTTCAGTGGACCGATGAAGCTGACACGAGCTTTCATGAGATCAAGCATCGTTTGTCCACAACATCGGTCTTGGTGCTACCTAATTTCGACAAGTTGTTTGAGGTTAAGTGTGATGCTTCATATGTCAGAATTGGAGGAGTATTATCACAGGAAGGCAGGCCGGTAGCCTTTTACAGCGAGAAGCTCAGCGAAGCTCAAAAGAAGTGATTGATGTATGAACTTGAGTTATACGCAGCTGTTCAAGCACCGCGACATTGGCGGCATTATTTGATTCAAAGAGAGTTTGTTTTGTACACTGACCATCAAGCATTAAAGTTTATTAATAGTCAGACTAACGTGAATTGTGTGCATGCTAGATGAGTTGCGTTTTTATAGGAATTCACGTTCGTTTTAAAGCACAAGTCAGGGCAGAAGAACAAGGTGGCTAATGCGCTTAGCCGTCGTGCATCACTACTTGTTACGATGAGCAATGAGGTGGTCGGCTTCGACTGTCTCAAGGAGCAGGGACTTCAAAGATTCTTGGATGAATTGCCAAGAAGGTCATCCTAATGACCTTCATATACAGGACAATTTCCTCTTCAAAGGGAATTGATTGTGCATCCCCCAAAGTTCTCTGAGGGAGCAGATTATTCAGGAGTTATATGGAGGTGGCCTCGGTGGACACCTTGGGTGAGACAAGATGCGAGCTCTTGGGAGGATTTATCTATGGATTTCGTGCTTGGTCTCCCACAAACACAACGCGGCATGAATTCAGTGTTCGTGGTGGTAGATTATTTCTCCAAGATGGCGGCGCACTTTATCCCATGCAAAAAGACCCTCGATGCAACACACGTAGCGAATCTATTTTTCAGGGAGGTTGTATGGCTACACGGGTTCCCAAAGACCATTACTTTTAATCGTGACACGAAGTTCATTAGCCACTTTTGGCGGACTTTGTGGACTCGATTCGATACATGACTTCAATTCAGCAGCGCCTACCACTCACAGACTGATGGGTAGACCGAAGTTGTGAATCGCACGTTGGGAAACCTCCTTCGTTGTATTTCAGGAGAAAAACCGAAGTAGAGGGATTTGGCTTTGACCGAAGTTGTGAATCGCACGTTGGGAAACTTCCTTCGTTGTATTTAAGGAGAAAAACCGAAGTAGTGGGATTTGGCCTTAACTGAAGTTGTGAATCGCACGTTGGGAAACTTCCTTTGTTGGGATTTGACCTCTTCTCAAACAGAGTTTGCATTCAACAACATGGTGAACCGCTCGACAGGGAAATCATCGTTCCAGATCATTTATGGACGAGTGCCTCGCCACACATTTGACTTGGTTCCTCTGCCCAAGCTCCCAGGCATGAGCATTGTAGCAGAACGTATGGCAAACAAGATCATGGGCATCCATGCGGAGGTGCAGACCAAGCTATGTGCCTCGAACAAGAAGTACAAGGAACAAACGGACAAAGCATCGACGACAAAAAATGTTTGAGGTGGGCGACCACGTTATGGTCTATCTACACAAAGAGAGATTTCTGACCGGGACGTACAACAAATTGAAGAATAAGAAGATTGGATCGGTACCAATCATCCAAAAGATCAATGACAACGCTTACGTTGTTGATCTTTCAAATGACATGGCGATATCACAGACTTTCAACGTCGCGGACCTGACCGAGTATCATGAACCAGAGCAGGACGAGAACTCGAGGACGAGTTCTTTTGAAGTAGAGGGGATTGATGTAGAGCGGGTCGTGGACAATTTCACGGCCAAGATGGATCAGAAAAGGCCCGATCGATGACAGAAGTGATCCAGACCCTCAGACCTTATATCGGGCATATCTCGCAATCCGGAATGAGTTATCGGGCGTAAAATATATGATTTTGGGGTAGAGCGAGCTACTTTAGCCACCCAACCCTGCTACGCTGGGTTGAGCAAGTCGGATTTGCGAAATACCCCTGGATCGACGGTCGTTTCCCTAATTTAAATCCACTTTTACTATAAATAATAAGTTTTAGTTTGATTATAGCTCTTCATCCGTTGGGCTTTAGGAGTTGTGCCCAACTTGAAAAGAGCTTAGAATAATTAGGAGAACAACTTGGTGAAGCCAAATAGGACACTTACTATTTTTGGCCGAAGACCTTGTGCACTAGTAGACATCACGACCGTCTATAAATAGTAAGTTTACTATTTATAGTTAGTTGCGAATTCTAGGAACTTTAGTTATAGTTTGCTTCTAATTTCTCTCCCATTGCTTGGTATGCCTATTTAAAGGGTTGTGAACTCGTTATTTTCATTCATCAATCAAATTACGAATTTATTAGAATTTATTTATATGTTTCTTGCTTTCTTTCCTCGTGGATTTGAGAAGTCTTTGTGAGGAGTCCAGAGAAGCTCCGTGGATTCGGAGTAGTTATTCTTGAGGAAGACGGTGATCGACCTCATCACGTTCATCCCTGCGTTAGGTGACTTCAAAACAGTGCCTAGTCAAGCCATTCTATCAGTCTTGTGAAAGGTAGTGTACAACCTAGAACCATATTAGGTTATTGCAAACCAAGTGCACACCTGTTTGTCCAGTGGCATGAAGTTGGGTTAGTTGCAGCTTCTAAGAAGAAATGGAGAATGTTCCTTTTGCCAGGTTCGTGGGCTATTTGGGCCGAAAGGAATAATAGGTGTTTTAGAGATAAAAGTGGGTCTTCCAGGAGTGTGTTCTTGCCTCTCTTTCTAATGTAGCTTTGTGGTCTGGGTTGTAGTTTGTGTAGCTTTCCTGTCTTTTTGTCGTTTTACTTTCTTTTGGCTTTTGCCCCTTTTTAATAAAGTTGTCATCCTTTAAAAAAAAAGAAAAAGAAAGATCAATTATAAGTAGCTTATTTTAATTTAAAGTTACTTACTCACTTCAATTTAATAAGTAGAAAAAGATAAGCTACTTAAGGCATAAGTAGCTTATCTTAAGTAACTTACGATTCAAACACCCCTAAGTGATGCAGGGACACGTGATGACCTAATCGTAGATGCATGTATAATCAGGTTAAAGAATGTTCAAATAAATACACGAATCAACTAATCATTTCCAATCAAAGGAATTAGGTAAATTTCAACACAAAGATGAGGTCATTCTGTCATGATCATGCCCCTTAACATAAAATCGCGTAAACAGTAAAAAGGGAGGACCTAGAGATATAAGGATATCCCAGATCTAGCATAAATCAGTCCACGATCAAGTTTGGATCTGATTCTACTGACTAACCATCCCACTTTTCCGTTCAAACTAGAAAGGGGATAACCAGATAGAAACGAAATGGGTGAAGAGTGAAAGGTTCGAGATGAAGAAAGTACAGGTCCTTTTATCGTCAAAAGAAAAGAAGGAGAATGATTCTTACCTTTTCATGCATCTCGAAGATCTAGAAAGAAGGAAACCTGAAATCGGGGTGGAATCCTCAACACTTAAGGGTCAATCCTAAAACCCTAATATCTTGAATAAAGAGGAAGAAAAGATATGAATTTTTATTCATTCAATAATAATGAAAATAGGGTTTTTCACAATGTATATATAAGCTATGGAAAAAGTAAAAGTGCACTAAAGTCCATGAAAACAAGAAAATTAACAAAAAAATGAAAAAAAATAAAGTGCAATAAAGCCCCTTAAACAAGAAAAAAGAACAAAAACGCCTAAAACTAAAACACCCGTGTGGTAGGGTGTGAAATTTGACCCATAGATCTATGGTTAAGGTGCGGTCATGCTGCTCCTATACTCATAGCGTGTTAGAAAATGGGTCCGATGGACCCGACGTCCATCCACATCAACTCCTTTGCTCCGGTACTTTGTCTGCGACACCTCCTCCTCTGATACACTCTAAAAGGTGCACCACTGATGTCCGCATTACTAAGAGTCCATGATTTTTAAACATATGGTGCTTTCCTGTAGGAAAAGACATGCATGTGTGAAAATAGGGTTTAAATAACTGCTCCCTTTTGATATATCAGTTCTTGTAAATTATAGATGAAGTATGCGGTCCTCTACACCTAGCATTTTCTCATATTATTGTGCAAATGAGTCCATATGTGGGACGTGAGAAAATTGTGTAAGGGCTTGCTTGGTTGACCATTTCACCATACCATGTATCTAGCTTTTACATTGTTTCATATGATCCGCCCCACTATGTATCTAGCTTCAACATTCAATTGTCACACACACCAATGGAAAATCAGAAACCTCATCAGAAAGAAGCTCTTCCTATGAGTTTTCCCAGTTTTTATCAACTAGGTGACAGTGGTGTTCTTTGAATGTCATATTGTCTCGTCTCTACGCCTAGCAGGCCATAAGCTAAGGTTTTGAAGTAAATAGCTATGCCAATGTGTGAAACATGAAGATGAGAACCGAGATTGTATCATCTTTAATTAAAATCATATTGGTTCTTTCTTTCTTTCTTTCTTTCTTTTTTTTTTTTTTTTTTTGAGGTTTTAGATCTCCAACAAATCATAGAAAAAGCAGATTACCTCCTGTTGAATCTACAACCGACTGATGCATCTCCAACCATTTTCTGATATTTTGTGCAGGAATAGAAGTCTCCTGCCATAAGTCATACTTGCAGCGTGTGATTTTGCAATAATGTCATCAAATTTTAATTTAGGTTGGACTCTTCTATGTATTTAAGTGTTGCATTGGACTCCTTGTTTTTCGAGGTAATATCTATGGTTATTGATTTCTATATATCTGTTAGCTGTTATACCTATTGAATGCTCAATTTAGATAAGCATATGGATTGCCATAGCTTTTTATCTTATTATTTATTTCTAAGGGTGTATTTAGTTCCACCAAATATCATGACCAAACAGTCAATTTGGTGCAGCCAAATGCAACCTAAAGCATTTTGTTCAAGGAACCCATTCTACCATTCTATGCATTGGAAATGCGCAATTGCATCCATAACTTGTTTTTTCATGGCCGGCCCCATGTACGGTGTGAATGCAATTTCTTGACACCTTATTTACAATGAAAATTTTTTCACCTCTCCGGAGGCACTTGTGTATTGCCCCCCCCCCACACCAAGTTTTTACTGCTTGGGCTGCACTGTATATATAGTATTGGTCTTTGTTCGGCCTGGGTTTGCCTATTTGCCTCCCTGAAGTGCATGGACGTGCAAGGCTGTAGCTTGCAAGCTACTACTACTGAAAGTAGATTGGGTTTGACCATGGTCACTCATCCGCGGTACATGTGTCATTCAGATATCGCTGTGTATTGTCCAAATTGCGTGGCCCAGTTGTTGTGGAGCATAACCCTAAATTCACATTTACCTCAACCAGATGGGACATGCTCACATACATTTGATTTGAGGGTTTTCTCTTTGCCATATGTGCCAACTTGGCTCATTGTGCAAGATCCTCAGTGGTGGGGCTGAATGGGAAAATGCCCAGGTGGACCACATGTATATGTTCAAGATGAACCATTCTTTTCCATTTTCTTTTTTCTAAGGTTCCATTTCTTAACATGCATGCCCTACATGATGATGAGTGGACTATCCGACATTTGGATGGTTAAGATTGTCAGGTGGGTTAAGGTCTGCTCCATCCAGAATGGCCCTCCACCATTTGAACACTGCTCATTTTCTTACCATCCCCTGCATTCTAAATCACTTGCATCTCTATCATATATGACTTGAGAAGTTGAATAGAGAACAAAAAAGAATACTTGGTGTGTCTGGCCCCCTAAACAGGAGGTGTATCCATTGTTTCCATTTCCATAAGAGTATCTAGCACCCTTTTTCTTTCCTCTTCGAGTGTAGTCTGCTCGCCATGTGATCCTTAAGAAGTCTTGTCTAACAAAAAACCACATAGGGCTCGCAGTGATGTCTCTGCAACATTCACTGCCCATTAATTGCTCCACGCTTCATATTAGGATGGGATGCCAAAACCCAGGCATATCTAAAACTCAAGTGGACCAAGCACTAGAAAATGTTAGATGAGACATCTACCATTTGAAACCGCTTTAGCATTGCATGTATCCGGCACCTAGCCAGTATCTTTTCCTCCCATTTCTCCAGATGCGTTGCACATACCAAACCAAAGTTGTAAGAAAAGGCTAATGAAAAATCACGCGTGTTTTTTGGAAGGTTATCAGAACACGGTTGGAGAGAATCCACTGTAAAATAAACACGAAGAAAGCAAAAAAACACTGCGAGGTTCAATGAAACAAGGGTCCTATCGGTTCATGCACTGAGAAAGGCTTGGGAGGCATTATCCATTGCTGGATACAGAATGTCTTGGTCTGTGAAGTGACCATTGTACTCTCATCTACTTTTTTTTTCCCATCCAAAATGTGGGGTCCAGCATTGTGGGTACATTCAACCCTTCCAACTGGTGAATCCCTCCATGATGAACAACCAAAAAAAAAAAGAAGAAAAGAACAGACTTATCCAATCGTCAGGTGGGCCACACCATCTCCAAATTCAGGTCTGGCCTACCTGATGATCAGATCTACCTTATTTTTAGTTCGCAACTTTCAAAAAGTCGGGCCACACAACATCACATTTATTTGTTTTTTTTGTTTTTTTTCCTTTCTTTCTTTCTTTTTATAAAGGAAAAAAGTAGACAGCTAATGTGGTCATTCGGTCCCAGAAAAGCTCATTCTAAAGGCTAAGAAGGTCAAAGCATTGTTTGGTAAAATCAGAAATCACGGGGAATTTTCCTCCATGAAAATTCCAAATTGTTATCCCTTTGATTGATGGCCAGCAAATAGACAGCTAATAAGATACAGCAACCGTCTATATTGAACTAAGAGAAGGCCAAGAGTCCATAGCTAGGCCTAGGATCTTCAAATCTAGGGAGCTTTTGGTGCAATGGCTACCTAAAATGAAACTCACCTCACCACCGAGCAGTGGGCCCTACTGGCACAAATGAATCCCTAAGGGCCTGTTTGGGTACAACTTAAAAATGAGCTGATCTCATCTTAGTTATTATCAATCCCACGTAAGACTCTTTAAGGGATGATAGTTTATATAAATGGTCAATTTTATTTTTAATCCCTGCCAAAAAATCAAGTCCTCTGACGGCAGGCACACTTGATGCCACTATAAATGTGTTTTAGTGCATCTTGCTCTGTCTCAGACCCTGTCGGAAGCATACCAACGGCTAGATTAAAATATGAGAGTGTGGCCTAGTGAAGCATCTATTGGATTCTGAAATTCTACTTCTATGTATCGTTTGTGAAGGCGAGTCTGATGAGCAAATTCCAATTCTTCGGTTTTAAAGTGTGTGAGAGATGGACGTCTGTATCTGAGGATTTAATGTAAAATGAAAAGTGGGCGGCATCCACGCACAACCTAATACAATTAGGATTGATGAAAATGAGATTTAACTTCTTTTAAAAAAAAAAAAAAAAAAAAATAGTGGCAACCAAACAGGCCCTGAGAATATAATAATATTGTACGGATATTTCGTGCCCCTGCACTGTAAATGCGTCAGTGGCATTTGGACAGGGTTGCTTATATGGGGGACATTCGACGGTCTTATCATGTCCAGCGCTCATTGCTTTTTGGCCCTTCCTTGAAACTAGCATATTAAGGGGACCCACCCATGCTAGAATTCCCACCATCCATAGTCTGCTGAGTTCTAGCCGGAATCTTTCTCTAAATGATGGGTTGATTAAAATATTGGTGTTCTTCGCAATGCAATTCAAGGGAGTGCACTCATCAGCTTTGGTGATCCAGACCATTGAGATTGTGGCTCTCATCATGGATGGACGATGCTCAAAGAATCTCCTTTTGGTTTCTTGCACGGAACTTTTATAGTTCAATTCAATTGGTTTCTTGCACGGAACTTTTATAGTTCAATGTATGGGTCCTTACTCTTGCTTGGGTGGTAAACTCTCAGGAGTCCCGGTCAAGGGTTCGAGTATCCATAGGTGGTGAAATTCCACTAGCGTGAGTGTGTGGGGGTGTGCGCGCGTCTGTTAAAAATAAAAAAAAATAAAAAAAATAAAAAGGAAAAAAAAAAGACCATGGCCCCACAACACACAAGTTATCTATTAGATGCTAAAAGACAAATCGGCCTAACAATCACATTAATCATTTTTTGATGGAGACGAAAAACCAAATGAATTCTGAATATCTCTCATGTGGGCCTGGAGCATTGGTGCGATGATCTAGACCTTTAATTTGATCACTGGCCCCACGGTTTATCCATGGTCATAAAAAGTTATGGTGATGGAATTATATTAGTTATCTCAATAGTGTCCAGACAATGAATTGTTGAGAAGATTAGGTAAAAGTATAGGCAATGATCCACATTCAATGGACAAAATCGTACCATCAAGTGAGTCGTTGGAATCAATTGACTGTCATGATTTTCAGACCATGGCCCATTTATCTGCAATTGCTGATGTGGGTCCCGTTCCAAATGCATGTAGCGGTTCGAAGTGGAAATTAGAAGATGACGACTTGCTGGGATTACGTTAGAAATTGACTAGATGCATGGCACATAGCTTTTCTGTTTTCAACCAAAAAAATCAGTGATGGTGGGCCGGCATGTTGCGGTGCAGTGCCTAGTCTTGCTTTTCCTTTCTAAAACCATGTCCACGCTGTTGGGTTTTGACTTTATACATTTTAATCCTGTAACTAATTGAAAATTAGTGTAATTTTACCGTGAATTGGGGGGGAAATTGTAACTATTATCTTTTAAAACGTGTTTGGAAAGGACCCGGAATTTCACGTACAAAACCGGGCCCTACTCAATAACCAAACTGCTGTTTCCTAGTAAAAATTCCATGGGCCCTACCAGGATGTATGTGTTATATCCATGCTGTCCATTCATTTTTTAGATCATTTTAAGACGTGATTCTAAAAAAATGAGGCTGATCCAAAGCTTAAGTGGACCACACCACAGAAAACATTGGGGATTGAATGCCCACCATTGAAAACTTTGAGGCTTATATAAATTTTGGATCAAGCTGATATGTGTTTTTCCTTCATCTGTCTGTGTGACCTTATGAACAGATTGGATCTCAAATAAATATCATGGTAGGCCCAAGTGAGTTTCAACGTTGGGTGTCATTATTTCCACTGCTTATTGTGGTGTGGTCCACTTGAGCTTTGGGTCTGCCTCATTTTTGGGCTCCTTTATCATCATCATCATTATTATTATTATTATTATTATTATTATTATTATTATTTATCACAAGCACTCACACAAGCCCTTGCACACACACCCCAATGGATGCTCGAACCCATGACCTCATGTTGAAACTCTACTAAGTCTACCACTGAGCCATAGGGTTACAAGACTCATTTTTGAGCTCCTGCCCTGAAATGATCCAGCAAAATAAATGGACAGCCTGGATATATAAAACACATACATCTTGGTGGGGCCCACAGTGCGGTGGCAAAATGAATGGGCGGCTGGATAAAACACATGCATCTTGGTGCGGCCCACAGTGTTTTGCCACGTACCCACTGTGAACCTTGTTTTTCGGGTCGGGACCTACCAAAGATGTCTACATTGCATGTGACTTCCCACCAATTTCAGTAAATGTAATTTTATAAAATTTATAGTGATTACAGCAAATCCAACAGGCCCTAGGGGGTTGTTTGGATGCAAGCAAAGTTGCAAAGGCGGCCTAGGCTAGTCTATCTCAAATAGTCTTTTTAGATCATGGGTGTATATATCATTTAAAGTACATTTACGGATTGACACATGTGGCACATTTATAACACTTGAGGATTAATACATTTGGCACCTATACGCATATGTACATGACATTGTGTTTTTTTATAAGTTGAACCAATAATAAAATATCATCCTTGTTATTTTACCTTTTTTTCGAAGACATTATTTTTGCAAAGGATGAGGATCAAGATATCCCGTATCGGTATCGGTTGGCGTAACGGTGTCCTCCAAAACCGATACAGATACGGGGGCGTAACGGTTCGTAACGGTATAAATTTTTTTTTTTGCCAAAAAAATATGAAAAAATATGGATTAAATCCGGAATATTCCAAGCATTCCAAATATGCATTCATTTATAAATTGGAACATGTTTATGGTGGTGTAACGGTCCACTCTTTGGTGAGAAGTTGTATCGGACTGTCTGTTTAATTTTTGAACCCGGGAACTTGAATTTGACTACAAAATTCATATATTTAATTTTCTAAATATCTAATTTATATACTTAACAACTTGATATCATTTCTCCCAATAGTTCTTTAAAAAAATGAAATTAAATTCAGGTAGATGGCGTTGCCAATTTGGGGCTAACTTGGAGAAACAATCTATGCACCAAATCAGCCTCAAATTTATGCAATTTATTGTCATTATCCCACTTATGAATTGGTGGACATTTATTGGATAGCGAATCATGAAAAAAATCAAAAGGCCCTATTTTAAAAAATAAAAGTCTACAAATTAACAATTAAAACTATTCAAACAATTTGATTTTGACATTGTGAGTTAGCAATTGCAGTCCATAATTTAATTGCTAAATTTTAAGTTAATATGTCTCGTGTACAATTTTTTAAGGCTCGAATTAGGCGGGACTCGGATTGTGAAGTGTAACACACGTGTCAAAGTTTTTTGGGCTCCACCCGTGATGAATGTGTTATATTCACACCATCCATCCATTTCGCTAAATAATTTTAGGGCATGAGCCCAAAAATGAGGCACATCCAAAGCTCAGGTGGACTGCACCATAAGAAACAACAATAATTAAATGTTTACCATTAAAAATTTATTGGGGCCTACAAAAGTTTTAGATTAAGCTGACATGTGTGTTTTCCCTTCATCCACGTCAGTGTGACCTAATTAATAGGTTAGATTGAAAATAAACATTACAGTGGACCTTAAGAAAATTTTAATGGTGAGCATTTTATAACCACTGTTTCCTATGGTGTGGTCCACCTGAGATTTGGATATTATTAATTTTTTAGATCCTGATCTAAAATGACGTGGCAAAATGGATGGACGACATGGATAAAATATATACATCATGGTGGGGCCCACTTGGGTCTGATCAGATCAGATTGGATGGAAAATAAACGTTACCGTGGGCCCTACGAATTGTTTAACGGTGAAAATCATTATCTCCGCTGTTATTTTTGGTGTGGTCCAGATGATCTTTGGATATAATTCATTTTTTGGGTAGTGCTCTAAAATGATCTCTAAAAATAGATGAACGGTGTAGATGTAATAAATACATCACTGTGGAGCCGATATAACTTTGATCTCCTTTGAATCGTTCGTACAACTCGGAGCTCGAGGAGCAGCGCTCGTCTTAGCGTGACATGTACCTATAGCTAGCTGGTGCGTGGTACACCTGCAAAAAAAAAAAAAAAAAAAAAGGGAGAGGGAAACCGAAAAGAAAAAAGAGGGAAAGAAGAGAGAAAAGAAAAAGAGGGAAAGAGGGAAAGAAAGAGGGAGAAAGAGGAGAGAGAGAGAGAGAGAGAGAGGAGAGAGAGAGAGAGAGAGAGAGAGAGAGAGGAGAAGAAGAAGAAGAGAAGAAGAGGGAAGAAGGTCGAGGCCGCAGTCGTAGCAGCAGCTGCCTGAGAAGAAGAAGAAGAAGAAGAAAAGAAAGGAAAAGAGGTAAGTTTTTTCTTTTTTTTTTTTTTCTCTTCAAGGCCCGTAACAGCCGTTACGGGTCAGTAACAGCCGTTACGCCCGTAACGGGCCCGTAACGGCCGTTACGGTTGCAAAATCGGCCCATCGCCCGTTACGCCCCCATATCGCGTAACGAACCCCACCATTACCGTTACGTATCGGCCGTTACGGCCGATACGTAACCGATTTGGGACACCTTGGTGGGGAATCAGGATAGATTATCCTTATTTTACTAGGTTATAATGCATAAATGGATTTGACAAACTATCATATTGTCTATCATTACATATGTCAACACAACTTTGCCTAAATCAAAATCACCTCTTTATTTAGGGGTCATTTGGTAAGGGTAAATAGTTGTAGTTAGGCGCTAAATGGATGCATGTAGCCAAAAAGGGTTGTTTAGTTGATGATAAATAATGATAATTAGAATCAATGTGAAATGCAGTACAACAAAATCATTGGACGTGGAACCTCTTAAAAGGTTGGGAACCAAAAGCAAATGCCGAAAATGGTGGGAATTTCTAAAGTGGCCTACTTTTATAATCCACTCGAGTGATGTAGGATGTGGCATGGATACATTCATAATATGGCGGAACTAAAAGAAAGCCAAATGAAATCGAAAGTAGTTTGTTAGATTCGGGCTCAGTCCTACGTAGGTCATGATGTAACTAGGCTCCTGCCACGTTCGGTTCAAAGAAATTCAATTGATACAGGGAGATATTGTTGTTTGAACTGTGAACTGTAAAATAACCATAACTTTTGATTAAGGTATTGTTACATGATCCATGAATGCATGATCTATCGATCTTTATGTAGTGGGCCATTCAAAGTCAAAACACACTATATGGGTCGCGCCCATCCGTTTCGTGAGAAAACATACACTTCCAGTTCAAAATTAAGATTTTAGAATTTTTTTTTACTATTTTTAGTAATTTCAATTTTTATTGTATTTTCTTATATTTAGAGTTTTAGATTTTCACATTTTTCATAGATCGATTGTAATTATGCCAGAAATCCTCCCATAATGTTTATCTAAACTTTCTTTCTAAAATACTTTTGTTAGAATTAAGAAATTGAACTTTAGAAGAGTTTTGTTAGAATTAGGATATTAGGCTTTAAAAGAATTTTACAAATTTGAATACTTTCAAATTAGATTTTTTTTTATTATTATTAATGGTGTTGTTATTATCAAGATCTGGTTGAACAGATGTGATCAATTAATGAGGTGATGAACCTGCATAAGAACAAGAAGAAGTAGAAACCAAAGGGGGTGCCAAAACGACTGTGGACCCTTCGATGCTTAAGTCAGACTAAAGGGCTCAGAGGAAAGGCTTAAGTTTAGGTTGTTTTTTCTTACCCTTCATTCGTAGCTGTTATACTTATAGGATTTATGGGCAGTGGCCATTCTAGCGTCTCTCAGTGGGATGCGTTGGAAAGTCCTTGTTTGAATGGGGATTCACCCCTAAAGATATTGCCGAACCCGTTTTGATCGGTGTGATCTTCGGGTAGGATTATTTCAAACCTTTCTTTCCTTGATACGAGACATGATTCTCTTTGAGTTTCCCTCCCAATTTCCCACCATTGTCAATTTGGCGAGCTCGGGACTTTGAGAATTCATAACATGAGCTCATTGCTTTGTGGGTTATGCAGTTGTATTTGTGGAACAACTCGACAACAATTAAGCTCTGCCCTTAGCTAGCTCAGCTTAAGTCAGCTTCAAGACTTATCTCTTGGTTGGGTATATCACTTGCTCTGCCTTCCGTGTTGGGAAGCGCGGAAGGTGAGCCCTCAAGATCTGACGGTCTACATGAGTTTTGGAATCCTCACAAAGCAGAAGATTGACGCTCCAACGGCCCGCCTATCTACTAGTGGAGCAGATGGATCTATTCACACCTCTGATCCTACGGTATAAGTGGCCTCGGATCACGATCTATGGATTAGATCGTCCCAAGGACAAGCAAAAATGGACAGACCACTGTGTACACTATATCTCTCTGTGTATACTCTCAGTATTTTTTATGATTGATTACGAGAGAGAGTCTCAATTTATATAGGAAGGAGTGAGAGTTTGGATGAGACCATATCATCTGATCACATCCCTATCTCCCATCAAAAATCAAATTCATATTTGAATTTGAAATTTAACTGAAAAGAAGAGGCCGGAATAAGCATGGGATGTACCCACTAGTGATTGCTCACTAGTGGGCCCCACTGGCCTAAGTCCAACATCTCCCACTCAATCACATTGTGGGATAGGTACAAAAATTTGTCCATTTAACTCGCCTAACAATAATCAAAGACCAAACATCGCGATCAAAAGAATCAGCGGCGTGGGACCAGCTGGATCACCGTAATCTTGTCACAGGTGCTTAAGTACTAAGCGACCACCTAACTAGTACTCAATAACCCAAGTTTTGCAATGCCTGTCCTAGTCCGCATGACCACACCGGATGGAGTTAACTCCCGATCTGGAGTACTCGGCCAACATACGCACTTATCCAACTTATCGAGTTATTCTGAAAACTTGATTTTTCACAAACTTCGACTAAAACCATTTTAAAACAATACTTATATATATATATGTGTGTGTGTGTGTGTGTGTGTGTGTGTGTGTGTGTGTGTGTGTGTGTGTGTGTGTGTTTTAAGAAAAATATTATTTGCAAAAGTCTAATAAAAACAACTCGATACTGCCGGCAGATAAGTCTTCAAGTGCGTATTTATAGTTCTAGAAACTTGGTGTAGTTGTCATAGGATCTTCCCCACGCAGATGTGTAATTTGGAATAAATCAAGTCACTTTCCTAGCATAACTGAGTCTGGCCAATCAAGGACCTTTCGTCATAGTACACTAAAGTAGTGACACTCAATCTCATCCTCATATACACAAGAGGAGGGTAGCTAATGTAACGCCCTGAAAATTCGGGGGTCGTGCATAGACTCGACTCCCGAGTTCCCGAGTGTCACTTATCATGCATTTATAGTTTTTATGATTAATCAAATTTAATTGCGCAATTTGGAATTACCTGAGGCACGAAGCACAATCACACCAGTCTACTGAAATGAAGGATATCTCACATATATACAGGTCTAAAAATAATAAAGGGTCGCCCAAGGCGTTGCCCAACGGAACAACAAAAGAAGGCTATGTCCAAAAAGAGAAAAGCTGAGCCGTCTAAATCCAGCCCGATCAAGCCGATGGTGAGCCGCCCATCTGCTACAAGTAGGAGAGCCCGTCCTCCTCGTCCAAGCTCGCCTCGCCAGGCTCCTCATGCCCTGAGTCACCTGCATCTAAGAATGGGTCTGTTTGGTGTTTTAAAACATCGTCCCAGAGTGGGAGTGAGTGATCAACTCAGTGTGAACTATTGGTCTCAAGTTACAACATGCATCAATTGTAATATGAACTTAATGAAAAACAGACAATCATCAATACCTAATAACTCTTATTTAAAATGCATGCATGCGGGATGATATGATGCATGCCCTCACCACAACACTCCCTCAAGCGACTCCATCTAACGATCGCATATGACAACACTTCCTCAGAGCGACCTCGACGTCTGAGTCGCCACCCTAACTAATGCTTGCAATGTGATTGTGTTAGCCGAGTTATTAGTTAAGTCCATTCATCTAGTAGGTTGGGGATTCTGATTCACCCTATGTATCAATGCCCTAAGCTGGTT
Organism: Magnolia officinalis; assembly: GCA_021015155.1. NCBI lineage: Eukaryota > Viridiplantae > Streptophyta > Magnoliopsida > Magnoliales > Magnoliaceae > Magnolia > Magnolia officinalis. The sequence continues at coordinate 74,910,227 of JAJHSJ010000003.1, forward strand.
GCGAGGCCAAGACCCCCCAACGCGTGAGGCCGATACCTCGCGGTCCGTGATCCCGTCGGGTTCCTCATCCCTGACTCCAAGCACATGAGGAGTGCCGAAAGGAAGGGATCACTCGCGGTCACTACGGGGAGGCGCGGTACCCCAGCATAGGCCGACAGCTCGGACATAGTGTCCCATTCCACCATGCCCGGCTCACGATGCTGTGGACCAGTTTCAGGTGGATTATCGATAGGCTACAATGGTTGCAGGGTGGTTTAGATTCCATACATATGTGAGCACACAAGGTTAACAAACAGGGTTGATCAGTCAGTAGGCTAGACCGCATGAGTCAGGCGAGTGACCTCGGGCACAAGGGTCCCACGTAGTCGAACTACAGCCGCCCGAGCACACTTGTCCAAAACCCACGGTTTAGCCTCTAGGCGGTCCTACCAATGGAGCCACCTTCGCTCTCCTCATGTTTCCTGACCAACCCAAGGGTACGAGTAGCAATCCCTAGCATGCCGCATACCAATGCGTCATCTAGCATATACACCCTTCATGTTCTCAAGCTTCTCAACATACAATTCAGATTCTCATACCAAGCAAGGCCAACAATATCATAATACAAGTGCAAGTGAGGTGTGTGTGTGTGTGGGAGGAAGTTAAGCACTTCCACCATTGCAAGAAATCATATGCACACGATCATCATACATTCTATGAAACAACAATATAGGGAAAAATCAACAAGGCATGAGCACCTAATCATCCAAATACCCAATCATGTGAAAGGCAATAGCAACACCAAATGAGGATCAACATGCATCCCATATGAATTTCAATAATCATGCAATTCCTAGGGTTTCTCTAGTTTCTCCAATCATAACATCCAAACAATCAAAATCATTAAACCCATAGTAAAATTGGTGCTAGGTCACCTAAGAACAATAGTCCACACCTTCAGATTCGTTGGAGGCTTAGAAATGACCTAGAGATGAGGGTTTTGGAGGTTGGCCGACCGGAATCCCTAAAACAATTCAAACATGAGAGAAATCCATGCATTTTCTTCTTCAATACAAGGATTTCAAGAGAAAGGAGTGAGAGATCTTACCTAGATGGCCCACGGACGATTTTCGGTGGTTGTGGTGTAGGGTTTCCTCTTGGAGAAAGTGTAGGAGGTTGTGGGTTTGATCCTCTTGGGCCCCACCTTGATTGAGAGTCCACCTTGCTCACCTCCACTCTCACTACTCCCTTGCTCTCCCTTCTTTCTCCTCTTTCTCTTCTCTCTTTCCCCCTTTTCTCTTAGGGCAAAATCGTATGGGGAGAGGGGTGCCCAAATGAAACCCTTTATATAGTGCCAGTTTTGGTGCAATTGGCCCCAAGTGTTGGGTCTTTACTATACTAACCCTATGGGAGGGTTTTTCTAGCCTATGGGGTGTACTAGTCGATATACACCGTAGGATAGTTAGTCCTAATAATGATCTACGTATGGACACAATCGGCCCACCATTTCGACGCGCCGATCGACAGATATGATTAGAAGTCTGTTCAACGGTCACTGATGGTCGATCGGGGCCGCGGCTATACGGATGTGAGCGGAGAAATATCCTTAATCCACAGGTAAAGTTTGGTCGTAAACTGACGGTCCGAAATTCCTAACTTGGCATAAGAGTGGACGACTCAAATCACTTAAGTTCCCACAATTTCCCAAACTAGCCTTTTAGGGCTCCCTATTGAAGTTGGGGTGGCCCTAACGCCCCCCCCCCCAGGCCGTCAAATTTGGTGGGTAGGTGTCTTATGGCCCAATTAGGGCCCATGTAAAATTTAGGGACAAACGGATGAACGGATATAGGGTCTGAGTAAGCGATTTCGTCCCTTAAGTGGCCCTGCGAGGGCCATTTTGGTGATTGAAGCGGTTCTGGCGGCCCTCTGGCCATGAAACTTATAGGATAGGGTCTCTATGGCCCGATGAGGGGCCACACAAAATTTGGGGACGATCGGATATGGGGTTTGGTCGTACGGGTCCGATTCGTGATCAACGGTCATCGTGCCACGATCGGAGCCCAGATTTGCTAGGCAGGCGTTGAAAAATACATTAAACCTTCACCGTAAATTTGGAAGAAATCCGACGGCTGGAAGGCCTGAAGTCTCAGTTTCTTTTGTCAGTGCCAGATTTTAATCTGGCATTGGTGGGGCGCATTGGGCAAGTGTCAGATGGTACTTCTGGGTGTCCACTGGGTCCGCAGTCTGCGATGGACCAAAAACCCAGTGAGATCTATGATTTTCTAAAGTTTTAGATTTTTTCGAACCTCCTCGGTAGCTGGGTGGCCCACACGGGCTGATGCTAGGTGTAAACGGACTATCCGGCTTAACGGCCCGTACTTGTCCCATCATAACTAGACTGGTCCACCCCAGTATGAACTAACATTGAATGCTAATGGTCATTAAATGATATTATAAGTTAATAAAAAAAATAAATTTCAAGGATTTTTGGAAATCCAAAACAGTAAAAATCCGGGATGTTACAGCTAAGGACACAAAGAGTCACCTATGGGACTAACTACTCGCACGTTACAATGATTAGATTAAATCAAAGCAATTTGTAGGTAAAAGGTTCTATCACGTGAGTACAATCCATGTCGTAAAGTATACATTACTAGGAGAATGTCGGGTCTACAATACGCAGGTCATTCTACATGAGGTATGACTCATCTCATAACCTCATAACCTGGCTATAAATTTAGGCCATAACATTGATCGCGTGTAACGAAATGATGCGATTATATTATTCGACTTTATCAATCTCATCTTTAATCTTTATAAGATTGTAGGCGGATACGATTCACTCATATCCTCATCATTTATTATTCAAAATAAAGAGAAGTTCATACCTTAATGTATAAACATGACCCCAAATATACCTCTCTTATACATTCAAGGTTGGTCAACCCGTGCGAGTAGGTGACCGGCCTGCCGACAAAAATAGAAATCCTACATGATCTCAAGGTAAATGCTGATGATCTACTTACCTAGTTTATATTAGTGTTCAATACTGAATAAATGGAATGAGTTATTCATTAATGAAAGATCAAAGGTACTACAAAACAAGTACATCACTCAAGCTTTCCTCAATCCTATCTGCCCGACATGAACCTGAAATAGATCTCGAGCTATAGGTTTCGTCATGGGATCAACCATCGTCTCCTTAGTAGGAATGTAACTGAGGGCAACCTTCTTATCTCTCACTTGATCACGGACCTAGTGATACTTGATCTCAATGTGCTTAGATTTCTGGTGGTGTTTAGGATCCTTTGCCAAGTCAATGGTAGAAGTATTGTCTATATTCAACGATATAGGCTGACGAATACTTGGTACAACACCCAGACTCAATAGAAATCTGTGAACCCATACACACTCCTGAACTGCAGCACAACATGTAATGTATTCGGCCTCCATAGATGAAAGAGCTGTGGATGTCTGTTTCTTACTCGACCATGAGATCGCTCCTCCTCCGAGTAAGAATACATACCCTGAAGTACACTTTCCCTCGTCGGCGTCATTACCCCAAGCAGCATAAGAATATCCTTTGAGCTCGAGGCTTGTGCCTTCATAATACAACATTAGGTCTTTTATTCCTCTGAGATAGCGGAATATACGTTTAACGGCTTGCCAATGAGACTGTCCCGGGTTACTCTGATAGCGGCTAACTATGCCAACTGCATAGCTAATATCCGGTCTGATGCAAAGCATAGCATACATTAAGCTCCCTACTACGCTTGCATAAGGTACTGAGGATATAGCCAATTTCTCGGCTTCAGTCTGGGGATACGATTTCCTGTCTAGCTTGGTAGCTTTATCCATAGGGGTTTCAACAGCTTATAAATTTTTCATCCTGAACCGCTTTAAGATTTTTTGTATATAGGTTGCTTGAGACAAGCCTAAAAATTTTTAGGGCGATCCTTGATGATTTTTACCCCAAGAATAAAGTTGGCTTCACCGAGGTCTTTCATCTCAAAGTTCGAGAATAGTCAATCTTTAGTCAATATCAATAATTGCATGTCATTACCAGCTAGCAGGATATCATTTACATATAGAGATCGTATCAGCTAGCAGGATATCATTTACATATAGACATAGTATCAGAAAAGATTTTCCAGACCGTTTCATGTAGACACAATGATCTTCTTCACTCATCGTGAATCCAAAAGTGGTGATGGCCAAGTGAAACCTCATGTACCACTGTCTTGAAGATTACTTCAGCCCATAGATAGATTGTAACAACTTGCAGACTTTCTTTGGATACTTTTTGTCCTCATAACCCATGGGCTGTTGCATGTATATTTCTTCATCCAAGTCACCATTTAAGAATGCGGTCTTTATATCCATCTGATATAACTCTAAGTTTAAACTTGCGACAATGGACAAGATCATGCGGATTGAGGAGAACTTTGCAACAGGTGAAAAGGTCTCTACGTAATCAATATCTTCTTTTTGTGTAAAACCTTTAGCAACTAATCGTGCTTTATACTTGTCCATTATACCATCTGCCTTTCTTTTGATATTCAGTACCTATTTATTACCTATCACTTTGCGATTGGAAGACAAATTAATAAGTTCTCAGACTTTATTCTTCTCCATGGAAGCGATCTCTTCGTCTATAGCATTCATCCAATCGGATGAGTTAGAAGATAATAATGCATCCTGATACGAATCAGGTTCATCATCATCAACTGCAACACAAGATAATGTTTGCCCCTCAATATCGAAGTATCTTCGGGGAATTAATCATCTTTCACTTCGACGCAACTCAGGAACCTGCTGAGATGTCCTCCCACTGTCTTGACGAACTATAGGAGCATCATCATCTTGAGAAGCAAAACTTCCACTTTCCTGAGATATATCGGGTATTTCAAAAAGTGCTATTGGAGCCTTTTGCTTCATTCAGCTGGGGTATCTATCTTCAACGAAGGTCACGTCCCAGGATTCTATATCAATCCATCGTCCATGGTCCTCATAAACTAGAGCGTATCCCTTTAAATGCATAGGGTACCTAATGAACACGCATTCAATGGTTTTACTATCAAATTTACCTCTATTCGGAGTAGGTAGCAAAACATACCTAAAGATCCCCAAGGGCATAGGTTGACAAGAGAAGGAATCCTTCCAGACCACATCTCATATGGGGTATTAGAAATGGATTTGGATGAGACTCTATTAAGGACATAGACGGCTGTTAACAGTGCGCCTCCCCAGAATATGGTAGAGAAATTGGTTTGTGCCATCATCGATTTAACCATGTCCAATAGTGTCATATTCCTTCTCTCTGCAACACCATTTTGTTGTGCAGTGTAAGCCATTGTGTACTACCGAACAATTCCAACGTTTTCGCAATATGATTTAAACGTTTCAGATGTATACTCGCCACCTCTATCAGATCAAAGGATTTTAATCTTTTTCTCAAGTTGATTTTCCACCTCAGCTTTATATTTAAGAAAATAATCAAAAGCATCAGATTTGTGTGAGATGCGATACATATATCCATAGCGCGAGTAATCGTCAATGAAAGTGACAAAGTATTGACATCCGTTCCTGGCATGTACATTGAAGGGTCCACAAATATCTGAATGAATTATCTCTAGTGTGCCCTTAGACCTAGTTGTTTTAAGAAATGGTTTCTTCGAAGTCTTCCCGAACACACAATGTTCACAAAATGACAAATTAACTTTGGATAAGGAGTCTAACAGACCAGAACGTAGTAGTCTTGTCATACGATCCTTGCCGATGTGACCTAACCTCACGTGCCATTTTTGAGATTCAAATACTACAGTTTCATTCGACATAACAGATAAAGCAAGAGGTGCGTTATCACAATCTACGTCCAGAATAAATAAATCTGAAATTAAATTTTTCCATGCAAAGATGAGGTTATTTAGTCTCAAAGAAACTCTTGTCCCAAAAAATCGAATATTAACCTAGAAACAAAAATTAAATTCCGACGTATCCCAGTGCATAAAGAGTATCACGGAGGATTATTGTTCACCCTATGCGCATACGGAGATGGAAAACGCCAATCCTTAGTACGTCTTCAATAGCGTTATTGCCCATGTACAACTTGTAACTTTCCTTGGCTATAGGCCGGAATTCCTCGAGTCCTCGACAACTCTGTGTCACATGCTTTGTTGCGCCTGAATCCAAAATCCACTCGTTAGATATAGTATCAACAGAAAGGATTTCAGAACAAACGCCTACATACAAAGTATCTAGTGACTTAGGAATTACTGTCTTTTTATGTGCGTACTGCCGAGCATAATGGCCGTAATTTTCGCAGACAAAGCAGACTATATTTATCTTTTTTTGCTTCTTCTTTCCATTCCCCTTCTTGAGATTTGGATGAGGTGTTGTGGTCTTCTGTTCTTGGTTATTCTTTTTCGTCTTCTTGCGAGCTTTGAACCATTTCTTATTAGCTTTCCGCTTATGGGTCTCTGCTACAAAGGCCTTGATTGAACTTGGTTGAATTGTATTCATTTCAACCTCACGTACCAAGTGGCTACAAAAGTTTCTGAACATAGTGATAGAATCAGTATGATTCAAAATTCTTTTGATTTTGGCCAAGATTCAGGCAAGGAACAGTGCATGGCTATAGTCTTTTGATTTTCAGTCAATTTACACCCAACATTCCTAAGGGCACCTATCATTTGCTCCATCTTATGGATATGATTTTTGATGGGGTAGCCGACTGACATTCTATACTCCTAGAATTCTAATTTCATATCCCGAACTTTCGCATATGACTTCTGCGCATAGGCATTTGTCGGTGCTTCCTAGATTCCCTTAGTGGTGTCATGAACTTCATACGTAGGTATGAGTTCTTTGTGTATAGTGCTAAGAAGGACATTACGAGCTGAATGATTATGCTTTCGCCACTTATTGTAGCGAGTCTACGTTCTTGTAAATTCCTGTTTTCAGCCAATATGGATTCCTCTTGAACTTCATCGAGTGTGTGAGATATGTCGTCCTCGTCCAGAAGGCATCACACTGCGTGAGACCAGTATTCGTAGTTGTTACCGTCAAAATGTTGTCCTTTCAGCTGTTCAGCGATTAATGTTTTGGTGGCCATCTGTACATTGCATAAGTATCACTACTTAGATATGATCTAAGGTATTGACACTAATCATCAACATTTCTACGTATTATTCAAAATTTTAAAGTATAAAAGTAGTAAATACATTTTAACGAGATCTGAAAGTCCACATACCCAAATGGGCGGTGTAGATCAATCAAGTTCGCTTTTTAAGATGATAATTAATGCTTTTACAAGAATAAATTTGTATAATGTGCAACTTTTCATTATTTGGTTGCATGCATCATTTGGTGGAAGGGAATAAACTCTCACTCAGGTTACGCACAACATTTTATTTATGGAGCATCTAAGCACTAAGTTTTTCTATATTTTCCAATAACAAAAAATAAGGAGGGCTTAGATCTAAACACATTAAGCCTAATTATATCACACATATAAACATTATCATAAAAAAAATTGAAGTGTATAGCTATAAAGAGAGTTCTATTATCAGTGTGATCATGATCATTAGTGAGGGATCCGATCATTACCATTAATGATCATTGTTGATGATGGATCCTTTCATCAACATTGATCATCATGGTTGATTATCGTTTCAATCACTAATGATCTTTGAAGCACTTAATCTCAAAGCAGATTGTATCTCTACCATCTTTCTGATTTGCTAGTTCAATACAGGCATGAGCCAAGATTGATGTCAAAAGCTAGAGAAACAATACAGGCCTTGATTCAGCTGAACCAAATCAGGGAACACATATCTGCCCACATGTAAATAAAATGACCAGAAGTACACTTTACGATGGAGCCCAGCTAGAATTGTTTCCTTGTACCAAGTATTGTAGATAACTCCTCAGATGGAAAATCTCCATGAGGCCATCGTCATGTATTTGTGAAATCCATTCCGTTCATGAGTTTTCCCCACTAATGTTAGGAGAAAAAAAAAATCTACAACTTAAGTGGGCTTTACCGAAGGAAACTGTGGAATCGGGTCCATCCATCTAGTATGGAACCATTCAAGGAAGCCTACATCTTCAAGGTGAGAAACTAATAATAATTTACGACTATTAATAGCCATTGATCTTTGATCTTGTGGTGGGTACATGAGTACCGACCATCTGACAAAGATGTGGTACTCAACCAATTTAAAGGTCGACAGACTGGAATCCTTTGCAACAACCAAGTCTTTGGGGTCCACTTTTTATATCTGTAAAATCTACTTGGTTCATCAGATTGCATCCTTTTCCTAAAGCCAAAATTAGCTAGATTCACAACTTTGATGGGCCACACTGTTTGAAATTAGCGGTTGTGAATATGCAACATGGTGGTCCATCCCTGTTGTATATTGGTCTGGTGGTCCTCGCATGCCACATCTGCCTACGTGGCATTGGGTTGAAAAAGAAAATTGATTAGGTGGGTCCAACCGGTTATGATTCATGACCTGAAAATAAGGTGGTGCGGCAATCAGATGGCCTACACTAATGGGCGTTGAACACCTTTTACTGTGGTGTGGTCCACCAGATTAGTGGATTTGCCTCATTTTTAACCCCATATCATAACGTGATACAAAGAAAATAATGAATGGAGCGAATCCCTAGAAGTAATCAAAAGTGGACCCCACCTATCCAACCCAGATTGTATGGAATCCGTCCACAGACAACCAGAATAGGTTGTGGCATGTTGGCATAAAATATGGAATGGTACCTTGAATCCAAACTTTCCATAACACCTACCGTGGCGTGTTTGCTAAAAAGATGGTTTTGATACCACGGTACTTCTATCCAAACTGTTCATGTAGTGGACCACATTATGCATGGAGATACTTAAAACCAATTTCCCTATCTGGCAATTCAGACCATCTGATTGCACCCACTCTTAAATGTGGACCATTAGCTTTAATTCTCTATTTTCAAATTATGCTAATACCATTATGGTGAATGGTCTCATTTGATGTTGGTAATGATTAAGTCTAAAACTGAGCTAGCCAACAAAATGAAAGGTTTGGATACGACCAGGGGCGGCTCTAAGGGGTAGGCAGGTGAGGCAATCGCCTAAGGCCCCTATTTATGAAGGCCCTACACCATAGAACAGGCTTTTAATACACTGACAACGTCTAGTAATCTATACATATGCACTGTGAAATTGCAAACTTTGAATATTTTTAAATTAAATTAAACAAATATAAAAGTGGTCCTAGTTTAAATGGTTCATGAAAAACAAAAACAAAAACACACAATGAATGGATCTCCTAATTGGTTGATTCTTGTACACTAAATAAATTATTTAAATTCAACATACAAATTCCCACTAATTGAAAGATATAATAGTTAAATAAATGGATTTTTTGTAATTTAGCCTATCTAGAATGGATCACCTAATTTAGACGGTTTGGATGGAGTCAAAATATGCTATATTAACAATCTAGGAATGCCTATTTATTAACTATAACACTGCTAGAGTACTATGCAATTCTAAATTCATTATTCTCACAATAGATGTGGATTGCGTGCAGACCACTTTAAGGATTCCTATAGCCTTGAGCTCTGTGGGGTCCACATTATTATATTTGTTATATCTATTCTGTTGATCTGTTTCTTCATTCCATTTTAGAATATTAGAAAAAACATGAAGCAGAACCGAAGCTCAAGTGGACCACAACACAGAAAAAAAGTGGATATTGAATGCTCCCCATTAAAAACTTTTCTACAGGCGGCATAAATTTTGGATTAGCTAATATTTATGTTTTCCTTTCATCCATCTAGGATTCACTTTATGAACGGTTTAGTTATTTTATCTATCGAAATGGACTTATTGGATAAACTTGAATACAAAAGTTTATTACTTTTATAGTTTAATTTTGAATTTATTAATTTTTTATTTTTTAAACTAAGAAGCCTCGTTTTTATGACCTGCCTAAGGCCCCTAAAAATGTTGAGCCGCCCCTGGATACGACTTATACCATGTGATCAGACCCACATGAGTGGCTGACGTCAATTTAGCTTGTATGATGAACGTAATCCAATCCGCTTCTCAAATACATCAGTTAGTGGTGTATTTTAATACAACAACATCAGCCACTAATATATATGTTGTATTTCAATATAACAACATCAGCCAAACCGATCTCCACGTGTGCATCAGATATGGCATAATGTACACCAGCCATTATGATCTCCAAGTGTACGAAAGCTATGGTATGATGCATATCTGTGATGTACACGCATGTGGTATATTGCTATTGTGAGGTACACTCATGGGGTACATCACGTGGACCAATCCATAAACCAACAAAATGGTATACATAATGTGTATGGAAACATAATTGGGCTTTCATGCACATGGCATACGTGTATACAAAATCTAATCCACTGTGCACATGACTTTATATGTATGGAATCAAGATCATTATAATTGACAGGCCGTGATAGTGGGTACTGCCCACTAAATTTTATACGTGCACAAACCGATCCAATACCATTCGAAAACCATGGATTCCAATCCAAAAAGAAAGGATGGGCCAATACTATTCGAATACCATTCGGAGATCCGCCGTTGAAAGCTCTGATACCACTGTTGGGAAGTGCGGAAGGTGAGCCCTCAAGATTTGACGGTCTACACGAGTTTTGGAACCCTAACAAAGTAGAAGATTGACGCTCAAATGGCCCGCCTATCTACTACTAGAGCAGATGGATCTATTCACACCTCTGATCCCACGGTATAAGTGGCCCCGGATCGTGATATATGGGTGAGATCATTCCAAGGACAAGCAAAAATGGACAGACCACTGTGCACACTATATCTCTCTCTGTATACTCTCAGTATTTCTTATGATTGATTACGAGAGAGAGTCTCATCCTTTATATAGGAAGGAATGAGAGTTTGGATGAGATTGGATGAGACCATATCATCCGATCACATCCCTATCTCCCGTCAAAAATCAAATTCATATTTGAATTTGAAATTTAATTGAAAAGAAGAGGCCGGAATAAACATGGGACGTACCCACTAATGATTGCTCACCAATGGGCCCCACTAGCCTAGGTCCAACATTCCGAACTCCGTACTTTTTTTATTGCGTCTGTTGTATTTATCATATGGTAGACCAGTTCCATTTTACCCACAAGATGTGTAATTGAAAAATCATATACATTAGAGAATTATTCAATAAAATATTTGAGTTATTTCTCTTATTATTTCTTGTGAATTTAAGAACTAACTTATGGATTCAAGGTTCTAATTGCTCAATGAAGATGGTTACCTTCCTCTTCATTTTTTCATGCTCTTCCGTACATCACCAAGGCTCATACTATCCACACACACGGAGAGATATATATACCAAAGTATTTATTTCAATAAACTCATTATAATTATTATGTCGAAATTCATATATACTAATTTGAAATATTAAAATTAATTTACCGAATGCATTCTAATTACAAGCATCCAAAACACAAATTTTGAATTATAGTATATTCTAATCACAAACATCTTAACACAATTGAGGATTCCATTTGCAACGCGATGTAGATTTCATTGTATTCCAATTACAAGCATCCAAAGGAACTCTTACTGACTCAAAATTATTCACCTGAGTTCAAGTTAAGATTGAGACGTAATTCTAAAATTATGGTTGATTTTTATGTCGGCTTATCAATAATACAAGGAATCATGTCATGACTCACAAGCAAGCATGCGTAGAGAGAGAGGAGCACTACAATATGTCGGGCTACCAAGTGGGTCTTCCCAACTCCCACTGTTGGGAATACTGTGATATGACCTTGAAATGACTACCCCAGCCATTGGTTTGATGGGCTCCACTTCGAAACCAGAGGATCCCATTGTTTTTACAAAAATGGAGAGTAGTGGACCAGCCGGTTTGGTGGTCCCACAAAAGTGACACCATGAAGTGCAACATGCCTGGTTTGAATTGGAAGCAGATTGGCTGGTGTGGGTATGTGTCGTGCCAAGACAAGCATTGCCGCTCTTCCATCTCCGAGTTGTACAAATGGTTGAAAGGAGATCAAAGTTACATGGCTCCCTAAATGATGTATTTATTATATTCACCTGTTCATCCATTTTTTGAGATTGTTTTAGAGCATGACCCAAAAATGATTTATATCCAAAGCTTAAGTGGAGCACACCACAAATAGTAGTGGGAACAATAATTCTCACCATTAAAACATTCACAGGCCCCACCATAATGTTTATTTTCCATCCAATCTATTCATAAGGTCGAAAAGATCCACTTGGATGAAGAGTAAAAGCAAATATTATATTATCCAAAAGTTGTATGACCCTCAAAATGGTTTCAATGGTAGATGTTCAATACCCCACTGCTTTTTGAATGTGGTCTACTTTATCTTTGGATTTGTCTTATTTTTTGTCTCAAGCCTCCTAATGGAAGGATGATTTGAGATATAACACATACCTCGTGATGGGACCGACGGAACTTGGTGATGTCAACACACCAACTAGATCTGTGGTGTGTGGTACACCAGCCAATCTACTTCCCTGTGTCATAAATTAGTGAAAGACCCAATGACTTACTGTCTATTTTTTTTTTTCACACACTTAAACCACAATGGATTTTCAACCACAATGAGTATGCAAATCCATGACCTTGTGTTGAAACTCTTGTGAGTCTACTATTGAGGTATGAGTAAGGACCCAGACCTATGATCTAACTTAGATTTACCTAGTTGAGGCCAATTAATTGAAATAAAGCTTAGAATATGATGAGTATGTTTGACTAATAGATCATTTATCATTTACCTAGACTTGACCTAAACCCAATCTGAATTTTAATGAGTTGGGTTTGGGATCAAAACTCTGACTCGATTCTTAAGTGGGTTGGGTCTGACTCCCCTTGCCCAACTTGACCCGACTCATTTTAGGCCCTTACGGCGATGTGCCCATGCCTTTCTCCACAAACCGTTTATTCATTTGAGTTGACTCGGACTCGGTCGTATCAAGTCAAGCGTTATATGTTTCAGTCAACAATATAGCTGAACCAGCCCAACTTAGACAAGTTACCGTAACTCAGTTGAGTTTCAACTTAGCTTTGGACTGGACGATACAATCCAAATTGTAATTATTTCTGGGATTTATAATCGGATCGTAATCATTCCTGAAACTTATACTCAAACTTATATTTGGACTGTAATTATTTTCGGAACTTGTATTCTGATTATAGTTATTTTCAAAACCTATAATCAAATTGTAATCATTGCTAAAACCTAAGACATTTTTAAGTTGTGTCTAGCTCCCTTTGTTAAACCTAACTCAACTCATCATAAGGCCTTATAACCACATGTGCCCACACCTTTCTCCACAAATTGGTTACTTATCCCGGTCGACTTGGACCCAGTCGTGCCCGTTCAAGTCAAGCACCACGAGTTAGAATTGACACTATGAGTGAACCAGCCCAACTTAGACAAGCCACTCCTAACTCAGCCGAGTCTCGACTCAACTCAACTCGGAACCGAATGAGTTGGTCCGAGTCACAAAACCATCTCTCTCTCTATCTCAAGTGGTTAAATGAGCAGTGGACCCCACCCACAGAAAAGCAAACCTCTGTTCCCAAATGGGTTTGAAACTTAGAATAATGGACACTGTGTAATGGCCAGCATTTGAATAATTGAACATGGATGGTTGTGATTTGTTTATTGACTACATAGATAATTACTCAAGGTTCATCGAATCATATCTCTCTCTCTCTCACCTTATAATAGATTGCAGTCTGAAAAAAGCATATGTATTCCTTCCTTTTCTATCAAGTCTTTAACTGTAAAAAATAAAGAAAGAGAAAACCAAGAAATGATTTCTAGAATCCCATACAGAATCTTCCTTTCCAGCCCTTCTTTTGTTTTTCATCAGCAATCGTACCGTACCTGTGCGAGAGTATTGTTCATGATACACATGCGCGCACAGACATTATCCATGGTACCTGAACCCCAGCCATTCAAAATCTGGGGCCCAGCTATAAAAAAAGTCACATTGAATGGCTCAGAGTAACCATCTGTTTCGGTTACTGTCAACTGTCAAGGCAAATGGCCACTATTTGAACGGTTAGGATTGTCTTGTACTTGTGATTTTTGGGTTGTATTCCACCACCCATCACTTGGATGGTTAGGATCGTCCTACACCTGAGCCCCAACCATTCAAATTCTGGGGCTAGACAATTCCATAACCACATTGTTTGGCCGCATCCTAACCGTCTGTTTCATTACCATCAATAAGTAGGTGAATGCCCATTAGTTGGACGGTTAGGATCATCCTTGTGATTTTGGGGTCGTACCCCACCCATCACATGGATGGTTAGGTCGCCGTACTTACCATCAGTAAGTAGGAGAATGGCCATTAATTGTACGGTTCGGATCATCCTGTTCTTGTGATACCCCACCCATCACATGGACGGTTAGGTCGATCTTAGCCATTTAACAATCACATTGAATGGCTAATCCTGACCGTCTGTTTCGGCTGCCACAAATAATTAGGGGACAAGGCTTCAGTGGATCCCTGATTGTGGGGCCCACCGTGATGTATGTGTCTCACATCCACGCTGTCCATCTGTTTTGACAGCTCATTTTTGTGTATGATCCCAAAAATGAAGCAGATCCAAATCTCAGGTGGACCATACCACAGGTAACAGTGTTGATTGACCGTTAAAAACTTCTTTTGTGCCACAAAAGTTTTGGATCAAGCTGATGTTTGTGTGGTCCCTTCATCCATGTCTTGGTGACCTTATCAACAGTTTGGATGGCAAATAAACATTCCCAGTGGCTCCTAAGAAGTTTTTAATGGCCGATATTCAATCACCACTGTTTCATGTGGTGTGGTCCACCTAGTATTTAAATCTGCTTCATTTTTGGAATAATAACCTAAAATGAGATTTCAAAATCGATGGACGGCGTGGATGTAATTCACATACATTCGGTGGGCCCCACATGGATCCACCAAACCGCATCCATAACTAGACCTACACGCATTAACTGAACGGTGAGGATTTTCCTGTAGTTGTGCATTTTTGGGTTATACTCCATTCACAGCTGGGACCAATGGTTTGAACGGTTTAGATCTAGGTACATGCATCCATGAATGATGCATGAAACAGGATACGGATTTGGATATCAATGTGAGTCGGTGAGATGGTGTGACATGCTTTTATTTCATTTAAAAAAAAAAAAAAAAAAATTATATATACTTTTATTTTATTTTTATCAGTTTCATTGAATCTAACCATTAAACGGGGTATGTATGTACCAGATCTGGACCATTAATGCAGTCAGTTCCTTTGTAAATGGGATGGTCAAAAGGTCACATTGATTAAATAAAACTCAACCGTCTGTACTATTAGTGGCCGGCAAATGGACAGTCAAAAACAAAATAACCACGGTTCACATAATCACATTCAACAGGCAAAAGTCTTCCCATTGGATTTTGGGCTTACCCTACAAACCCATCTTGGTGGGCCCCACATGTACGGTCTGGGTTCACTTATAGGAAGCAGAACAAGCAAAACATCACGTGTCCCAACTGGTCCACGTGAATTTGTCCACCACATATCTCCCACCGTCCATCACATCGATTTAAGGCAGCCCAACTGGCTATGACTATGTAACATTATCCACTTCGGTGCTGGAAGAGTTCCGTGGGTCCACTATGATGTATGAGAGTTTTATCTACACCGTCTATCCATTGTTTCAGATCATTTTAGAGCATGAGCCAAAAAATGAGGCAGATCCAAATCTAAAGTGGACCACACCAAAGGAAGCATGGGGATATAGACACCCTACGTTTGAAACCTTCCTATGGTCCACTGCGATGTTTATTTAGAATCCAACCTGTTCATATAGTCACATAAACCTGGATGAATGGAAACCATAGATATCATCTTGGTCCAAAACTTCTGCGGCCATCAAGAAGTTTTAAACGGTGGACATTCAATTCCCACTCTGTGGTCTATTTGAGCTGTTGATCTATCTCACTTTCGGGCTCATGCCCTAAAATATTCTAGAACAATGGATGGAAAGAATGGATGAAACACGTGCATCATGGTGTGGTCCACAGAGCTTTTATAGCACCGACGTGGATACTGGATGGGTAACTACCGAATCCGAATCCGAATCCCGGTTAGTTCTACAAATGGAATTGGGATACACCCATCTCGGTGGGGGCCCAACACCTATGGTCCAGGTTCAATGATAGGGAGCAAAAGGAGGGAGGATCACGTGTCTACCAAAGACCTTCCACCGTCCATCACATGATTTAAGCAAACCCTGTTGTCAGTAACATTAATTATCCTGCTAATAGACGGTTAAAAACAAAACAACCTACCGTTGTAACCTTACTAGGGCCCACCATGATGTTTGTGAGAAATCCATTCCATCCATCCGTTTTCCCAGCTACCGTATAACTCACTACGCTTAGGGTAAAGAGTAAACTCTGTGAGGTCCACCGTAATTTATATATTTTATCTGCTCCGTCCATCCATTTTACCAGATAATTTTATGGCTTCATCCTATTGAAGCATATCCAATGTAACCAGGAAACAGTGTGAATTGAATATCCACCGTTGAAAAATTCTTGGGGGCCACATAAGTTTTGGATTAAGCTTATACTTGTGTTTTCCCTTCATCCATGTCTGTATGATCTTATTAAAAGGTTGGATGACGAATAAACATCACTGTAGGGCCTAGAAAGGTTTCAGCAGTGGAAATCATTATCCCCACTGTTTCCTGTGGTATGATACAATTGATCTTTTTATATGCTTAAATTTCCGGTTCAACCCCTTAAATTAGATGGAAAAACGTATGGACGGTGTAGATTGACCACATACATTCAAGGTGAGCCCAACTGAGTTTACTCAGTACGGTAAGATCGTACTGAGTAACTCACTACGCAATCCTATTTCGTTCCAAAACGTTGGCAGCACGACAGGAAAAAGTGGGGTCCACCGTGAGTTTATATGCCATCCAAACCGTTCATAAAGTCATTATTACTGGGGAATGACCGTGAGTTTATATGCCATCCAAACCGTGAGTTTATATGCCATCCAAACCGTTCATAAAGTCATTATTACTGGGGAATGACCGTGAGTTTATATGCCATCCAAACCGTGAGTTTATATGCCATCCAAACCGTTCATAAAGTCATTATTACAGGAAAAAGTGGGGTCCACCGTGAGTTTATATGCCATCCAAACCGTTCATAAAGTCATTATTACTGGGATGATCTGAAAAAATAAAAATATTAGCCTGTTCCAAAACTTCTGTGGCCCCACGAATGTTTCAACGGTGGACGCTCAATCCCTAATGTTTCCTATCGTGGCCCACTTGAGTTTTGGATCCGCCTCAACTTTTTTGACTTATGTCCTACCATAATCTGTCAAAACGGATGGTTGGAATGGATTTCTCATAAACATCACAGTGACCGCAGGAACTTCCTGCCACGTGGTGTCCCAGGCAATCCACGTTCGAATTTGGGCTACAACCCATCTTGGTGGGCCCCACACGAATGGTCCGGGTTCAATAATAGGAAGCAAGATGAGGGAGAATCACGTGTGTCAATTAGCATACACGTGAAGTTGTACCGGATATCTCCCACCGTCCATCACAAAGCAGGTGGGAAATGTGAATAACATGGATTTCCTCATGCACCAAGGTACAGTGAGAAATGTTCGACATGTGCCGCACCATCTTTCTCGTCCGCATGCCACTTGTGTAAGACATCCGTACCATGAAACTGGTAGGCCCCACATTAAAGATCACCTACAACAGAAATTAGGGCTGTTGGCTAGTAAAGATCAGCCACATTGTTGGAATTATTTCATGACAGGTGATCTGACTCAACATGTAGCTGTGGCCCACCTAACTAGTAGATCAGCTGATTTTCGAGATGGGCAATTTTCATGGTCGGATTTACCGTTTTCACGGTGCAGATGTCTTACACTAAGGGGGTGTTTGTTTGTTTTTATTTAGGGCTGGAAATAGAAGTAAATAAAACCATCATTATTTCCCGCAAGAAATACAGGGTAGCCGCCCCATTCACGTTGACCTTGTTTTTGACTTACACACTAATATTAAGGAAAAAGTTTAAAATTTTACTAGGCTTATAATGATACACGTGTCTTATCCAAGCCGTCCATTCATTTTAACGGCTCATTTTAGTGCATAAATTAAAAATAAAGGCAAATCCAAAATATAAATGAAACACAATACAAAAAACACGGAAATTAAACACCCACTATTGAAAACCTCTTATGGGCCATAGGAGTTTTGTATCAAGCTTATATTTGTGTTTTCCTTTCATCTGTGTTGTGTGATCATATGAACAGGTTGGATCACAGATACACATTAGTGTGGAACCCACGAATGGCTTCACATTTCAACTATGGACGATAATATCCCCTTGTTTGCTGTGGTGTGGTCCACTTGAGCTTATAATCTTCCTAATATTTTAGCAAAAGTTCTAAAATGATCTAATAAAAAAGATAAATGGCATGGAGCGGGCACATAAATCATGGTGGGATCCACAAATTTCACTCAGTCATTATGGTCATTTTAAATTTTGAAAATAGATGCTTAGTTACCATTTGTCTTTCCTCTCTTCCAAACAATGATAATAGTAGAGGTGTACATGAACCAAGTTAGCTCGGTTAGCTTGCTCGACTTGACTCGAAAAAGCTCGATTCGACTCGAATCGAAGCTGAGTTCGAGCCGAGTCAAGTTGATTTTTTGAGCTCGAAAATGAGTTCAATCTGGCCCCAACTCGACTCGACTCGGATCGAATCCAGCTCGAATTGAACTTGGATCGAACCAGTTCGGTGACTCGGTTACTTTGCTATTGATGTTGCTTACTAAGTGTTTGATGAAATGACTCAATGAAGTGTGGCTGGTGGTAAGGAAAGTATGTACATAAAACGAATACTTTTTTTTTTTTTTTTTTTTTTAATTTTTATTTTGTTTAAAAGGTGTTTAATAAAATACGTGTAAAACCATTGCTTCTGTTTTATATATAGTGGGATTTTGAAGATGTAGTACAGGTGTTTGCGGAAATGTTGCACAGGAAAACTCAACTCGATCTTGGCTCGAACTCGGCTCGAACTGGCCTGAGTTATTGACCGAACCGAGCCGAGCTGGCCAGTCAGGCTCAAGGATCGAGCCGAGCCGAGTTCAAGCTGAGGTCAGCTAGTGACCAAGCCGAGTCGAGCTGAGGCCAACTCGACTCGGTTCGACTCAATGTACACCCCTAGATAATAGGTTATAACTACCTAGGAAAACAAACATGCCCTAATTGCATTGGTAGGTGGCAATACTAATGATCATGCAACACATATAGGTGAATTTTGGGCCCCACAAGTTCTTTGTTAGCATCCAAACTTTCCATCAGTGTCATCCTACCATCATAATTAGAGGTTTTTGGATGATCATCTATTGTTTTCTATGATATGGCCCACCTAATGAAGCTATAGGCCTGATTTAAGAGCCATTCCATCATCATAGTAGGGCTCACATAAAACAATGGTCAGATGGCATATCCAAAACATGATACACCCCACAACCCAAAACAATGGACAACCATTCAAAAATTTGCAAATTCATGTGGTGGGCCATTGAATTGTCCTGAACTTTTGGTATCCATCTTTCATAATTGAAGCAAACCAGATCAACAGGTTGGATCATGCAAACTCCGGTGGGCCACACCAGGCCACCTTGTCCCTTCATTCCTAATAATGTTTTATAAATATACAAAAATGCACGTGCCCTGTCAAGAAGAAGAATTTAGAAAATGGTAGACTGTCCAATCCCATTTTATTTTATTAGACAAAGGTAGGTTAGGAGCCATACCTACAAAACACATTGTCGTTTGGTGGGTTAGCTTGCTTAGACAAATCCCCTATCAGTTTTTATGAAGTGTACCAAAATAATAGTGTCACTAAAAATTTGCAGCATTTAGTTAAATGAGGCCAAAAAATGATTTATTTTCATTTTTTAAAATTAGAATGGATATGTTACAATAGGTAGTTAAATGAGGCCGAAAAATCATTTATTTTCATTTTTGAAACATGGATAGACATGTTTGAGTGTCATTGAAAAGTGGACCGCAGGCTTGGAAATAAAACACTTCTCATATAATTTTTTGCATGAAAAGCATTGAAAATTATTTTTTCGGCGGTCTGGTTAGGTGGGCAAAAGACATTTAAAAAGCGTCGTTGAAGTAGACCCTTAGTTTCAATTTTCCATATTGAAAGTCAGGCCTTGTAGAAAGAAATTCAAACTGTAATTATGTGAATTCGCTATGTTCACATTAAGGTTTTAAGTCTTCGATCGAGTCGTTTGACTTGGGCTCGATTCGGTTCAACACTATGAGTTAGTCTAGCCACCTTAAGTTGCGTAAGCCATGAATCATCCAAGACTAAATGGGTTTGACCGACTCATGGGGTTCAAAACCATGGTTCAATGTTCTAGGTGGATGTGCACTACCCTCACTCATTTATAAATAGAATGAATTGGGGCCATTGTGATCTATGAGTTCTATCCACACCGTTCATCAATTTTGTCGTACTATTTTAGGGTACAAGCCTAAAATTGAGGCAGCTGCAATGCTCAAATGAACCACACAATGGGAATGAAACACCTACCGTTAAAATTTTTTACATGTTAGGTTCGGATCGAGCTGATATGTGTTATTCCTTCGTCGAGGTTTATGTGAGTTTATGAATAACTTGGATTATGGGGGTGTTTGATTTTTTAGTTCATTGGTAAATGCCTTGTAAATTGATAATGATTATTTCCCTACACATTTCTCGGAATTTATTTGACGTCCTATTTTTTTTTACACAAAAATCAAGAAGGCTGCAAAATATTTCTGGGTCCCATCATATGTGTGTCACTTATCCATACCATTCATATCCCAGCTAAATTTATGGCATGAGCCAAAAAATGAGGCATATCTAAAGCTCAAGTGGATCACACCACAGGAAAAAGGGAATCGATCACTTATTGTTAAAATTTTTTGAGCCACTATATCTTTTGGCGTGGGCCACTTGAGTGCCGGATCTTCTTCAATTTTTGGCTTATATCTCAAAATTCTGTTGTAAAATGAATGGTAGGAACAAATATATCATATATGTTACTGTGTGGTTCAAAAATTAAAACTACTTCTTTTAAACCAGTTTCAAATGCACAAATTCCTGTGAATTTTCAAACACTGTGAAAAGGTAATAGTTACCATTTCTACGGCAATTATGTTTACTTTGGAAAAACAAACAGGCCTAACTATCATGATGGACATCAAAAGGTTTAAACGGTGGGTGTCATTATCACCACAGTTTCCTAAAGTGTGCACTTATGCTTTTGATTTACTTAATTTTTGGGCACGTACCCTAAAATAATATATGGACAAATGATAGATAGTAGGGATAAAACACATGTACCATGGTGTCATAGCTCCTCTAAGCTCTAATTTGTTCCTCGCAAGGGATGAGAGCGTAGGTAAAACCCAATTTTTATATGCATTTTGGAAGATGTTGAAAGCTAACTTCATAATGGAAGGAGTAGATTTTTTACTATTATTATGAAATTAATGGCCTACAAAAATCAAATGAAAGTGGAGGATTATTATTATTTGAAATTTTATAACTAAAAAACACTATTTTATTTGCAAAGCAAGCAACTTTTAGGTGATCAATTTTATTATTTTTTCTCTATTACTTTCGGTAATAAAAGAACGTAACGATACTCTCGGTCAATGGTCATCTTGCGGAATATAATCATAGAAAGCGGCAATTGTATCCGTTAAAAAATGGGCCAAAACATATCATGACTGAATGGATGGACGACAATAAAAATCATTCCAACTAATCAATGACTCGGACGCATCGGATGCATCAACTCCATCGTTTTAAAACTTGGATGAGTTTGATTCAACCCCATTCGAGTTGGCTCGGACTTTCTAGACCACAAGTCGTTGTCCTCGAATGGATTTAGCCGTCCAAACGGGCCCTAATTGATTTCGACTAAACCGGATTTTGGGTCCGGAAATTTTGACTAGGTGAGTTGAATCAGTGAGTCAAGCGAGTCGTATTCTATTTAAATAAAGTGAACTCTCATGATTCATTTGGAATATTGTCAATTGCTATCTTTTGAAACCTGAGCTACCATTTTTTAAATACAAAAGCTACAAATTGGACCTGGTTTTATTATAATCTGCCTAAGTCAATGTCATTTATGTAAGAACATGTAGGTACGAACCTGGGCCCCACCAAAAATATAGTGGTCCCACTGTCTCGACCAATGGAAAGTGTCCACCAAAAGTTTGTATCAATAGGATGATCCTGACCATTCGATTGGGTCCTACAAGTGTATGGAAAGTGGTTCATATTCAGTGAATAAAAATCATTGATTAGACGGATAGGATCGTCTGATTATTGCAAATTTTCATCTAGGCCGTATTTGGACGGTACTGATCAGCCTGGCATCAAGGCCACTCGCTTGATTCTACCACGGTGATCTGCCCATTTTTCACAAATGGGGGACACGGTTTGGTGATCAGGACCGTTGATATGATGGGCTTAGTTGATGAGGTCTGGATTGGAAGATCCTAGCCATTTTTCTTGCCCTTTGCTGCGTTTTCTTCTAACCGTCCATTCGTAACTATTGATCAGATATTCAAAATTGGAGACATTTAGGGCATCCCCATTAGTGGGGCCCACCGAATCAACATCCGGCCAGCAAATCAGGGGACTGTTTAGGTCCAGATACAATAGGACATATCATTCCTCCAACATTTGATTAATCACACTTTAAATAATAAATCAAGGTGGGGCCCACTTCTAATTTCCAAATCAAGAAGATGCAGGTGCTACTTACAAAGCGATGGAATATATTTTCCCGTGCAATCTTAGAAGCGTGTGGTGTGGTAGACCGACAAACTCATTTTAATATCGTTCTTTAGATGAGAAATGCTCGCATGCATCCACACAATCCTAACCTCACTATCCAGCACCTTATTTTCATCCAATTAGTCACACGCATAAAAGATCTCAACCGTTCAGAAGATGGACCATATCATGTATATAATTCTGCCCAAAAATCAGTCTAGTCGAATTATCAAATTAGCCCACACTACCGATATCAATGGATGACCGATGATATGACTCTACATACAAGTGTGGCCCACCTAATGATTTTATCAGACAGATATTTTATTTTGGCGGCCTTGATGATGTTTCACGCCTTTTAACGGATGAGATTTTTCACATGCTGACAGGTTGGCGGGAAAAGCAGCGCAGATGGTCAGCTTAGCATGGTCTAGCTATACATAATCATTCCTCGATTGAAGAAGTATATAATACAATGTAGAGTATAGCTATATATAGAATACAATAATGTAAAATGAAGATAAGATTGAGGGCCAAGATTTCTGACGTCCCCGAAATAATAAGAATCCGAGGCCGTCAGATTTCCAGCTAAACATGCCCAGCCTCTTTATGGCCAATCATATAATACTCCACAGGAGTTTGAAATTTCATACTCATGCACGCATACGTCGGAGCTTGCTTGTATTTCGATCCAAACCGTCCGAATTATGGAACCACCACTATACAGGAAAAAGGTACTAGGCGCTCGAGCTGATTTTAACGTCCCATAAGGTCAAGTTGTGTGGGCCACACCGTGATGAGTTTCGAAAATCTACCCCATCAGTCAGATGCAACATTCCATCGTGAGCCTAGGTCTCAAAAATTAAGACAATCCGTGACTTGTGTGGGCCACACCATATACAGAAGTGGAGAGGGGGCGTGCACCATTAAAACATTCATCGGATGTTTTTTGGGCCACCGAGATGTGGTTTGCAAATCCACCCCATCCATTATATGTGTGTCCCACTTGGATGAGGGTTTAGACCAAGTTTCAGCAGCATTCAAAACTCAGGTTGGATTTGCATGCGCCTGAAACTTGGTTTGAACCCTCATTCAAGTGGGACACACATAATGGATGGGCTGAATTTGCAAAACACATCTCGGTAGGCTCACAAAAATGATTATGAATGTTTTAATGGTGCACAACCCTTCTCAACTTTTGTATGTGGTGTGGCCCACACAAGTCACGGATTGACTTGATTTTTGAGACCTAGGCCCATGATGGAATGGTGCATCTGACTGATTATGTTGATGTTTGAAACGCATCACGGTGGGGCCCACACAACTCAACCTCACGTGACTTTAAAATCAGCTCGAGCGCATTGTACCTTTTCACACACACACACACACACATACATATATATATATATATATATATATAATATATTATATATTTATATTTATTTATTTATTTATGGGGTTTTTGGGTTACTGTCTCATCAACTTGGGCCCACAAATTGAATGGTTTAGATTGAGAAGAATGCAGGTTTCTGGGGCCCACAATTCCTGTTTCAATATTGGTGGAGCCCACTAATTATTACTCTATCTATCCATTAATCAGAGGTCAGGATTGTCTCATCAAATTTGATTTTTGGGGTACGAGCAATCTTTAGTGGGTCCCAACTGTTTGGACGGCTACGATTCGATGTAAATGCCACGTGTCCAGTAGAGAGATTCCCCGACTCTGTTGCCTTCGTTGGCACGTGAGTTGCGGGCTTCGCACGTTAAATGCTCTGTCAGGGAAATAAAAATTACACTTGTTTGATTATCTGCTTATCGGATACGTGGACATTTATTGGACGGTTAAAAATAAAAATTTCCAAAGGTTCTACTTCAATAAGCAGGTGTCCACAGATCAGAGGTTAGGATAGTTCAATCAAACTGATATTAGGATTTTGATTTATTAATAGTGGGTTCCACAATTCAGTCGTTTTGATTTTGAGTTACTTTGTTCCACGTGTTCAATTTCTGAGTGGCTGTGTATCAAGTGTCATGCTCTGCCAGTGTATCAAATAACTCGGCTGCTGGGTGCTGAGTTTCTCCTGAGAGGAGAAGCGAATTGATATTCCTACGCCCGGAGCTGTGTGGGGCCCACATATTATTTCCGTGATAAATCCAATCGGTCCATCTGTTTTGAAAGACCACAACAGGACAGGGGTTCTAAAAATCAGGCAATCTGCTTCCCCCGAGAGGGAGGATAAAAGCTTTATACTCTGAAAGAGTAGGATACTTGATACGCAGTCACCAAGAAATTTCACAGGTGGTATATAAATCATTTAAATAAAACCATCCAAAAAGTGGGTCCCATTTTTAATAGCTCATAAACCCGAAATTCAATGATTTCTGGACATTTCAATGGTCCAAATTCAACAGGCAAATGACCAATAATCAAAGACTAGAATCACTCAATCACTGTGAAATTCATAGCACGCCATATATGAAGAGGTTCCGCGAACCTGGACGGTTTAGTTTGAATTACGTTACCAAGTGTGCAACTTCTCAGTGCCTGTGTATCAACCATCCCATTCTGTCAGAGTATCAAATGAGAGAGAGAGAGAAAGAGGAAAAAGACAAAAGTAGAGGTGGTGGAGAAAAAGAGAAGGGATGACCAGGGGTGAAGAACCTTAACATGAACACACGCACACAAACACCTTTTTTTTTTTTTTTCTTTTTAAAATTTTAAAATTTTAAAATTACAACCACTTGCATGGAAGCTACCCCACTTGGATTCAGTGCAGTGTATCCACCCCTCCCTATACTCCTCCTTCCAGAATCTCTTTCCTCTATACCTCTCCCCCCCTCTCTCTCTCTTTCATCTCTATATCTATTGTAGACATTCCCATCTCCATCCCCAACAACTACAACAAAAACTAAAACAACAACAACAACAACCACAACCACTACCAAAACAACAACATCAACATCAAAGGTATTGCCTTTTCTCAGCTTACAATAAAGAAATAATATTTGGGTTGCACTCATTCTTCTCTTTCTCTCTCTCTCTCTCTCTCTCTCTCTCTCTCTCTCTCTCTTGATAGTTTGTGATTTGGGTTTCAAATGGAAAAGAAAAATAAAGAGAAAGGAACCACAAGCTTTGTTTTTTGGTGCTTGTTTCTGGAGAATTATCAGTCTACATGCAAACAGTGCATCAATATCAACATCACATGTATATTTTTTTCTTGATTTTTTTTTTTTTCAAGTTTTGCATGAAAAGGAATATCTGTTTTGTTCTCTATATCCCCTCTCTCTTTTATTTTGGGATCTGGGTTTCATAGATAGATGCAAATGGGGTAGAATGAAATTGGTTTCGCTGGTGCTTGATTTGGAATTTTTGATCTCCATCCAAACAGGAATTCCCAAAAGAAAAAAAAAAAAAAAAATCATTCATCTGTTCTTTGTGATCTCTCTCTCTCTCTCTCTCTCTCTCCTCTCTCTCTCTCTCTCTCTCTCTCTCTCTCAGTTTGTGATGTGGGTTTCAAGAAAATACTGAAATGCAAGTTGGTTTATGTAGGGGAATTTTTTCTTTTTCTTTTTCTTTTTGCCTGATTTGGATTTTTTTTTTTTTTTTCATTTCAAATAACAAAATGAATATCAAAATCACGTTTATTTATTTATTTATTTAATACCATGCTCATATCATGAATACCATCCACCTTTATGTGGGGTTTTCTACTCTGTCATTGATTATCTTTTAATTCGGTGATTTTGGTTTTGTAGAGAAGATTCAGAGGGCTGAAATGCTCTTAATTTTATAAGGGGAACTTGCATATTTGTTTCTTGATTTGGAATTTGTTTATATCTCAATCAGTTTCATGCTGGAGGTTTGGTACATTCTATGGAAATGACATGATATAACAATATCGATCCAGTTTTTCTTTTTATCCATTTTCTTTCTGTTTGACTATTTGATGAATACCCATTTCGCATCAACAAAAGAAAATGAAATTTTAGTGACTTTTTTTTTTTTTGCCAGGATAAGGTGTTGTGAGCTTGATTTTCTCTCTCTCTCTCTCTCTCTCTCTCTCTCTCTCTCCTCTCTCTCTCTCTCTCTCTCTATATATATTATATATATATATATATATATATATATATATATATATATATATATATATATATATCCTGTTCAGTGGTTGGATTTTTAATTGGCAATGTAGTTATTAGGCTGATTGAGGGTGATCATTGCATTGTGCACAGGTTGAAATTCAGTGAGTTTGGAAGATTTTTCCTCATGGAAACCATGATTTCATCTGCCTGAGAGGTGATTTTAGGGAATTAAAATCTACACACGGCCAATGTAGCTGGATTTCATTCATGTGAATCCATGTTCAGATCTGGTCTTTCTGGAAACTGAAGCTGAAGTTCCGCTGCCGCTCCTTAACATCTGCAGATTTCAAGATGGTTGTCTTCAGTTCCTAAGATTGCTGGGCTGGCACTTTGTTATGTTCAGAGAAGAAGAAAAGAAAATACAAGAACAGAAATTCAATATTGTGGTTCTTTCAAAAACACAGCTACCCCAATCCTGTTTGTATCTGTTGCCCATTTCTGGAACCCAGGGCTAAGTTTGGTCCTTTTATAAGTTCATCATCTGGTGCGTTGCTGTGACAAGATATTCAACTCGACAGGTCTTTCCAAAGCACAACTACTCAAAATTCAAAACTGCTTTCACTTCCAAGTTCGTGCATTTTGGCGCTTGTGTGATTGCCAAAAGAACCTTAATCTACAATAGCTTTGAATTTGGCGTGGAGATTAAGCTTGAATACAGCCTAGAGAGACGGAGAGATTTAAATGAGTTTTGAATTCCCAAATGTGGAGTCGAGACCATCACGAATTCTAACTAAATTTCAGCGTCGTTGGGTCGGTGTAATGGAAAGTGGAGCAAGGAAGGCTACTTTAGTGGCGGGAAAACCCAGAGAGTATAAGCCAACTGCACGAGCGAACAGCCGGAAATCCTTTCCTTCAAGCTTCTTTGGTATAGAATCGTTACTGGTACTGCTCTGCCTCACGGCTTTGTTACTGCTGCTTCCCCTTATATTGCCGCCATTGCCTCCCCCACCCTTCATGTTGCTGTTGCTTCCGATAGGCATACTTGCTGTGCTTCTGATTTTGGCTTTCATGCCGTATGATGTTCGAGATATTGCATCGTCTTATGTCTAACAAGAATGCAATACCCGTCCCCTTTTTTTGCAATACGAATGATTTCTTGTTTCTTCTTTCTTTTTTTTTTTCTCTTTCGAAAGATCGCATTGTATCGCTTTCTGTTATCTTTATTGTTTTTTTCTATGAACTTTGCTAGGCTCACACGCATGCACAAGTCAGCTAATTCACACGCCGATGCACATGCCAGCGTGGCACATAGGTGTAATGTCCAACCAATTCATCAGAAGGTAGCCAATATGTAGATTCCCTATCCCAAGAATCAGGGTGGTCAACTAATCAAGTGGGCCACAATTAACTGAACTTACACAATTGTGAAAAAATTGGCCGAATTTTTCTAATCCAGCGATTTGTTTCTAACATCATGGCACACCTACAGAATAGAACACCTTTATCTCTTGCTAATAGTATATACAAAATGAGGCCCACATGATGGATGGCTTAAATATTTCACGTGTGCCACGCTGGCATATGTGGTGTGTGTGCATTAGCTGACTTGTATGCGCCTGTGGGCTTAGCGAAGCTCTTTTTCTATATAGTGTTCTTGTGTAATCATAGGATGCCCCTTTCCTAGAAATGTCTGTTATACATTTTCTGATATTTGTTTTCCATGGAGATTGTCTCCAAAGAGATTATCGTGTTCTTATGATTGGAGACCAGTCTGAGATTCTGAGTGCTGTAAGAAACCATGGTCTTATTTTTTTAAATGATTGTCTGCAAGCCTTTGGATGAGAAATGACAATTCCATCTCATAATATATTTGTAATTCATTGCTGATGTTTCAGGCTTGGTTTTTTAAGTAGAGTCATGTTGATATATTAAGACTGATAGTACTTCCAGAATCATATTAACCATGCTATTTTTAGGATTTAACATCCATTGGCAGCTCCTTTTACATGGGTTCTAAACATGGTATTGCCATTGTTTTGGTACTGCATACCCGTCGCGTCAATTAATTTTGGTGAAACGAATTTCAAACCTTCACTCCACATTGTAGATAGCTCGAGCGGAACTCGTAACAGTTGATGGCCGACGCTGCAGGTCGGACACCTCCATCAGTTATATAAAGAATATTCTTCAATATTTGTATACTATATATAACATGAGCTACTTTTTTTACTTTTTTGCGCCTGCAATTAGTATCGTAGGGCAAAGAAACTTTGAATACTCAAAGGACGTGGGAAGACATTTAAGTTAAAGGTATTTTGGGAACTGGAAAATGTGGCTGTTGTATGGCACATGGTTTAGATTTCACTCGTAAAAAGCCTGCAACGGCTTATATTTTACCTGTGTCATTTCAGTTCTTTGATGTGGACCCATTTGAATTTCTCCTCGTTGCATGTAGCCCACATAAAGCTTAGCAGTAGGGAGACTGTGCAACAAGGCTATATGGAGCCCACTATGATGATTATGTGAAATCCATACTGTACATCTATTGCGCTGGCTCATGTTAGGATATCAACCCAAAAAGGAAGCAGATTTGAAGCTCGAGTGGGCAACAACATAGGAAAATGTGGAGATGAGTTGCCCATTGTTAAAATCATAACTACCGTTATTTCTCTCTCTACATGTAGCCCTCACCTGCTACAAATTCTTCCCTTCTAGCGCTCACCTTTGTGACAATTTCTCCCTTTCTTCTCCCCCTTTCAGATGCATTGCATGTGCCACTTCCCTTGGTCAGCATATAACTGGTGGAGGTTGCATGTCATGATCAGCAGTCTCTACTTGTGCAAGATCTTGAGTTGCAACACCGTCTATATCCATTTCCAAGATTTTCCAATTAATGCCTGAAAATTCTGAATTCTATGAAAAGTTGTCTTGGTTAAGAACTTGTAATCACTTTCAGATATCACTCGAGTCCGGTGTGAAAATGCCCATACATTAATCACCCTCGGTAAGGAGTATCGAGCATGAGACTTTCTGTTCTAATACCACTTTGATGCAGAACAATTAACCACTTGCTCTAAAAGCTCGAACCGTGGCGAATTAATCACTTTATCTCATAGCCCAGGCCCTACATCCCATGGGTCAGGTCTTCAACGGAACCCCCCTTGTGGGCCCCACTTCACATGGACCCATCTCCCATGGGTCTCGCATCACACGAGCCACCCATCTCACATGGGCCTCTCACCTCAAGTGTGCCTCTGCATCCCACGGGCCACCCCACTCGAGCCCGGTGTGAAAATGCCTTTGCATTAAAAACTCACAAAAATTCGACCCGACTTGCCAACACTCTAAATTATTTATAGTTTTAAATATTAAATATCACTTGGTCTTGGTATTCAAAACTCGGAAAAACACAACCAAGATACTCAACTCAACTCAATGAACTTTTAAGTTCACTAGTTTTGTAACTATGACACTGTTTGTTGTGGCGACAATAGGTTCATGTCAGAGAGCTTATTATGTTTTTGGAGGCATCATCTGTATGTGGACCAGAGAAACCACATCATAGGGGTGGTGACTGGCCAGGCCAGCGCCCTGCCTGTTTAGCAATCAGGCCTTGCTTTCAGGTCCAAGCTGGAACATCAACATCATAAAGGGGCTTGTTTTGGGGCTTGGGTTGTGCCTCAATAGACTAATTTCTGCAAAATCTAGGTCTGGGTCTGATCCATTTGTTAATCATGCTGACCCACGAGCCTCTATTACAGATCCAAGCCTTAATCAGACTAGGCCGGGACTGGAAACCTGACGGGCCACCCAGCCCATTCCCACCCCTAATTGTGAAGACTTCTATTTGGGCCACAGCCAAATCTATATCATCAATAGGGTAGATAGACAAAAAGAAAAAAGAAAAAAAGAAGCACGGCGGAGATTGCCCTAACCAACGCCGGAAAGATTTATAATGGTGACCCCCTCATTGAAATTTCCCAGTAACAGGATAGAAAGTTCCTCGTCACTTTCATGGCCGACATGGCCAATCACATCCACTATGTTAGATATCTCAAGTCTCAGCAAGTGGGCAGCGTGGAAAATCAAGAGATTCTCTCAAGAGTCACAGAAGATGCCACCTACGCCTGTGGGGCTAACATTGCCTGATTGGGTCCAATTTTAAAATTAGTGATGATGTTGATGAGGGTCCCAAGCAATAGGAGGCTGATGATGTTGATGAGAGTCCCAAGCAACAGGAACATTTGAATTCTGTTGATTTTGTATCTTTTGGTTCTTTGTTTTTGTTTTTCTTGTCTTGGGGATTTTAGTTAACAAGGGAGGAAAAAGGAAATGAAGGAAATCCGCATCGTGGCGGTTATTTGAGTAAGGCAATCTTTCATAGCATTAGCAGCCTATGGGGGAAATGGAAAGCCCCTGTTGAATACTCGAGAAATGAAAAACTGTAATTACGTTGTTTGGTTACGAGTGTTGTTTACCATGGATATGTTAAAAGGTTGAGAGTGATTTCTCATTACTGTGGAAATCTATATTTAACAGGTTTTCTGGGAAATGGTTTTACTTGTTTTATGATGAAAAGCTAGGAACACACAAGATCCATTTCTCCCTTTTCTTGGTTTCTCAAACAGAAGAAACTGTTACATCAGAGGGGAATTCTCATCCTTTCCCATTCTTTTTATTGGGTTCTCTCTCTAAACAAACAGGAATAATAGCAAGGAGAAAATGTATCTTGGAAAATGTGTTTGGGCCTGTTTGGAAGTCGGGGGACGGAACATGTCCACTGCCCAAAATGCGATGCGACCATGATGGGTTAGATCCATTACGTCACATTCATGTTTTCAAAATGCAGCCTGGTCAGGCTTCATTCTACGTCGTTCGTGTTCTTGAGTTACGTCCAAACGTGTTCCATACCTTACTCTTCCTGCTTCAGTACAATGCAGTTTCTTCTATTGCCTTCTGTTGGTATTGTGTTTGATCATATCCAACTTGCTCTATTTTTAGCTGTTGTATCCATGGAATTATCCTTTGTCCAAGGTAAGTTTCTTTCAATCATATTTCTTTTGTTATTTCAAGTGGAATTTCCTCGACGCCACATCAGTGAAAGCCATCATCATATAGTTGAGATTGCTTCTAATTGCATTAATCAGGCCGTATAATTCCCCGGGTCCTGCTCATCAGCAAACAGCAATTGTATGGTTTCCTAGACCATGGCTCAGGTATCAACACCGTTGTTCTGATGGGCCGCACGGTAAATGGGTTATGGGTGCCTCAAAAATCTATAGATTGAAATAACACAGAGGTTGATCAATGGCACAGAATAAGATGGTTCATTAGATGGAAAATACATCAGTGGTCCCCATTCAAGTGAAAACAGTACAACAATGGAAGGGGTTGGGATCTTCGAAACCCGGCGTGCCTTGATGCCAACACATCATACTCTCCGTGACCCAACAAGTGGAATAGCAGTTTTGCCGGCAACTTCAAATGAATGGTTTAAAGCCGGTAGCATCATAGTGCAAGCAATGGGTTGACATAGCAATATTGAAAATGCCCTTGCATTAATCACTCCCGAACAGGAGACCTCCTGCGCAGGATAACTAACCACTTACTCTAAAAGCTCGAACTGATAGAGCATGACGAATCAATCTCTTTTTCTCATAGCCCAGGCCCCACATCACATGGATTAGGTCTTCGCCGAATCCCCCTCGTGGCCCTACATCATGTGGGTTCCGCCTCACATGAGTCATCCACCTCACATGGGTGAGGCTCGCCTCATACGAGCCACTTGCCTCAGACGGGTTGCCCACCCCGAGTGTGCCCTGCATTCCTAAGGCCACCCCACTCGAACCCGGTGTGAAAATGAACATGTATTACATCATGTTCATTTTCTCTTCCTTTTACACTCATCGAACATGGTTCTACGACATGTTTTATAGGTGGTTTTATACAACATGGTTCACGACACGTTCATGATGCAATGTTCGATATAAGCCGTTCATATGGCACCTTGTGTAGTAGAATTGAAATCATGCCTCGCCAAGTAGCTATATTTTTAATTACGATTTTACAATCTAATAATTAAAATTTCAAAGATTAATTGTGAGGGAAAAATTGTCTAAAACTACTGGCATTATGTGGTATATATAAAGGCACCAGCCCAGACAGTGCCGGGTTCGGCAACAGAGACGGGTTTTAACTTGGTGGAATGGTTGTTATAACTCATATTATGAATACAATGTAGCCCAAAAATGACAACTACATAATGATCATAGGTGGTGGCAAAAATCACCCAATAGGGCAAATCCAACCACATTGAAATGGATGGTCCATTCGGACAGTTAGATGAAAAGATAAAAAGAAAAAGGTCCTCTTCTCATGTGAGCCATGGGTATGAGGAATGAGTCCTTGATCAGGGATTTGGATGTTATCATCTTTCCCTGCCTTTTAATTAAAGATTTAAAGGTTAAAAATCTTAGCATAGTTTCTGATCAGATGATGCTAAAATGGGTTAGGATCATCTGATCAGTGTGAGTTTTTGCAGTATGGTCCTGTAACGAAGGACTTACCAAATTGATGATTTGTTGCTTACTTGTCTTTTAATCTTTCTCAAGTGATTGCAAATCATGAAAGAATATGATCTTTATGATCCCTTAATTAATTGGGATTGGCTACATGAGTCTTGTTATGTGGAGTACCATATTTTCAGTTAAACCATAAGAAAGTTTTTAATAGTAAGCATTCAAATCATCACTGTCTCTTGTGGTGTGGTCCACCTGAGATTTGGATCTGCTTCACTTCTCGGCCCATGCCATAAAATGATCCGGCAAAAACAGATAGACTGTAAATATACAGGGGACGTGGATTGCCTACTGACGCTGCCAGTAACCACTGGCTACTGGACAGTGCTCTGTGGGCCCCACCATATGTATGTATTTTATCCATGCTGTCCATCCATTTTCCTAGATCATTTTAGGGGACGATCCCAAAAATGAGGTCGATCCAGATCTCATATGGATCACACCACAGGAAACAGTGGTGATTGAACACCCACCATTAAAAAAATTATTGGGAGCCACAAAAGCTTTGGATGAAGCTGATATTTGTGTTTTCCCTTCACGTAAATCCGTGTAACCTAATCAATCGCAAATAAACATTAAAGTGGGCCCTAGGAAGTTTTTAATGGTGGGAGTTCAATCACCACTGTTTTCCTGTGGTGTGGTCCACCTAAGACTTGGATCTGCCTCATTTTTGGGCTCATCCTCTAAAATTATTATCCAAAATGGATGGACGGCAAGGATAAAACACATACATTATGGTGGGGCCCATAAGGCACCATCTACTAGCCAAGTCCGGATACAGGGTCGCAGCACACGTATCAACCTCCCAAGTGTGTGGGAAGAGGAACCCCAAAAGCTTTCCACAACAGTCAGGCCAACCACTCATGAAACGGGCAACTGGCCCACTTCCAATATCCGTGCATGGCCCACTCGTCCAATTCTCCCACCTGCCCATTTAACAGTGGGGTCCATCAGTGCCTGCCCATATACGAGGGGCTTCCTAACCTCCGAAGCTTATATCATACTTTTGGTAATCAAAACGCTGTAGAGCCGTCCATCCAGCATACACGCATAGAAAAATCCGGACCGTCCATCTACTGGCTCCAAGTGCAGATGGCAAGCAGTTGAAAACCCACACCAACTGGATGATCCAAGCCATCCAATCGGTGGCTCAAAATGAAAATGGTCAGCCAGGTAGCAAAGACTAATTGAGTGCTTCCAAACCATCGACAACTCACGCAATAAGGCCCACCAGACGGACAGCCCCAATTGCGGGCATCCCAACCGTCCATGTGTACAGCTGAGTCACCATATCAATTGAAAATTACCAAAATATCCTCATGTTTATCTTTACAATGCCCAAAATACCCTCACATTCCTGCCCCACATACATAAATAACACAGAGGAACAGAACATACTTAAAACTCTTTTAATAATCATTTGATTAGTATTATCACTCATATTTAGGAAGAATTAAATCACTTGATAATCAGTCACCTTAAAATCTCTCCCCCCCTCTATCAATATCTTATATGATTTTACGAAAATGAAAATTTCCGAGATTTTAAGGCTCTTACGCGTCATTCAGCGGCGGCGCATTCACAAAAGCTGGTGGAAGGTGGTGCTCCAAAACTGCCAGCAGCTCTCTTCCCTGAGCCGCCTCGTCGATGGGCCCATTCCCAAGCCTCCTCGCTGCATCCAAGAGCTGGCCTCTAAGCCGCTGAGATGGCAAGCAGCCACCTGCCTCCACGCACTCCCTGTAGAGTGGCAAGTATGCGATGGCAGCCCGCAAGGGTGCCGGCAGGTCCCTGAGGCAGATGGGTGATCTGCCCTGCTTCAGGATCCTCATCACATTCACATAGTGGTCCTGACCGCAGTTCAAGCCGTCCATGAACGCCGCCACTGACCAGTGTTCATGCAGGAATGCTCTTAGCTCAGGTGCGACAGCCTCGTCGTCTGACCTTGCAATGCTGTCGGCGACAGCGTAGGTGGCAGCAGGGTCCCCTAGGAAGTCGGAGCGGAGGAGGAAGGAGACGCCGTCAAGGGACCCGCTGCTCCTTTCTCCGGCGGCTTTGAGGATCTCGATGCTGAGGGCGGCAAGGACGTGCTGGGGCACGTGCGGGAGGAGGTAAGCGGCAATCCCGACCTGGCTGCTGGAGGTAGCAGCAGTGAGGGCCAGGCACAGCTCCATGTCCCGGCATCCCCGCTCGACGAACCAATGGACAACCTGCATGCATCCTCTCTCCGCTGCTCTCATTAGAGGACCCAGGAAGGCGATGGCATTGCCCTCTTCAACCAGACACTCCATGGTGCCAATCTTGCAGTAGTGGGAGGCGAAGCCCAGAGCCAGATCAACGTCCACATCCAAGCTGTTCCTTTGAGCAATCTAAACAGACCATCCAATACTATAAATGAAAAACACTAAAAACCAAAGACAAGCAACAAGCGTTGGTGATCCATCTAAATAAAAAAAGCTAAAAACTAAAGACAAGCAACAAGCACTAGTGATCCATCCAAAATATTATTTTTTTTTAAAGGACTAACGACAACAACAACATCATCATCATCATCATAACAAGTTGGCTGACTCTAGTGATAATCGGATTCGATTATTTCCAGGCTGGTTCTGAATTTTAAAAATAAGCTTAAACACCCCAAGTTAGAAATTGAACTTGAAATGGAATTGGGTTCCTTAGCTCAGAGGGGGTTTAATGGAGACAATCATAATGGACTTGGGCACATTTGGATACATGGAAACTACTGGGAAAAGAAGTAAGATTCCCTTGACAAAGAGGCTATTTGGGTAAGATGGAAAACTGTGGATTCTGCGAAATAATCATTACATCTATCCAGAGTGGCAGTTCCCTAGTGCAAGGTATGGGGTGAAAGTCGTCTAATGAAACTAGGATTTCCACTTTGTATCCAAATAAGGTCCCTAATTTTGGATCCTACTGTCTACAGCATATCCAAACACAGAAATTCAAAATCCCTAATTTTGTAATCCCTACAGTCTAGATTATCTGCATGAAGAGGTAAGCCACCATCCAGGATAGACAAAGCTATTCCATTTACTCAATCCTTCAAAAATTATGTTGATGGCCCAGTTTGGGGGCTCTCTTCTTTTGGAATGTCATGTTTATTGATGTTTGGAACCAGGTATGATTGTATCTTCAAGGGATGCACTATCCCATGACCTACATTAACATATTTCGAGTAACATGTAGTGGTGGTGCACTCCAGGCAGTAGCTTACTTGAGAACAAAGTGGCGTATGTCCAGACCGCTGAAAGAGGAGCAGCTGCTTTGTCAATGGATAGGGCAATGGTAAGGCAGGCCTTTCAGGATGTGTCGTGAAAACAGATTTATCTGTGATTTAAACTTTTTGAAGACAGATGGAGCAGTGAATGCTTAACCCTGTTCTGGGAGCTTCCCTTTGGCCTTCATGTCTTTTTGCCTCATTTCTCTATCGATTCTCATTTGATTTTTGGCTTTTGGGTACATGCGGCACGCCCCATGTAAGAGAAGTAGTGAGAGGGTCATCACCACGGGGCTTTGCCATCATCATCATCATCATCATCATTATCCCACCAAATCGGGGTCAGCTACAGGAATCCCGTTCCGCCATTCCACTCTATCAAAGACCATATCCTCAATAAAACCATAGGTCATCAAATCATTTCTTACTACCTCTGCCCATGTCCTTTTGGGGCCTTCTCATTGCCCTTCTCGAGCCTTCAACTTGAATCAAGTCATTCCTAACCATTATACATGGCTAAATATCTATGCCTACTTTTCCTCCCTCCCTCCCTCCCTCCCTCCCTCCTTGGCCCTCAAAGGAGAGGCATTGGTTATAACAGATCCATGGAAATAGGGGAAGCAGATGATTTTGGGATCTCAGGTCTGACCTACAAAGATTCTTCTGAAACCCTTGGCCCAGATGGTTTGTACAACTACAACATTCATTGACAAGACAATGATCTGGTTGATTGCCCTTCAGTGGTGTTGGATTGCACAATCTTATTTCTCGAACTAAGTCTCTTCCCGTGGTAGCAAAGTTACCAAGCCCTCCCTTCTCTCTTCTGCTTTCCTGCCCCATGGCTATATTTTTAATCACTTTTTTTTCTTGCTATAAAATGGTCCGTTAACACGCCAATAAACGTAGTTGATGGGATCTTCCAAATAAACATTTGCACCACGTTCAAACAAGTTCATTTTGTGCAATGTCATGCAAGAGTGGGCAGATATCCATCTACAGCAGATGATTCCATTGTCCATATTGTAAGACTCAGTTCCCTAGAGTTTCATACCCAATGAGGCAGCAAAGGAAGAAATGTGGAGGCAGGGATATAATCTGTTAATAGATTGCTATAAACTGCTTGGATCCTCAAAAGAACTGCATGGCTGCAGCCTGTTCCATCATCAATCTCCCTGATTGTTTTCTTTTCTTTTCCTTTTTTTTCCCCCTTCGCAAGCAAAGTCTCTCCAGACACCTACCTCTGCTAAGATGCCATCAACACCATCCACCTCTCTAAGAAAACAATACACAACCGTTTAAGGTAGAACCCAAATCATAAATCTCATTGAAAATGAAGGTTAAAGGTGCCAAGGTTAAGGGATGTGGGTAGTCAGCCAAGAAATTGAACAACTCAAATAAGTTTCATCCAGCCTCGATTGGATGCTTCAGGAACTACACCTCTTTGGGTTCAAAGAGCTTTGTCATCCACCTTTGGGTAAATGTATGCATCAATGTTCCAAGTTCAAAGCTACAGAAGTTTGATCAAACCTTGAGAACCAGAGTATTTGATCAACATGCAGTGCTGAATCCTAAG
This sequence comes from Magnolia officinalis, assembly GCA_021015155.1. Lineage (NCBI taxonomy): Eukaryota > Viridiplantae > Streptophyta > Magnoliopsida > Magnoliales > Magnoliaceae > Magnolia > Magnolia officinalis. Next base: position 74,948,633 of record JAJHSJ010000003.1, read on the forward strand.
CTTTCGAAATGACATGTAATGATTCAGATTGGTTAACCCAGCATATAAAAAAACCTGAAGAGAGAAAAACTCCAACAAAACAATTTGTTTGAGATGCTGCAATATCATGAGGCTGTCATAAAGTATTAGACACAGCAATTTAAATAGCGGTTTCAGAGTGCGACTCATATGGGGACTCAAAAAAGTACAACTCTCGTCCATTTCAATGCGGTATCAGTCCTTGGTCTTGTTTCAACCTCATACTGGCCTGGTCGCACGCACGCACAGTTTTGCAGGAGTGGCAAGCAATGGTTTTCCTCTTTTTCTATTCTCTTCTTCTTTTTATTTTTATTTTTTTAGTGTTATTTTTTTTTATGGCAGTGCCAAACAATGGTTGGTGCAATTTCTGATCCAACAGGAGGTATGATTAGCATTTTCTCTTCTTCTTCTTAATGGCTGGTTGGTGTGATGTCTGATCCAACAGTTATGATTGGCATTTTCTCTTCTTCTTCTACTTCTTCTTCTTCTTTTTTAATGGCAGTGCCAAACAGTGGTTGGTGTGACTTCTGATCCAACAGGTATGATTGGCATTTTCTCTTCTTCTTTTTTAATGGCAGTGCAAAGGAGTGATTGGTGACTTCTGATCCAACAGGTATGATTGGCATTTGGGGAAGTGCAGAAAAGGGAATTCACATTAAGCTCACTTCCATTTTACCCAAGTCATGAGTGGGATACATATAGGAAGCTCCTGAACATCTCTCACTCTAGGCATTTGTATCGGGCCTCTGAAACTGAGTACTTGAAATGTACACTCAAAAAGATGTGAGAGCAGAATTATATCAGAGTATGCTCACTAATAAGAAGGGTAAATATGGCCAGTAGTCTGCACACTGGTCAATCGCAGCCTCCATTGGGGTAAAGTGATGGAACCTTCTCATGGAAAGCACAGGTCTACAACTGTACAAGTAAGCAATGGTAGTTTGAAACCACTCAATTGGACCCCTAATAAAAATACCCATATGCTAACCAAGAAGTAAACAATCAAGCACATGCGATTGCATGAACGATGCAAGTTACCTGCAACAAGATGCGTACAAGCTCTGTGCTCCCAAAACGTGAAGCTTCCAGAAAGCACTGGTTGACATTGTCCGCACCCCCCTCTACCAACATACCCAACAAGCCCTGAATTGCAGTCGCCGAAATTCCAGAAGCCCAGCCAGGATCGAATGAGCTAGAGAAGAGAGTTAGAGGAAAGCATGCGGCATCGAAGGCCTCCGTGAAGTCCTTCCCTGTAAGCTGATTGCCGGCAAGATCCAAAAACATCTTGAATGCAGATAGCTGGAGCTGGATCTCAATGGATGAGCTGTGACTTACCCTGTCCCTATTTCCTTGGCAACGGGAGTGGAACCCAATGCATTTCAAAGCCCATTCTGTGAATTTTTGGACCTTGGCACCGGCTTCTGCTTTCAAAACCTCATCCCCATTACATTCTTGGAGACGCTCATGCAACCTGCAAAAGAGGAAATGATAAAACAAATTGATCCATCCATTCATCATAAGAAATGAAAAGGACCCATTCGAACAAAAACAAACCCACCACACCATCCAAAGACTGGAGAAATTTTATGGTATCTAGAATTCTGAGGCATGTCTAATGAAAATTTTTGTTTAGATTTCTTTCTTTTTTAAGCCTGCTAGTGGGAATCATGCAAAGTAGCCTTGCAGTCCTCTTCATGGCACACATAAATGCATCGCACACTTCTGCGACTGCAAAATTCAGGCCATTCATCAAGTGGGCCACACCCATGTGCACGCTCAGGCTAAAAAATCATGCCAATCCACCAATCAGATGGGCCCAAGCATGTAAGATAAAAATAGTCAGTTCAAAAAAATCAACCACCTTTCCACATTCAGCATACATGTGGCCCTGACTGGTAAGCAGACTGGCCTACTATTTGCCCAGGGCATCTTCATGGTGTGGGCCACACATGTGACACAGAGGATTCTCGATCCTCTCAGAGCAGAATTCCCCTTTATTTCTATTCTTGTCTCATAAATATAATTAACTTTTTTGTGTAGAATTTTCATGAGAATCCATGAAATGTTATAACAGATGCAAGCACAACAACCAATTGATATTGTTATGGATCAATAAAGAGAACAAATCAGAGACTGATCAGCCATACCTTTGAGCCATGACGGTTACCGTATCCGCTAAACTCATCGTCCGGCTCTGACAGGCAGAGACGCATGAAGCAAGAAATGATGTCCTCAGAGCTGCCCTCGTGAAGTCATAAGCGCCATTAGAAATGATCTTCTTGATCAACCCAGTGATTCCGTACAGTTCTTGCTGTGTGCTCAAAAACCAAATGGAGTCCAACGAGATGCACAACGCGTCGTTGAGCGTCTGTGGATCTGCCAACAGAATCAGACTCTCCGCAAGCTCCCAATCGTGAGAGCTCGCTGCGCCCTGAAACATGCGACCCAGCTCGATCCGGTCCTGTCGACTGAGCTTTCTGTCATGCCCACTCTTGTCCTTTTTATGGAGCTCGAGTTCTGCCACAGTTGCCCTTGATTTCAGCTTCTTGGTGCCACAGCTACTGCAACTGCCAGCAGTTCTCAGGTCTTTGTTGAGGAGAGGAGCCTCCCTAGAGAATACCATGTTGCTCCCATCACCATTCTCTGGCACAAAACCCTCCCCATCTTCCTTCAAATTTCCAAATTCATTCTCGTCGGTTTCCATCTCCAAACACAAGAGATCTTCTGAAGGATTCTCATCTACTAAGTGCTGACCGTTCTGCTCCCCGACCGACATGGTCTCATCTTCCATCCTCAACCACCAATCAATGCCAACCGTTCCTACGTCCCAAAATCCAACCTTTAACTCAAGGCAATTGCTTGAATTCTACAAAAGTTCTCCTCATGGCAAATGCCAGCCCTGTTGATTTTACAAATTGAAGCACTTAATATGGGCGAAAAGCCAGATGCCAGAATCCCCAAACTCTGCCAAAGAACGACACGGGCACACAAGAGGAGTCACCGAAAACCAAATTAACCAAAAACCAACCAGCAGATGATTGAGATAATCAAAAGCCAATACCCAAATCTCAAAAAGGCACAACTCCTGCCGATTTCAATAACCTTTCTCACTTCTCCCACGTTCGGCTCGCTTCACCCATCAACCAAAGAAACCTATCAAAGAACTCCAATCTCCCTCTCCAAAACCTTCCCAAAACACACCAAATCCAACATTACCAAGAACCCCCTTCAAACAAAAAAATAAAATAAAATAAAATCAAGAATAACCCATCAGAGAGAAGGTTCTTACTGTCAGCAAAAGACCCTCAAAACCCCACCATCTGATCAAATCAACATATGCTGCCATTATAGAAAGAGATCCAATACCATCCCCCCAGGAAAAAAAATCAATAAAGCACAGATATTCAAAATAAAAATAAAGGAAGAAACAAGCACCTTTGTTGAAGAATGGAGAGGGAGAAGGAGCACTGATTATCAGAATCCTCAGAAGTGATTTTTTTTTTTTTTTTTTTTCTTTTCTTTTCTTTTTTCCTTCTCTAAGAGAGAGATGGCTTTTAGGGCTGAATGCTTGGAATTTCTTGCAAAAAATCAGCCACCATTCTCATGAAAACGAGGGTCACCACACCCAACACACAATACCACCTCAGCCTTTTACTTTCGTGGACCCCACACCCTCCTTTAGGTTGAATGATCAAACCCCACCACAATGATTGCATTACACTCCTTCATATAAACCGCCTCTCTCTCTCTCTATGGACTATACACTGCACGGTACGTTCGCCTCTCAATTTACACAAGTGGACCCATGATTGAGTGATCTAGAACGTTGATGTAATGGGACGGACCTTAGATGACCTCCGTACCAAAAATTACTCTGGATCGAAGGATCCTAGCTCTAGAATATTATAGGTCTTTTATTGGTTGAATGGGAACCATTGATGCGTTTTCTTTGTTCTTACGTTGTTTTTCCTCAGGAATGTCTTCTAGTTCTGCCCATAATATCAACGGTTTGGATCATTGAAGATGCTTTACCCGCACAAACTGATGACACCACCGGGGACGCCGATTTCCTGAGAAAGCCTTTCGCATGAAGTTCCTGCATGGAACCTAAGCGGGGCCCACCATGATGTTTTTGAGAAATCCACCCCGTCCATCCATTTTGTGAGCTCATTTTAAGACATGAGGCCAAAAATAAGCCAGATCCAATAGTCAAGTTGGCCTAAAACATGAGGATTAAACTTCTACGGTTGAAATATTAATGGGGCCACAGAAGTTTTGAATCTGGTTAATATTTGTGTTTTCAGGTCATCTCAGTAGGAATGACGTTATCAACGGTATGGATGGCATGTAAATATAACTGTCCAACCCCATGCAGGTTTCAACGGTAGGAATTCTCCTACCCACCTTTTCCTTTAGTGAGGCCCTCTTGAGTTTGGATCTGCTCACTTTTGCTCGCATGCCCTAAAATGATCTCACAAAACGGATGGACGGGTAGATTTTTCACAAAAATCACGGTGGGCCCCACCTACGTTTTCAGCGCAGGAACTTCCTGCTAAAGGCTTTCGCAGGAAATCCGCGTCTCACCCGCGGCGATCGGTGGTGTACCGTACTTCTCCCCGAGCATTGTGTGATTCGGACGCCAATTCTCAGGTTGACACAGATTACGCAGTGAGTGAGTGAGCTCTGTGGGGCCCACCTGGATGTATTTGTCATTATCCACACCGTCCATCCGTATTTTCAGATCATTTTAGGATATAAGACCAAAATTGTAAAACATTAAAAAATCATGTGTACCACACCATAGAAAATAGTGAGATAATGACGTCCACCATCGATGAAACCTCCCTGGCCCCACATAAATGTTTATTTGCCATCCAACCTGTTCATAAAAACACAAATATCATCTTGATCCAAAATTTCTGAAGTTTTCCATGGTGTCCAAAAAATGAAGCGAATCTAAGCGGACAACACATTAGGAATTGAATGTCCACCGTTAAAAACCTCCTAGGCCAACAAAGTTTTACATCAAGCTGATTTTTGTATTTTCCCTTCACCAAGTCTCCGTAGCCTTACTAATAGATTGGACGGCACATAAACATTACAATAGGTCCTATAAGGTTTTCAACGGTGGACTTTTAATTACCACTGTTTCCTATGGTTTTGTCCACTCTAAGATTTGGATTTGCTTCATTTTTTGGACCATGCCTTAAAATTATCTGTAAAAACTGATGGACGGCATGGATATACAATACATACATCAAGGTGGGCCCCACAATAAGGGAAGCACACACTATGGTTGTTTTACCCGGGTAACACCTAATCCGCTCCCCTTTGGGTGGGCCTCACTTGGGACAGCGGCAAGTGGTCTGATCAGATCCTGCCACACCCGGCAATATGCTTACGTCTTTGTGATTTCAATCCCTCGTGCCAAAAATAGTATAAGGCAGATGTAAAACTCATGTGGGCCATGGAGAAGGAATCAGCAAGGATGGTGACGCGCACCACCGAAACGCTCTTTACAGCCACAGAAGTTTTTTGTGTCACGCTAACATCGTGTCTTACCTCCATCCCTGTGGTATTCACCTTATGAACGGTTTGGATGGAATGTAAATATGATGGTCGGCTCATGATAGTTTCAATGGTGGGAACCTCCGTCCCTCTGTTTCCTGTGGTGTGGCCCACCTGAGCTTCTGATTTTCCTGTTTTTTTTTTTTTTTTTTTTCTGACGGTCCTAACATGAGATATAGCACCTGATGGACGGAGTGGATTTTACATGGACATCACGGTGGGCTACCCACAAGGTGTTGTAAGAAATTCGTCTGTGCAATTCCTCTTTTTTCTCTTCGAGTAGAAAGGTGTTAGTTCACCACCATATTGAGACATCCGCTTGATCCACCGCAGGCCAGCTGATCCGACCGTCTGAACAGTCTGATTTCACGTGTTGAATTTGGACAGTTGAAACAGTTATTTTAAACCGTCCATTTGATACTGTTGGATGGTTAGGACAAATTGATCGAAGTGGTTTTTGATATGAACGATTTCGATGGTACGTTTTTTCATGCATATGTGCCACGTGTCAGGCGGATGACTCACTACCTTTCTAATTCTCTTTGGTTGGCCTGGCTCAAACCTGGGGATCCACTTCACCTTAAATGGGTAAAATATAAAGAAACTACGCTACTCTAGCAGAGTGTGATAGATCATATGCATGCACTCATAAACTGTAAGCATGGCATGATCTTACAACAGATCAACCGTCCAGATTGTGGGCCTACTTACGATGGACTATAAATCAAGAAGTTTCGTCCAAATGTTATCATGAATTGTCGATTTCATGACATCTAATGGACGATTAAGATGAAAAGTATTAAACGGTCCAAATTCAATAAATTTCATTTACTAAAACGATAGGATCATCCAACGGACCAGATTGCAGTCTTATGAACACTGGCTCCCACCTTCTGGACCGTTTGATTTGGATGACGTGTCTGTCACGCGTACAATTTATGAATGAACATGCATGAATCATCATGCGAAATAAACCCGTCATGAAAGAATTCCTCTTTCTTCATTGATTGCTTTTTGCATCCTATGCAACTTTCGTAGAATCAGATCATCCTATAAAGTTGAAGGGTGGCCCACCATCAGACCCTTCATAAGGTTGGCCCAGTAAAAAGTGGAATTCCACAAACATTGGATTGATCCAAGAACTCTGCAGAAAGATGTGATTTTGGAGATTTTGAGATGGTTGTCCATTATTTTTTTAATTATCTGTCTCACCGATTTATTTTATATGTTTGATTTTTTATTTTCAAATTTAATGCTGAAATAAACTACATGAAAACAACACGGTGGGCCCTACTCTAGAAAACAATAGACAACCTCCACATTAGTGGATTGCCAATACATGGTGGTTAGATGGACCTAACTCTTAGGTCTTCCAAATTCCATTTCAGATTGCTTTGTGATTTTGTTACCACAATGTCTATACTTACTCGACGTGGCTTGATTTGATTGGACAATATATCATTGTCAAAGATGGACCAATGCAAAACATATTGAAAGTTGTTAGGTCGAATGTATACTTGATCGGGCTATATATATCATAGCACATGGCCCAATCAAGTCCCGTCACATTGGATTACCACGAACATCCGTGGTGGTAGGGTCACCAAGCAATAAGGCCGAACACGAACCTAGTTAGCTTGGTTAGCTCGCTCGACTCAGCTCGAAAAAGCTTGATTCAACTTGGCTTAAAACTGAGTTTGAGCCGATTTTTTTAGCTCGAAAAATTTTCGAACCGAGTTTAAGCTTGCCCAAGCTTTACTCGACTCAGATCGAACCCCAACTCGAATCGAACTCCGATCGAACCAATTCGGTGACTTCATTACTTTGATATTGATGTTGCTCACCAAGTGTTTGATGAAATGACTCAACGAAGTGTCGGCAAGTGGCAAGGAAGGTATGTATATGAAACAAATACCTATTTTTCTTAATTTTCATGTTACATACAAGGTGTTTGATGAAATACCTGTAAAATTGCTGTTGTTGTTTTACATACAGTGAGAATTTGAAAGCACAATCCATGTGTTTGTGAAAAATGCTGCACAAGCGAGCTCGGCTCGATCTTGGATCGAATTGGGCCCAAACTGGCCCAAGCTACTGATCGAACCGAGCCGAACTGGCCGGTCAGGCTCGAGGACCGAGCCGAGCCAAGTTTGAGCTGTGGTCAACTAGTGGTTGATCCGAGTCGAGTTGTGCCAAGCTCGACTCGGTTCGACTCATGTATACCTCTACCAAGAAATTTGTGTATGAAGTGGATGGCATACTAAGTAACTCACTATGTTAGGCATAATGAGTAAACTCTATAGGGCCCATCGTGCTTTATATATTTTATTCACTTTGTCCATCCATTTTATCATATAATTTTAGGACTTGAGCTAAAAATTGAAGTACATCCCAAGCTTAAGCGGACCACATCACAGGAAACATTGTGAATTGAACATCTAGCGTTTAAAAATTCTTGAGGCCATTGAAGTTCGGGATTAAGCTTATATTTGTGTTTTCCCTTCATCCATGTTTGTGAGATTTTATGAATAGGTTGGATGACAAATAAATATTATTATAGGTCTTATAAACATTCCAATGGTGGAAATCATTATTTCCACTATTTCTTGTGTTGTGGCCCACTTAAGCCTTGGATATGCTTTAATTTTGGGCTCAACTCCTAAAATGAGCTGAAAAATAGATGGATGGCATGGATAAGCCTCATAAAACTTTACTTAATACAATAAAAACATACTAAGTAACTAAGTAGGTAATTCAAATTTCATTAGCACAAGAAAAGGCTACAGAAGAAATATTAATCTGAGAGATTAAAACCCAATTAAATGGGGATGTAGCTCACATGGTAGAGCGCTCGCTTTGCATGCGAGAGGTACGGGGTTCGATACCCCGCATCTCCAAATTTTTTATGTTATACCTTTTGTTTTTGGAAAACTACTCATTTCAATCAACCGTTCATTTAATGGCCTCTAATCAGATGGTCAATTTTTTGCAATGGTAAGGATCATCCAATTAAAATTCTTCAATCTTTTGTATTATACATTTTGTTTTTGGAAAACTACTCATTTCAACCGTTCATTTAATGGCCTCTGATCCAACCGTTCGTTTAATGGCCTCTGATCAGATGGTCAATTTTTTGCAATGGTGAGGATCATCCAATTAAGATTATTTAATTGGGTCTTGGGATCTAGGTTTTAGGTTGCAGATAATTAAAATTATTTACATGGATGGCCTATATAATGGATGGATTAGATTGTGCACACATGTGCAACTTTGACACACATATGGAATGTAAGAGACAAGGCTAAGAAAACCCTCTTCTTTTAATAGAATAATCATTGCATGCTAAAAGTTTATAATTTTACTATTAAACAGTGGACCCGAATAGTTATGACCCGATGACACATGGACCCGACTAGAACCTGACCTAGACTCAATTTAAACCGGGCCCAATAGGTTCAAATACTCCTATTGAGAAGATTTGCGTGGCCCATTCATCAGGTAGTGATCCAGATTGATCATACTGATATATGATCTTAACCATCCGATTCCATCCATTGTATTTGGGAAACTACCAATCTAACAAGTTTTCTTTGTTATATTCCATCCATCATGGGACCATTACTTTTTATGGTCTGGATTTACTTATGTATACGTATAGGTGGGGCTCTCAATAGGTTGGGTTCTAGTCGGGTCCTATAGTATATGTACCTAAGGTATTTGGGTTCGGGTCTTGCCGGATCTCGGTCTAGATCTTGGTGACCCATGCTAGATCTTAATCAGGTTTAGATAGCCATCGGGTCTTTGGATCTGGGTTTTGAGTTGAGTTTGAGATGATTAAAACCATTTACATTGTTAGGCCTACACAATCGATTGATTAGATTCTACACACATGTGCATTTTTTACACACGTGTGATGTGCAAACAGGCTCTTACATGCGTGCGGTTGAGGAAACCTCAGTTCTCTTACTAGAATGATCATTGCATACTATAAAAGTATATAAATTTACTATTAGAATTACTTAGGCGTAACTCGACTCGATTGAGCCGGAATTTAAGTAGGCCCAGGTCCATCACATTGGGCTGACCCGAACTTAACTAGACCTGATTTTAAAACAGGTTTGAAAGGTAAGACCTAACCAGACACGTTAAAATCAGGCCAGGTCATCAGATACCCACCCATTTAGATAGCCATTGACAACCCTACAAATAGGTCCCCATCAAATCAACATCATTTCGTGAAAAGGAATATGAGGTGGCGTGTGCAATACAGGTGGAGAGAGTAGGGGAGAATAAAACAAAGAAATGAAAGAAAATGGTATAGTTATTGTTGATGTCTCAAAAATTTGAGTAATGGGTATGTGGATGCCATTGATAGAATATTTGATGCCATCGTGAGTTGTTCGATGTCATTGAGAGCCGCTCGATGCTATCGAGAAAATTTGGAAATCCCATATTACTTGTTGGACACTTTGTAGTATCTTGCTCAATGTCATCGAAGGGGTTTGATGCAATCGATGAGCCATCAATGCCATCGAAGTCCCATCGAAAATGTCATAAAAAAATTTCATGTTTTATCGTTGGAACATTTTAGTGTTTGCTTGATGACATTGAAGGTGTTCGATGTCATCGAAGTGCCATCGAAGATGTCATTGAACGTGCACGCAAATTACCAGAATTTCGTAAGTGCCGGATTTTTTTTACCTATTTCGTTTGTGATTCTTATAGAGGCTATATATATGAGTGTAATTGGGAATATGGTGCATCTCGGGATTTTCTAATTCGTTCTAAAAGGTTTCAAGGGCTTGTAAAAGAGATTTGATGCTTGTTTTAATCAGGTAATATTTATCTCTTGTAAATTTCTACTTTCATAGTGCATTATGATCACTTTGTGCCATGGTTTTTCCATATAAAATTCAGTTTGGTTATGTTTGAACTTGGTTGTTCGATTGAAGTACTTTGCTTGATTCATCTCTGTATGCTTATGTGGTTCCCCGACAAGTGGTATCAGAGCTTAACGTTGGAAAGCATATTAAATTTGAAAGCATAGTATCAATGACTTTTAATCCAAAGTTCGATGTTGAAAAATATTTCGAAAAAATTAATTTTGAACTATGAAAGGTCAAGATGACTGGTGTTCTAGTTCAGTAAGGTTTAAACGATGTTCTCCTTGAGAAATGACCGGAATCTATGACTGAAGATGAATGGAGCAAGATAGATAAGAAATCGAGAACCTCTATTCAATTGTACTTAACAGATGAGGTCTTCTACAATGTCATGAAAGAGAAAATTACAGAAATTAGAGAACATCTATGCGAAGAAATCTCTTGAAAATTGTTCGTACTTGAAGCTTCAGTTGTTCAATCTGAATATGACGGAGGGGGTTGATGCTGAGGCCCATATTAGTAACTTCAACAGGTTAACTTATAAATTGTTGGATGTAGAGGAAATGATGAAAGATGATGATTAGGCATGTATCTTGTTGAATCATCTCTCGGCTTTGTATGAGTCATTTAAGGACTTTTTGTACACCGGTAGAATGACCATTAGCGTCGATACCATTATCTCAGCCCTTCGGTCGAAGGTGACGAGAAAGAAAAGCGGTAACGTGGGTGCCTCTACAGATGCATTAGTTACAAGGGGACAAAATTCAGAGCGGGACAATGGATCTTCAAGATTGAGGTCCAAATCCAAGGGCAAGGGCAAAGGAAAGTTGAAGTACTAGAATTGTGGGATGTCCAGACACATGAAGAATGATTACACAAATTCTAAGGCAAGAAAAAGAGAATTTTGAGAGTTCTTTCAGGGAGGCCAACACAACAAAATCTTGTGAGGAGATGGACGATAGTGACATGCTGACCATATCAAAATCCGGGTACTTCGATGGAGAATAGATTTTGGATACGGGGACTTTGTACCACATGATCCGTCATCAAAGTTGATTCACTAGTTATAGTGAGTGCGATGGTGGCCAGATCTTTATAGACAATGTAATGCCTGTAAAGTTGTTGGTGTTGGATTGGTGCGCATCAAGATGTTTGATAGCGTGGAACGTATCTTGACCGAAGTGAGACACATTCTTAATTTGAGGAAGAGTCTAATATCTCTTGGAGTACTTAAGGCACTAGGGTGTAAATTCACTGAGTTCAATCGTGTCCTTAAAGTTTCAAAGGGGAAACTAGTAGTCATGAAGGTAAAGTGGAATGGAAATCTTTACAGGTTAATATGGAGCACTTCATCAAGTGGACCTATAGCGTCTGTAGTAGATTCTACGTCTGCACGTATGTGGCATGCATGCTTGGGCCACATGAGCGAGCGGGGCATGAAGGTACTTTATAACTGTTGTTTGATTCTAGTTTTTAAAAGTTTTAATTTGAGTATATGCGAGTATTGTATATATGATAAATAGTCAATGTTGTCTTTTAAATATGGAAAGCATGTATCTAAGGGTGTTCTTGATTATGTGCATTCGGATGTATGGGAGTCGACGCCCGTGGTTTTTGGAGGAGGGTCATCATGGTTTGTCACATTCATTGAAGACTATTCCAGAAAAGTGTAGCTTTATTTTATGAAAAATAAATTCGATGTTTTCACCAACTTTAAGTAATGGAAGACAATGATAGAAAACATAGTAAGGGTGAAAGGTGAAAGTGTTGAGGACGGATAATGGTGATGAATTCACTTCAGGAGAATTTAATAGGTATTACAAAGAAGAAGGGATCACAAGGCACAACACAGTGTGCCATACACCGGAGTAGAATGGTGTTGCTAAGCGGATGAATTAGACTCTCTTGGAGAGGGCCCGATGCATGATTGATAATACTGGGTTTGGCAAGGAATTGTAAATTGAGGTCGTTAACACGGCTTATTGCTTGGTGAATTAGTCCCCTTCTACGGCGATTGATTGCAAGTAGAGTTGTACACGAGTTAAACCGAGTCAAGCTTGGCACAGCTCGACTCGGCTCGGCCAATAGTTGACCCCAGGTCGAACTCAGCTCGGCTCAGTCCTCGAGCGTGACTAACCAACTTGACTTCGTTCGGTCAGCAACTCGAGCCAGTTCGAGCCTCTGCGACATGTTCTCAAGCACATGGAATGCACCTTCAATTTCTCATAGTATGCAAAACAGCAGCAGTAGTTTGCAGGCATTTCATCAAACACTCGATAGGCAGGATCAAAATCAAAATATAAGGGTAGTTTTATCATGTAAATTTTTTTTATAGTGATTTGTTTCGTAGCATACCTTCCTCGCCACCAGTCGATCTTGCAGAGAATGTATGCACCCGAAACATTACTTCGTTGGGTCATTTCATCAAACACTTGGTGAGTGTAACATCCCGGATTTTCCCCAACCTGGAATTAGACGTCCTTAGGCAATGGGTTGCTCCTAACACCTTATTAACTTGTCAGAACTGAATCCCATAGTCTAAAATCGCTCCTTAACCCATTTTCTTCACAAATTCCACCCTTCACCACCTTTTTCTTTAAAATTTTCAAAGTACTTTCACCCTAGACACTATCTTAAACTAGCTAAGTAGTATATCTTGGATCACTTTATATACAAACTACAAAGGCCCAGGTACCACCTCAGACAGAAATCTTACAGGACTAAACCCTTTAGAAATTAAGTGAGATTTAGCTAGTGTTAAACTAGAGTGCCTGTGAAATTAGCACCAATCACTTTAAATACGATCTGCAAGACCCAAAACTTGTAGAATCATTGACGCTAGGTTACCCTAAAATCTAGGATCAATCTCATTACCCGGCTGCTCTCAGGAGCATCTCGAAACTCCGTATCAGATCTGGACCGCACGTCGGAAGTCCGATTAACACGAAGTTAAGGGCTTAGGACCGCCTCGCTGGGCTTGACAACCATCTCAGAAATCAAATCCAGATAAAATCCCAGCGCTATTCGCTGGAGCTCGGAGTGAAGAGTGTGAGAAATGTGAAATAATTCCAAATAAAATATCTTGAATAGTAATCTGGCACCTCTCGCTTGCGGATCAGTATTAAGCAACCAGACCGTCAAAATTAGACCAAATTACCCCCTCGGATCAGGAGAAATTTCATACACATTTACATATACTCGGAATCTCCGATCGAGATCCGCTGACCGTTGAACTGAAACTGATTCGCCACGCGTGATCTGGAATCCCGACCGAAACGAAAACTTAATAGAACGTAGATCCAGTGTTAGTGAGCTTAAGTCCGATCTTTGGCTCAAGGAGGGCCACCAGAAACCCTCTTTTGAGCTGAAACAATGCCGATTTGATTATAATGTAAGTATACCTTTAACATAAGTCTATTTCGGTTAGTTTTTAGGCTATATAAGGACTTAACCCCCCTCTCATGGCAACCATATGAATTTGAGGTTGAGAGAGAGAGAAAAGAGAGAGAAAAGAGAGAGAAAGTGTGGGAGATGTGGGAGAATCTCCCTGCCACTCTTCCTTGCCGCTGTACGAGCTCCACTGTCTGATTCTCATCGCTTTTCCGGCGTTTCCGGCGTCATTTCTAGGTAAGAAGCCCTAACCCTAATCTGATTTGGGGCTTGGGTGGTTGTAGGTTATAAAATAGCTAACCTATTTCGTTCTATAGGTTACCAAACTACCGAATACGGAAGCTTAGCAAACCTATCGACTCCGTTACGATTCTACGACAAAAGGTGCGGACTTTAGGTGTATAGGTTATGGTTTTCAACGCTTTCAATGTCAGATAATGATAGATTCATGGTCTGCATGCAATTGCACATGTACAAAGTGCTGTCTGTTTTCCGTTTCGATTAAAGATGAAAAATATGGAATTCTACATACTCTAGGTATTTGTAGAAAGTACGGTATACGTATATTTTTGAAAATGTGTTTGACATGTTTATTTGTTATATGGATATACGATATATGGATAAAATACTTATTTGGCAAAAGGATTCGCCTAAATACATGTTTTACTTATATACACTATGTATGTTGAAATTGCGTATTCTAGAAAATACTGTATACGTATAAATTTTGGAGATGTATTTATCATGATTATTTGTTGTAGTAATATATTATACATGGATAAAATACTCACTTGGCTAAAGGATAGCCCTAATACATGTTTTGCTAACATACACCATGTATGTTGTAATAGTGTATTCTAAGTGTTTGTGAAAATGACTGAATGAGTATAGAATTCTCATTCGTGCTCGCCATGACTGATTGTCATGGATATATGATTGTTGTATTTGCAATACCCCTTTGACGAAAGGATTTGCTCTAAATCACGTCACGGCCTATATACACTACTTATATTAAAATGTGTGGCCCAAGTGTTTGTGGAAATGACTGAATGAATATGGAACTTGGAATCCTGCTTGCCATGACTATCCGTCGTGGGTGTATGCGTGTTATGATTGGGGCAACTCCCTAGTGAAAGGATTTGGCCTAATGCCTATGTGATCAACATATGTCATGTATGTTGATGTATGTATTTTAAAGTGTTTGTTGAAATGTCTGAATGAGTAGTAGTTAGTAAATTGTAATGTATAAGGGTGTTGAGATATGATTCTCAACTCCTTTATCTATGTGTATGATTTCCTTGGATAGCTGTGTGATTAGGAATTGAATATGTACAAACTCATGCTTGTGTTGTGCTTCATAACATGCTCAACTGCTTTTATGATTTTATCTATGTAAGGCATATGTTTAAATTCATATTTACGTTGTATGATCCGTCATGGGTGATGGGGGAGTGGAGCAACGAGTGCGTGCAACAGCCCTGGCAGCCCTAAACGGATAATACTAGACCTTGATTGTATGAGTTGAATCTTGATCCACTACTGCTTTATCTATCTGCACTTGATTGTGTTTGGGGCTATGATTATAGTCCAGACAATCGGTACCAGAATTGCATTCGTGGCTGTGATTCTTTTGCCACGTGAGATGTGTTCGACGAACCCGAGTCGTACTTCGATTGACGATAGTGGTTGGCCACGCGAAGTGCTTATGCACTTCATGTCGTTTAACTTGTTGTGCGCTCGAGCTAGCCGAGCTCGTCAAGTAACTCGATCTGTCTTATGTATGTTCATCATGTTTGGACGCTACTGCTGAACCTAGGGTACCAAACTTACCAGTGAAATCCCTTTTAACCATGGTACCTCGATCCGCTAAGACTCATGAGCCGGGCATGGTGGTATGGGACACCGTGGTCGAGCTGTCGGCTTATGCTGGGGCCACGTGCCTCCCCGTAGTGACCATTGAGCAACCAAACTCGTGAGCCGAATACGGTGGTATGGGACACTGTATTCGAGCTGTCGACACCTACGGCGAGAGCCAAGTACGGTGAGACCTGTATTCGTGCTGACGGGCGACGAGTCCTCTGTAGTGTCTTCGAGTATACTCTAGGTCTGTGATTGGCGACGAGCCCTTCACAGCAACTAGAGCATGAGTTGAGCCGAGTACGGTGAGATCTGTATTCGAGCTGACGGCCAGCGATTGAGCCGAGTACGGTGAGACCTGTATTCGAGCTGATGGTCAGCAATTGAGCCGCATACGGTGAGATCTGTATCCGTGCTGACGGGTGACGAGCCCTTTGCGATCCCTTCGCTATGCCTCTCAAACCATAATATCGTATGAGATTAACTAGGACTGACGACCCTAGAATGGATCATGTTTGGGAACGATACAAGGGAGGTACCTTAGTTTTCCAATACTGCTGTTTGAAATGAACTAATAATTACTTGGTAATCATGCTCATCATCGCACTGCATGTGCCTGGTAGATGTGGAGCACTGAGGGAGGTATGCATCCGCGAACGTAAGATGATGTCACATGAGGGTGGTTTGGCAAGGGCATACATCATGTCATTTCATACTTGCATTAAATAAGAGTAGTTAGAATTGTTTGATTGTACTGCTTTATCATTATTGCTTGACTGAGTTGATAACATGTTAACCTATGCTTTACTGTTCCACTGAGTTGATCACTCACTCCCACGTTACGGGACGGTGTTGTACACACTAACCAGATTTGTTGAGTTTCAGGTGATGGCGATGCTTGTGAAGCAGAGCCGGACTACTTCTATGATGATAGGAGGAGTTCTCCTATCTGTATCTCTCTGGCAGGTCAATGAAGACCTGATATTGTATTGACGGGGCTATGGTACTTGAGATAGGAGACATTATATTTCCTCACATTTGGTATATTTTAGAACTGTACTTGTAATTATTTAACCTAGTAATGTTATCACACTCTGGAGACTCATCATATTTTATATATTTTATCTATCTATCACAGTCTTCCGCTTGTAAATTTAACTGTCTCTGAAGTATGATATGCTGTTTTGACTTAATCTCACTCATGTTCAATGCACGAATACAGTCAACATTCAATCATCTTTCATTTTGTTGTATAAGTGATGTTCTGGAACTCGGGAGTTGAATTTATGCTCAACCCCCGATTTTCAGGGCGTTACAGTGAGTAACGTCAATATCAAAACCGAGTAACCAAACTGATTCGATCTGAGTTCAATTCGAGTTGAGGTTCAATTTGAGCTCGGACAAGCTCGAACTTGTTATATTTCAAGCTCTAAAAATCAGCTTGACTTGGCTCTAACTTAGTTTCAAACCGAGTCGAATCAAGCTTTTTCGAGTCAAGTCGAGCGAGTTATCCAAGCTAACTCGGTTCATGTACAACTCTAATTTTAAGATTTCAGAGGAAGTATGGAGTGGTCAACAGGTAGACTATCCGTGACTGCGTGTATTTGGTTGCGATACTTACTCTCATATACCGTCAATTGAGAGAGATAAGCTGGTCTAAAAGGATAAGAAATACATCTTTATCAGCAATGGTGGTGGTGTGAAGGGGTACAAGTTATATGACCAGGTAACACGAAAAATCATCCTTAGTCGTGATGTCAAATTCGACAAAGGATACTTGTCCTGTAAGGATGAACATAAGGAACCAGAAAAGTTGGTTGTGGATGTGCAAATAGAGAGATATCAGACACGGCTGATACAGGTACATAGAAAGAGGTACATGAGCAAGTGAAGTAACCACCTATGAGAATGAATCTACCAAGGTATCGCAAGTTACCAATGAGATATAAGGATGACTCAAATATAGCTTTAGCCCTCATTATGGATGAAGGGGATCCGTCTATTCTTCAGAAGGCTCTCGATGAGCCTAATGCCGAAAAGTGAAAAATAGTGATTGATGATGAGATGGACTCCTTGTACGAGAATGACACGTGGGAGTTAGTGGAGTTTTCCTTCGGCCTAAAAGCAATCGGGTGCAAGTGGATCTTCAAGAAGAAACATGATTGGTACAAGGCAAGGTTGGTAGCGAAAGGATATGCTCAGAGGGAAAGTGTCGACTTCACTGAGATATTTGCACTGGTAGTAAAGTAAGTATCTATCAGATTCGTGTTGGTGATGGTTGCCTAATACGATCTCGAGCTGGAACAGATGGATGTGAAGATTGCCTTCCTACATGGGGAATTGGAAAAACAGATCTACATGAAGCAACCAAAAGGTTACGAAATATAAGGGGTAGAGAACAAGGTTTGTAGGTTAAAGAGGTCGTTATACGGCCTGAAATAGTCGCATGTGTAGTGGTATAAAAAGTTTGATTCTTTCATAGTGAGTACGAAGTTTACCAAGAGTGAGTATTATCATTGTGTCTATTAGAATACACTGAGTGATGGAAAGTTCATTATCTTGGTATTGTATGTTGATGACATACTTATCGTCAGTCATAGTATATCTGAGATTAACATATTGAAGACTCAGTTATCAGGGACATTCGAGATGAAATATCCGGGGACTGCAAAGAGGGTTATAGGCATTAATATACAAAAAGACAAGAAAAGGAGCATGCTTTGGTTATCTTAGAAAGAATACCTTCAAAAGGTGTTGATGAAGTATGAGATGGATAGGGCAAAGTTGGTCAACGTTCCCCACGTGACTCATTTTAAGTTTTCTTCAGAATAGTGTCCTAAAATAGATGAAGAAGAACAGGAAATGTCTCGTGTGCCTTATTCGAGTGTGGTTGGTAGCTTGATGTATATCATGGTCTGTACAAGATCAGATATTTCACATGCGGTGTGTGTTGTTAGCAGATACATGTATAACCCTGACAAGCAACATTGGGAAGCAATGAAATGGTTACTTGGATACATTCGAGGTACGCAGGACTACGTCTTATCGTTTGAGAAATTAAGGGCCAAGTTAGTAAGCTATGTACATTTTGATTACATGGGTAGTGTGGATAGTAGGAGGTCGACTTTCGGTTACTCATTTTTGCTTATGAGTGGAGTGATTAGTTGGATGTCGAAGTTTCAGTCTATGGTGGCTCTTTCCCAAACCGAACCTAAGCATATGGTAGTGACATGGGCATTTAAAGAAGGTGTTTAGTTAAGGGGGATGATAAATCAGTTAGGGCTTCATCAGAAGGTCGTACCAGTTAATTGTGACAATGAAAGCTTGATCAATTTGGCTAAAAATTCTGTTTATCACTCACGTACTAAACACATTGATGTTGTCATCATTTTATCCGATAAGTGCTTAAGGAGGCATGACTCTAGATAGGATTCACACGAGCGTGAATCCAGTGAACATGCTCACTAAGGTGATTCCCACAGAGAAGTTCAAGTTATGTGCAACTTCTCTAGGCTTGCCGAAGGCGTAAATGGAAGATGGAGTGTGTACGAGAAGTGATTGTCAAACTATAATGCAATACATAATTAAAGATGATGAAAAAAAAAGCTATAAAGATTGAAGACATGGTGGAGATTGTTGTTGATGTGTCAAATCTTTCAGCAACATGGTCTTCGTTCGATGTCATCGAGAAAATTTTAAAATACCATATTAGTTAATGGACACTTTGTAGTGTCCTGCTTGAGGTCATCGAAGGGGTTCGATGCCATTGACGAGTCGTTGATGCCATCGAACTCCCATCAAAGATGTCATCGAAAATATCCAAAAATCCATGTTTTATCATTGGAACGTTTTGATGTCATGCTTGATAACATCAAAGGTGTTCGATGCCATCGACAGGTCATCGAATGTGTCATCGAACGTGCACGCAGTATTACAAAGAATTGTATGAGTGCGGGATTTGTTTCCTATTACAATTGTGATTCTCATAGAGGCTATATATATGGGTGTAATCGGGAATAGGGTGCATCTCATGGCTTTTTAACTCGTTCCAAAAGGTTTTAAGGGTTTGTAAGGGAGATTCGAGGCTTATTCAAATCAGGTAATCTCCATCTCTTGTAAATTTCTTCTTTCATAGTGCATTACTATTGCTTTGTGCCGTGGTTTTTCCATGTAAAATTCGGTTTGTTTGTATTTGAACTTGGTTGTGTGATCGAAATACTTTTCTTGATTCATCTTTATACGTGGTTCCCTAACAATAGCTACATGTAAGTAAGGGTGCTAGATGTTTAGGCGTTATGGCATGTCGTTGTCACCCATGACATGTATATAGGACTATCTAAACCATACAATTTGTAAGGAACATTATAAATCAAGCATACCTTCAAAATTATGGTGATATAACTATCTCGACCATTCAATTTATGGCTATTGAATGGTTCCAAGGAAAAAAATCATGTGGTTACCATCATAGGCTCTCTATTTTTTTAGTTAAGCACCCATCCACAATTGGGCCACCAATTTAGATGGTTTAAATTTATTGTACAACTTTCATATGGGTGCAGTTGATGATGGGAGTGGCAATAGACCAGGGTAGGGCAAAGTGAGGGTTGGCCCTAGCCCAACCCTAATCCTTTAACCCGTCACCCTAGCCCACCCCAATCCTTTTATCCTTTAACCCTCAACCATAATCCTTTATAAGAACAAGAGTTACATGATTAAAGGATTTTAACAAGCCCTTTTAAGGGTTGTATCATCGAGCCATACTAAATCTTTCTCATAACTAGTTTGGATCACTAAAACATGATCTTAGATCCAAAGATTATATTTAAACTAGACATGTACATGAACATAGAAACATTAACGAGTGTCTTTAACCATAGTGGTGGCTGACTTAATGATTGGATCAATTAGGCCATTCATCATTAGACCTAGTCGAGTTTATCCCTAGCATCGGGGCCTAGATTTTAGGCCCAGGCTTAGGCCTCAGGCCAAGTTTAGGAGTTGAAGCCCTGGTCTTACAAGGTAGGGTTGCTCGGGCTAGGTAGCTCCACCCATGCTGGGTTAGGATGTAACGCCTCAGGTTTTTGACAACTTAGGAATTAGATGTCCTTGGGCGTTATCTTTGATTTCTCAACTTGAGTGCATGTTTGTATGTGTATTCACATGCGTTTGGGGCAAAAATAAGTGATTTTGGGTCCACCTAAACCACTCGGCTGAGTGAAAGTTGTGAATTTTGGGAAACCTTAAGACTGAACTCATGTGTATGCTAACTTTGAACATAGTAATGTGCATGTTAAGACTGCCTTGGTTGGCATAATCGAGTCCATAGAAACTTTGGTTTGTCCAAGTCCATGTTAGGACCACCAAGGTGGGTGGATTGAAGCAAATGAGAAAGAAAATTCTACGTTTGGAAATCCAAATAGCCTAAACTTGAAGGGTTTTAAAAGACTGTGAGTCGGGGTCGACCCCGAGTGCCAAATGAGTTGTCCAAGTTTTAGACAGGGGGACCCGGTCGACCCCGACCCATTAGACAAGGGGATCCAGTTGACCCTATCAGGACCCGGTTGACCCTGAACCACTAGACAACAATGAAAAACAATGAACAACAATGTTCAGCAATGGACAATTTCAGTGCACTGATTTCAAATTTTCATATTTATTTTTTATAACTCTAATTGAGGTGATTCAAAAGTCAAATTGAAGCTTGATGAGTCTAGTTTCATTAAAAAAATACAAACTCAAATGAGGTTAATTTTAGGATGTTTTAGAGACTATTCAAAAAATCATTACTTTCGGACAGCTGGTACTTCTAGAATTTTAAGAATTTTTCTGGAATTGAAATGGAATAGAATTTAGTATAGATAAAGTAGACTTGATGATGAATTATCAAAAAAATTATAAAAATAATCTACTGACTAAAAGTTCTAAAAACATCATAGCAACTAACCTATTGAAACAAAAACTTTCTACAACTATAAGTCGTCGATGGACCGAATGTATCTTTTTCATCTTAAAGTTTTAGTATTCGACATCTTCGTAGGAATTACTTCTAATCATATAAAAAATCATCATATGTGATTAAATAAGTATTTTTATTCTTAGTGTATCTTATTATTTCAAGAAATTTTAAGTTTATTCGAATTAGGACCCTTAATTATGGTGATCAGGATCAAATCATCATCTTCGTTAATTACGAATAGGCCGCACTATAAATTTAGCTAATCCAACCCTAATTGTCATATACAAGAAATTCTGTTATTAAACATATTTCAGAAATACCTAAATTAACTAAACTAGCTCTAGACTATCCGTTAGTGGTTCGCTAAATCCGAAACTATATAAAGACATTTGTCTTGTTGAGCTTGACGTCCATCATGGACGTTAAGCCGAAATGGCGTGTGAAATTGCTCAATTTAGAGTCGAAAGGTAGCACATGTGTTGTGTGAGGCTGGGTTAAAATTAAAAGGAACTTAAGTTAATTGTCCATATTTGATATTTTTCAAAGTTGTGACTTTCATGCTGTTAGATCATAACCAAACGCAAGATGCTAATATAGAGTAACTTTTTACACACATCCGTATAGTCGCGACCCTGATCGAACTGACTTTTAATCATAACCGTTGATCAGTGTGTCCGATATTTGAGGTGATCGAAGCCTTATGTATATCGTCACTTAGAGAAATTATCATATGTCGTGTATTGACTCGTACATCTCTTAATGGGCCCCAAAAGGTATAAATGACCTCTCATAAGGTTATAATAGTAAATATCTATGCATTAGGGCCATTTGCACCTCATCTAGCACTATAAATCCCCATTTATTTCACTCCCTATAACGCCCTGAATTTTGAGGGTCGAGCAAAGCTCTACTCCCGATATTCCGAACATCACTTATGTCTTGTGGAAGATAATATTTTGATTTCTTTCACGTTAATTAATTAAGCATGTATGGAATTATATTAGACAACACATCATACTCTAGATTTAATGTAATTAAGTAAATGCGTAAATCCAAAACATATATATATATACATGTTTCACAAAGTTTCCTTCCAAAGTATGGGTCCACAACTGGGTTTAATATATGCATCTGAAATCCCAAAAGTAAACAAATTGTGTAATGTAAATATAATATCTAACTGGGTCCAGATGCCCAGTGTTCGCTGTATGACTGCACGTGGCCTACACTGGTTCACCCGAGAGCTGGAAATAGGAGAATTCCTCCTCGTCCAAGAAGTCCTGCTCCAATGGATCAACGTCAACCGTACCTGCATCTACACTAGTGTTTGGTTGGTGTTTTAAAATACCGTCCCAGAGTGGGAGTGAGTGATCAACTCAGTGGTCTATAAAGTAAAAGTTACACATGTTATCAAGTCAATCAATGCAGTAATGATAAGGCAATAATAAACACTCACTTCCTAACTACCCTTTTTAATGCGAGAATGAAGTTTATGTAATGATGCATGCCCTCACCCGTCAACACTCCCTCAACACCCGACTCCGACTACCTGTTTTGCATATGAAAACACTTCCTCAAACGTGCGACTCTAACGCCTTTTCGTCACATTCTAACTAATGTAATGTGATGCATGATCATGTTAGCCAAGTGATTAATTATGCTCATTCATCCAGTAATTTTGGGAAACTAGGGTACCTCCCTTTTTAATATTGATCCACAATAAATCATTAGGCATCGGACAACCACAGCGGTCCTACTTCTGTGTTCTTGATCCGTCTACGTTCGTCACTCCTAAATAAACACATACGATAGGCAAGTTGTAGGAAGTGGTGCTCGCGGTCACTACGGGGAGGCTTGTTACCCCAATACAGGCCGATAGCACAAACACGGTGTCCCATACCACCATGCCCGACTCACGAGTCTTGAGGATCATGGTACCATGGTTAAAGGGAATCTTCACAATCGTGAGGGTACCTTAGATTCAAACATTTGTGTTTACACATGGTAAACACGTGATAGGTCAACCAGTTCTTTAGGCAAACTCGATTGGTACGGGCACATGCTAACGTAATCGACATGGAGAGCATGAGCACCCCCTCATGGCCTAGCCACTATCGACAGTCGACGTACGACCCGTATCTTTCGGGTTTACCCAATTTGGCCAAACCAATTTGGCCACCTAAACATGGGCATTTACCAATTGCCTGGACTACGATTGTAGTCCCGTTCCTATCCAATTCCTACTAACACCCACGCGTAATATATAACTCAGCATTCGATAAGCAATCCTGGTGGATTTCTCATTTAAGCATTTCATCATACAACTTGCATTTTATCAATTTATTACATAGAGGAATACATATGCATATGACAACAAGGAATCCTACCTTAGCAATCATAGCAAGCACAAATCATTAACTATTTCTCATTTATACATTTCGTAAAATACCTAGGCTATGTTATCTACCATTTGAAATTCGTCGATTTATTCCATAGAGAAATACATATGCATATGACAATAAAGAACCCTACCTTAACAATCATAGCAAGCACACATCCTTAACTATTTCTCATTCATACATTTCATCAAACACATGGGCTACGTTATCTACCATTTGCAATTCGTCGATTTATTCCATAGAGGAATAGGCATGTTTAAGACAATACGAGATCCCATAGTAGCAATCATAGCAAACATAAATCATTAGCTATAATGAAAGCATTGATAAACCGCAACCTAAGCGTTTATAGTCCGCACCTTCCGGTAGCACGCCCGACTCAGACTCGGTCCTAGGACTATGTTCCCAATGAAAGAATGTCGGTCGCCTAAACGAGTAAACAGGTTAGCTAGGTTGGAGAAAAACTATTTGGGGACCTACATCACTATAGGGGTTAGTATTCCTTACCCTAATTTGCAACCGAAAGAGTTTTTGTAGCGAAACGTGGCGGTGGTTAGGCCCTTAGATCCATGGGAGAGGATTTCCCACAGTTAGAAGCGATTTCCCAAACTCTCTTTTTCTCTATTATTCTCTTTTCTCTTCTTTCTCTCCTTAAGGTTTGCAAAATTCGTATTTGGGGGAGAGGGGGTGAGTCGGGAGCTATTTATAGCCCCAGACGATGTGCAAATGGCCCCAGGGCCACTTTGTACTATATTTATACCCCACGAGTGACTATTTCTAATTAATGGGGCTCTCAAGAGGGCCCACGGCTCATCTATGCCATGGGTAGGCTCCCTATCCATGGATCGACGCCAGTACCCAGTTTCAGTGCGATCGAATAAACAGATCGGCAGTGGGATGCCTGTGTCAGATCAACGGTTATACGGGTTTAATTGGGACCACGGTTGTACGGATGCGTGCAGAGAAATTTCCTTTCTCTATGTGTGAAGTTTGGTCATGAACCAACAGTCTGAAATCCTCAACTTAACGTAAGAGTGGACGACCCAATTCACTTAAGTTTCAGCACATTTCTTTAGGGTATTTCGTTTCTCATGCACTTAACTCACGACTCAAGTTGGGCGTTTCTAGACACTATCTGGGCTTGATTCCCACGATGGTCGTCGAGCCCAGTAGTACAGACATTGTCCTACATTTTCAGGGTCAACGGACCCCCGACATGCGATCTAGGTCCCTTACGGAGTTTCAGTGTACTCCCGAGAGGGACAAACCCACGGAATTTCTCCTGGGTCTTTGAATGGCGTTGGGCCAGTGGTACTTATGATTTTAGCCCTTCGTATTTATGAAAATGGTGGCCCAAGCTTAACCCACTGAATGCTTAGTATTTAAATTAAATCTTGTCTAAATTACATAACTGGGTGTGGTCCTTGGGTGGTTCCGCCCGAGGTTGTACTCAGGTCTTTGTACAAATTTTTCCTGGACGTTACAATCCCCCTCTCCTCATACAAATTTTTCCTAGCAAATGAGAGAGAAGAAGAGAAAATGAGATAAATTGGAGAAATAGTGGGGGCCGGTGTCGGATCATACTGTCAAATTCCCGTGCTCATTGGATCTTGTAAGATCTCGTCTCTATACTTAGTTTCATGTCTTCTATGGCCGAAATTTGATGATTTCAAGTTAGATTCTTCACCCCTTACTAGATAAGAGATTCCTTAGTTATCCTTTTACCTCTTTCTTTCGTTTCCTACATTTTTTAGCCTTAGGGTTGGAAACCCCCTTTCATTTTCGTTGTTTCTCGAAAACCCTAACTCTAGAGTTTGTTTATAATAGGACTTAGGGTCTCGACATCGATTAGGAATGACTCATGTTGTTGTGGAAGTCGTATTTGGGCTGGCCCCGTGTGGATGTCGTGGTAGCCAATTTTGGGTCCCGACTCGTTGAATCGAGTTGGGGTATGCTCGAACTAAGTTAAGTTAAACCCTTGATCCTTAATTAAAATCTAATTAGATTAGAATTCACGTTATTAACAAAAAAATTACCGATGAATTAGGGTTTGGAGCGTTTTTTTTTTCAAATTTTTGACGCTAAGTCTGCATCCGAATCAAGGATTTTCTACTCTAAGGTGAAGATCTATCGTCAAGCTTCTACTTGACATTTTAGAATGATTAAATGTCTTTTTTACTATTTTGTTAATAACATGCTCGATGAAATGTTTGAGTGATATAAAATTTACAATTGTATAACTCTTTGATGTCGAATGTTAAGAAATGTTGATATGGATCGAATTCTTTTGATATAGATTTAATTATATTAAATTTTACATATGTTGATATATGTCATATTGTGTTGATGTTAGTTGGATTATACTGATATATACATGTGCTCAATTGGTGCACATTGGTGCGATATCGAATTTCCTTGTGATTATGTTTCTTTAATTGATAAATTTGAATTATTGTTGTGGTGGATTCAACTCTGTAAAATATTTATATAAGCGGATAACTCGCTTTAGGGTGGCTATCACAGGCCTACACAGCTTATCAAAGTTAAACATGGATGATTGACAGTATTTGGAACTACACGGGATACCTTTTACCCAATGTCGGTTTGCCCGAGATCCTCCGTAGTCGATCGCATTAGTCTAATACAGGGCTTAATTATTCTTATGCTTTGTGATTGAATAACATTCGATAGAATCTACAATACCACTATCACCATTGATTTAAGTTTACTCATAACCATTAGCGCGTTACGATCTTACAAAAACTCAGGAGCCAAGCATGGTGGTATGGAAAATTGTATTTGAGTTGTCGGCTTGTGTTGGGGTGACGAGCCTCCTCATAGTGACTAGTGAACATTAATAAAGGTGATAAATTGTTGTTCGAATGACCCCCATCAAATATCCAGCCGATGGCTATGTTAGAGTATCGTTCGAACGACCCGGGCATGAATGGAATTGGGTGAGGAGTCATTTTCTTTATATTGATTTAGTTTCGAGTGACAAGCCCACACCTTTGAAGTAATTATTCATACTCGATTTTGGGTGATGACCCTTATGTGTTGATTTACATACTATTGGGCATCATGTCGTACCTTTGGAATGATTGATTTATGAGATATATTGGGTGATGCCTTAATTTAGATCAAATGATACTGGTGAGGAGAAGCTACATGCCGCAATGAGCTATGTGATTCGGATAATGACTCATGATATAATGGCAAAATCATTACTTCGCCAACCTGTTGTTTTAATCAGAAATAATAACAACTTTGCTAATCATGCATAGCATCATGACAATATTGTTGGGTTGTGCTGTGGCCAACTATTGCGCATATCATCATGGAAATTATTGTTGGGTTGTGCTGCGGGCCAAGCATTGGACATAACATCGCATCATACATTAAATAGCTAACTTAAGAATTGTTTGTTTTATATTACTCCCATGCTTGATTATGTTGATAACATGTGTAACTTGCTTAGTATATGTGCGTTGTAAGTACAATGGTTAAGAGCATTATATGTAGAAATATGTATCTATTGTGAATTTTCTTATCACTAAGATGTCTTGAGTATAATCTTGGAGATATCCCATGGTATTGATATATCCCATGACCAAAAATCCTGCATGTTTGGGAAGCCTGCCTTATCCAGGGATGCCAAACGATTGTCACGTTTGACTGAGCATGGGATTGCATGCAATCCCATAGATTTCAAAGGTTGCCCGTTTAGGCAGATTGGGTTTAGGTGGGGCAAGATTCAAAACTCATATACGTCACTACCCAGGCCAGACAGCCCGTCCGGGCAGGGCTCTGTGGGGCCCACTGTGATGTATTTGTCTCATCCACGTCGTTCATCACGCCACTGGACTGACGTAAATACATATTCCAGAAAATGAAGTAGGTCCATATCTCTAGTGGACCACACCGAAGGAATGTGCGGTGATAATCAAAACTCATACACATCACTGCCCAGGCCCCACAGCCCGTCTTGGTAGGGCTCTGTGGGGCCCACTGTGATGTATTTGTCTCACCCACGCTGTTCATCGCGCCACTGGACTGATGTAAATACATATTCTAGAAAATGAAGTAGGTCCGTTTCTCCAGTGGACCACACTGAAGGAATGTGCAGTGATAATCAAAACTCATATACGTCACTACCCAGGCCTGATTGCCCGTCCGAGCAGGGCTCTGTGGGGCCCACTGTGATGTATTTGTCTCATCCATGCCGTTCATCGCGCCACTGGACCGATGTAAATACATACTCCAGAAAATGAAGCAGGTCCATATCTCCAGTGGACCACACTGAAGGAATGTGTGGTGATAATCAAACCGCCATCGAAAACATTCCATGGGCCACCGTTATTTCATTTGTTACCATCCAAAAATGTAGTGGGCC
The DNA here is from genome assembly GCA_021015155.1 of Magnolia officinalis. Taxonomy (NCBI): domain Eukaryota; kingdom Viridiplantae; phylum Streptophyta; class Magnoliopsida; order Magnoliales; family Magnoliaceae; genus Magnolia; species Magnolia officinalis. The sequence continues at coordinate 74,977,100 of JAJHSJ010000003.1, forward strand.
ACACCCTAAAATCTAGTGTATTCAATCAAAATCACTCTCACGTGGGACATGTCCATGTATCTAGTGGACCACACCATATGACAGTGGTGTGATACAGAAATATCGAGAGAATATGAAGCAGTTGATAATGTAAATGATCTCCACGGCTGATATGGCCAATGTCATCATAAGTCATACACCACAAAGAGACTAAAAAGAACAAGTAATAATCCCCAAGTTACAGTACTAGTAATATCTAGAATTTAAAAATAACAATCAAGACAAGAAAAAGAACTACGAGGCAACCAGAAGTGCACAGAATTTCTCTCTATCTGATGGGATAGGATCATCAGTCGACGTGGCCCTGGAAACCATGGCCCGGGTCGTCTGTTGGATAGACAAAGTCGAATAATGGTGGATGTCCACCTCATCAGAATATGCGGCAACCTGAACCGTACGAGATTTTGTGCGAGGTCTCGACAGTACACTGGCCTTATTGAAGTGACCGTCCCAACATGCAATAGCTTCCTTCCAGAGATCTATAGCAATTCCAGAGATGAGATCAATGAACTTCAGGACAATGAAACGTTGTTGCGAGTAACTAACAGATTTCTAAAGAAAGTATAGAGCATTAGGTTTATAAAGTCAGTATATTTGAAGTATAAAGAAGGAATCTAACTTCACATATCTATCTGGAATCCAAATGAAACACCAAACCACAAAAGACAACAATTTTCATATATACTGACAAAAAAGAAAACAATTCTTCCTTTATATAAAGAAGGAATCCAACCGCACATATCTGGATTGAATCCAAAGGATACAATCCAAACCACAAAAGACAACAATTTTCATATATACTGACCAAAAAAAAAAAAACAATTCTTGCTCTATATAAAATAAGAAACTTTTTCCAGACTAAACTGAATGTGAAAAACGGGATACTTAAGAATCTTTGCACAAACAGGCCACTTGACAAATGCAACTAGATGAATATGCCAGCATCATCCCATGTCATAAGTTTTCAAGGGTAGGAAAGCAAAAACAGGATATTTACTGAGAATACATTCCACCAAAAAAATGAGTTCATCTCATTTTGGTTAACAGAAACGATAGTTGGAAATCTTTCAACAAATGAAGATAGCTCTGGAAACCAAAGAGTAATATACGTAGTTTAAATAAAATTTCATAACTAAAATCCAAGGAAAACCAATACTAGTAAATCCATCTGAGATCACTAGTAACAAGAAGAAAAAGCAGAACTTCAAGTCCAACTTCTTCGACATATGAGATCTACCAAATCCAAGGAAGTAAACAAAAATTCATGAAGAATAATTCACATCAAATTCAGAGAAATTACTAGATTATAAGACCTGTAACCTTTATGCATATTGAAGAAAACCCATACGACAAAATATACAAAGATATCCAGTTGAGTCGAACTTTATGTAAGATGAAATTCCACAGAATATAAAAAACAGAATCCATCTGCCCACATTCTGAGAAACAGTAAAGCAAAATAGATGAGAGTAACCATACCAGAGATATATAACAAATCTAAGAGATGAGATCAATGAACTTCAAGTCAATGAAACCATGCTACTAGTAACCAACAGATTTCCATAGAAAGAACCTGACTTTAGGTTTCTAAAGTCAGCATATTTGAAGTATAAAGAAGGAATCCAACTGCACATATCTGGATTGAATCCAAAGGATACACCAAACCACAAAAGACAACAATTTTCATATATACTGACCAAAATGAAAACAATTCTTCCTCTATATAAACCAAGAAAGTTGTTCCAGATTAAACTGAATGTGAAAAACATGATACTTCGTAATCTTTACACAAACAGACCACTTGACAGATGCAACCATATGAATTTGCCAGCATCATCCCATGTCATAAGTTTTCAAGGGTGGGAAAGTAAAAATAGGATATTTACTGAGAATACATTCCACCTAAAAAATGAGTTCATCTCATTTTAGTTAATAGAAACCACACATGGACATCTTTCAGCAAATGAAGATAGCTTTGGGAACCAAAGATTAATATACGTAGTTTAAATAAATTTTCATAACTAGAATCTAAGGAAAACCAACACTAGTAAATTCGTCTGAGATAATTGGTAACAAGAAGAAAAAGAATGATTTTTAAGTCCAATGGTATAACACCCCGGGTCTTCAGGGGCCGTGTAGGAACTCGGCTCTCGAATTTTCAGCTGCCACGAGTGTCCTAATAGGCTTCGGATTTTAATTACATTTGGATGATCTCATAAACAATGGAGAGTTTAGCAAGGCATGAAGCATAAGTAAGTCATAAAGCAATATCAAGTGCTACTAAATATAAAAATATCCAAACCACAAATCCAAAATCATCTAAATAGGGAATTAGTCTCACTCATACATGACCCAAAGTGACTAGAGCCCTGGCCCATACCCCGCGGTAGCCTGAACTCAGACTAGAAGGATCTGCCAAAAGTCTAGAAGCAGGGAAGCTCCTCTTCCTCATCCATGCTCACCCCGCTCAGCTTGTCGAGCTCCGCCTCACCTGCATCTAATGATGTATTTGGTTGGTGTTTTAAAACATCATCCTAGAGTGAGAGTGAGTAGGTAACTCAGTGGGTGCCATTAGTCATAAGTTACATCAAATAATAATTCCATGATGAATTTAATGAAAAGCATAAATTCATAAATCACTAACTAGTCTTTGTTAATATGTATGATGATGTCCTCACCTACAACACTCCCTCGAGCGACTTCGTCTCACGGTCGCGCATGACCAACACTCTCTCATTGCGACCTCAACTGCCGAGTCGCCAAATCCTAGCTAATGTGATACGTGAATAATGTATTAGCCGAGTTTTTAGTTAATTTCGTTCATCCAGCAGGTTGAGGAAACTGGTACACCCCGACGATATCAATGCCTTCATCCATTTGCGAGGCCATGACCCCTGAACATGCGAGGCCAAGACCCCACGATCCTTGATCCCATCGGAGTCCCCACCCCCGATTGCAAGCACGTGGGGAGTGCTGGGAAGCGGGATCGCTCATGGTCACTACGAGGAGGCTCGTCACCCAGCGTAGGCTGACAGCTCGGACGTAGTGTCCCATTCCACCATGCCTGGCTCACGAGACCGTGGATCAGTTTCTAGTTGTTGTCAGTGGGTGAGGGGTGTTCCAGGTTCCTAACAGACGTGATCAAACATGATTAACAAACATGGTTGGTCAGTCGGTGGACTAGACCGCCCAAGTTCAGACGAGCACACAACGCACGACATCGGGTGCAAGCAAGCCATGAAGTCCCGCTACTGTCGCCCGTTCGCGTCCGCCCAAATCAGTCGGACTAGTCACAGGACGGCCCAATCAACAGGGTCACCCTTACAATTCGCAGATTCCTGATCAACCCAGAGAAGAGGTTATATTCAATAACAATTATAAACAGATAAGATTCATACTCAAGAACAGATGGAAACAAACATGTGATTAATCAAAACATAAAATTTAGGATAAAAATAATGCAAACTACTCCTAGCAGCGGAAAAATAGTCATGTGTGCATGCGGTGTCGGATTTGCCAGAGGGACAAGGAATGTGCAAGTCATACATACTGCAAGGGAAAACAAACATACATGCAACAAGGGAGGATTCAGAAAATCAGATGCACAAACAACATACAACCAAATTTGCAGGTCTAAACAAGTTGGAGACAAATCAAACATCAAATTTCAGCATTTACATGTTAGTTAGACTTATCAGACATGATTCTAATCAGATTTTTCTCTAAGCTAATGTAACACCCTGAACTTTTCAATACCCAAGTATTGAAAGTCCTCGAGTGTTACCATGAAGTTTAACTTGATACGTACATGTGTACGATACCAACCTAGCTATCCTGACCTTACATCCATTCCTCGACATGAATCTATCCATTGGGAATGATCTCCATTTATAGATCAAGCCATCTGACCCTTGAATTTCAAAACAAGGTCATTCGTCATGTGATTTGACGTAAGAACTTTTCCTTGAACGGAATGACGAAGAAACTCCCTATCCATAATGATTTAGATATACGTTCTTTTGTAAGAATTGCTTAGAAATGTACCTATAACCATGTGGGGCCATTAGATCTCCCAAAACTCGTAAATCAGCAATAATTACGAAAATGTCATTAACCTAGACCCCTGAATTCTAGATCACATGGTTCCCACGATACGTTTCATGTGAAATTTTATACCAGGCCTAATTATCATAAATTAACCATACACGTCGAATTTCAGCCCTTAGATCATAGTAAATTAACTATTTGACCTCTACATCCATTCGTACAATTATCAGATCAAGATTCTGGCTCGTCCATCTTGTTTACACCATATGAATATGCTTAATCGACCATTAGAATTACAATCTGAGAAACTTACACATGTGAACAAGTTACTCGAATCTAACAGTATATGTGTCATACCCCTAATCACTCTAGAAATACACCTTATGACCATCCATTTACAAAACTGGTCGTACATCCACTGACATACATGGCCAGAGTGCTAACCATCAAGTCCCCTTATTATTAACAAGTCATCTGACCACCCATCATGTTTGGATTTGCCAAATGGGCCATGTAAACATCATGACAAACTGATCATCATGAAGATCTTAGGGTTTAGGTCCAAACTGCCCGATAACTTGTCAATCAAAGGAGTACAAATATTATTTTAGAATTTTGAAATATATTAGCCATTAAAAAAGAATCTTAGTCATCCTTGAGAGATCAAAGCTCAAATTTGGGCGATGGAAAGAGCGTGAAAAATAAAGATCACCTGTCAAATTTCATCACATTTGGACAGTAGACTCATGAGTTACGGATGCAGAAGTTTTAAAAAAGAAAAGGGGTAGAATTGTAAATATGGTAACACCACATGCATGGCACTATTTATGAGAGTTACAATTGAAGTTTTAATGGTGAGAAATCTTGTTACTCGGTGGGACCGTGCGGTCCACTTGATTAAATAAACTACTTCGTTTTCGACAGAGTGTCCTAAATTGATGTAACAAACCAGATAGATGGAATGGATCCTCCGAAAGAACATCACGAGGGACCCCACCTGATGTCATAGCCAATATACATCTATGTTACGTGTTTGGACAGAGACTAATGAGCATTTGTACAATAAACTGATTAAATGCGTTGTTGCCCACCTAGAACTTAGAATTTTCCTATATTTAGGTTCCTAGGACCCTTTTTCAACCGTCAGTGTTCAACTTCGAGGTGATCTGACCAGCAGACTAACTAGAATATACAATTAGAGCTAAAAACAAGTGAAAATTTGGTGTATGGCCCACCTAGACCGCGGACCTACCTCGTCATTGGTCAAGGGCTATGATGAGGCCTCCAAATTAGAATGGACAGTGTGGATTTGACACAATCATCACGGTGGACTCTACACAGAGCGCGTGCGCACCAAAACTACCTGTGCACGAAGTGCATGGGACGTCATCGGCTGGTTTGACCAGCGCTGACCAAGCCCCTTCGAAACAGGGACAAAAATCCCGCCAACACTCCCCTGCTTAAATTGACGAACATCAGCATCCAGTGGCCCACCGTGATCATCTTCTTAGATGATCCGAACCATCTATCATGTTTGGGGCAAGGCCTCGACGAAAACCCAGAAGTTTGGCACGTTGGAAACCCACGAACGTGTATGCAACACCAATCGCAAGTAGTGCCTACAAGCACAAAACATTTCAAAAAACGGAAACTTCTCCGTACGCCAGGTTGGCAATCCACGCGCCCTCCTTTCCTTACATCCAAGCCGCCCATCCTGGAGAAATCCAAACCGTCCAACCTACGGTGTCACTCCCTCAATGCCAGAGAGAGAAAACCATGACCGGTTTACTGCGCCAGTTGTTTGTAAATACCACCCATCAATGGGATACATCCGGGCCATTTATTCTCATCCAACGGGCTAGGAGAGCCAGGATATTCTATAAGGAGTACCTCTTTCCCATCCATTACAAGAAACCTTAGAAAACTTGCCATTTTTGTTCGAGCTAGAACCCACCAGCAAAACTCCTTTGGAGCTTCAATCCGTTGATCTCCCAAGCTCCCTTAAGCCTGTTTACATCATCCTTATGCATCGTTTTGAAGGAAAATGCGGACGTTCACGATCTGCCATTAATGGCGGGTCGTCTTCCCCGTTAAAAGCTCAGCTGGTCAGTTCCTATTATAGCCCTTAGTCTCAACTCAGTTTCTAGGTGGGCCATCTCTGATGTGGTCTATGCAGATTGGAGAAGGAAATAAATAAAGAAGCAGAAAGAAAAGGAGAAGGAAAATGAAGAGGACGAGAAGAGGAGGTTGCCCCACTCTAACTCGACTCACTGACGAATTCGAGGCCGATCATCTGGGGGTGTTGCTGGACCTCCAGCACATAGAAAAAGAGAAGAGAAGAAAGAATAAGAAGAGAGAAAGGAAAGAAAGAAAAGAGGAAGGAAGAAAAAAGAGTAAGGGAAAGGGGGCCATTCCCAGTCAACTCGACTCAGATGAAACTCGCTGAGTCGAGTTGTGTGAGTCAGGCTCGGATTCTGGTGTCCACATCTGGACCAGATCTAGAGAGAAAGAAAAGAGAATAGAAAGCAAGAAGAAGAAGGAAGGAAGAAAACTAGGGAGGGAGAGAGACACCTCGAGTCAACTCACTCAGCTCTGAGTCGACTCGCTGGGTCATGTGGTGTTGAAATCCAGTTGGATGCGGGTTCTTTTGCTGGTTCACCTAAGGAGAAGGGAGGATAAGAGAATGGAGGAGTGGTGGTTGTGTTGAGCCGGGTCAACTCTACTCAAACCGAGTCAGCCAAGATGAGTCCATCTTCTCCTTCCAGATTTAAATTATTTCAATTACAATTATCATCATTAAATAGTAGTGTTTTATTTTATCATTATTAAGCATTGCCATTGTTAGGATCATTAATAGTACATATGATTAATCATTGGTAAATTACCTATATCGGTCAATACATACAGATTTTCATGATTATATAAGAGTGTCTTAATCTTCATTCTTAATTATCATCATCAATAGAAGAACGTATTACTCTCATTACAATGACTGATAGTGTCACATTAATCAATATTAATTATATCGTTAATGTTGATAGCTTTGCTATGGTTACTAGATTAACATGAAAATTGATTTTACCTTAATTAGCGTACAAATCCAAACCTTAAGTTAAATATGGGTCAAAGTCCGCTTTATAACCTAGTTAGTGTAAATAAAATTGTAATTATCAAATAATAGTATTTTGTTTAATGATAAATCATAGTATCATGGCTAGATTCATTATTGAAAGTTATGGCTATTATCATTAGAAAATATTATCATTTTCCTTATGGGTTAGTATAATTCTTGTTAATATAATCATTAGTATTGGTCTTTATCCTTATTAGTGAAAATTTTAGTACAATTACTTGTATTACTTAGTAGGTTATTAGTAATTACAGAAAATATTAGATAATGTTTGAATATTTAAATATGAATTTGAGAACCATCATTATCAATATTGATTGATAAATACACCCATTAAGAATATCATTTTATCCATCGTACAATAATAAAAATAAAGATAATTTAGGATTTAAATCCTAGCATTTAGGCGTTTAACTAAACCTTAGAATGAAAATCCTAATTTTACACCAAAACCCTAAAAATAAGTAATCCGAACCCTAGGTTATAATCTCAACCATAAACAGTATGTAGAACATCGATCTAACCATACAACTCACAATTCGTGATAGGATCCAAGTCTAAAGGCGTGCGCTCTTCCTAATAACATTGGAAGGCAAGTTGACAAATAAGGTGATGATTCTTCCCCTTGAGCTTTCCATTTTTCCATTAGCTTAAGTTATAGTTTTTATTTTAATTTATAATTGATATCTCTATTTTATAATCACATATGTTAATCGTTGGAATTGAATTGTTATATTGCATGCTTAATATTTATCCTGCATATTTATCTCATGCTTGTGGATTATTTGTGGATTTATTATAAGATTTAAATTGGTACATTAGTGGAAAACCCCCACCTAGAAATGTACACCCATACTTGGGATGTAATCTGACTGGTTGTGATTGAAATGGACCTTCGACTTAGTGGTTATGGAGTGGTGGTCTAAATGGATCATTGATGTGGGCCTACCATCCAGGGTTGTTGTGTCTAAGTGGTTTTCAAGGATGGTATTTTATCGCATGGTCTTGATATTCACCTTATGTGGCTTATTTGATATTTGCCCTATGTGGCTTGTTTTGATATTGGTCATACGTGGCTATGTTTTGGTATTTTCTCTATATGTGTTTGACGTTTTATCTTGTGCAACCATGTGATGGTAAGCCCCATATACTGAATATGATTAGCCACTAGTCGATTGGGATCCATTTAACATCCCAAGGTGGTACCCTCATGAGCAAGGGATGGTGGAATGGGACACTATGCCTAAGTTGTCGGCCTACGCTAGGCTCTGAGCTCCTCGTAGTGACCCTTTAGCTTATTAAACCTGTTAGTTGTAAATGGACTAATAACGGTTGAGCTAATCATGCATTTTCATAGCATATGGTCTTTTCTGGGTGATTAATTATCCTTAGGCAATGTATACTTTATAGTCTTTTCCGGGTGATTAAATTCTCCTTGGGCGATCTATGTTTTATGGTCTTTTCCGGATGATTAAATTCTCCTTGGGTGATCTATATATTATGGCCTTTTCTGGATAGCTGGTTCTCTTCAGGCGTACCTTTGTGTATTTTTCCAGGTGACTAGTTCTCTTAGGGCGACCCTTTATTTCGACAGCGGGATATATGTGTATCCCCAGGTCGATGGTGCATTCACACATCCATGCATTTAATAAGACTGCATCATGTATTATTTTGTACGCCTTTCCATGTTTTTATAACTATGTTTACCTAATGTGACGGTGTGTAATCTTGAAGGGAATTCACACTAAGTTGGTCATTCATCCATCAAATATACAACCATACAGTTAGTACAGGTGGTTTAAGTATATGCAGGTTCAGACTGTTGAAGAGTCGTTATGATGGCCAAGGATGCGTGGTTGTACCTATCAAGGAAGCTGCACGATCTTGCGGCTTTTGTTTATATGTATTTCAATATTTTCTTTTATATTTCTCATGTATGTAAATCTCATAATTGTTATATTGAGAAATTGGTTGTATAAGTCATTATGGGCAACTCTTGTATATTTAAATAAAAAAAAATGCAAACTTCCCTTTTATGTTTGATTTGTCCATACTACGCTAATCTGTTTACTCTGATAGTTTATATATATATATATATATATATATATATGTGTGTATGTGTGTGTGTGTGTGTGTGTGTGTGTGTGTGTGTGTGTGTGTGGACTCTGGCTCTTTATAGGTTAACACTCGGGTTTTTGGGAAACGGGTCGTATACTCGGGTCCTAAAAAGTCGGGGCGTTACAGCTATACATGCACAACAATCTAACATCTATAATCATTAAATCTATCCTGAAACTGGTACTTGGCCACCTAAGGATAATGATCAACACCTTATGATGATCCGCTCGAATCGTGGCACTCCTAGGATTAGAAAATTAGAAAAAATGATTCATATATCAAATTTAGAAACAATTAGGTAAGATTCATGCAATTCATCTTAGAAAAACCTAAGTTGGGAAGTAAAATTTGTTTCTCACCTTCCAATCGTGAATGAGGTAGATTCGACGGAGGAAAATGATCGATGCTAGGGCTTTGATTGGGGGAAACCGATGAAGGGAAGCGCTAAAGCATCCCCCACACCTACCCTCTCTTCTTCTCTTCTTCTTTCTCTTTCTCTTTCTCTCTTTCTCTCCTTTGAAAAATGTAAATTTGTATGGGGGAGAGGGGGTGCCCAAAAGAGACCCTTATATAGTGTCAAATGTTGTACAAATGGCCCCAAGGGCTAAGTTTTTATTATACTAGCCTTATGGGAGAGCGTTTCTAACCTCTAGGGCTCATTATGGGGTATACATGTCATTATACACCATAGGATAGTTAGCCCTAACAATGATATATGTATAAATATGATCGGCCCGCCATTTGGATGTGTCAATCAATGGATATGATTAGGAGTTTGTTTAACGGTCACCGATGGTCGATCAGGGTCGCGGCTATACAGATATGAGTAGGGAAATATCATTAACTCATGCCTTGAGTTTGGTTGGGATTTAACGGTCGAAAAGCCACAACTTCACGAAAGAGCGAAAGGTCTATTTCACTTAAGTTTCAGATTTTGGCCTAGGAGATTCGCGCGTTGCAAGCACTTAGCTTTTGTCCCAATTTGAGTCATTTTAGGCACTTTCTTGGTTCGCCACCCGCGAAGGACGTCAATCCCAGCGAGATAGACATTATTCTATAGTTTTGGAACTAGTGGCCCACTAACGAGCGGTCTAGATCTTGTTCGGAAAATCGAGACATTTCTGGAATGAATTAGGTATTAAGATTTATTGTGCGCAATTATTAGGGTTTGGATTAGCTAACTTCATAATGTGGCCTATTCGCAACCAGTGAAAATGATGATTCGATTATAATCACTGTAAACTGTTGGTTCTTAGGTTAAAAGGATACTGGCTCAGTTTGGTTTGTTAATTAAGATCCAACCTCTAGTTATCTTGACTTTAGGTGGGTCTTCATTTAGTTGCGGTTGTCTTGATTAATCTGTGATAGGTCAGATAGATTTGGGTCCCATGTAAACAAATCATATAGCTAAACTCGGTGTTTAAGTGATCGGCAAGATTCATTGGCTTCCTACGGTTGATTAATTGGATTCATGCGGCTCTTTACTGGTAACACCCGTGTATAAACTAACATCGAGTGTTAATGGTCAGTAAGTGATAATATAAGTTAATTATATTAAAAAAAATCAAGGTTTTTTTTTTTGAAATCCAAAACAGTGAAAATCCAGGACGTTACAATCTACCCCCCTTAAAAAAATTTTCGTCCCCAAAATTGCCTAATGTTATTAAGTAAAGATATTCTAATTTGTACATCTAAGTTTTACTAATTTCATGTTCATATGTGTGTTAGGGTGTAGGCTAAATACACTAGCATAACTTATTATAGTCTACCCCCCTTAAAAGTTTTCACCCTCAGTTCACTTCAATTTTTCAAAAGAATTGTATTCGTGACGACTGTTCCCCTCTATCTAGAGTAAAAATTTAGGTATCATCTTCCCACTCTATCTAGAGTAAAATTTTTAGTTTTTAGTGTTCGACCAACACGGAGAGACGGTTGTAGTGGGCTTGAAACCGATACGTAGATCATCTACCTGACCAGGGTAGAAAGCTCGTTGTATCCCTTCCTAGTCCTGGTGGATCCTGGTCTTTTGCTCGATCAAAGCAGTGAGTCCGTTGGTAGTCACCCAGGATTGAGAATTGAGTCAAGCCGTGAATACTTCACAATTGTATGGTCCCGTTATTCCGTAGTCCGATCAACCTAAATGTTTGGGAAAAATCACACATCATTGAAAAGTTAAAATCTCCTATTTATAAGGTTGTCATTCGGGTCTTGTACAAAGAGTGTTCTCGTATTAATTAATGTCCAAATTAGTGATTAATAAATCTTTCACTATACTTATGGTCAAACGATTATCCTAAAAAAATTTTAAGGGCCTAATATTGTATCTCTATATTATTGTCTCGATCCTATGGCTAGTGCGTTATGAGAAAACCATGCTTGGGTTTTTTTAATTTCGAGAGAGAATAAAGAACTAAAAGTTGTAGGATATTTCAGAGGTTTGGAGGACTAATGACGCTAAGAAGGGCAAGAAAATGAAGGAGGAAGAATATCGTCTCCTCAATTTGGTACGAGCCTTAAATCCACAAATGAATGATGAACTCATTTTATTTTAATGAAGTTCGCCACAAATACGAACTTAGAGAGTATTAAACAATCAAACTCAACTCTACTCTAGAGCCGTAGTTCAACTGTACCATAAACTATTTGAAATATAAAAATATACTAAAAATAATCTAATTTAATTATACAAGATGATCCCTGGCATGATTAGAAGCAATTTCTAAAAAGACACAAAGTTCTAAAGCTCAAATATAAAAAAGATACGTCCAAACTATCAGCAACTTGAAGTTGCAGAAATTTTTAGTTTCAACCCATGTATTGTTCATAACATCTTTATCACATTTGGTTACTAAATTATTTTTATAATTTTTTTTGGTAATCCATAATTAATTTAACATTTATCTTACAAAATTTTATTTCATTTTAATCTCCATAAAAATTATAAAAATTTCTGGAAGTAACGGTTGTCCAAACCAGTGAATTTTGTATAATTTCAAAATGTCTCTTTTTGTTGTAATATTTCTTGTACTTTAGGTAACTGAATTATTTTAAAAAAAAATTATAATATTTTATAATTAATTTTAAAGTCATTCTACAAAATTTCATCTCATTTGGAGTTGTAAATAAATTATTAAAATTCTAGAAGTAACCACTGTTTGAAATTGATGATTTTTGGACAGTTGTTAAATCATTCTAAATTTAACTATATTATAATTTTTATTTTTTTAATTTTAATTTATTTTATTTTTATATAAAACTAGACTTATTAAGTTTCAATTTGGCTTTTGAATCACCTAAATCGTAGTTATATCGAGGGAGATATGATTTTTCAAAGTTGATATAAAATCTGTCCAAATTCCGGCTAGGGCAACGCCGAAAACTAGCTCCCCGGGCGGGGGCCACGCCACAGTCTGGCTCCCCAGGCGGGGACCATGCTGAAAACTGGCTCTCCGGGCGGGGTCCACACCGGTCGGGTGGGGGCCCCGCCGAATTCTGGCTCCCCGACGTAAGAACTTCCAACATGCATATCTCGTAAACTAGAATGAGTTATTCAACGTGCCATATATGAATTTGGAGTAGGAGAAGCTATTCTATTCAAATTATATGGTTATTTCACAAGATTTAATTAGTTTAATGGTCAAAAGTTCATTTTATTTATATTTTTACTATTTATGGTAAATTTTTGTTTAATTATAGTTCTTCGTCCTTGAACTTTAGGATTTGTGTCTAAAATGAAGGTAAGTAAAAAATTAAAAGAATAAAGTGGTGGAAGGTGAGATTTTTGAAGAAGATGGGTTGGAAGGGGAGATTCTAAAGGTTAATGGGCCTAGGAAGAAATGAGATTTGAACGATTATCTTAGAGAGGGGACTTCTCGTGGAAAAAGAATGGATTTGGAAGAGAGAGTTGACGGCGACCCTTTTTGGATTCAAGCGGCCATTCACTTGGTGGTCTAGGTAGGTCAGAAGTCTCTTAAGCTCAAGGCGGAGACGACTTGGCCCGTTAAAACTGAAATGAGAGTATGTCCTACCTCGGATCGGATTATCGGACTTGCAATGCACGTGTCTGGGGCAACGTGTGCTGCTTCAGCCGCTTAACTCCTTGACATTGGGTCATATTGCCTCAAATCTTCGAATTCTCAACTATAAGTGATTTAGATCATTGCTTATGACCTAGGTCCTTTCTATACCTGAACCTTAGGCTAAGACTTCAGTATTCAGATTAGCCAGATGGCTTGGTCCTAGGGTCCTATAAGTGTCGCTAAGTTCGATCGCTCCCTTCTACGTCAGCAAATGCGTTACGATGAGTTCATAATCCACAGCCCAATTTAATCCAAACCATTGCTTTGATACCATTTGTAACACCCCGGGTTTTCAGGGGCCATGTAGGAACTCGGCTCCCGAATTTTCAAGTGCCACGGGTGCCCTAATGGGCTTCAGATTTTAATTACATTTGGATGATCTCATAAACAATGGAGAGTTTAGCAAGGCATGAAGCATAAGTAAGTCATAAAGCAGTATCAAGTGCTACTAAATATAAAAATATCCAAACCACAAATTCAAAATCATCTAAATAGGGAACTAGTCTCACCCATACATAACCCAAAGTGACTACATCCCTGGCCCATACCCTGCAGTAGCCCGAACTCAGACTAGAAGGATCCGTCAAAAGTCTAGAAGCAGGGAAGCTCCTCTTCTTCATCCATGCTCACCCCGCTCAGCTCGTCGAGCTCCGCCTCACCTGCATCTAATGATGTGTCTGGTTGGTGTTTTAAAACACCATCCTAGATTGAGAGTGAGTAGCTAACTCAGTGGGTGCCATTAACCATAAGTTACATCAAATAATAATTCCATGATGAATTTAATGAAAAACATAAATTCATAAATCACTAACTAGTCTTTGTTAATGCGTATGCATGAGTTATGTATGATGCATGTCCCCACCCACAACACTCCCTCGATCAACCTCATCTCACGGTCGCGAATGACCAACACTCCCTCATTGCAACCTCAACTGTCGAGTCGCCAAATCCTAACTAATGCGATGCATGAATAATGTATTAGTCAAGTTTTTAGTTAATTTCGTTCATCCAGCAGGTTGAAAAAACTGGTACACCCCGACGATATCAATGCCCTCATCCATTTGCGAGGTCAAGACCTCGCGATCATTGATCTCATCGGAGTCCCCACCCCCAATTACAAGCACGTGGGGAGTGCTGGGAAGCGGGATCGCTCACGGTCACTACGGGGATGCTCGTCTCCCTAGCTAGGACAACAGCTCGGACATAGTGTCCCATTCTACCATACCCGGCTCACGAGACCGTGGATCAATTTCTAGTTGTTGTCAGTGGGCGTCAGTGGGCGAGGGGTGTTCCAGGTTCCAAACAGGCGTGATCAAACATGGTTAATAAACATGGTTGGTTAGTTGGTGGACTAGACCGCCCAAGTTCAGGCTAGCACGCAACGCACGACATCGGGTGCAAGCAACCCATGTAGTCCCGCTACCGTCGTCGGTTCGTGTCCGTCCAAATCAGTCGGACTAATCACAGGACGACCCAATCAACAGGCCGCCCTTGCAATTCGCAGATTCCTGACCAACCTAGAGAAGGGGCTATATTCAATAACAATTATAAACAGATAAGATTCATACTCAATAACAGATGGAAATAAACATGTGATTAATCAAAACATTAAATCCAAGATAAAAATAATGCAAAATACTCCTAGCAACGAAAAAATAGTCGTATGTGCATGCGGTGTCGGATTTGCCCGAGGGACAAGGAATTTGCAAGTCAAACATACTGTAGGGGAAAATAAACATACATGTAACAAAGGAGGATGCAGAAAATCAGACGCATAAACAACATACAACCAAATTTGCAAGTCTAAACAAGTTGGAGACAAATCAAACATCAAATTTCAGCACATGCATGTTAGGTTGACTTATTAGACAGGATTCTAATCAAATTTTCCTCTAAGCTATACATGCACAACAATCTAGCATTCATAATCATTAAATCATCATGAAACTGGTACTTGGCCACCTAAGGATAATTATCAGCACCTTATGACGATTCGCTCGACTCGTGACACTCCTAGGATTAGAAAATTGGAGAAAATGATTCCTATATCAAATTTAGAAGTAATTAGGTAAGATTCATGCAATTCATCCTATAAAAACCTAGGTTGGGAAGTAGAATTTGTTTCTTACCTTCCAATCGTGAATGGGGTGGATTCGGCGGAGGAAAATGATCGATGCTAGGGCTTTGATTGGGGGAAACCGATGAAGGGAAGCACTAGAGCCTCCCCTTCACCTACTCTCTCTTCTTCTTTCGTATGGGGAGAGGGGGTGCCCAAAAGAGGCCCTTATATAGTGTTAAATGTTGCGCAAATGGCCCCAAGGGCTAAGTTTTTATTATACTAGCCCTATGGGAGAGTGTTTCTAACCTCTAGGGCCCATTATGGGGTGTACATGTCGTTATACACCGAGGATAGTTAGCCCTAATGATGATCTACGTATGGATATGATCGACCCGCCATTTGGATGTGTCAATCAACGGATATGATTAGAGTCTGTTTAACGGTCACCGATGGTCAATCGAGGCCCCGGCTATACGGATATAAGCAGGGAAATATCATTAACTCATGCCTCGAGTTTGGTTGGGATCTAATAGTTAGAAAGCCACAACTTTACGAAAGAGCGGAAGATATATTTCACTTAAGTTTCAAGCCTAGCGAGACAGACATTATTCAATAGTTTTGGAACTAATGGCCCACTAACAAGCGATATAGAGTTTGTTCGAAAAATTGGAGCATTTCTGGAATGAATTAGGTATCAAGATTTCTTGTGCGCAATTATTAGAGTTTGGATTAACTAAGTTTATAGTGTGGCCTATTCGCAACCAGTGGAAACGATGATTCGATTATAATCACTGTAAACCGTCGATTCTTAGGTTAAAAGGAAACTGGCTCAGTTTGATTTGTTAATTAAGATCCGACCCCTAGTTATCTCAACTTTAGGTGGGTCTTCATTGAGTTGCGGTTGCCTTGATTAGTCAGTGATAAGTCAGCTAGATTTGGGTCCGATGTAAACAAATCATATGGCTAAACTCGGTGTTTAAGTGATCAATAGGATTCGTTAGCTTCCTACGATTGATTAATCGGATTCATGCAATTCTTTACTGATAATACCCGTGCATAAAATAACATCGAGTGTTAATGGTCAATAAGTGATAATATAAAAAAAATTCAAGGTTTTTTTTTTTTTTTAAAAAACTAAGGCAGTGAAAATCCAGGACGTTACAAATGGATAGACATATGAGATCTACCAAAGTAACTCTCTAAGGAAGTAAAGAGAAATTCATGAAGAACAATCCACAACCAATTAAGAGAAATTACTAGATTATATGACATTTTGAGTAACAGTAAAGAAAAATAGATGAGAATAACCATACCAGAAATCTATAACAAATCCAAGAGACGAGATCAATGAACTTCAAGTCAATGAAACCATGCTACGAGTAACCAACATATTTCCACAGAAAGCTTGGAGCATTAGGTTTCTAAAGTCAGTGAATTTGAAGTATAAAGAAGGAATCCAACTGCGCATATGTATCAGGTGATGGGGATTTTCTCCTCATTGCTGGTTTCGATGAAATCAAACCAGTTTCGATATCATCAATAATTATCAAATTTTTCACTGTTGGTCGCTGGACAGTTTTTGTCCTGTTTCGATATCATCGATGGACTTTAGATGATATCGAAGGCTATCATCGAGAGACCTTTGATGACATCGATAATTGCCGAAATTTTTACCCCTGGTCGCTAGACAGTTTTGGTCTTATTTCGATATCATCGAAGGACCGTCGATGATATCGAAGGCTGTCATCGAGAGACCTTTGATATCATTGAAGAGTTACGTAGATGCGATTGCGGAAACGAAGATTCTGTGGATTTTGTTTCCTATTTGGATTCTACCTCTTTCTATTCTTATATAAAGGGGTGTATGCGGGATTGGGGTGTATTCCAGGGTATTCTAAGGTTTCCTAAAGGTTTTCTAGGAGGGCTTAGGGCTATCAAAGGTGAGAGAGAGAGAGAGAGAAAGAGAGAGAGGAAGCTTGTGGAAGGGAGATTCTGCTTGTAGAGGTGATTTACTTCGCAGTCCATGTCTCAACGCTCTACGTCCTCGTGATTGGTGAGATCTCTTCGTTTTTCTTTTGTTCTCTTATTGTTTATCCACTCCTGCCTGAGTGAAGAAGGTTTGATCCAAGCGGTGTGTGCTTGTGATCGGTTGTAACGTTCTGCTTTATAATGGATTGTTGATCTGGACGAGGACCCATGGTTTTTACCTCTTTGAGGGTTTTCCACGTAAAATTCCCTGATGTTGTGTGGTTTATGCTTTGATTTATTTCATTACTTTATTATTCCATAATTTTGGTTTGTTTCGGGAGGCTAGATCCTAAGGTTTTGTGCAAGGCCCCTAACATCAGGAATCCGAAGGATACACCAAACCACAAAAATTAGATAAGAGTAACCATACCAAAGATCTATGGAAAACAAAAAACCAACAAATTCATTAACAAACTAGACAACAAATTTCATCCTCTAACTGTTTAAAAAGAAAACAATTCTTCCTCTATTTATAAACCAAGAAACTAGTTTCAATCTAAACTGAATGTGAAAAACAGGATACTTAAGAATCTTTGCACAAACAGGCCACTTGACAGTTTAAATGGTAGATACCTCTTGACAGACTACAAATTCCACCATCATCCGGGCTACAGATACAACTAGATGAATTTGCATGCATCTAACTTTTGCTTTGGTTGACATCTAAGCCTTGCATCAAGTAGGCAACCATGGAGATGACTTGATCAATCAGTCTTGTCAACTCATAAGGTAGGCCACAAACAAAAATTAATGGACTGTTTAAATGTAAATAAATTGCATTTTAGCTACATCCACATAGGGGGCCAACCTCATGTGTGGATTGGATTTCATACATGTTTAAATAAATTTTCATAACTGGAATCCAAGGAAAACCAACACTAGCAAATCCATCTGAGATCACTGGTAGCATAAAGAAAAAGCAGAATTTCAAGTCCAATGAATAGACATATGCGATCTACCAAAATAACTCTCCAAGGAAGTAAACAGAATTCATGAACAATAATCCACAAGAAATTCAGAGAAATAACTAGATTATAAGAACTATAGCCTTTATTTAAATTGAAGAAAACCCAAATAATCAAAATTCACAAATATATTCGGACAACCCAAAACCCCCATGATCAAGATATTGCAAAGAATCTAAGAAACAGAATCCAAATACCCTAAATCTGAGAAACAGTAAAGCGAAATAGAAGAAAACCCACACAGCCATACTCCTACAACAAATCCACCATCCGAGATCACTGAACTTCAAGATAATGAAATGATACACGAAAATACATCAGATGCGCATAAGAAAACTTAAAGCATTAGGAATAAAAGAACAGTATATATGAAGTATAAAGAAGAAATCCAATTGCACATATCTATCAGAAATCCCGAAGTCATGGCAGCCAGCCAGACAAGCTAAATGCATCTTGGAGGGCCTGTTTCGCCGGTGATGACAGGGGTACATCACACGCATGAAAATTCATCGTGGCCCTCTCAGATGCTACAAAAATAAACATTTTCTGGAACATGCAAGACCTCTGGACACTACACCAGGGCGTTTCATGCTCGGGGGCGAGGGAAAAAACCTACCTCAGCCCTCAGACACCATCAACTCACGATGGCAGCGCCCGGTCGATGAAAACAGCCATTGCGACCTGAAGGCAACCCTTATAACTAGATTTCGTGCCAAAAGCCCTCCACC
Organism: Magnolia officinalis; assembly: GCA_021015155.1. Classification (NCBI taxonomy): domain Eukaryota; kingdom Viridiplantae; phylum Streptophyta; class Magnoliopsida; order Magnoliales; family Magnoliaceae; genus Magnolia; species Magnolia officinalis. The sequence continues at coordinate 74,996,293 of JAJHSJ010000003.1, forward strand.
CGTCATCTCTCCCGCCAGCAAGAAACCCTGTGAAATCCCATCCCACAGTCTGTACGATGGACTACGGATGGACATGGGATGGGCTCGAGAAGGGATCGAATGACGTGATTTCTTCAGCGCGGGATTTCGTAATCCTTATTAGGAGTCCCGTCCGAATCTAGCGAAATCTGCAAGAGATATCAATTCCTCACTGCCCAAACAGACAACCATACGAAGGGGATATGATTTTACAATCTCATCCCGCCTACTCCCTCTTAAGTCGCCCGTCTAAACACGCCCTAAAAGTTTTCAATGACTAACGTTCAATTCCTACTTCTTTTTGTGGTGTGTCCATTGAGCTTTGGATCTACCTCAATTTTGGGCTCATGGTCTAAATTGATTTCACAAGATGAATGGATGGTGTGGATACAACACAGACATCATAGTGTACATCATAGTCATAGTGGGGCAACATACTTTTGTGGGTCAATGCACCAATGAGGCCTACACCATGCAATGTGTCTTCCAAATAGCTCAAACGGGATAATAACATGGTCAACAACCGAAGTGATTAATGTTACCCTTATTGCGGGGATCACACATATCCACGTTGTCCATCCATTTTTATAGCTTATTTGATTAAGCAGATCCAAGTCTCAAGTTGACCACACCACAAGAAACAGTAGTGATTGAATGATGATTGTTAAAAACTTTCCATGGGCCATTATAAGCAGATTCGTAATGTTTATTTATCATCTAACCTGTTGATAAGCTAAGGACCTAAATAAAGATAAAATATAAAGCTAATATTGATCCAAAACTCTTCTGGCCTATAAAATATTTTTAATGGCCATTTACCACTTTTCCAGTGTTGTGGCCCACCAAAGAGTTAGATTTACATTTTGGGATAAACTCCGAAAATGTGATGAAAAACCGGATGGGTGGCGTGGATATACAAAAAATTCATCAAGGTGGACCCCACACGGTAAGGGTAACACCAACTAAGATGTTACAGGGTAACACTGTCAATAGTATGTTCCCTCCTCTAGAAGGAAGCCGATTGGCTAGTGTACCTCACACCAGCTATATAGCTATTGTATTAACGTAAGCAAGTTCTGTGGGTCTGATCATGAGGTATGTATTATATCCAAACTGTCCATTTGGCTAGCTCGTCTTAAGTCTTGAGACGAAAAATAAGATAGATCTAACTATCAAGTGGACCACACTGAAAGAAGAAGTGAGAGATTGAACATCTACCATTGAAATCCTTTTTAGGGTCACAAAAGTTTTGGATCAATATGATTTTTTTTTCCTCTTCATTCAGGTCTTTGTGAACTAATGAACAAATTGGATGGAAAATAAACGTTACGGTGGGCCCTACGAATTGTTTAATGGTGAAAATCATTATCTCCGCTGCTATTTGTGGTGTGGCCCAAATGATCTTCGGATATGATTCATTTTTGGTATAATGCTCTAAAATGATCTCTAAAAATAGATGAACGGTATAGATATAATAAATACATCACTGTGGGGCCATGTAACTTTGATAGCCTTTGTACCGTTCATACATCGCACGACACGTACCTACAGCAGCTATATAGCTAGTGTGTGGTACACCAGCCAATCCGTGCACCGAGTAAACTCTGTGGGGCCCACCATGGATGTAAGTGCCTTATCCACGCCGTCCATCCGTTTTTTACAGATCATCTTAGGGAATGAGCCCAAAATTGAAGCATATCCAAAGTTAAGTGGACCATACCACTGGAAAACAATGTGCCACAGAAACCTTCCTAGGGCCCACAGTCATGTTTATTTTTCATCCAACCTCTTCATAAGGTCACGTAGATATGGATGAAGAGAAAAAACAAATATCAGATTGTCCCAAAACCTCTGTGGCCCCAAGAAGTTTTCAACGGTGACCCTTCAATTCACATTATTTCCTGTGGTGTGGTATACTTGAGCGTTGGATATCATTTAATTTTGTGCTCTTGACCTAAAATGATCTGGTAAAACGGATGGGCAGAGTGGATAAGAAATATACATTACGGTGGACCCCACAGGGCTTACTCAGTACCAACTGCTTCCCTACAGACGAAAACCTTTCTTAAGGAATTATTTTACTTTCATTAATGACCGCTATTCTTTTCTTTGAGCCGTTGATCACAGGCTATGATATTTCAATCTTGATGATGTTTTTTACGAAGATCCATCGGCTATGTATTTCATGGGAGCGGATTGGCTGGTGTACCACACACAAGCTATATAGCTGGTGTACGTGTCGTGCGAAGACTGCCGGCGCTCCTCGAGCCCTGAGTTATACGAGCGGTTAAATGAGATCAAAGTTACATGAGCCCCACAATTATTTATTTATTATATCCACACCGTTCATCCATTTTTCTAGATCATTTTAGACTAGTAGACAAAAAATGAATCATATCCAAAGCTCAAATGGACCACACCAAAAATAGGATAATGATTTTCACCGTTTAAAAATTCGTAAGGCCCACCATAACGTTTATTTTCCAACCAATATGTTAATAATGTCACAAATACATGGATGAAGACGAAAAACAAATTTCATATTGATATGAAACTTCTGTGACCCCCAAAAGGGTTTCAATGGTAGACGATAAATCCCCCACTGCTTTTTGCAGTGTTGTCCACTTGATCTTTAGATCTGTCTTATTTTTCGGATCAAGCCTTAATAGGGGCTCCCCAAATGGATGGATGGTTTGGATATAACACATACCTAATTATGGGACCCACAGAACTTGCTGACGTCACTACACCAGCTATGTAGGTGTGGTACACCAGCCAATCCGCTTCCGAATTTCATCTGATCAGCGGTCACTATCATCCAACATTGATCCGCATATTCAGCGGTCATTACTTGGATGCCGTTCTTTTCGTCGAGGAATTATAAGAATCGCGACCAGAGACTTTGCAAATATACTCGAGATTTAGGTAATAACAGGTGTGGCCCATGATCTGGTAATCCACACTGTTGTTATGTGGAGTCCCACTACAGATGGAATATTTCCCTAAATTATTCGAAGAAGAATGATCATAACCATCAATATTTGGAATTGAAATTGGATGGTTGTATTTCACTCATTGAAAACCGTCTATTTGTAGGAGATGATTGGAAGGTTGTAATTAGTTTATCAAGGTAGATTCCTTTTTGAGTGGCCTATCTATGGTAGAATACAACAAATCAATGGTCTGAATTACTCAAGCATGGGACCCACTTGTGCGATCTTTAAATCGCGTGTACTGCGAAAAGCCTCAAGTCGCGTGGCTGCAATTCCATCTTTTCTCAAGTGCCCTTCTTTTTGTTAGAGATGCTACGCCACTCTCCCGCGTTAGATTGTAGTATGATTCGTCTCACATGATGCGATAAATTTTAATATATTTTTTTAAATCTGAACCATTCATAATATTTATACCATCATAAATATTAATTTAATAAATATACAGATTATTATATTTTCAAATGGTGAAGTTTTGATGGTTTTTAAATATGGATGGTGGATAGTTTTAATAATCCATTTTTATCATAAAAATGATATAAGAATAGAAGATATTATTGTATTTTATGTAATTAAATATATGGGTCTGACATTACTAAAGGCCAAGATCTTGTTTAAACATGAACATATAGACAGCTTACGGATGGCTATTTTCCACGCGACTAAGCACTTAACCACGATTCTTTCCTTTTTGTAATAGAGGTTTTCTCGAATACATCGCAACGAATTGCTACGTAATACGTCGGGACTGTATCATCAGAATTGAGTTTCTTCTTAAATGATCCAAACCGTTCATGCGATTAATATTATATTGGATGTTGGATCAGAAGAAAACGCCTCTGATATAACGTTCTAAACCCTTGATTACTCAAATAATATGATAAACGCCCATTTTAAAAGAAAAAGAACTACATTTCAAAGTTTTAAAGTAATCCAATATGAGAGATTTATTAGTTAATCCACCTCAAAAGGTGAGATTAGTCGTATAAAGAGAATAGATCATTGGAACTCTTACATTGAAAAGATGAAGTCCCGACGCATCGTGCTGCAGTATATCCGGATGTACTCGGGGAAACATGTTACAACCATATACGAGTGGGACGCGGATTGCGTCCTATCCCCGCCCAGACGGTAATAGGATTACCGTAAATGAAAGTATTTTATCCACTACGTTCATCGTTTTTCTCGTATCATTTTAAGGTACGATTTTAAAAATGAAGTACGTCCAAACCTTTAGTGGACCACACAAAAAGAAGCTGTAGTGATAATGACACCCACGGTTGAAACCTTTCTAAGGGCCACCGTGATATTTTTTTTTACCATCCAACCTATTCATAAGGTCATGTAGACGTGGATGAAGTGAAAACACAAATATCAGCTTGATCAGAAACTTCGTTGGCTCCCAGGAAGTTTTTAATGGTGGACATTTAATCACCACTTTGTGGTCTACTTAAACCTTTTACCTGCCTCGTTTTAAAGATTATATTTTAAAATAATATGAGAAAAACGATGAACGAAGTTGATAAAACACTTACATCACTGTGGACCCCACAGATACTTACCCGGACGGATTACCGGGGGTGGACGCAATCCTCGTCCAAACGAGAGAGGCTTCAGAGAGGAGTCGGTGAGGTTGTGACTGTGGAGCCCATCTCGATGTATATGTGTATATCTACGCCGTCCGTATGTTATGTCCAAATCTCAGTTGGACCGCATCAAGGAAACAGTGATGATTGAACACCAACCATTAAAAACTTCACGTGGGCTACCAAGGTTTTGAATCAAGGTGATATTTGTCTCTATTTTTGTTTTTTTACAAGTCTGCGGGAGCACGTGAAGTTTTTAACGGTGGGCGTTAAATCTCCAATATTTCCTGTGGTGTGGTCCACATGAGATATGAACATGCTTCGTTTTTGGACTTATACTCTTTGATGAGCTGGAAAAAAAGATGTACGGCGTGGATATAAAACAAATATATCAAGGTGGGCCCCACGTCGTGACCTCACCGAATCCGCTCTCACCTGACACAGCTGCCGTACGGGTGACCTTTGCAACGCGGACTGCATCTTAGGGACACTGCTTCAGTGGATCACTGACTGTGGGGGCCACCTTGGTTTATGTGCCTTACATCCACGCCTTTCATCCATTTTGAAAGTTTATTTTAGAGTAGGATCCAGAAAATGAAGCAGATCGAAATCTCAGCTTGACGACACCACAAGAAATAACAATTAAAAACTTCTTTGGAACCACGCAGATATCAGCTTGATCCAAAACTTTTGTGGCTCATTAGAAGTTAGATCTGCTTCATTTTTGGGATAATGTCCTGAATGAGCTTTTCAAAACGGATGGACGGCGTGGATGTAAGAACATATATCATGGTGGGACCCACAGAGTGGGATTCAATAAAATCGCTTCCCTTTTACAAGGCAGTATTGAGAACATGAACGGTTCAGATCATCTTCTAAGATGCAATCGGGTGTTAAAAGCGAACCCGTACGGTACAGTTTTATGCGGCACCGTATCGCACGAAAACTGTCTTTCCAAAGGAATCGCCCTCTCTTGACGCCTGGTTTATCGCGATGGACTGATGCTTGACCACTTTCAACTACTCATCGCAAGCGCGCCGGGGGATCTTAATCAGTGAATCGAGATCGTCCATCCGGTGGGCCTTCCATGATATCCCACTGTAAGGAAAACACATATCTGTTCGTTTATGTCAAAGGGGTGCCACTTACCTCGAACAAATATTGAGAGTTGACATGCGTAGCCGAATTGATGAACCGTCCAGATGTCTCACACGTGCACCAGCAGCACCTGCCTTTCAGGTAGTATCTAGCCTTTGCGTCTCTCAGTCTATTAATCGATGCCTAGAGTCATTCAATCGGTCCAACGCTTTAACCATGACCCATTCCTGATAGGACCCACCAGGATGCCCGGTCAAGATGAACTGGAATCCTCTATAACATCCGTTTTAGGCAACATTTAAAACACCGAAGATTATTGGGTCCACAACGTTATGCATGTGAAATCCACTCCGTCCATCAGGTTCTGTCCTCCATTATAAAGCTTGGAGAAAAATCAGCGATATCCATCACCACTCAGATGGGCCACACGAAAGTGAACAATGAGGAAGGAATGCCAACCATAGGTTTGTGTGTTGGGCCACCATGGTGTCTATCATTCATCTAAACCGTTAATCGTGTATAAATCATAAGGATGAAGTGGGACTACAGAAATCATCATGATCCAGATATCAGGTGTGACACGCTCCGTGAACTTACAGGTTGTAAGAGAAGTTTTACATTGTTCCAATTTCTGTTGCCTGTAAAAGTTTCTTATCGGGATTATATTTTGTATCTACGGTTAAAATAAGTTTTCTCACCTGATGTACGGAGTTGATTTGTGTTTAAAACATGTTGGGACCCACACAGCTTGGGTGTTTTACCGAAGATTCCCTTCAAAGACTCTGCGGACAATGGGAGGAAGCCGAAAATAGCATAAACACAGGTTAATCGCGACGGACCAAAGTACAGGTTAGCTTCCGTCTTCAATCAACAAAGCATCTCTTTACTCTTCTCTTTAGTTTCTAATATTATTTTATAGCATTATAAGCTCCTCCAAACGCTCCTCTCTCTCTCTCTCTCTCTCTCTATTCGCCATGGATGAAGAGTATGATGTGATAGTGCTCGGTACAGGACTCAAGGAATGCATCCTCAGCGGTCTTCTCTCCGTCGACGGTCTCAAGGTCTCATCTTTCCTTCTCTCTCTCTCTCTCTCTCTCTCTCTCTCTCTCTCTCTATCCTTTTGGATATCCTTGCTTCTCTGCTAATGTCAGATTGGATGAAGCAGTTTGTATCTTATATTGATGATTTGGCATGCAAATCGAATTGGGTATTTCGAATTTACTTGTTGTGAGTCTTGATACCAATCATCTGATCAGATCACGCGTGATTTCCTCACATTTGTATGTTTTTCTCTTCTTCTTTGTTTCCTTTCTTTCTATCGGTAGGTTTTATGATTGAAAAGGAACTGAAACAAGCCCAAATCTTTCAGTTTGAAGTAGTTTCTGAAATGGGTAGTTCTTGCTTCTTCTTTTTTTTCCTTATAAATAACTTCAAATCATGCTGTTTGTGTTGAACACTGGCGATTTCGTGTTAATCTCGAATTGGGTGTTATAGGTTTTTTTTTTTTTTTTTTGGGTCTTAACTTCGATTGTTATCTGATTACAGCTAAAATGATTGTTGCAATTCCCCCCCTTTTCTCCCGTGATTATTGTAGCTTTGAATAAGCCTCAAACTTATGTGTTCTGATGTGTTTTCTGGAGTGGGTAGTCTTTGTTTCGATCCAAATCGACTTTAAATCATGGTTTCTTTGTTTTCAAAATTTGCGTTTTCAAGGCCTTATACAAAAAGGTACTCTTAGTTTCAGCTCATTTAGATTCGTATCATATGCTTTTGGCTAAATGTCGACGGTTTTGTTTTGAACCTTTAATGAGTTTTCAAGATTCATCTGTGATCAGTCGTGATCTTGCATTCTGATTAGAGTATGTGTTTTCCCACCTTTCTTCCGCTCTTTGTCCCCGTTGGTGAGTGTGATGGTTATCCTTGCTTTGAAGTAGTCCACCAATCAAGCATTTTGAAGGTTGATCTCAAATGGATAGTTTTGTTTCTCAATCATATCACTTCAAGGCAGACAGTTTCTGCTGAATATCAATGATTTCATGTTAAACTAGAAATGGATATCAACTTTTATTCATGATGAATCTGGACCTTGACTCGCAGGATCTGACTTTCTGTGCTTACTTCCAGTTGCTGACGCATAATAGTTGTAGTTTCTTTAAAAGAAGCCCAAATCTGTTTTTTTTTTTTTTTCACATTATTATGGAAATGAGTGTTCTTACTTTGGTTCAAGTTCAGAACATGCAGTACTACTGAATATGAATATGGGCATTTATGATTCGTGCGTGATCAGTCTTGATCTTGAAATTCTGTTGCATCACATGCAATTTACTTACACATTTTTTTTTCTTCTGTTCATCTCCCCATCCTCAAGGGTGATGATTATAGGCACTTTCAATAAGCCCCAATTGCACTTTGAAGTGTTTTCTCAAATGGTAGTCTTTTACTATTATCTATTCTGTTCGGATTGAGTTTAAATCACAGTGTTTGTACTAGATCAGTGACTATGTAAAACTTTAAATAGTTAGTTGAGTTCTGTTTGAAATGGTGTTGTCAATTCTCATGGTATGCAGAACTCTATGTTACCACTTTCTCCACCGTCTATTTCTCCTTTTGTTTAGTGTGGTTATTAGATTGCCATTTGTTAAGCCTGAAATAAGCATTCTGAGGTTTTTTTTTTTTGCCGTGCATAGTTTGATATATTGCAGTTGCCCAAGTTGTATATGGTTTTCCATTGGATGATATTGATTAGTTTTCTTGCGACCAATATATGAACAATGGAGTATTGGTGTTTTTTTTTTTCCTTCACATTTACAGTTCTTTATTTTATATCAGCAGTTGTTTTGTTGCCTGATTAGTTTCTTTGTCCGTATTGTTTATTTTATATTGGCAGTTGTTTGTGATATTCTTCTTCATATTTTACTCTCTCACTGATTGTTTCGATTGGATATAGGTCCTACACATGGACAGGAATGACTATTATGGAGGAGAGTCTAGCTCACTCAATCTCATTCAGGTGATAGCCGTGGGGCGAGCCAGAAAATTCTCATAATCATAGTTAATACAGGATTTAGGGATACAATTAAATATTTTGTTTCTATCCTTTTAACTTTTTCAAGCATTTCCATTTGCAGCTTTGGAAAAGGTTTAGGGGAAATGACAAGCCTCCTGCCCATTTGGGCTCGAGCAGGGATTACAATGTTGACATGATTCCAAAGGTTAGCTTCTTCACGTCCCTCTTGAACTCATTGCCTTTTAGTGATTGGTTTACATATTGACTCAGCTACTGCAGTTTGACTTTACATTGAATTCTGTCAGTAACTAAATGATGGACATGCCCTCTTTCTTCATGGTGCCACTGTATAGGCGCTCGTTCTCTATCCTTTTTAAGTTCCATCAAACTGCATAGAATAATCGATTGTTAGATGCTAAGACTCCTTTATCGTTTGACAGTTTACTCATGTACTTTAATCCTAGGGTTCATTGTGCTCAGTTGTTAAACATTTATCCATGGTGGTGGTGGCATGAGGCTTGCAGAACAGTGTTCAAGTGGTTGTATCCATCCTTTCAGTTTCTGTTCTATGCTGTTCAAGTGTCTCCTTGATAATATTAGTTTGCTTGAAGATCATAGCCATTGGCTGATGATGATAAACAGTGCTAGTTTTTTCCCTGTTCTAATTCCCCAGAAGAAGAAGCAGAAGAAAGCGAAGTACAGATTGGCCTAGAGTGTGAGCAAGTTTTTGAGCATTTTATTATAATTAGAAAGTCAGTTTGGGTGTTTTTTCCTTGAGCTAACCGCTTCATTTACCCTATTGATATCTTTTATTTCTGGATCACTTTTCATTTTTTTAATCATATGTAATGGAAAACAAAAGAGACCTAATTATTTAGTGGATAACATATCTATGCGCAAATGTCTACCAATCTGATCGACCCGGTTATCTTCTTTTAGGCATATTTGTTCTTTTCATATTTCATGTTTTGTTGAGGTTCAAACTCTACAGACTAATGGATATGTGCCACTATATCACTCTCTTTTTGGAACAGTCACTGGGCTGGCAAGCAGATATGTTGATAATAACACAAAAGTGCAAGCTTGCATTCATGCTTTCCTATTTGTTTGTTGGTGTCATTGATTTTCTGTGAAATTTGATATCTCTGGACTAGAATTCTCTAGATTTAGGACTCCTATATTGGATGAAATTAGAAGTATTTGTGGTGAACCCTTGGTATCTCAATTGAATTAAACAGTGCATCTGATGCACTTTTGCAGTTAATATTCAATAAAACTAGACTAGCTGACAGGTCATCTTGCTGAGATGGCAAGTGCTTGAATATTGATTTTCTGTATGATGAAGATTGTTTGAGTAATATTTGTTGGTCCAGTTCATGATGGCGAATGGTACTCTAGTTCGGGTTCTTATTCATACGGATGTTACAAAGTACCTAAGCTTCAAAGCTGTGGACGGGAGCTATGTCTTTAACAAAGGAAAGGTAACCCCATTTCTGTTCATTAAACTTCAAAGTGTTGATGATCTGTTCTGGCATCACTTCGGCTTTCAGCAGTTCTTACGCCTACACTTGCTGATCGTTGCAACAGGTTCACAAGGCTCCAGCAACAGACATGGAGGCCCTCAAATCTCCATTGATGGGCTTATTTGAAAAGCGTCGTGCTCGTAAGTTCTTCATCTATGTCCAAAATTATGTAGAAAATGACCCCAAGACACATGAAGGGCTGGACCTTACAAGAGTGACGACTAGAGAATTTATCGCGTATGTTCCTGATCTTTCACTTGCATATACAAAATTATTTCATATTGAGAATACTTTGTTATAATCATGGAAGTATCTACTATTAAGTTTTGATTTATGTGCCTTGAATTGAACAACTCACATTCTCACATGGATTTTTAAAGTTCAGACCAGTCTGTATGATTTTGTCATGAGGCCAGATCCATTACAAAGCATTGTAGGTTAAGCTTCGTACAATGCATTGTGTGGAGCCCCATTGTGATGTGTGCATGACATCAATCAGTGCATCATGTGCCCTTTCATGTTCTCCTTGGCTCTCAAAAATAGGCTGATCCGAAAATCAAGTGGACCATACCTTGTAAAATCATGCTCAAAACATAAAAAATCACATGGAGAGGCCCACCTTAGTTTTGGAATGGCCTGATGTTTGGGGTGTCCATTTACCTAGTTGGTGCATCCTCTGAAATATACAAAAACCTGTGGACCCCATATGCAATCTGGAAGGCTTCTAATGGCAGGTGTGCCCATCTCAACTGTTCCTTTTGGTGTGGGCACCTTCGTTTTGATTGGCCTTATTTTGGATGCCAAGATGATGTAGAGCAGGTCGCGGACAGTTTCATGGCCAAGATGGATCAGAAAAGGCCCGGTCGACGACAGAAGTGATCCGGACCGTCGGACCTTAGATCGGGCGTATCTCGCAATCCGGAATGAGTTACCTGACGTAAAATATATGATTTTGGGGTAGAGCAAGCTACTTTAGCCAACCAACCCAGCTACGCTGGGTTGCGACGCCCGGAATTGCAAAAAACCCCTGAATCGATGGTCGTTTCCCCGCTTTAATTTTATTTTTACTATAAATAGTAAGTTTTAGTTTGATTATAACTCTTCATCCATTGGGCTTTAGGAGTTGCGCCCAACATGAAAAGAGCTTAGAATAATTAGGAGAACGGTTTGGTGAAGCCAAATAGGACACTTACTATTTTTGGCCGAAAACCTTGCGCTCTAGTAGACATCACGACCGTCTATAAATAGTAAGTTTATTATTTATAGTAAGTCGCGATTTCTAGGAGTTTTAGTTGTAGTTTGATTCTGATTTCTTTCCCATTGCTTAGTACCCCTATTTAAAGGGTTGTGAACTCGTTTTTAGTAATTAATTAATCAAGTCCGAACTTATTAGAATTTATTTCTATTTCCTGCTTTCTTTCCTTGTGGATTCGAGAAGTCTCTGTGAGGAGTCCAGAGAAGCTCCGTGGATTCGGAGTAGTTATCCTCATCACGTTCATCCCTGCGTCAATTGGTATCAAAGAGAGGATTCTTCTCGGGCCGATGACAAACAATGAACGTATGAATCAAAATCCTGTGGACGGTGATACAGAGATTCGTTATCTTTCGGAAAGAATGGAAGCTTTTCACTGGGAGAGTCAATTGACCATACAAGGGCTGCAGGCAACCCTCGACCATCTTGCGGATGCGCTACTTCCGCCTCGAGCCTTAGGCGGTGCTCCACCACCCATGGTGGCTCCACCACCCATTGTTGCTGTACGACGCAACCCCGATTTCCGTAGAGTACTACCAGTGGCAAACCGTAGGGCTACACCAGATGATTCAAGTTCTAGCAACGAAGACCTTAATGAGGGTTTTGCCCGACGACCAATCCGTGGAGGCGATCACCTAGATCGTGCTGAAAGAGACTATCGAGGTAAGGCTGAACTTCCTAGTTTTAGTGGTTTATTACGTATAGAAGATTTCCTCGATTGGCTAGCCGAAGTAGAGAGATATTTTGATTATATGGACGTGTCAGATCATAAAAGGGTAAAATTGGTAGCGTTTAAGTTAAAATCTGGTGCTTCTGCATGGTGGGAACAATTACAACTCTCACGAGCCCGCCAGAACAAGGCGCCCATCTCATCATGGCCACGGATGAGACGTCTTCTTCGATCACGATTTCTCCCCAGTGATTATGAGCAAATATAATTCCAGCAATACCAAAATTGCCGACAAGAAAATCGAACTGTCACAGATTATACTGAAGAATTCCAGCGGTTGGCTACACGAAACGATCTGTTAGAATCTGAGTCACAGAAGGTGGCATGATTTATAGGTGGTTGCGACCGACAATTCAGGACCGAGTTCAGATGTACCCAGTCGGGACCGTGGATGAAGCAGTTCAATTGGCGGGTAGGGCAGAAACACAACTTGCAAGAGTTTCTGCTCGTCTCTATCTTTCAACTCGACCCCCCATGACGGGTCTCACGCAGGTTCCAGTGCTGGCATGAGGAAAAGATTCAGTAGGAGAACGTCCTCAACCTCCTACAACCGCAAACCGTGATACGGGGAGCGCCTCATCCAGACATTAACATATAGCACCCACAACAGCGGGCCCGAGTAGGATTTCAAATCCTTATGCTCGGCCAAGGTCGAACAATTGTTATCGATGTGGCCAACCAGGCCACTTATCAAACACCTGTCCTCAACGTCCCGCAACACACTTGACTATAAACGAAGAGGGCACTGAAGACGAGGCCGTAGAAGAAGACCATGGCTATGATGAACATGAACAAACCACTTAAGAAATAGCAGATGGCGATGAATTGACGGGCGAGGATCGTGACGAATTTCTAGTTGTGAGGCGATTACTGTACACCCCACGAAAGGAATTACATCCACAGCGACACAATATATTTCGTACTCGGTGCACTGTCAATGAAAAGGTCTGTGATGTGATCATAGACAGTGGTAGTAGCGAGAATATTGTCTCAAGAGTGATGGTGGACAAGTTGCGGCTACCAATGATGAAACATCCTTCCCCATACTCAATTGGCTGGATAAAAAGGTGAATGAGACCAAGGTAACTGAACAATGCACTATCTCATTTTCAATTGGTAAAAATTATAAGGATCAGATGCTTTGTGACGTGGTCGACATGGAAGCTTGCCACATGCTACTCGGTCGACCCTGACAGTCAGACCGTAATGCGACCCATCGGGGATGAGACAATGTTTACGTATTCGTCAAGGATAGTCGAAAAATAATCCTTGCCCCTATGACACCAGAGAACCACCCTGAAGCTTCTAAAGTAGAGGGGAGTTCCCTCTTGACCATTCGGAATTTCATGGAGGAATCTAAGGAAACCGGCAAGGTATACGCTGTAGTGGTGAAGGGCAAGGAAAATGAACCCTCAAACATCCCTCCAAGTTTAAGACTGTTGCTAAACGAATTCAAAGAAATTTGGCCTAAGAATTTACCTGATGGATTGCCCCCCATGAGGGACATCCAACATCACATAGACCTCGTCCCTGGGGCTAGCCTGCCCAACCGCCCTCATTATCGGATGAGTTCGAAAGAGTGTGAGATACTTCAAGGGCAAGTGGAGGAATTGATCCGTAAGGGTCTCTTGAGAGAGAGCATGAGCCTATGTGCCGTACCAGCATTATTAACGCCAAAAAAAAAAATGGAAGCTGGCGCATGTGTGTCGACAGCCGGACAATCAACAAAATTACCATCAAATATCGGTTCCCAATACCACGGTTGGACGACATGCTTGATATGCTAGAAGGGGCCAAGGGTACCATCAGATTCGTATCTGACCCGGTGATGAGTGAAAAACGACATTCATGACTAAGGAAGGGTTGTATGAGTGGCTGGTCATGTCCTTCGGCCTATCGAACGCACCAAGTACTTTTATGCGTTTGATGAATCAAGTGCTAAAACCGTTTACTGGCCGATTTGTGGTAGTATATTTTGATGACATATTGATATATAGCCAGGATGAGGCGGAGCACAGGAAACATCTCAGGCAGGTGCTACAGGTCCTACAAATTAACAAGTTGTACCTCAACTTGAAGAAGTGTAGTTTTTTAACTGACAACCTTTTGTTTCTAGGATTTGTTGTAACGTCCACAGGCATTCGTGTGGACGATGAAAAGGTGCGAGCTATTAGGGAATGGCCGATCCCGACAAACATTCATGAGAGGTGAGGAGTTTTCACGTGTTGGCGACTTTCTATCGCCGATTTGTGCGAGATTTTAGCACCATAGTCACGCCTATAACAGATTGCATGAAAAAATGACCGTTCCAGTAGACCGATAAAGCTGACAAGAGCTTTCATGAGATCAAGCATCGTTTGTCTACAACATCGGTCTTGATGCTTCCTAATTTCGACAAATTTTTTGAGGTTGAGTGTGATGCTTCATACGTCGGAATTGGAGGAGTATTATCACAGGAAGGCAGGCCAATAGCCTTCTACAGCGAGAAGCTTAGCGAAGCTCGAAAGAAGTGGTCGACTTATGAGCTTGAGTTGTACGCAGTTATTCAGGCGCTGCAACATTGGCGGCATTATCTGATTCAAAGAGAGTTTCTTCTGTACACTGACCATCAAGTATTAAAGTTTATTAATAGTCAGACTAACGTGAATCGTGTGCATGCTAGATGGGTTGCGTTTTTACAGGAATTCACGTTCGTTCTGAAGCACAAGTCAGGGCAACAGAACAAGGTGGCTGGTGCACTTAGTCGTCGTGCATCACTACTTGTTACAATGAGCAACGAGGTGGTTAGCTTCGACTGTCTCAAGGAGCTGTATGCCGAGGATAAGGACTTCAAAGATTCTTGGATGAAGTGCCAAGGAGGTCACCCCAGTGACCTTCATATACAGGACGATTTTCTCTTCAAAGGAAATCGATTGTGCATCCCCCAAAGTTTTCTGAGGGAGCGGATTATTCAGGAGCTACATGGAGGTGGTCTCGGTGAACACCTTGGGCGAGACAAGACGCGAGCTCTTGTGGAAGGGCGGTATTACTGGCTGCAATTAGTACGTGATGTGGGAAAAGCCGTATAACGTTGTCATGTTTGTCAGACCTCCAAATGACAATCTCAGAATACGGGCCTCTATACCCCGTTGCATGTGCCTGACGGTCCTTGGGAGGATTTATCAATGGACTTCGTGCTTGGTATTCCACGAACACAACGCGGTATGGATTCGGTGTTCGTGGTGGTAGATCGTTTCTCTAAGATGACACACTTTATCCCATGCAAGAAGACCCTCGATGCAACACACGTGGCGAATCTATTCTTCAGGAGGTCGTACGGCTACACGGGGTCCCCAAGACCATTAATTCTGATCGTGACACGAAGTTCATTAGCCACTTTTGGCAGACTTTGTGGATTCGATTCGATACACGACTTCAATTCAGCAGTGCTTACCACCCACAGACTGATGGGCAGACCGAAGTTGTGAATCGCATGTTGGGAAACCTCCTTCGCTGTATTTCAGGAGAAAAACCGAAGCAATGAGATTTGGCCTTGTCTCAAGCAGAGTTTGCATTCAACAACATGGTGAACCGCTCAACAGAGAAATCACCATTCCAGATTATCTATGGACGAGTGCCTCGCCACACACTTGACTAGGTCCCTCTGCCCAAGCACCCAGGCAAGGGCATTGCAGCAGAACATATGGCAGACAAGATCATGGGCATCCATGCGGAAGTGCAGACCAAACTACATGCCTCGAACGAGAAGTACAAGGAACAAGCGGACAAGCACCGACGACAAAAAGTGTTCGAGGTGGGCGACCGCGTTATGGTTCATCTGCGCAAAGAGAGATTTCCGATCGGGACGTACAACAAGTTGAAAAATAAGAAGATTGGACCCGTCCCAATCATTCGAAAGATCAATGACAACGCTTATGTTGTTGATCTTCCAAATGACATGGCGATCTCATGGACTTTCAACGTCGCGGACCTGACCGAGTATCATGAACCAGCGCAGGATGAGAACTCGAGGACGAGTTCTTTTGAAGTGGAGGGGACTGATGTAGAGCGGGTCGTGGACAATTTCATGGCCAAGATGGATCAGAAAAGGCCCGGTCGACGACAGAAGTGATCTGGACCATCGGACCTTAGATCGGGCGTATCTCGCAATCCGGAATTAGTTACTTGACGTAAAATATATGATTTTGGGGTAGAACGAGCTACTTTAGCCAACCAACCCAGCTACGCCGGGTTGCGACGCCCGGAATTGCAAAAAACCCCTGGATCGACGGTCGTTTCCCTGCTTTAATTTTATTTTACTATAAATAGTAAGTTTTAGTTTAATTATAACTCTTCATCCGTTGGGCTTTAGGAGTTGCACCCAACGTGAAAAGAGCTTAGAATAATTAGGAGAAGTTTGGTGAAGCCAAATAGGACATTTACTATTTTTGGCCGAAAACCTTGCGCACTGGTAGACATCACGACTGTCTATAAATAGTAAGTTTACTATTTATAGTAAGTCGCGATTTCTAGGAGTTTTAGTTGTAGTTTGGTTCTGATTTCTTTCCCATTGCTTAGTACCCCTATTTAAAGGGTTGTGAACTCGTTTTTAGTAATTAATTGATCAAGTCCGAACTTATTAGAATTTATTTCTATTTCCTGCTTTCTTTCCTCGTGGATTCGAGAAGTCTCTGTGAGGAGTCCAGAGAAGCTCCGTGGATTCGGAGTAGTTATCCTCATCACGTTCATCCCTGCGTCACAAGAGAACATGAGGGGCACACTTGATGGACGGATGGGATGTCATGCACACATACAAGGAGCCCCGCACAGTGCATTTTGGGTTAAGCTTAACCTACAAAGCTTTATAGTGAATCCAGTCTCCTAATGTAATAGGTTGTCAATTGAGAGCTATCTGCATTTTATTGCATGTTCTCAGGGCAGATCTCTGCTAATTGTTTTTGCTTGTTACCATCACAACATCATTTTTCTAAATATGGACTAGATTATTGCAAAAGAAGAGCTAGAAATTCAAGGAAGAGAGCTAGAAACTTGGTATAGAGGTTGAGTATCACCCCAAAACTTAAATTCAGTAAAGAAAGACTGTTCACTAAGTTTATTATTTTCTGTTGGAAAATACTTTAGAATTTAATATGATTTCTGGCACTCAAATCTTCCACGTCTTTTGTTTTGAAAACTTAACCCGTGGTGAATCTGTTATAGAAGCCACTAGTGCTCTTTGTTCTATGCGATAGTTAATTGCTTTCTCACATAATGGGTTTTATGTCTGCTGTTGAATGTTTGTTGTGCCCTGTAATCAGTTTTGAAGCTCATATAGACATTTCTCCCCTCACAATTTGGTTACAGTTTTCACATGTTTGCATCTCTATTATTCAAGTGTCAAATGTATCAAACACCCTGTTTCCTTCCTGTTACAATCTGGTATCCTTTTGGCAGAAAATATGGTCTCGATGACAACACCGTAGACTTTATTGGCCATGCTGTAGCACTTCATAGAGATGACCGCTATCTAGATGAACCTGCATTGGATACTGTGAAGAGAATGAAGGTAAGAGACCATTGGAATTCTTATGCTTTTGTAGAGATTGAGATCATGTGATGACTTTTGCTGCTTCTATTGACTTGTGTTCCCTTTAGCTTTATGCCGAGTCTGTTGCACGGTTTCAAGGAGGATCGCCATACATTTATCCGTTATATGGCTTAGGAGAGCTACCACAGGTCTGTTTCGGTGATCATCCATATAAAGGCTAATACTGTAAAGGTTCATCCACTTACCTTGAAGCGGCTGTTTCAACATTTTTCAGGGATTTGCACGCCTCAGTGCTGTTTATGGTGGAACCTATATGTTGAATAAGCCCGAATGCAAGGTAATTTTTTTAAAAAAAAAGTTCTTGCCATGTATTGCTGTCTATAATTCATAGAGAGGGAAATCTCAATATTATAAATAATATTGTTACCACACTAAGTATCATACCTTTGATTGGGAAATACTCATTGAGAAATCAGTGGGAAAAGAAAAAGAAAAGAAACGAAAATGTAATAATTATCCAATGATGATTTCCATGAGTACTATTGAAATATGGATGCTCATGGATAGTTTTAATGGGTCTCGTTTGGATAGCAAGTGGAAATCTCATATTTGTGAGACAATAATGATCACCTCGTATCTTATCTGTGAGAATTTGATCATGGAAAAACGCTAATCATTGCTATGTGGAATCCTCCATTTTCTTGGCTATCCAAATGCCTAATTTGGTCTTACTGTGGAGGCTCTTGCTTTGCACTTCCCTTTTCCTTTTTTTTTTCCCCTCCTTTTTGAGGGGAGGCTGATATGAAGTGTGCTTGTATTGAATGCAGGTAGAATTCAATGAAGAAGGAAAAGTTTGTGGAGTGACATCAGGAGGGGAAACAGCTAAATGCAAGAAAGTTGTTTGTGATCCTTCATACTTGCAAAACAAGGTACTGGCTTTCCTTTTCATGTCAGCTTGTTTCCTGGGAACCCAGTTATGATTTTGACTGATTAAGCTATCCAAAGATTTTCTAGTTCGGTGCATTATTCAAAAACTTGGATTTGAACTAGAATTTGGTTTCAATTTCTGAGTTTGATGACCTGGTCATGACTTACTGAAAAACTCGCTGGTTTTGTGAAATATTGAGACTGGACTCAATGCTGGGAACCAAACCGAACCAAGCCAAGGTGCTTTAACTGAGTTTCGTGTTAATCGGCGAGTTTGAAGAATTCATGTTGAGTTCAAACCAAGCCTAGTTTTTGTTAATAAGAAACTTGAAGCTTGAAAAGACTCAAAAACTCTTTTACTGAGAGGCTTCCAATCATTGGAACAGGTTAGGAAGGTCGGAAGAGTTGCAAGGGCGATTTGTATCATGAGCCATCCCATCCCAAACACCGACGATTCTCACTCAGTGCAAGTTATTCTGCCCCAGAAACAACTGGGACGAAGATCTGACATGTAAGTTTTTTGACGAGGGGGCTAAAAAATCAGAATTCAAGTAAAAATGTGGTCATATCTTTCTTTTCCTATCAACACCCATGAAAGTTTAGATTATTTACGGTCGATGTATATAGATGGAACCGATTTGCCAAGCTGACACCAAGTAGCTGGGAAAAGGCTATGATGATGATACAGATGGGGGAGATAGGCTAGCCCCACAAGCCCCTCTAGATGCTCTACCCGTGCAAACCTAGCAAATGGGCAGGATGTCTGAGCCCTGTTTCAGGTGGTATCCAATTGTATTGATGATGTGTTCAAATATCGAGGCTGTTCAGCCACCAGGTAGGCTACACGTGAGAAAGCAAGAAAATCTGAGTTCTTTTAGACCTTCTGTGCACACTTAGGGCTTGCTTGATTGTTAAAGATCATGAGTTTTATATGGATGGCCTGTTCAAATATTCTGGCTGTTTAGCCACCAGGTAGGCCGCACATGCAAGGAAACAAAGAAAAGCATAAAAGTTTTTGTAGACCATCCATAGTTTTCACACATCTGTGCCTTACCTGATAGTTAAAGATCCTGAATTCTGTCAAAATTATCTCCAGTGGGTTCCACTTGATAGGCAGCTTGGATCTCCTACACATTTCAGTTTGGCAAGTCTGGTGCATGTTGAGGTTGGGGTAGAAAACCTCATACATGGGAACAGTGGATAGTTATAATGCATTTCCTGTTTTGCCCAAACAGGTATCTGTTCTGCTGTTCATACTCTCACAATGTTGCTCCTAAAGGCAAATTCATTGCATTCGTCTCAACTGAAGCGGAGACAGATCAGCCCGAGGTAGAACTAAAGCCAGGTATCGATCTTCTGGGTCCGATCGATGAGATATTTTTTGATATTTACGACAGATACGAACCTGTCAACGAACCATCTCTTGATAACTGCTTTATCTCGACGGTGAGTCTCTTTAACTTTGTGTTTTGCCTTTTATCTGACCATTGCTCATCAATCCTGATGCATACTGATGATTCCCTGGACATCGACAGAGTTATGATGCCACGACACACTTCGAGTCGACTGTTATGGATGTGCTTTCCATGTACACAATGATTACTGGGAAGGTAATGTTTTGTTTTGTTTTGGTTTATATATATATATATATTATTTTGCTTAAGCAAAGTGACAAGCATTGCAAAGTTTATTTGGCTCACTAGGGACATGTTTGGAATGTTCCATGATTTCTGTCAAACACAAATAGTAGGTGTAAGCTGCATTGATTGAGAATGCGATGACAACTCGTCTGATCCATTGTCATTGCATTCTCATTTTTGGGGTGTGCGGACAGGAGAAATTGGCACATGCTGCCGTCTGCATTTTATGGATGCCCTAATTGTCTCCACTTTTGCAAAATGCGCATGGACCTAGCCAGATTGGATCCCATTCCCATTCTGGCGCACATGCAAATGTTCTCTCCACCTTGATCAATCTGGAGCTGGCTTGAGGAGCTTCCTGACTATAAATTGAGATATAAATTAACTATCGGACTTTAATGCTTGATTGCAGATTGCATTTGTTCATTTATGCATTCTCATGAGTTTTTTTTTTGCTTGTGAGCAGGTTGTCGACCTTAGCGTGGATCTAAGTGCTGCCAGTGCTGCTGAGGAATGAGATGTCTAGCCAGTAACAGCTTCTTAGCTTAGCTTTTCCGTAATTTTATAAGATGGTCTTGATGTGATATTATGTAATGGGCCACCACTTGATGAGGGCTGGTTTCTTTAAAGATGGTTGTGATTTTTAATTCTTGTTTAGTTTCTTTATTGAGCCTGACATTACCATCTAAGGAGCTGGTGTGTGTGTGTGGGTGTGTTTGTTTGACTTGGAGACTCTGGACCAGCTCATCCAGTCCTGAGTCTTGAGTTGGGACTCGTTCAAGTTGGGCCCAAGTCACCCTCGATTCTCAATCCCAACTCGCGGTGCCAAAACAGATCGGACTCAACCCTGCTCGTCAATCCATGCCCCGACTGCTTGTTTGAACAATATGTTTGGATTTTAAGTTTGTACAAGTGGGGTTGTTTGGTAGCAGTTTTGACTGTGGATATTACAGGCTTTGCTGTGGATGGCCCATGAACTGAAAATTCCTAGACCGGGAGAGATCCTAACCATTGAATCTGTCCTTTCTCTGTTCATTGGCTACCAATTGAAGGGTCAGGATTTTCCCATCTGGAAGGTTTTGGACTCATGAGACCATCAAGAATGGGGCCAATGTTATTAGAGGCTGAGTCGTTAATTTTTTTTAGTTGTAAACACATCATACACCTGAAAAGAGTTTATGGTGTAATCTGTTTACATGCCATTCGGTTTGGCTTTTAAGTGATAATCTGTTTCCTAGTAAACAAATTGTGTTTGGCTAGCCTGTAAAGCGTTTACAATGAATAAAGTAGGTATTCATACCATAGAGCTTGGGCGGTGAACCTTCCAAAATCTGCAAATCACATAAGAAGGTTTGAATTTTTTAGAGCCCTAAGAGAGCAATAAAGCATGCACACACTAAACATATTAGATGTCTTCCACCCATCACAGTGGGCCACGAATGTAATCTAGAAGTTTTTAATGGTAGACTTCTCTCATTTGGTCTATTTGATAACGGATGAGCTGTTTTTTTAGGGCTAGAGGAGAGCATCAAGGGAAGTACATGATGGAAAGATTGGATGTACCATACATTATGGTGGGCCCCACATATCATGAGCGTATATTAACTAGTAATTTGAAACATGGTTTTTTTTTTTTTTTTTAAATAAATTATTATTTTAAATACCAGGTTTCATATTATAATTAGATTAACTGTAATCCCTATACAAGCATCCAAACGACTCCTTGGGTTAAATGAGCCAGGGCCTCACATGTACAAGCCAAAAACCAAGCAGCGTAGAAACTCAAAAAAGACACCTTCCGAGTTGAAGAGATGCTAGGTGGTTAGCGTGAGAGAAATCCAAGAAGAATTTCCGTGGACCCTATATGGCATGTGTGAAAGGAACAGCCCATGTTTCATGCTAGAATCTTATCTGCATATGCCCTGTACCAAAAGTCGTGCTGGCCTGCTCATCAGGTGGGCCACACTTTTGGGTTAATAAGGCACTACTGGTTTTGATCATTTTTATACTTGTGTGAGTTATGTAATTGATGGATGGACCTGATTTATGGGCCAGGGAATATGTTGAGTTGGCCCCACCTGACGAGTGGGCAAGATATGATTTAAATGTGCATAAATAAAGCTTGCATGTATTATACAAAGTGCTACTATTATAAAAAGCAATACGCCCAATTCAAATCGGTCTTCTCTTTGTTTCTTTAATGGTTGAGATGTCCATTTTCTACTTGAAAAAGCATTGTTGTAGAGAGCTTTGCTAGCACAAACACATCTGATTAAAACATAATGCAGGCCCTACCACGTAGAGCCCGGCCAAAAAATATCAGCTCAGAACTTTCCAGGTCAGCCACAGATACGTTGATTCTAGACCCTTTTCAGGTTTTCTAAACCGTCCATTGTTCTCTCACGTGTGGTCATGTACACGGTGAGAGAGAGAGAGGGAGATCCATGTTAGATGAACCTGTATAGTGAGTGTTTTGGGCATCTTGATTGCAATTTGTGAAGTCCTTAAACCATCAATGAACTTCATCACAGGGATCAGAAAAAAATTGTTAAGAGGGCATTCTTTATTCAACTTGAGTCACCGCACTGAGCTAGATAAACACTCTTGGCAAGAACATGGAAGATCATCCAATAACATCTGAAAACCTCATTCAATTGCATCAATTAGAACTGTTGATGATGGGGGAGCTTGTCGAGCTTGTAGCTCCCAAGCTTAAATATCACAAAGTACCGCCATGTCCAGGACCATCATCATGAAAACCATAACCGAAATCAAAAGCACATTTTACTGAGATCAATGTAGTTATATGCAAACCTAGAGCAATAATATGATGAACCAAGTCTCCAGGACCTATTGTTAAAAGTAGTGAACTACTATTCTCATTATAATTGCATTCAATGAGCTGGGTAACCACATGCTTCGACCAGTTTTCTTAAGCTTGCAAATTCTGAGAGGGCATTTCTTAGATGTATACCCATCAGGGATCTTGTATAAGCTTCTAGTCAATTGACATCAAGCAAGAAAAAGAAGAGGAAGAGTTGAAACTGCTGTGTGAGGTCAGTGCTCATTTCTTCAATTGGTCTAGAAAATCCCGTTATCTCAATTCCTGCAATACCTTCTCTTTTCTTGCAACAAGGCAGGTCTTGTGTCTCCCAATAGTGCCAGATATGTTCTGACATTTTATTGGTACAATTTAGGTGCTCCATGTTCACTGATGATTTTGAAGAATGCCATGCGAAACAATTCAATGCGCAAAACAAAGTGGTGTTACATGTCTGGGTTGGCCTCCTCTGGCACCACAGTCAAAGTCACCATCTTATTATGTGCTCGTTTCACTAGCACTTTCAAGGGCATCCCGACCTTGTCCCCCATTATTTCGATGATCTGCAAAAACGAAAAAAAGAAGAAAAAAAAGTATTGTTTTTTAAGGGTGCTGAATTTCAATAGCATGCAAAGGCATGGGTGTGTGAGATTGCATCACGTTCTTTTATCATGGTTGGCACTTGTATTGATGTTTAACTGACAAATATTAGAAGCATATGTACAGGGGGAAATAATCCCATCACACCCAGAAAGCAAACACGTGATTGGAATCCCAATACAATTAGATGAGTTCACCGAGCATCAAGTGTCAATGAGCATGCACATGCTATCGGCTGGGAAGAAAGCAATATGGCATACCTCATTGATGCTTCCGACAGGCTTCCCCTCGAATTCAATGACAACATCACCCGGGCGGAATCCGGCATGGTCAGCTGGAGACCCTGGAGTTACCTGGTTGACAGTTTGATGTAAACATATAATCATGCATTAATATGTGCCTACGCGCATAGCCATAGACACAGCTGTGTACGTGCACAAATACAAGAGTGGATGCATCCAAAGTTGCATATCTATAATACAGTCTGCTTGTTTACAAATGACTTCCACAGTAGCACTTAAACAATGTGATATAGGTTCTGTCATATGACCCAAGAAGTCAGAACAATACGACAGGCTTACCATAGGTACGAGGACCCCTTTGGTTACATTCGGGAAAGTAGGGTCTCTTTCTTTAAGCTGAGCAATAACCATTTCATTGAGATCAAGCATTTTCAATCCAAGCCATGGCCGAACAACTCTCCTGCAGAGCAGTAGAATCTATATTAATAGTCTGAATGACATGTCAAAAGACTCTTTCTTCTTCTTCTTTTTTTTTTTTTTTTTTGGGGGGGGGGGGGGGGGAGATAAAATGAAGTGACAAAAGAAGCTCAAACCTCTCCATACAGAAGGCCCAAATACTGAGTAGAAAGATGGGGCAGCTACACAAATCAATTAGCAATAAAAAAATACAAACCAACCCGTTTCTGGAAAGGTAGTATCAAGTGCTTCCATCTAAGGCTATTCCTGAAAGATGAGTTCTGGTATCCTATCCAGAACAAACTATAAGCTAAATACTGCATATGTATTAGGCCTCTGAGAATCTGGAGACTAAAATAGTTGGGCTGTTCTAGAAAACGAAGTTACATTGGTCCTGTCGGATTCCTCGTGTTCATTGTCTGCTTAAAGGAATTGGCAACAACACAGATAAATTGAAAAATGGAGTCTAGAACACAAGCTAATTGATAAGATGTAAACCAATCACATGGTGTTGAAAAGATGCACCAAAGTATGGGACCACTACTAGAGACCATATCGATTGCTTCTAAATCTAAGGATACAAGATTCATCAGCCTAGGACAATGCTTTAATTGCCCATAAATGAATCGATAGTAAGTTCAAGGACAAAAAGAATGGGTTGGTTTGTAAACTGGATATTGAAATGGCCTATGACCACATTGACTGGGGTTTTGTTGATTATATGCTACACAGGTTGGGGTGCAACTGAAAGTGGAGAGAGTGGATTGGAGCACGTGTTCGATCCACTTCCTTTTCTGTGCTAGTTAACGGTTCTTCGGCAGGGTGACCTGATCTCCCCTTATCTATTTGTAGTCATCAAAGAAGCTCTTAGCATGATGCTCCGGAAAGGGGAGGAAAATGGTTTGTTTTGTGGATTCAAGGGCTTTAGAGAGGGAGAATGCATCAGTCACCTCCAATATGCGGATGATCCTTTGTTGTTTAGTGAAGATGAGATAGAGTCGGTAGACAATCTCCGGAAGATTCTAGTTTGCTTTGAGGTAGCTTCAGGTCTAAGGATCAATGTGGCCAAATCCGAGATGTTGGGTGTGTGATGTGTGAGGATTTAAGGCGTTTGCAGACATTTTCGGATGCAAATCAGGTGCCTTCCCTTCATCATATCTTGAGTTCCTCTCTGCATTGGGAAGCCTCCCAAACACTTGTGGGATAAAAGTTGTTGAGAGGATTGAAAGGAAACTTATATCTTGGAAATGCTGATAATCTCTCCTTGGAAGAGCGTTCAACTCTTATCAAAACTGCTTTTTCTAACATGACAGTGTATTTCATGTATATGTTCAAATGCCCTGTATCGATTTTGCGACGCCTCGAGAAGCTAAGAAAAGACTTTCTGTGGAGAGGAGACAGCAAGGGGAGGAAGTTCCATCTTCTCAAGTGGGATGAGATCTGCAGGCCGATTAAAAAAGGAGGGGCCAATCTTAGGCCACTGGCTGCTATGAATTTGGCATTGCTTAGAAAATGGAGCTGGATATTCAGGACAGGAGGGTAGCAAATGGAGGGAGTGAATTGCTTCTAAATACAACATATGGTGTGAAGGGGTATCTTGTTTGCTTTGGGCAATGAGCAGCATATCCGATTATGGGTTGACAGATGGTGTGGAGATAAGGCCTTGCAGGATTTGTTTCCTAGAGTTGTTTGGTTGGCTTCTGAGCGCTTCGTTACAGTGACTGACTGTTTCTCTATCAATGGTGAGTTAATATTCTGGTCCCTCCTTTCCAAAGAGACATAACGAACGAGATATTTGACTTGATCAATTTGCTGATTTCTTAAGAAACCTCAAGCCTGATAAGTCAATATGAGGATAAGATAGTTTGGAGCTCTCATAAATCCGAAAAGTTCTCCATCGGATCTTTGTGCAATATGTTTTCAGATCCAGTGCATCATTCTCCCACATCTCATCCTCACCAATGGTTTTATGGTGCTCCTCCAAGGGTTGAGGTGTTTGTTTGGCTTGTTGGTAGGAAAAGAATTCTGACAATTGATAATCTTCAAAGAAGGGCCCTAGTTCTCCCCAACGTCTGCTTGATGTGCATGGAAAATGATGAGAACATCGATCACCTCTTTATTCATTGCCCTTTTGCTGCTAGTGTGTGGCATTATTTCCTATCCTTTTTCAACACTGCTTGAGCGATGCCAAAGTCGGCAAAAGATTTGCTTTGGGCTTGGCATAGGGGAGGAGTGGGGCGAGGTGGTAGAGAAGTGTGAAGGTTGACTATATTGGCTCTTTTTTAGGCCATTTGGGGGGTCTAGGAATGGGCGATGTTTTTGCAATGAGTGGGAGAGCCGGGATGAAGTCGTTAAAATTAAGGGCATGGTATTGGAGTGGACTTTGTATGTAAAAGAGGTCCTGGCATGTCTTATTTTCAAAGTTGTTCGGCTTGTTGGTTGTTTTTGTCTCACTTCTCGTGAACTGCTAATAAAATTTTAGTCACTTTTCCAAAAAAAAAAAAAAGGGTGCTGCTCTCACTTTGAATTATGGCTGCAACTTGGGTTTGGGTCAACCCCAACCCAAGTTGAGCTGGGTTGGGTCAACTTGTCAAGGTCCTTGGTTTAGCTTTGTGTTGGAAAACACCACCCTGATTTGTACTTGGGTTGGGTTTGCGTTGAGCAAATTTGGATCAGGTTAGGTCAGGTTGGGACATTTGGGTCAGGTTAGGTCAAGTCTAGAGGAATTCAGGTTGGTTTCGGGTTGGGCATCTCAGATTGGAATTCAGGTTGGGTTGGGTTGTGGATTGGGTCTTCTTGAGGTTGGATCTGGCTTGGGATGACCCTCTACCTGAACCAATCTGACCAAGTTGCAGCCCTACATTGAATCCCCACTCTGGGCTCTTGCTCTCGTTCCCACTTTCTACCTCTTTATACTTGTTACATTTTCAAAGAGACATGCTTCCCCGCTCCTGCACCCAAATTTGTTGCCGCTTCGCTTCACGCTTCGTGCGATTATACACTAACCATTTCTCTTACACGCCTTCAACCAGAACGGTTTATCATGTTACTTCTAGAGGTGAAGCTCTAATAGTTTCAAAGGAAACCTTCTCTCTAGTTGCAAAACTCACATGATTATGGATATTTTGCAGCATTGGTTGCATATCATGACCAAGAACTATATCACTCAAGTGTGAAAACTTCTTCCCCAAATCGGGAGCTAGAAGTAGCACACATCAGAAAATGAGAAACGCTAAGATGATTAAGACAACAACGACGAATTATTGACGAAGGATGGTGGCTACTACGACGACGACGATGGAGGTGGTTCAGAAAAAAAGCAAGTACAATTTATGCCAAGACAGATAGCATACCCCTTCTTCCTGAAGTGCTCAATGATTTTAGCAACTGTATCAATTGGTACCGCAAAACTCAAACCATCAGCAGCCACAATCTTCAAAATATTAACTCCTATAACTTCTCCATCAAGATTCACAAGGGGTCCCCCAGAGTTACCCTGTACGAGAAAAGGATATAAAGGAAATGATAAACAAATAGTTGTAAAAACCAAATAAGATCGTAACATTCTTGCCATTCAAAAGAAGAAGAATAAGAATGAGAAGAAGAAGAAGAGGAAAAAGAAGAAGAAAGAAAGAAAGATCATAACAATCAAAGAAAAAGGTTAGAAAATGTTTATTAATATCTGAGAAGCTAATCCCCTTGCAGATGTGTTGGCAAAGGAAGCTGTCTCTAGACTTCCACTTGGTGTTGATAGTCTGTATCATTACCTTAATGGATAGCTGTATTCTTCTTCTTCTTCTTTTTCTTTTCATTTTTTTCTTTTTATGAGTAGCACTCTAAAATTCATATTATAGTGGAAAAAACTAAATCCTTTGATGGTTTACTTCCACATCAAACTCTCAACTAAGAAAGTTCTGATTAGTAACCACTCATCAAATGATGCTGCCAGATCCTTATCTAGAAATGGAGTGATGAGAGGGCCACTCATTTTCAGTGACACTCTGCCTCTCCCTTGAGTTCATTCTTTTGGATCCTTTTCTTCTTCCAATAAACTATGGTAATTTATTCCAATAATAAAAATAAATAAATAACCACCCCCATAATGCAAAAAGCTTTTGAATGAAACATGAAATGTGGGGAGGATGAAAGAGAAGTTTGCTGGGAATTGCTCTTAATGCTCACGCACTGTCGATGAGCTCCCCCCCCCCCCCCCCCCCCCCCCCCTTTTCTTTTTTTCTTTTTAAAGACTAACTCAAAACATTGTTAAAAAGAGGTGATGATAAATTCTTATTCACAAATCCCAACTTTATGTTCACTTGTCTTCTGACATTGGAGGCCAGCTGTTATGCAGATCACAGGACAAAGGAATTCATTCTAGTTGACCAACCACAGGAGGATAATAATAATTAGTCATTAAGCAAGCTGGCAGATGACACCTGCC
Source organism: Magnolia officinalis (assembly GCA_021015155.1). Classification (NCBI taxonomy): domain Eukaryota; kingdom Viridiplantae; phylum Streptophyta; class Magnoliopsida; order Magnoliales; family Magnoliaceae; genus Magnolia; species Magnolia officinalis. Next base: position 75,025,151 of record JAJHSJ010000003.1, read on the forward strand.
ACCCAGTCAAACATTAAATGTTAATTGTGGATGGTGGCATCAGACTACCTTGGGACAATGCTTTAGATGGCAGCAGCTAGGATCAGTGCTTTAGTTTAGAGAACCCATGATAAGAAGAATGAATCAAATGTTACACTGTAAAGCATGGGAACGGTTGTCTGAATTTAAAACTTTAGTCTTTTTTCTTTTTCTTTTTGAAAGATAACAAAATTTTATTAAAACATTTTTTTTTTTTGAAAGGTGAATTTATATATGGAGGAAACGGAACAGAAACAGGAAAAGAAAAACAAGAATAACCAGCAGCTGAAAGATCCGCTAAGATTGCGGAACAGAGCCTAAACGCCAAGGAACGACAAATCAGAATTTTTCAACACTTCAACTTGAGAGGCCCATTCGATCAGAGCCTTCTTAACCTTGGCAGACACATACTGCGCACTTTGATCAGAATCCCTGAAGCACCTATTGTTGCGTTCTTCCCAAACAAACCACCAAATAGCGAGGATCGCCATCCTCCATAACATAGTTCTCTCTTTGCCCATCTGAACTCCTTGCCAGGTTTGCAAAAAGAGACCACCCTCTTGGGAGAACAACAACTGAAATTGAAGCAGGCGTAGAATTCGACCCAAATGGAGGAAATAAAGGGGCAGTTCACCAGCAGGTGATCGACTGTCTCCTCCTACCGCATACAACACAAACAGATATTTGGAATAATCATCCCTTTTTTCTGCAGCTTGTCAATGGTCAAGATCTTCCTATTCCCAGCCAACCATCCAAAGGCCGCGATCCTAGGAGGAACTGCATATTTCCAAACGAAAGCCACGTCTCTGTCCTGATTTAGATTTCTGCTGGAAGAAATAACAGTGTACATTGAGGGCACCGAGAAGCAGCCTGACTTGCTAAATTTCCAAATCAGACTATCCGAGACGGATCGATTGGGAGAAAGAACTGAAATGCATTCCAGCAGCTCGGCAAAAGCAGAAACTTCCCAATCTTGTAAATTTCTTCTGCACTTAATATTCCACACTGAATTACCACCGATTGTCTCGAAGCAGTCAGCCACGGATACTGATTTAACTGGAGCAAGAGCGAAAATCTGCGGGAATCTGTCTTTAAGAAGGCTGTCCCCTACCCAATTATCTTCCCAAAACCGAATATTGGCCCCATTTCCAAGCTCGAAATTAATCCCACTTAGCACCTCCCCTTTTAGTTTAAGAACGTCCTTCCAGATAGCAGACGCCCAGTAAGAGGAGAAATCTTTGGTCCACCAGCCCCCATTACTTTTCCCATATTTACTCTTGATAACCGAGTTCCAAAAACTGCCGTTTTCAGCCCCCAATCTCCAAATCCATTTACCTAGCAGGGCCTGATTCATGGCCTTGAGATCCCTTATACCCGCTCCTCCATCTGCCAAACACCTACAAACATCCTTCCACCTCATAAGATGGAATTTCTTCCTGATATCGTTGCCGTGCCAGAGGAAATCCCGACGACGCTTTTCAAGAGATGCCAACACTAAACTGGGGCATTTAAAGAGAGACATAAAATAAATAGGAAGATTGGAGAGGGAGGCCTTAATGAGAGTGAGACGGCCGGCTAGGGATAGATACCGACTCTTCCATCTAGTGAGAAGCTTCTCAAACCTGGATATAACTTTCTCCCACATTCTTGTAGGCGGCCTACCGACACAAAGGGGGAGACCGACGAAAGAGCAGGGAAAAGAACCCGCTGAGCATCCAAAAATGCCTGCCAAAGCTGCTAGCTCTTCACTATCCAGGTTGATGCCGAACATAGTGGATTTAGCAAGATTGACTTTCAGCCCTGAAACTAACTCAAAGCAACGGATCGCTGTATGCAAATTTTCTACTTTATCAACTTCAGCTTCGGAAAAAAGCAAAGAATCATCAGCATATTGGATTATAGATATCAGGGTCGGCAGCCCTTTGATAGGAATCCCCTTTAAGACACCTTCCGCCTGGCCTTTCTGCAACATTCTGGAAAGAGCTTCCATGACTATAAGGAACAAGAATGGGGAAAGGGGATCACCTTGCCTAAGGCCTCTCGAACTCTTGAAAAAACCTTTAGGAGAACCATTGAGAAGGACGGAGAAGGAAGCTGAGCCGATGCATGCTTTAATCCAACCTCGCCACTTTGATCAGAAACCCATCCACTTCATAAGATAAAGCAAAAAGACGCAGTCCACATGATCGTAGACCTTCTCAATGTCTAACTTGCAAATCTTTAGTCTTTTTAAGGTGGTGACATTCTATTACAACCAATGTTTTAAATATCGTTATCGCGTAAGTATCGCACCCTTGGGATACGGATAAATGTCGGTTATCGCATGGGATACATCGGTTGTATCGCATAATGTATCGTTGTTGTTGGCAAACATGGGAACATTGGGAAATTGGTTGAACTTTTCAATGAAACTTCAGGAATTGTTGAAAATGACATCAATACACACTTAGAAATTAAAACATTACAAAAAAAGTACACATAATTGGGGTTTCCTTCGTATGGGGTCCTAATATATGTGTTTTCCAACTAAGTTGATGCCAGTATATTCAAAGTTTATTCATATAATTTATAAATGTAAGAAGACATGTATGGAAACACAAGCAATACATTCAAAAGCAAAAGAAGAATCACTAGATCAGGTTACATACGTGTTTAATTTTGTGTTTGGATACAAAGATTGCAACTGATTTGTGAGAAATTGAGAAATTTTGATGTTTCTCAATTTTCCACAACCCGACTCATCTCCCCCAAATCTTGAAGTCAAAGTTCCAAATCCATGATTTTTCAGGGAAAACATGAAGAATCATAGATTTGTAACCATTTGACACTGGTTTAACAAGATCTACAACAAAAACATGAATCGGAAATTGAAAATGCGCACTGGATCGAATAGGTGGGATATATCGACGCTACCTATGTGTTTCATATCGCACAGGTGGGATTCAAGATATATCGTGAGATATATCGGCTGATATCATCGATATTTAAAACACTGATTACAACCTATATTATGGAAATGGTACTTGAAGACAATGCTTTTAATGGCATGGTCCTCCAATCCTGCTACAGTATAACAACCTATATTGTAGAAAAGATACTTCAGGAAAATATATGGTATGACACCTGCCACCTTGTCAAACTTTAAATGTTAATGTTTGATGGTGGCATCAAACTACCTGGGGCAATGATTTAGATGGCACCAGCTAGGTTCACAGTTTTGGCAAGCATGGTTAGAAAATCCATGATAACAAGAGTAATTGGCATATATCCCCCTCCATTTTTGCTGCAATAGAAATAACCCCATCCCCTTCTGTAATTGTAACTGCAACAGAAAATCCATGATAAGAAGGGTTCTGGATCAAGGGCTCCGTGCTACAGTAACAAGTATATTGTTCCACAAAACTCAATATTAGTTTTGACAAATTAGACATGCCACACTACCATCTCATCTGTTTGTCTGATTTGCATCATACAACAATACCTGACAGAAACTAAACTTCTCAATTTTCACTTCTTTAGGCATCTCTACATCTCTTGGTAATTATTATTACACTGAACGTAAAAGAGAGACAATGTTGCCTGCCAGTCAAGAAATTGTAAAACAAGAGGGGCCAATGTTGCACTATCAGGGCATGTAAGGGTTTGGTTTACCTGACAAACCAGCTAGCCTGATCCACTTTTTAGTTGGGTCAGACCACATTTATTGGGGCAAAAATTGGATTCTCTCTTGAAAATGAAGCCCATTAAGTAAAAACAGTGTCAGGGCTGACCAAGCCTGCTCAAAAGAAGGTTATATTATAAGTAGTAACAGAAAGGTGCAATCCCAAACCTCTTAAATAGTACTGATGGGCCTGAAATGAGGCCCACTAAGTAACCTGAATGAGTTTGGCCTAACAATTTGTTTAAGGGCCATGCCATGGGCTTAAGTTCTTGGCCCATTTTGTAAATGACCCAGGCCTCAGCAAACCCCAACCTACTGCAACATGACCCGCTCGACCAATTACCAACAGCTTTGCACCATGGAAGCATTGATTAATGAAATTACTAAATCCATTAGTTGTTGAAAGAGCTCTCAAGAAATCACAAAGTTTTGACGCATGATAAACACCAATTTTTTTTTTTTCATTTTTTGAGAAAATAAATGTCGACTACTAAATATAAGCATGTATAGAAACTCCAGAAAATCCAAGTAAGAATTGTAAAGGGCCTGTTTGGATTCATTGAAATTGAAAAGTGGAAAATTGCTGGTCTTGAAATAGTATTTCCTGGAAAATTATTGGCAATGAAACACTATTTCCACTGTTTGCTTTTCCACAAAATTTACCATGGAAACTGGTTCATTTTCCACGTATTTTGTTTGGCAACTCACTCATTTCCAAGAAAATTTATGACTTGGCAAACATATCAGTAAATATCCGCAATTCATGGCCCATTGTCGTCATCTCACACATGCCAACTTTGCTATGATAGGAATAAGATCATCTAAAGATGAGCCCCAAGTAGGAAAAAACGCATGCTCAGGATTGACTGACAATGGGCTGCAGATGGTCATGATCATCTGATGATGGGCCAAATGGAAATATACATGCTTAGGATTGACTAACAATGGGGCCACAGTTTTCAGAGTTAAGATCATCCAAGAATTTGCCACAAATAGAAATACACATGGTCAGTAATGAACGACGATGTACCCCACATAGTTAAGATCATCAAACAATTGAGCCCAACATTGTTATGCTCATCTAAGATAAGCCCACATGGAAATGCACATGGTTATGATCAACTAATTATAGACCCACATGGTTAGGGTCCTCTAATGATGAAACCCCAACTGAAAATATGCATAGGTTAAAATCATCTACCAATGGGCCCTACTTAGGATCATCTAACAGTAGCCCCCACATGGAAATAGAAGTGGTTAGGATCAACCACTAATGCTTTGTTAAAGTGAGAATGGAAAAGAATTTTCTTAAATCAATGGTAGTTAAAAAATAGGGTTGAGATGGGGAAGGAGGCAAAGTAGGGTTGAGATAGAGAAGGAGAAGAAGGAACATAGACTTTCATCTGAAGTGAAAAAATTGTATTTCTTAGGTTTTAAAATAGAAATTGAAAGTTCCATTTTCATTGAATTTTGTCAAAGTGGAAATTGAATTTCCATGGAAACTTTGGAAAACAAAAGAAAAGGAAAAACAAACAGTGGGAATTTTGATGTCCATAAAAAGTAAATTTACCTTTTCAATTTCAATGAATAAACAGGCCCAAGCCAAATTGCAGTGCATATGAAAATATATGCATAACAAGTTCTAATATGGCATCAGAAAGGAATACGCTATCTTACTTCATTGATTGCACAATCAGTCTGTAGATACTCCCTTTGACCTCCAAGGCCTAAATCACTGCTTTTGCGGTCAACACAGCTAGTGCACGAAACATTGGGAAAAATCAGCATGTTCAGCCTTAGGGCACTCCCAAAACTCTACCAAGACAATGTTCGTAAATACTGGTAAGAATCACCTAGCTTAATTACTGCATGTGAATATGTCGTAGAGAGGAGGCATTTCAGGGGAACAATGAGCCTGGTCTAGCTTGATTTATCTAAACTTAACTTTTCAACAGACCAGGAACAACTTGTGTGCTTTTAAATGAAAGGCACGATGTCTGCATAATATCTATTTTAAGGCACCTGACAATCCCAGCTGTGATTGTATTTTGGAGAGAAAGCGGGCAACCCAAAGAAACCACCCAGTCTCCAGGACGAAGTTTGCACGAGGACCCAAGTTTTGCTGTTGGTAGTGGAGTTCTGGATTTTATCTTTACAACAGCAATGTCAGAATGCAAATCAGCATTTACAACAGTACCCTCAAATGTTCGACCATCTTGCAAAGTCACATCAACCTGGCCAATTTAATCATTTAATTCATTTCAGTTATAAGAAATTCAAGAATAAATGAAAACTGTCGTGCATAAGATGCTAATTCTTCAAATTCAAAACAGTAAAGATAACAGATAACAAACTCAGTATCATTCCAGCGAAAAATTGGAGATAAGGGATGACAAATGCAGCCTTCTTCTTCTTCTTTTGGAGATAAGGGATGACAAATGCTGCTTCTTCTTTTGGAGAAACGGATAACAAATGCCTTCTTCTTCTTCTTCTTCTTCAGTGCTAATGTGGGTTGAAACATATTCTTCTTCTATGATGGGATGACATCCGTCTCCAAAAGAAGAAGAAGAAGTGGCTGGGATGACTTCTTCTTCTTCTTCTATGATGGGAGGATGTCTTTATCTCCAAAAGAAGAAGAAGAAGGCTGCATAAACATTAAGACTAAATGACAAATGCCACTTCTTCTACTTCTTTTGGAGATGAGATAAGGGAGGATAACAAATGCTGCTGATTCTTCTTCTTTAGGGTTAATGAGGGTTAATGTATGAACTTTTAAGATTGAATGATGGAATGACATCTTTAAGAATATTGGCAATGCATAAACTACATAGTAGGTGGTGATTGATGAGCAAATGCTAAATTACATGGCCCCTGGCTTTTCCTTTGGTAGAGTTGATAGTCTTTGATGGGCAGAAAAAACAAAAGTTAATCTGACCTGCATTATCTCTCAAGGGTTCTTTAATGAATAACCAGATTTATTGGAAGAACGCGAAATAACAACACCAAGAGAATGGGGCACCAACAGAGCCCCAAACTAAAACCTATCAGCCCTTCCAGATCCCAGCAACAAGACAGGCTAAAAAATGATAAAAATGATTTTTTTTAATTTTTTTTTTTAATATATTTTTTAAAATTTTAAACCACCTCAGTTACACATAAGGAATGCCAAATCGGTTACGTATCAGCCGTATCGGCCGATACGTAACGGTAACGGCGACGGCCGATACGCGATTCGGGGTCGTATCGGCCGTTACTGTTTTTTGTACCCGTATCGGCCGAATAACGGTAACTTTTTTTTAATGGTTGTTTTGCTGTATTAATCATGCCATATGATGTGTTAATCATAGTAGAACATGTTAATGTGCATTTTACAGATTTGGGGTGCCATTTTATATTTTTTTTTAATATTTTTTTCTATTTACGCATTTATTTTGGCCCCTTTTTTGAAAATTCGAAAAATCATTTTTTAATGATTCTTTTGTTGTTTTAATGATGCCATATGATGTGTTAATCATAGTAGAACATGTTAATGTGCATTTTACAGATTTGGGGTGCCATTTTATATTTTTTTTATATTTTTTTCTATTTACGCATGAATTTTGGCCCCTTTTTTTAAAATTCGAAAAATCAATTTTTAATAGTTGTTTTGCTGTTCTAATCATGCCATATGATGTGTTAATCATAATAGAACATGTTAATGTGCATTTTACATATTTGGGGTGCCATTATATATATATATATATATATATATATATATATATATATATATATATATATATATATATATATATTTTTTATTTTTTTCTATTTACGCATTTATTTTGGCCCTTTTTTTGAAAATTCGAAAAATCAATTTTTAATAATTCTTTTGCTGTTTTAATGATGCCATATGATGTGTTAATCATAGTAGAACATGTTAATGTGCATTTTACATATTTGGGGTGCCATTTTATATTTTTTAAATATTTTTTTCTATTTACGCATGAATTTTGGCCCCTGTTTTTAAAATTCGAAAAACCAATTTTTAATAGTTGTTTTGCTGTTTTAATCATGCCATATGATGTGTTAATCATAGTAGAACATGTTAATATGCATTTTACAGATTTGGGGTGCTATTTTATATATTTTTTATATTTTTTTCTATTTACGCATTTATTTTGGGCTTTTTTTGAAAATTCGAAAAATCATTTTTTAATGATTCTTTTGCTGTTTTAATGATGTCATATGATGTGTTAATCATAGTAAAACATGTTAATGTGCATTTTACATATTTGGGGTGCCATTTTTTTTTATTTTTTTATTTTTTTCGATTTATGCATTTATTTTGGCCCTTTTTTTGAAATTCGAAAAATCATTTTTTAATGATTCTTTTGTTGTTTTAATGATGCCATATGATGTGTTAATCATAGTAGAACATGTTAATGTGTATTTTACATATTTGGGGTGCCATTTTATATTTTTTTCTATTTACACATGAATTTTAGCCTTCAAAAATAATTGCAAATACCTAAATGTAAGATATTTTCATATTACATTCATTGTAATATATCTATCATTGATAGTAGATAGTTAGAAAACGAAATATATGAATTTTGTAGTCAAATTCAGGTTATCTGGTTCATAAATTCTTCAGATAGTCCGATACAACTTCTCACCAAAGAGTGGACCGTTACACCATCATAAACATGTTCCAATTTATAAATGAATGCATATTTGGAATGCTTAGAATATTCCGGATTTAATCCATATTTTTTTGGCAAAAAAAAAAATTTGCGCCGTTACGGGTCGTTACTCCCCCGTATCGCCGTTACGCCCCCCGTATCCGTATCGGTTTCGGAGGGCACCGTTACACCAACCGATACCGATACGGGACACTCATCCCTAGATTCCTCACACCTAAAAAACAGCACCCCGCCCTAGTTACACATTATCCCCAGATTCCTCAAACCTGAAAGTAGTTGCCAAGGCACTCTCTTTTTGGCTAAAACATCCACCTCCCTGTTTGCTTCTCTGAGGGTGTGAACAAACAAGCTATCATGCTTGATTCTCAAGTCATGAACCTCCACCATATCCACAAACTTCCAAGCAAGGTATCCCGTATCGGTATCGGTTGGCGTAACGGTGCCCTCCGATACCGATATGGATACAGTGGTGTAACAGCGATACGGGAGCGAAACAGCCTGTAACGGTGCAATTTTTTTTTTTACCAAAAAAATATGAAAAAATATGGATTACATCCGGAATATTCTAAGCATTCCAAATATGCATTCATTTATAAATTGGAACATGTTTATGGTGGTGTAACTGTCCACTCTTTGGTGAGAAGTTGTATCGGACTGTCTGATGAATTTATGAACCAGATAACTTAAATTTGACTACAAAATTCATATATTTAATTTTATAAATATCTAATTTATATACTTAATAATTTGATATCATTTCTTCCAATAGTTCTTTAACAAAATGAAATTAAATTCAGGTAGATGGCATTGCCAATTTGGGGCTGACTTGGAGGACCAATCATGCCCCAAATCAGCCTCAAATTCATGCAATTTATTGGCATTATCCCACTTATAAATTGGTGGACATTTATTGGATAGTGAATCATGAAAAAAAATCAAAAGGCTCTATTTAAAAAAATAAGCGTCCACAAATTAACAATTAAAACTATTCAAACAATTTGATTTTGGCATTGTGAGTTAGCAATTACAGTCCATAATTTAATTGGTAAATTTTAAGTTAATACATGTCTCGTGTACAATTTTTTAAGGGACTGAATTAGGCGGGGCCTGAATTAGGCAGGACACGAATTGTGAAGTGTAGCACAGGAGTGTCAAAGTTTTTTGGGCCCCACCCATGATGAATGTGTTATATCCACACCGTCCATCCATTTTGCCAAATAATTTTAAGGCATGAGCCCAAAAACGAGGTAGATTCAAAGCTCAGGTGGACTGCACCATAAGAAACAACAATAATTAAATGTCCACCATTAAAATTTTATTGGGGGCTACAAAAGTTTTAAATCAAGCTGACATGTGTGTTTTCCCTTCATCCACGTCAATGTGACCCAATTAACAGGTTAGATGAAAAGTAAACATTACAGTGGACCCTAAGAAAATTTTAATGGTGAGCATTCTATAACCACTGTTTCCTATGGTGTGGTCCACCTGAGATTTGGATCTTACTAATTTTTTGGATCATGACATAAAATGATGTGGCAAAATGGATGGACGGCATGGATAAAATATATACATCATGGTGGGGCCGCACGGCACGTGTACAAAAGCGTCCTACACAGATTTCTTTGGAAGCGGATTGGGTGGTGTACTCACTGACATACCTGTATTGACGTCAGTAAGTCTTGTAGGTCTGATCATGAGGTATGTGTTATATCTAAACTGTCCATTCATTTGACGAGCTCGTCTTAAGGCTTGATACAAAAAATAATACGGATCTAATTATCAAGTGGACCACACTGCAAAAAGCAGTGGGGGATTGAACGTCTACCATTGAAACCCTTTTTGGGATCACAGAAGTTTTGGATCAATATGAATTTTGTTTTTCCTCTTCATTTAGGTCTTTTTGACCTCATGAACAGATTGGATGGAAAATAAACGTTATGGTGGGCCTACGAATTGTTTAACGGTGAAAATCATTATCTCCGCTGCTATTTTTGGTGCGGTCCAGACGATCTTTGGATATGATTCATTTTTTGGGTAATGCTCTAAAATAATATCTAAAAATAGATGAACGGTGTAGATATAACAAATACATCACTGTGGAGCCCATGTAACTTTGATCTCCTTTGAACCGTTCGTACAACTCAGAGCTCGAGGAGTGTCAGCGCTCGTTTTAGCATGACACATACCTACAATAGCTTTATAGTTGGTGTGTAGTACACCAGTCAATCGGCTTCCGATTTCAAACGAAAAAGACGGGAGAGAGAGGGAAACCGAAAAGAAAACGAGGGAAAGAAGAGGGAGAGAGAGAGAGAGAGAGAGAGAGAGAGGAGGCCCGCAGCAGGGCGAGAAGAAGAAGAAGAAGAAGAAAAGAAAAGAAAAAAAAAAGTTTTTTTTTTTTTCCCCTATTTTATTTTTTTCCTATTTTCTTTAGGCCCGTAATAGCCGTTACGGGGCCGTAACGGCCATTACGGTCACAGAATCGGAGGGGGGGGGGGGGGGGGGGGTGGTTTCGATCTCATATCGCGTAACGGTGTCAGCCGTTACCGTTACGTATCGACCGATACGGCTGTATCGTAACGGATACGGGACACCTTACTTCCAAGGATAACTCCCACCCATCAACAATGAAATTGCATTCCAAGAATCTCCTTCAATAATAATAGGACTAAGCTTAAGGTCAGATACCGACTTGACTGTCTTCCAAAGGGCGGAGGCCTCTACATAGTCCCGAGTCCGGGATGGGCCCCAATAAGGAAACTAAAATCTCCCCATTGCCATTGAAGACCAAACCCCAAAATTGCAGGGCCCAGATTACTAAGAGAGCATCTGTCAAAGTTACTAGCAGGCCACCCTGCTATTGTTGGCTCTCGAGGGACACCAATTGGCAAGCCTCATTAGTCCTTCACCGTCATCCCCATCATCACCACCACCACCAGAATCAACCACAGCATAACCTTGTGCCAGCTATTCGAGGTCAGCTTTATGAATCATGTCTCGCCAATCAATCCTTTGTAAGGCCCGATTCTCAGCAAGTGAAAACACCTTCCCTTCTCACCACCTCAATTCGAGTCCTTGTAGGTCTATCTTCTCGTTCACTGTTTAGCCCGAGCCATTTCCAAGTCTCCTTTATTCACATAAAAAACCATCTCAGTGTGCAGTCCATTTTATCTTATATTGGGCTACTCCTAGGCTGCTTCGTATGACAGCATTTTTAATTCCATCCATCATAGTTCCCACATATTCATCTCAACATTCTCTACTCTGCAACATATGCTTTGCACATATTGCCTTCTTACTGCCCAACACTTATGCCCTACAAAGCATAACCAATCAAATAGTTGTCTTAGAAAATGTTTCCACAAGTTTCATAGGCATGTGTGGATCACACAACATTCCAAAGGATGGGTCCAAGGCTCTAGGAGATTTTCCTAAACTTTCATTTTTCCATCTCACAAATGGTCAAAATTTAATGGTAATTTCCATCTCACACAACATTCTAGAGGACAGGTCCACACTGTTCGGGGCCTTGAAGGATTACTCGATCACATCCTCGCAGCTCTCCTTCAATCGCTAACCACCGATCTCTCTCCTCTCCATTCATGCTTAAAAAGCTTCTAATATGTTTGATGGATTTCTCTGAGTGGACCACACTTGTATTTTGCTATTTATTAACGGCTAGATTTTTTTTTTGTCTATGTTGTGGCCCATTTGATGAGTAGATGTGAATGAGATTTGCAGTAGGTGACCCTCATTTTGGGGCCAATCTATTGGAAAGGTTGGATTTCACATGCCTTCAACTAGTTGGAAGTTATCTGCTGGGTGGACCCTACCTTGTGGTCCAACGGTTTAACTTGAGACCGCCTCTTTTTTCCTAATATGATACTCTGGGGGGTATGATGCTTGATGCACTTGCACTCAAGAAATTGTACACATAGCATACATTATCTCAAAATTAACCAATTAAAATAAGAGACTCGTTGTTGCTAAAACACAATCCCAAAATCAAATTGCTTGAACGATCCTAACCACTGATTTATAGACACTTGTTTTTTGAAATAGGACCATTGGATATTTTTCATTCTTCATCGTCCAATAAATATCCACCGATCTGGGGCCAATTTCATTAGTGGGATGAGGTCCAATAGATTGCATGAATTTGAAGCTGATTTAGGGTATTGAGTGGTCCGCCAAATTGGCCCCAAATCAGCAACACTATTCATTCAAATTTAATTCAAAATTTTCTTAAAATTTATTTGGGGAAATGATGTCAAATGATTAGGAATATGCATTTGTGAGATAGGTGTCATAGCTTGCATGAATTTTGAGTCGATTCGGGGGCATTTGAGTGGCCCCCTAAATCGACAAAACTATTAATCCAAATTTAATTTTAATTTTTCTTATAATTATTTGGGGGGAGTGATGTCAAATGATTAGAGATATGCATTAGTGGAATGAATGTCATACATTATATGAATTTCGTGTCTATTTGGGGGCATTCAAGTAGTTCCCAAAATCGGTGACAATATTCTTCTAAATTTAATTTTAATTTTTTTCTTAAAATTTCTTAGGAGGACTGATATCAAATCCTTAGGGATGTGAATTAGTGGAATGAGTGACATAACTTTTATAAATTTTAAGCCAATTTAGGATCAATCTAAGCCCGTCAGTTTAACAAAATCATAAGACAGGCGGAGACAATATTTTTACCAAAGAGTAAACCGTTACACCATAAATATGTTCAAAACCACAAAAAGAATACATATTTGGAATCTTCTAAATCTTAATATTTTTTTCCATATGTTTTCGAGATTTTTGGTGGATTTTTTTTAACCTTTATGGGGGCATAATGGCCCGTTATGCGTAATGGTAACGGCGGGAACCATTATGCCCGCCGTTACCATTACGGCACACCTTGATCAGTAAGCTTCCATCATCCTAAATTGACCTTTCTTTATGTGTCAAGAAACCGGCTAAATGTTTATGGGATGCAATAGTCGAAAGAATCGTGCACAAGCATAAATACAACATGCTACATAAAAAAAAGCTAAGTATAGATTTTAGAATAGGCACCACCAACCTTTCCCTTAGAAATAGTTCTCCTGCTCTGGAAGTCTACCACAACATGAGCACAAGTTAAGATTGTACCATCAGGATCTATGATTGTTCCAGAGCCTATACTCTTCCCAAGGGTCATCCCATGGAAACCTGAATAAAGCATTTAAAAGATAGCCTATTAAAAATCAATAGCTCACCATGTATGCATGCCTTCATTCAAGATCACCATTGAATTGTTAGCATAACAGCTCCAGAGACAAGCTATCACCTTGTGTAACCGATATATTAACAACAGCAGGACCAGCCACAGCAGCAGCTGTAGCAATGGAATCTCTACTTAGACACCCAGGACAGCATTTAGTGCTATCTCCAACATCTCCAGAAGCCCCCTTCCTCATATCAGTTGATGGAAGAGAACCTGCTCTGGAAAAATGTAGCAGAAGATTCCCTACAATTGCAAGTGCAAAATAATATCAAAGAGAGAAGTACTCATCTAAACAACAAAAGGGGGTTGAAGTTTTGGATCTTGGCAAGTTCCATACCTGATACCGAGAAGTTGTGCCATGAATACATCCAAGGAAGCTCTAGCAGAGACTTCCATGACTGCAACAGCAATTCAAGCAATGGCTTGGACACCGACAGACTCGTTTCTGAAATTTCATCCATTGCAGATAATTACAAACATTTCAGTAGGAAAAAGAAACAAAATGCATACTTAAGTTGCAATGTTAAGGGTCTAAGCAGAATTATCAGCTGGGCGTCGTGAGTCATGACTCAATCCTTTTCAGTGTCTGAGCAGGGAGCAAATGGATGTTTTGTGGAGAGGCACAGGGCATGTTTTTGCTAAGATTATCCCTTATCATCCTAGCCGACAGTATTGGCTCCTCAGGCTTCTTGTTCTTTTCCTTTTTAATAAAATTCAGTTGCCACCTAAAAAAGGAGTTAAAGGCTGTGTTTGGGCAGAAAGCAAAGTTGTGTTTGGCGTGACTCCCAAGCCAAGGCATGCTTAGAGCTTGGTGAGGCACGGAAAATGGAAATAGCAAAAAGAACACTTCCTTCTTCCCATCTCAAATCATAGACATCCAAAGGAAGTCCCCGAACATATGCCAATTGCATTTTGGAACTAGCCTGTCATGTTGTCCTTGGAAACTGAGAATTTCCGAAGGCAGCCTAAATTTCTAGAAAAAAGATACAAGTAGTTACATGTTTCTTATGAATGCAGGATGACATGATCCATGAGCAGCAATGGTGATCTGACGATCCTTCAGCAGACGACATGCATAATATCCTCTGACACCTAGTCCTAATAAGATAGGCCCATTTTTTTCCAATCCAGACCGTTCATGTGATTGGCCACACAGTGGATGCAACATGGCCCAAAAATCTCCTGAAACAGATGGACAGATCCTAGCCACAGCATATCTGCCACTTTTTAACACCAGTCCATTACTGATCAGGCTGTTAGGATCCATCCACAGTGGGGTCCATCTGCACGGTCTAAGCCACCAAGCCATGGCCCTTCTTGTATTAACTGGGTAGATAATTCATATTACGCAACCTAAGGATGAAATTGAACTAGGAAATTTGGAAATACACGTCCAAAGCTTCAAAATTCAGAAAAAATAAAATAAAATCATGAAATAATACAAACGGGAAATTGTATGATTCACGAGAAGTAGCCATAATGCTTACTGGTATCCCTGTCGCAGTCATTGGAACATATAAAGCCAGCTGTGCCGACAGCAGCCAAAGCTAATAGCCGCGCAGCCCTGCTCCGATCACCCGCACTTCCAGAATCCCTCCTGGGAAGCAGCGGTGACAACCTTCTCTGAGAAAAAAATAAAAATAAATCAGAAATGAATTCGTCGAAATCGCAATTCGAGAAAGATCTTGATTTGGAGATGGAATATAGGTTGAGAATCCGCTTACAAGAAATCGTGTCATGGGCGTTGGATCTGCAGCGCGAATTAGGGTTTCTGCTTCGATCCTTTCGATAAAGAAAATGAAAATTAAAGAGAGGAGTAAACGAAGAAATGAAAAAAACTCCTAAACCCTTTGAAACGCTCCCTAAAACCCTACAGCCGAAACGGATTGGCTGCTACCCCCGCTACTAGCCCGGTGGCTGATGATCGGTGCTCTGTGGGCCCTACAATGATATATGTGTTTCATCCATGCCGTTCATCCATTTTTAAATATCATTTTAGACCTTCATCCTAAGGAATAGAAGGATATAAATTTCAGGTGGACCACACCACAAGCAAACAATAGCAATTGGATATCCACCGTTAAAATCCACCTAAGCCCAATGTACGGTTTATTTGACATCCAATATATTGATTATGTCATAAACACCTAGATGAAGGGAAAAAATAAAGATCAGCTTGATCCAAAACTTTTATTCCCAAAAAGTTTTTAATAGCCTACATTCATTCAACACTGTTTTCTATAATGCAGTCCACTTGAGATTGGTATATATATTTTTGGTCTCATATCATAAAATGATCTATAAAAGTAGATAGACCGCATGGATGAAATACACGCCAATCCATTTCCCATGGCGGATAAAGAGGTGATAAAGGGGCGTGGCTTCGGTGGATCCCTGTCTGCGGGCCTACCTTAATCTGTGTGCCTTAAATCCACGCTGTCTGCCCATTTTGACGGATCATTTTATTGGAAGTACCAAAAAACCTAGCAGATTCAAATCTCAGATGACCACATCGTAGGAAACAATAGCGAATGAATACCCACCATCAAAAACTTCCTGGGGTTCACCGGATTCTTTATTTGCCATCTAACCTATCGATGAGGTCACAAAGACCCAGATGAAGGGGCTACACAAATATCAGCTTAATCATAGTCTCATGTGGCCCAAAAGAAGTACTTAATTGTCTATCACTACTATTTCCTTGGTATGGTATGGTCCATGAGATGGACTTGGGTTTAATATTATAAATAGAGGGTATACGAGTCGAATTGAGGCTAGTAGCTAACCGTAGCTTGAACACAGTTTGGATCAGACCTTGAGTTTGTCTAGCCAGCCCAGGCTAGTCCATCTCAAACATACAGAATGCATATTCAAATTTTCACAAAATACAAAACAGTAACAACATTTTACAGTATTTCATCAAATAGTGAGCATCATTGAAATCAAATATATGAGGGTAGTCACCGTTTGTTAAGTCATTTCATCAAACACTTGGTGAGCGGCATCAATATCAAAATAACTGCATCACTGATTTGATTCGATTCGAGTCGAGTCAAGCTCAAGCAAGCTCGAACTCAAATTGAATTTTTTTTGAGCTCAAAAACTAGCTCAACTCAATCCGAATCCAATTTCGAGCCAAGGCGAGTCGAGCTGGCTGACTGATCTAACTTGACTCACATCTCTAATTTTAAGGTATGGTGGGATCCTTACTCTTGCCCGGGTGGTAGACTCTCAGGAGTTTCAACACCTGGTCAAGGGTTCGAGTATCCATGGGTGGTGAAAGTCCACTAGCGTGAGTGTGTCGGGGTGTGTGTGCATGTGTAAAAAAAAAAACAAAAAAAAACAAAAAAAAAAAAGGTATGGTGGCTGGGCTTGGGCCTAGTTTTTTGAACAAAACGAAGTGGGGCAATCCCTAACATTAACTTCACAACATTTTGTAATTAATCCTTAAAACAGGCCCAATCTAGGCCCATTAACATCAATGTCTACGGATCATGGGCGGGCCTCAAGTGCAGGCCCAAACATCTCAAAAAATAGAAATTCCTACAAATCCGTCGGATCGAAGCTTCCAAACGACCCCTAAGCTATAAGATCACTGGTCCCTTTGTTTTGTGCAGGTGGCCCACTTAATCAGGTGGACTGACTCAAAGTCACACCAATTTGAGATCAAGACGTGTATGGCTGATGGGTCAGGGTGGATCAAGGCCGTTGGTTAATGACTTGGAGAAAAGATGTGGGTCAAAGGAGCCAGGTTTTCATTCCCCGGCAAGGGTTAGATTGGACCCACCATTCATAGGTCCAAGCCCACACCCAGGCCAGCTGATCATGGGCTTGTTTGATTTTCTGGCTCAAATGTAATTACCTTGTAAATGAGTAATCATTATTTACCAAGGTAATTACCTGCATCCTGACAGGTTACTTTTTAAACACTTAAATTGAGGAATTTGTAAAATAAATATAGGGCTCACCATAATGTGTGTGGCTTATCCACACTGCTCATTCATTATGCCAAATGAATTTAAGGCATAAGCCCAAAAATTTAGGCAAATCCAAAGCTCAAGTGGACCACACCACATGAAATTGTGAGAATCGAATGCTTACCATTAAAAACTTGTTGAGGCCCTTAGAAGTTTTAGGTCAGACTTATATTTATATTTTTAAACCTTATGAACAGGTTAAATAGTGAATAAATCTCAATGTGGCCCAGTAAAAAAATTAACTTTCAATGGTGAACAAATTAAGTCCATTATTTCCTTTCATGTGGGTTAATTGAGCATTAGATCTTCCTAATTTTTTCGGATCATGCTTTAAAATATTATAATAAAACAGATGGACTACATGGATATATTATATACATTATGGTGGGCCATGGATTTAAGTCAACATTTTTGGACCGGTTTTCTAAGTGAAATTACAGACTCATTTTCACACTAGTGAAAAAGTAATAATTACTTTTTACACATGGAAAATCAAACAGGCCCTAAGCAGCAGCAGCTTAGCCCATTTGCCACGCTGTTCATAGAGGCGTGCTCCTAGGGAGCCCATGCAACAAAAAGCTAAGCTACGTGGGGCCACCGTGATGTGTACGTGAATCCACTCCATCCATCCGACTGCACCAAATCATGTTGGGCCACGACCTCAAAAATCAGGCCGACCCAGATCTCAAACGGCAACGTCTCTGATTAAAGGACTCGGCTACTCGGGCTGAGTCGTACTCGAGTCGACTTGTACGAGTTGCATCCCACTCATCCGAGTCTTAGAACTATGCTCGGGCAACCCATGATGTATCTATTTCATCCAATCCGTTAATAAGGTGAGGCCCACTAGGATGAAGGATAAAACTAAATATCAGCTTGATCCAAAACGTGAGTGAGCCGCAGGAAGGTTTCGACGGTAGATATTCCCATCCCCACCTTTCTTCGTGGAGTGGTCCACTTGAATCTTGGATTGACTATATTTTTGGGCTCACACTCTATCATGATATAAATCAACTGATGGACGGATTGGATGTCGTACAAACATTAGGCTGGCCCCCCGCATAGCGTTTTTGTTGCCCGGACTCCCTGCAACGACGTGGTAGGCAATTCGTGTCCCATCCTTGCAAACCTAATCTTAATCACTTATCCATCGGCCATTAGTAGTAAGTATGAGAAGCATATATATATATATATATATATATATATATATATATATATATATATATATCAAATAGTCCATCCACGGTGGGACGCAACAGATCAACGGTCCAGATTACAAAAATATGAGCTCTACCGGTTAGAATCGAAAACGCACGTGTACCGTTGAAAGATCGCGGACTTGTATCATATTTCCTCACCATAACTTGTCAGTAGCCAGGAACCTCAGGCCATAAACCCTAGTTTACAGAGCGGATTCTGGCGGGTGCTGTGATTCACCAACTTTAAAAACGGCCTCGTTCTTCTTCTTCTTCAGTAACAGAGAGAAGCCATGAAGCTCGACGTTAACGTTCTCAGATATCTTACGAAAGATGATTTTAGGGTTCTCACTGCCGTCGAGATGGGAATGAGAAACGTCCGTTCTCTATCCCTCTTTCCTTCTCTCGTTCTCTCTTTCTATAGAGTAGAATTTCTAGGATTATGCTTTTCGTGCAAATTCGTAGATTCGAAAACGGTTTCCATCAATATGAATGCTGGCTAGTTTTCTGTAATTGTTGAATTTTTACTCTGTTTGTTCTCAAAATATCTGAAAATGGATGTTTATTGAATTTCAGCATGAAATTGTACCAGCGGAGCTCATCGATCGAATCGCTGGTCTCAAGTACGTGCCTTTTTTACTTGTTTGAGATCCCTTTATTTCTGTTTTTTTTTTTTTTTTTTTTTTTTTTTTTTTAAATTTTTTTTTTATTTTATTTTATTTTAATTGGGTTTGTTATGAAATTAGGGTTTTCTGCAATTACTTATAAGGTATTCCTGATGGGCTCCTGTCAGCTTATCTGATTGGCCATGAATGGGGGATGCGTTGGAAGTTTCCCAGATTGGATTTCGCTAGCCATCTGATCTTTTTTTCAGACAATTGACGTGCTTTGTTTTTACTTAAAAGTGTGTCTGTAGGCCACTGACCAAATGGTTAGAGTGCTCCAATCAGGTAGATTTTTAGTTTAGGTCACCCCCCCTTATCAGATTGATGGCCTGGATTACTGGACCCTGGGGTGCAGTTTTGCAGACTAGGTACATTGGGACACTTTACATGTCCTGTTGCAAGCTTTCTTATACAAACTTCTTTAAGTTCTCACATAATGTGGATTATATATGCCATGTCTCAGTCTTGCACAAAAGAAGGAAGTGCGTCATGGCAGTTCAGCAATCCGGGTGGTTCAATTGGTGGGTCAGTCCAATCTTGAACAGCCCACTTTTCAGACTTGATCAGAGTGCTCTACCTTTCTGATTGTTGACCTTCTCCCATCCTATTGTAGCTGTAATGTCATGTGCTGCACAAAAAAAGGAAGCGCACGATGGCAGTTCAGCAATCAGGGCTGTTCATTTGAGGTGTTAGTCCAATCTTGGATGGGTCACTTTTCAGAAATGATCAGGGCACTCTACCTTTCTGATGTGCGAACCTTCTCCCATTGTGCTGTGGCCATTGATGATATTATTTCTACCACCTTTTATGACTAATAGTCAGACAGGTATGATCATCTAAGTAGTAAGGAACTAAGGATTATGATAGGAAGTGCAGAAGAGCAAGCCCTCAAGATATGACGGTCTGCATGATATTGAACCTCCACAAAGCTGAAGATGAACGGTCTAGATCTAGCGGTCCCCCTAACCACTACTGGAGCAGATGGGTCTATTTACCCCTCTGATTCTACGGTATAGATAGCCCCGAATTACGATCTATGGCTTAGATCGTCCTAAGGACAAGCTAAATGGATAAATTTCTATATACCATTATTCCTCTTTTTACTCTCGTTATTCATTGATATCTTTTCACGAGAGAGCCTTATCCTATTTATAGGAAAGGATGGAGAGTTTGGATGAGACCAGGAATTTTATCCCTATCTCCTCTTTTTAAATCCAAATTCAAACTTGAATTTGAAATTCATCTGTTAACTAAAGAGGCCAGAAGAGGCCTAAACTCATGGAACCCACCCACTAGCGATTGCCCACCAGTGGGCTCCATTGGCCTATGTCCAACATCTTCCACTCAATCACATTGTGAGATCGGCACAAAATTTGCCCATCTAACTCGCCTAATAATAATCAAAGCTAAACATCGCGATCAAAAGAATCAGAGGCGTGAGACCAGCTGAATCACCGTAATCTTCTCACAGGTGTTAAAGTACTAAGTGACCACCTAACTAGTACTCAATAACCCAAGCTTTGCAATGCTTGTCCTAGTCCGCATGACCACACCGGACGGAGTTAACTTCCGATCTGGAGTACTCGGCCAACATAAGCACTTATCCAACTTATCAAGTTATTTTGAAAACTCGATTTATCATAAATTTCGACTGAAATCAATTTAAAGCAATACTTATATATATGCTTTAAAAAAAAAAATGTTGTTTGCAAAAGTCTAATAAAAACAACTCGATACTGCTGGCGGATAAGTCTTCAAGTGCGTATTTATAGTTCTAGAAACTTGGTGTAACTGTCACGGGATCTTCCCTATGCAGATGTGTGATTTGGAATCAATCAAGCTGCTTTCCTAGCGTAACTATTGAGTCTGGCCAATCAAGAACTTTTCGTCATAGTACATTAAAGTAGCGACACTCAATCTCATCTTCCCATACACAAGATGAGGGTAGCTAAGGACACAAAGAGTCACCTACGGGACTGGCTACTCGCACATTGTAATGATTAGATCGAATCAAAGCAGTCTGTAAGTAAAAGGTCCCAGCACGTGGCTACAATCCACGTCGTAAAGTAGACAATACTAGGTATATGTCGGGTCTACAATACGCAGGTAATTCTACATGAGGTACGACTCATCTCATAACCTCACAACCTGACTATTAATTCAGGCCATAACATTGATCATATGAAAAGGAATGGTGCGATTATGTTATTCGACTTGATTAGTATCATCTTCAATCTTTTAAGATTGTAGGCGGAAACGACTCACTCATATCCTTATCCTTTATTATTCATAATAAAGAGAAGTCCATACCTCAGTGTATGAACATTGCCTCAAATGTACCTGTTTTGTACATTCAAGGTTGGTCAACCCGTGCGAGTGGATAACCGGCCTGCTGACAAAAAAGAAAAAAGAAATCCTATATAATCTCATTGTAAATGCTGATGATTTACTTACCTAGTTAATATAAGTACTCAATACCGAATAAATGGAATGTGTTATTCATTAATGAAAGATCAAAGGTACTAGATACAAGCTTATCACTCAAGCTTTCCTCAATCCCATCTGCCTAACGTGAACTTGAAATAGATCTTTTGCTATAGGTTTCGTCATGGGATCAACCATCATCTCCTTAGTAGAAATGTAGTTGAGGGCGACCTTCTTATCTCTCACTTGTTCACGGATATAATGATACTTGATCTCAATGCGCTTGGACTTCTAGTGGTGTTTAGGGTCCTTTGCCAAGTCAATGGCAGAAGTATTGTCTATATTCAGCGATATAGGCTGATGAACAACACCCAGACCTAGTAAAAATTTGCGAACCCATACACACTCCTGAACTGCAGCACAACATATAATGTACTCGGCCTCCATAAATGAAAGAGTTGTGGTGTCTGTTTCTTACTCGATCATGAGAAAAAAATGACTTAGATCTAATTATTTCAAGCCTAATTATGTCACACATAAACATTATCATTAGATTTAAAAGGAGGAGATAGGGATAAGGCCAGATAATTCCTAGTCTTATCCAAACTTCTATCCTTTCATATAAATAGGATAAGACTCTCTCGTGAAAAGATATCAATGAATAATGAGAGTAAAAAAAGGAATAGTGGTATATAGAAATTTGTCTGTTTAGCTTGTCCTTGGACGATTTGAGCCATAGATCGTAATCCGGGACCATTTATACCATAGAATCAGAGGGGTGATTAGACCCATCTGCTCCAGTAGTGGTTAGGCGGACCACTAGATCTGGACTGTTCTTCTTTAGCTTTGTGGAGGTTCCATATCTTGTAGACCGTCAAATCTTGATGGCTCGCTCTTCCGCACTTCCTATCAGTGGTATCAGAGCAACTCAACGGCGGATCTCTAATTTAATATTTTCATCACGAAAGGTAAGTAGCCCTTTGAAAATAAAAAATAAAATTTAAGTAAGAATTCCTTTCAGAAAATCTGCTATGGATTGGATTCCTGCTCTTGGCTTTTGAATGGTATCAGATCAGTGTGCGCACTGTGACTCTTGATGTGCACATATGCTACACGGATGCATGTGCACATGTAAAATCTGGACTCATGGATGAGCATGTTGTGGACAGTGCACACTGCATTTGATATTTTTTTAAAGCCTTGATTATGTTTGACTCATTGGTTAATGTTTGTAAAACGTTGGCTCATACCATAGAAATTGCTGCAATGAATCACATAGCTATAGGTTTCATCTTAGGTTTCATCTTAGCCATCCATTGTGTTTTATCTACGATATTCAACACTTGCCCTTGCTATGATCCCATGATTTTGGAGGTATTAGATAGGAGTAATGCTAAACACAAATGCATCACAAGTGCGAGCAATGGCACATGGATGTGGGATCCAGAGCGTTCATAGTATAGCCTATACGGTGAATGTTACTAAGCCGAAAAATCCGATCGGTCCATTTATCTGGTTGGGGCAAACAATCCACACTCAATGTGCATATGTCACTCGCTGGATGAGCAGGCCAGACTGATTTTTGGTATAGGACAGATGCATTGAGACGACCATCTGATTGGTTATCTTGCATACAGCACACATGTAACTATGGCATGTGTGGGGTGAATGTGATGGGCAGTTGAAGACATACAAGTCCAATCATAATGTCCAATTTTTTTGTTACTCTGGGGCCCACCTGATATGTAAAATGTGCTGATATTGAGGTCAGAAGAACCTAAACGATGTTTCCTACTTGATTCAAATATAAGATCGAAGCACCTGTCCCATATTGACATATGCAGCTGCATGTGGATTGGTCGTGTTCCCACATGCATGTGAGAGTCGATAGATAAGAGAAAAATCTTCCAGATTTGGGAGGATCTTAACCCTTCAATCATTGGACGATTTTTTGATAAATGTGGACTGTTGCTGCATTCTCTTTTTGTAATCATCTATTCGTAGGCCATTGATTGAAGGGTTAAGAGATTATGTATGCAGCAAGAGGATTATAAAACCTTTGTTCTGTCATCTGTGCATAGATTAGTTTTCCAAATTCCTTTATAAGCAAAAAGTTGCTTGGACATCAGTGGCATAGTCATTATCCCTATTCCATCAAGGCCATGATTCATTGTGGCTTCACTTGATGTGTGTGTGTGCATGTGTGTGTAGATATATATATCTACACACACACACACACACACTCACGCATTCCTGCTCTCAATCTCAGTCATGGTTCGATTGACACACAGGCATGGAGGCACATACAAAGTGTTGAAGAACTTGCTCAAACACAAGCTGGTGCATCACGACTCCTCAAAATGTGAGTCGTCAGTTCCTATTTGAGAAGCTAATCTTGCAGGTTCAATTGGTCCTCTTCTAATTATTCTTTGTTCCCTGCAGATGATGGGTTTCGGCTGACCTACCTAGGATATGATTTTTTAGCTATTAAAACCCTGGTTAACAGAGGCGTTTTCGTGTCCGTTGGTCGCCAAATAGGCGTTGGAAAAGAGTCAGGTAACATTATAGAATTCCTTCTGCTTCAATAGGAACATGCTATTACTTGTACATACATGTTTGTCTACTTTATGTTTGTCACTCTTAAACTTTTGGTACTCGTTTTTTTTATACCTACATTAATGTTTACGATGATCCATTTCCTATGTGAAGATATATTTGAAGTCGCTACAGAAGATGGCACGGTGTTGGCAATGAAATTGCACAGGCTAGGCAGGATCTCTTTCAGGGCTGTCAAATCTAAGCGTGATTATCTGATGCATCGCAGTAGTTATAACTGGCTCTACCTATCACGGCTTGCTGCACTCAAGGAATTTGCCTTTATGAAGGTTTGTTGTCTGACGTTGCTGGTATATGATGTCGGAGCTATCTCCTTAAATCTATTGATGTTTCTGTAATACCTGCTCTCGTCTTTCACAGGCTTTAAAAGAGCATGGGTTTCCTGTTCCAGATGCTGTAGATTGCAATAGGCATTGTGTAATTATGTCGCTTGTCCAAGGTTATCCACTGTAAGATTTCCTTTTAAGATTCTGAAATACTCTTGATTTCGAAGCCCACCTTTTTTGGCTACTAGGGGATGTTTGATTTACTTGTAGAACGTTTTTTCTACATGCATCAGAAGTGTAGGTTTTCTTCTTTATCCTTATGTAAACTTACATGTTTTCTGAGGTTGGCTTGCTGGAAAATGACAGTTTATGATTCAGTGAGTTGTCTCCATGCAGCGTACAGGTAAAGCAATTGGAAAACCCAGACACTGTTTTTGACACAATTGTTGGTCTTGTTGTTCGTTTGGCAGAACATGGTCTCATACACTGTGACTTCAATGAATTTAACATTATGGTATGCAATTTTCTCTGATAAGCAAATGATTCCGGTTTTTTACATTTCCTTAGAATTGTTGAAATTCTATTGTCATCCTGACTTTTGGTTTTGGGTGTTATCATCAGCAGATCATGATTTATTTATTTTCTTTTTCTAGATATGATATTTTTAATGTGGGCTGTAACTCTATCATAGAAGAGTTCATAACGGGTTTTGCTTGATTTCTATGCAAGTTATTTTTTCTTGAATAAACATATGATACAAATATAGGGAATGTAGCTATTTTATTGTATTCATGTTTTTCGTGTGCATGTGTGTGTGCCACACGTGTGTGAAGTTGTTGCAAGCAATATGCATGTGTGTGTGTGTGTGTGCGCGCGTGCAGGTGGGTGTGTATCATTTGTTTGTGAAGTTGTTGCAAGCAATTTGCTTGTGTGCAGGTGGGTGTGTATCACGCGTGTGAACTTGTTGTAAGCATTTTGTGTGCATGTGTGCTTGTGTGTGCATGTGTGTGTGGGCATGTGTGTGTGCAGAGTTGTGAGCAATGCCGGTCACTCTTTTATTTTTTTATTTTTCCTGCTCATAGTTATCAACTTTAGCCCTTAGTAAGCAACCTCCTCATTATAAGTTCCTCAATATATATTCAGCTATGCTAATCTATGGATTATTTGTCAGCTATGCATCATTTGATAATTATACTCACCTTTAATCAATTGACTCAACTGTTTTATTATAGATCAATGATAATGAGGAGGTTACAATGATTGATTTCCCTCAAATGGTTTCTGTTTCTCATCGCAACGCACAAATGTATGTAATACATCCTCCAATGTTCTAAGTTGTTAGCCCATTATTTACTTGTTAACAACCGTCCTCGCAACTATTATATTTCTGAAAACCTCCCCTTGTCTCAGGTACTTTGATCGTGATGTTGAATGCATTTACAAGTTCTTCAGTAGAAGGTTAGTAGCTGGAATCCTTGAATTTATTTAATGATTAAGTGTCTTCTATGTGATTACAAATAGATTGATATAACTACATTTTGCGCGCGCGTGTTTTCCTCAACATCCTCTTCTAACACTGCACAACATCTTTAAGCATTTTCCAGATGTGGTTTGAAATAACATGTGAAATCTTTTGCATCTTCATTCCGTTATTTATTTGCGACTATGTTATCATACATTTTTCAGCTTGTTGTCTTTTACTTGGGTTGGTCCTTGAAAGTTCATTCACAAAGACCACAAAAAGAATGCATTTGGGTATTCAAAACCAAAATTTTTGGTGATGTGGATTTTCATATGCAAAATGAGAATCGCAAGATAGGTATATCCATTGCATATGACACAGTTTATGCAAGAGTTTAAAACAAATACAACATTTGCAACTTTTGGTGAGAAAAACAATCTCCTGGTGCAATATAATGTTATCTTTCAATAACTTGGGGAAATCTGTTCATCCCGATGCACCCAAAAAAAAAAAGGTGGTTCTGAGTTCTAAATTCTAAACTTGGTGTTTGAAGAGATCTAATGTGGATAAATTCAGGTTTGAGGTTTCAAAAAAAAAAGAAAAAGAAAAAAGGTTTGGATCTTCTCACTTGTAACAGTAGTAAAAAGAGAAGGAGAAAGTTAAAAATAATTAAGAAATATAGGGGACTAAACTTAAGATTTGCTAAATCTCCTCCTGTGATTGCTTCCATCTTAGCCTGTATTTTTGCATTTTCCTCTTTCCAGATTCAACCTTTCTTATCATGAGGATTCTGATGAGAGTGACGGATCAGGATCAGACTCTGAAGAAAATGGTAGGCCCTGCTTCTCTTCAATAGCGAAATCTACTGGTTTTCTGGACAAGGAACTTGCTGCCAGCGGGTTTACAAGAAATGCTCAAGATGAGATCGAAAAGGTTCCTGATTCGTGATATGCTCTCTGTGAACTAATGTTGTGTGGTCTGCTTGTATGTGACACCATTCTTTCTCAGTACTGTGTTTGTGCAACTGGAATCTGATTAGGAAAGTGATTGGTCTATTCTAGTCATATAGTCAACTTAACTAAGGGTCCGTTTAGGTGATATCAAATTAGGATTTTATTTATTTATTTATTTTGTGTTTTATCACTCTTCTTTTGGGAAATCCAAGACTTTGCATTTCAGTCAGCACTTTCAGATGGGTAATCTGGAAATAAGCTTTTTGGAACTTGTTTTTCGCAATCCTTCGGGGAAAAAAAAATCTTTAAATGATCCAAAAAGCAAATCTCTACTTCTTCAATCATCGAAATTCAATTGGCATTAAGTGCTACTTCTGTTTTTCTGTAAAAGTTTATGTAAACTGTGAACTTGCATTCTCATCTATGTCAGTAAAATCTCTTGGGCTAGTTCATGTTGGTTGCATATCATGGATTTTGATGTGTTGGGGGTTAGCATGTTCGTTCAGCAAGTTGCTGGATTTTCCCAATCACTTAGCCTCTCAATCACTGCCGTGACATAGTTTGCAGTAAGAACATGAGCTGTGCATGACGTTTCATGGAGAAAAAGGAAGGGGTTTGACAAAATTCTTTGTTGCTTGGTCACCACTATTGCTGATCTATAGTTTTTTAGAAGCTAATTCATGCATACCATTTCATGATGAAAATGGAAGGGCCTTTATAGAAAGTTCCCAATTCATGGTATTAAACACTCTTATGGTATGTATGATAATTATGTTGTACATCATGTGTGAAAGATTCCTATGTTCTTCCCATCCTATT
Organism: Magnolia officinalis; assembly: GCA_021015155.1. Taxonomy (NCBI): domain Eukaryota; kingdom Viridiplantae; phylum Streptophyta; class Magnoliopsida; order Magnoliales; family Magnoliaceae; genus Magnolia; species Magnolia officinalis. The sequence goes on from JAJHSJ010000003.1 coordinate 75,053,150, forward strand.
TCACTCCCTTAAACTAATCAACTTTATGCTAATACATTTTGCCTTCGAATTATGATTCGAGCAATATGTGGCCTTCTCATTGCAAAAGCAAATATATGTTAAAATGCTGGCCCAAAACCTACTTCAAATATCATCTCACATTACACTAATTATTGATAGAATTCTTTTGTAGAGTTTCTTATCCATGCAAAGGAGCAGACCAACATACAAGCCTTCTCATCTAGACTGCTCGTAAAGCGGTCTTTTTTCCCCTGCCTATAATCAGTGGTTGCAAGCTTCCAAGAAATGAGTTGGAATGGGCTGGGGGTGAAGGGAATGGGGAATGAGAACAAAGTGAAAAGGCTTCAATTTTCAGGACATATATGAGAAAATACATCATCACCATAAGCCTTATCCCAACTAATTGGGGTCAGCTACATGAATCCTGTACCGCCATGCCACTCTATCAAGGTCCAACTTGAGAAAATATACACAAGACAAAAATAAATAAATAAATAATAAGTAAAACTAGCACTAGGATCGGGAGCAAAGTACCCACTGAATCATGCACGTTAAAACACTGTTTAAATATAATGCAGGGGCATTTTCACACTAGGTTCGAGTGGGGTGGCCTGTGGGATGCAGGGGCACACTCGAGGTGGGTGGCCCGCATAACCCATAGATTTGGGACCCATGTGAGACAGGTGGCTCGTGTAGGGCAGAACCCATGGATTTGGGGCCCATGAGGGGGGTTCGGCCGAGGACCTAACCCATGGATTTGCGGCCTGGGTTATGAGATAAATGGATTAATTCGCCATGCTTTATCAGTTCAAGCTTTTCGAGCAAGTGGTTAATTGTCCTGCATCAAAATAAAAGAAATGGCAAGCAACAAATCTGTCCTAGTAAGTCAAGGACTTCCAGTACATCAACAACTGTGTGGATGTGCCTAATAAGCCAAAGACTACTGTATCAAAGTTTATATAGGGAATATCTGTTTGTATTATTTATATATTTTCTATATATATATATATAAAAGCAACAGCCTTCGGATGGCTTGTTGGTAGAAAGAGGGTGTTGACCATTGATAATCTTAGGAAGAGGGGAATGGTGATTCTGAATAGGTGCATTTTATGTAAAAGTATCAAGAAGTCAGTGGATAACCTCTTCATCCATTGTCCTTTTTCTTAGAAGAGTTGTGATTCTATCCTCTATTCGTTCAAGATTCAGTGGTGCATGCTTGTTTTGGTGGATAGCCTTTTGGAGTTGGGGCATGGGGTTCGTATTCTGAAGCAAGCTCGGACAAAGTGGCGGTTGGCTATTTTAGCCGTTTTTTGGGCTATTTAAGGTGAGAGGAATGGTTGGTATTACTACGATTCTTCTAAGGAAGTTGTTTTTGTAATCAATGTTTTAAATAGCAAATAGTGTGTAGCATAGCGTTCACCCCTTCGAAGCATGAGGCGTAAGCTACATAGCATGTAGCGTAAGTTACACACAACTTCTAGATTTTTAATCAAGGTGCTTGGTTGCACCAATGTCATGATATTCTATGCCAGATTAGACTGATTAATAATGAAATTTAACAAAATTTCATGATATTTGGTGCAACAAAATGCAACCTAAAGTAATAGGAAAGGGCAATGATTAAGCATAAAGGTAAAGAAAGAGCAATTAAACTAATTTAATATTGTATTTATATTATTTACTAAAAGCACTACAAAGGTTAACTAATTTTTATTGGAAAAATGTAAAATATATCAAATTATTGAAAACATCATGTGAGCTTCATAGCGTGTAGCGTAGTCTACGTAGCGTGTAGCGTATGCAAATTATGATGTAGCGTAGGCTACATGCGACTTAAGCTATTTTCATGAGCTACGTAGTGTTAAAGCTATACTATGGTACGTAGTGTAAGCTACACGCTACATAGCATAGCTATTTAAAACACTGTTTGTAATTATTAGGGGGAAATCTTTTGTTGCCAATTGGACTTTTTGTATTTTGCTTTTGAAAGATGCTTCTTTGCTTTATGCTAGATAGGGCTATAAGTTTTGTGATGCCATCTCGGGTGCCCTCTTATTAAAATCCCTTTTATCTTTCAAAAAAAAAAAAAAAAAAAAAAAAGGAAAAAAAGAAGAAGGCCACAACCATGTTTCTATATAAATTTCTGTGTAATTAATGGAGTAAATTGGGTAAAGGGTTTAGATACTAGGATAAGGGAATTAGGGTTTTGGATGGAGGGAATGTAGGAATTTGGGTTTGATTGAAGATTGTGAAGATCTAGGGTTTGTGATGAAAATGGTCCATGATCAACGGCCTGATCATGTAATACATCCGATCCAACGGTCCGAACGTCACGTCCCTCAAATCCGATGGGTCCAAATCACTCCCTAAAGCAACCCATGTGCATCTTCCCAATGTGGGGTCTTCCATATGCTCGCACATGTATATGGGGTCTTCAACATGATCATGGGTACTCGCCTAGTCATAGAGAAATCGGTACGGCCCGTCACCTCTAATACATAGCAAAGGTGTACGTGATGTGATGTCATCATCAACTTTCCTCGGTTAAGAAGAGTTCGCCTCTGGCAGACCTTTGAGATAGGCTTAATGATGAGGACATCACGTCACGTACACCCTTACAAACATATCAGAGGAGGCGGGCCTGCATCGATTTTGAGTACCCGTGATTGTGTTGAACACCCCATGTGCATGTGCGAGCATCTGGAGGACCCCACATTGGGAAGATGCACATGGGCTGCTTTATGGAGTGATTCAGACCGTTGGATCGGAGGGATGCGACGTAGGGCCTTGGATCGCATGGATCACATGATCAGGCCATTAATCGTTGATCGTCCACATCAGTTTTAGACTTTATCATATTTTATGATTTAGTTTTTTATTATTTTATATTTGGACACATTATGAGTGTTTTAGTTGATTTTATTTAGACTAGGGTTATTTTTGTTAAAATTCACAAGACAGGGAGGTTATTGTAATTTTTGAAACTTCTTGGATCTATAAAAAGGGGGTGGGGGCTCTCTCCAATTGGATTTTGTGATAGAAAAAAGAAGAGAAAAGCTCTTACTTTCTTCTCTCATCTTTATACGATTTGAAGATACTTCCATGTGATTTGGAAGGAAGATTGTTCGAGGCTCTCTGTCTATTCCCATACAATCTTCTATTTTCTTCCCTATCCAGGTATTTTCTTCAGGTTCTTCATTCTCTCCATCTCATATCTTCGTCTTCTCCCAAACCCTACTTTCCCATACCCATCCACAATTCAAACCTTAACCGACCTAAACCCATCATCCCACACCACACGTGTGACTGTACGACCACACGTGTGAATCCCACATGTCCCTTTTGGTTTTCCACCATTATTATATCAAAACTTCTTTCTTCCATCCCTGAAACCCTAACCCTAAACCTAAAATTCCTAATTTTCCTACTTTCCCAAATTATCCAAACCCTAATTTTCACCCTAGGTTGTATTAGGTTTTCCATTTTGAAGTAGGCTATACCCTGTGCTAATTGGATGTCCCTACATCCATTAGATCCTAGTTTTTTTTCTTTAATAATCTTGTGTTACGATGTTGGTAGCTTAAGCCAGGATCATGTATGATTTTGTTTTGATTTTCATGATATTTGTGATGAATATAGCGGTGTTTGTGTTTTTTTTGTTAAATATCTTAATTCGGCTATTTGATCTCACATGTTACTTACTCCATGCATCGGTCCTGCATCACTCAACCCTATGCTATTTGAGATGTTCCTACATCCATTAGATTCTAGTTTCCCTTATTTAATGGTCTTGTAGAATGATGCTTGACAACCTAGACTTGAATTATGCACGATCTCCTTTTGGAATCTTGTTATTTGTGATGATGATAGCAAGTTTTGTGATTTTTATTAATTATTCTCTCACAATATTTGAGTTCATGCATCAGTCCTACATCAAAAAGTCATTCACTTTGTGGGCACATTGATAGTGTCATTCACTTACTAGAGGTACGGACTAGAAGAAAGTCAAGTGACTACCTCCTAGGCAGCTGCATATTTTTCCTTTTTCTTATGGTTCCTTCTTTCTTAACTTTACATAGGGTTACATGTCTATTCTTTCCTGTCATTATTTCTTAGAGAAGTATGTTTTCGAAACTTTCAAGGGGTTCTTTTGTGGAAGACCACAATGCAATGCTGATTTTTTTTTTAATTTTTATTTTAAAAAGGAAACTGCCACAATGCACTGGCTATGTTTCCAAAAGACATTGGTTGGGTCAAAATTTTGTCCTCGTGTTTTCCATGGTGGGACTGGATTAATTGCTCATGGTTATATCAGTTACAGTATGTATCCTTCAATTTGTACTATTTTGAAATAGGCCCTTCAATAATTTTCATTTGTTATTTGTTCTTACAAGTGTTCTTGTTTATCCCCATGATGCAGTTCATTGAGGGAGAGAATGAGCAGGACGGTGCAAGTTCTGACAATGAAGAGAATGCAGAAGAAGATACATTCCTGATGAACACAATAACACTAGTGTCAATAATCTGGAATCCTTGCATTTGGTATGTTACCAACTCGTTAAATGATTGGTTAATCAGATAACAAACAAAATGATTCAGCAAATGACCAAAATGCTCATTTTGATATATAATGCCCCAAGTTATGGATGCTTATGTGATTATTTTTTGTCCTGCGGGCGAGTGGCAATAAATGGAATCTGACCATAACCTACCATGTTCAGTAGAGATGTAACTACATCCATTGACGTTTCATAAAGTGAGAGGTCCCTTCAGATGAGTGCCACTCTTGGGAAGTGTAATATTGATCTGCAAAGTAATTTGCTTCTCCTGGATCTTTCTCTGGAAATGAGTTTTTAAAGATTTATACTGGGATCCACGAGGATTACCTCATCCCCATGAATTGTGGCCAGAGCATATTTGGCCTTTCTGTGAACTGTCCATGCCGAAACTTGTGACTACATTAGTTCAGTCTTACTGTATTGAGATCTTGCTAGCATGTTCCCTTTATTTATTGGCTTATCAAGGAGACTTCCATTTATATTATGAGGGTCTTACAGGATGAGCACAACACGGGTGCCGATGATGAAATGGAGGAGAAGCACTGTTCTCATATAGTCGGTCATAGCAATGACACTGAATCTTTGGAAACAAGTGAGAAGGTATTCATACTTTTTGAGATTGAGCTGTGTAGCTGCTTTTCTTTTCTTTTTTTTTTTTTCCTTCAGATCTTACTCTAAAAGCATTCTCAGATATTTATATAGAAATTTAAATATAATATAAGACAGTTTATCACCGTTCATTCAAATGAATCATGACTATAATCTTTTGAGTCTTTTTGTCCGTGCTAAAACTTAGTGTATTGTTTCATTTCCCCCCTTACCAATTCTGCTTGTTTTATGCACTCGTTTATTGATACATCAAGATGAGTATCACTTACTCTTTTTGGATCTTACAGTGTGAACACATCGTGAATTGTGACACCGAGAGTGACATGGACAAGAATCAAGCCAGTGGCAGCAATGAACCTGACACTTTACAAACAAGTGAAAAGGTATGCCTCGTCCATTTCGAGACAATGCTCGAAACATTTTTGTTTTCTGCCTTCCGTGGATTGAGATGTTTCCTGGCTTAGAGTGAAGTTAAAACCTTTTGACCTTTTGATAATACTTAATCTCTCTAGCTTGGGACTTGGCACCACTCACAAGTAATACATACATTTCTTATTACCAACTTTTCTTTTCTGTGTGGCCTTCTCTGTTTTCCTTGGCCAGTTTCTTAGCTGGTAAAGGTAGTGATATTTATGCAGTGAGGCCCAGCTCAGCACTCACAAATTTAAGCCTGTGGGGGTTACAGTTTATCGTTGGCCGCTTAAGACGGGGACCCATGTGCTCATCATTATCTTGTTTGGGCTCTTCTGTCCTGCCCATGGATGGTGTAAATCCCCACGGGACTATAATCTGTGAGGACTCTCAACCACTTCCTTTTTGCAATATCCATGGTTGATTTATTTTGTGCTTGGGAAAGAAGCAACAAAATAAAATAAAAAAAAACTACATTGGTGGAGAAATAGCCCTCTTGATTCTAGATGAGCTAAATGAATGTTTTAAGGGAAAAGTTGAAATCTGGTAATACCAGGTTGTCCAACAGCCTGCCAGGCAGGACTATAAATGGCCAGGTAAGTGGAGCCCAGTTTACCCAGCTACTAAATACCCTCAAGGTAAAATGCTGGAAAATTTGGGCTGCTGGATAGCACCGGGCCTGATGTGAGAAAGTTTAGCTACTTTGTTACTGCTTGATATAGTGCATAGTTGTTGTTGCAAGTATTGGTGTTCCATTTGCAAATTACTGCTAACTATCAGCTTTCTAGGCTGTTTGTCTGTGACTACTTACCATATGTGAATCTGTGATATACAAATAAAAGTAGTGTAGGTTGGCCCTATTCAATGTGTTTTCATCGTTTTATTTTATTTTATTTTATGTTTGTTCAGTTAATGATTCACAAATTCACATTTTCTGAAAGTGATTTAGATCTTTTATAATTAACCAGAAGCGCCACCACTTTCACCAGTTGATGAAATTTCCCGCCCATGTACCGTCTATGTCCCTTGTGTGATTGGAAGGGAACTCCTTTGCTTCAATCATATGGTATCGGATGTTCACCAGCTTCCATTCAAAAGTCTATTGTGCTCTGCATGTATCAACTCTGGGCAATTAAATGAAGAGGAGCTCAATCTGAATGTTTTATTGTTTTGGCATTTGAAATGGCCATAAACCCGTTAAATACACTGACAAAAATCGAAGAAAAACCTTTATAAATTTTTTTTTGAAAGGTACACACTCTTGCACCCACACCCACACACCACACGGGTTCTCGAACCCATGACCTCAGAGTAGAAACACAGTCTACAATTCAGCCATGAGTAGAGACCCAGAAAAACCGTTATAATGCGACAATAATATCGAAGAACTTGTTGGTTATGCTGTTTGTATCACCCATTTTGTGAATTACGAAGATTAGACATTTTCTGCCCATAGCATTATCTGCCCAGGGGTAGGTAGCTCGTCTGTATCCTTGATGTTTGTTGCTTTCAAATTCAAGAAATTAGCCAAATAATAATTATCGTATTGAAAGGGAGCTCTTTGTTTCAGGAGGATAACAATGACAGTGCGAATGAAAGCGATGTTTTGCTGTTGAAGCGTTTGAATAAGCAGAGACGAAGGGCAGTAGCAGCTGCTCAGGGCAGTCGGAAGGTCTTTGCCTCTAGAAATTCCTACAAGGACAAGGGTGGCAAGAGCTCCCACAATTCCAAAATCCAGAAGCAACTAAGCACATGGTGATCAGAGAATGCTACAAAGGGGAATGCATAGAACCAGCTATCAATGCTCCCACAAACACAGGACAAGGAAATAGATTTTGCCTTGTTTTTGCTGTGGCAGTTGAGGGGGTTACTCCATCCCAATTTTGTTTAGTTAGGTTTGAGTCACAAACGCGCAAATGCTTGCAGCTGGCCTGAAAAAAGGAAGAATTTGAGGCATTTGGGTGTGAGAGAAATTTTGGTCCTCAGTGGGGGGAAATAGCATTTTCATGACCTGTATTTATAACCTATCAAAATATTTTTAAGACTGCATGGACAAACGATACCAATGAATTGAATAAAGTCTTCCTAATGGTTTGATCTTTGCAAGGTCTTTGGAGATACGAGGATTATCTGATCTTTCCAAAGATTCCGGACACTGCCATATGAGGCCACCTTTCATAAAGCAAGGTTTGGCGAGGCCATGTTTTTCATCATCTACTGCAGTACTTTGGTGTGCCATCTCATCAAAATTGAACCATAATTCTTAAGATCTGAAAACTTATTTCAACTCGACTCGATGTCCATCTGGGTCAGGTACACTCTTCAAGGACTCAACTGAGTAAACTCATGCATAAAATAGCCTTCTTTTCACACACACACACACACACACACACACACACACACTATAAAATCCATTAGAAGTCACATTAATAGCATGTGGACAGCTGGTTGCCGGCTTCTGTCTGTGTAGAGGTTGCCAGCCAAATTGCTTTGAATCAAATGGAATTGATCAAGTTATCAAGTTGACTCAATGAATCCCTCCGATCCAACATTCAGTCTGAAGACTCAGTTTCCAAGAGACTCGGCTGAGTTTTGAGTTGGGCCAGTGAGTTTTAAAACTATGATTTGAACCCCCAAGTGAAAATGACCAATCTTTTGGATGATAGGCAAACTTCACATTAACAGCATGTAGACTGCTGGTTTTAGGCTTCTGTCTGTGTTGAGGTTGCAGGGTCCCAAACTTTGCCCGCGCTTTCACTTTTTATTCACAAAATCCCAACCAACCAGGCAAGTGACTCAGTTGATTTGTTTCGAGTCATTACTGTCCGAGTTATCAAGTTGACTCAATGAGTCTTTCTGATCGAAGACCAAGTTTCTAAGTGACTCAGTTCAATCTCTAGCCAAGTTGATTTAACTAGGCTGAGTTTTGAGTTGGGCCAGTGACTTCTAAAACTATGGTTTTGAACCCCCAAGTGAAAATGACCCATCTTTTGGCTGGTTGACAAATTTTACGGAATGGTATTTGACCCCCCAATAAATGTGGTTAATTTGGATGGACAGGATTAAACCAAATGATGCAGGACATGAAAATTAACTATGATATGCAAGATCTTAGGTTTTAGATCAAACTAATTCAGAAACATTCACATAAAATTTTCATATCCCACACAAAAGTTCAAACATTCAAGCAAAGGAAATTGGTGCGGTCCAGGCCTACACATGTTAGGGCTGGATTAATAAAAATTATGATCCAAACGATACTCGAAGGGAAGTTAAACTCATACACACATGCACAACAATCAGTCCCTAATTCAAGGGATTCACCAGTTTCAATTTAGAGTACCCTAGGATTAGAAAATGGGCAAATAAATTAAAAGTAATGCAATCTAGGGTTAGCGTTAGGAAAAATAGGTATGAGGGGAGTAAAATAGACAAGAAATCTAAACCTAGAGATAGTTCCCGCGCGCGGACAGTGGGTCAGGCCTGTCGCACGTGTGCAGGGGGCCTAACCGCACGAGCGAGGGAGCCGAATGTGGAAAGCGCTTCCTTGGCTCTGGTCGGCCAGGGGAGGGTTTCAAAACCCTTGAGTCTCGTGTCGATCTGATGTGTGGTTGTGCATGATGCCCGCCGAAGTTTCAGCCCTCCTGCAAGACCAGATTTCGAAAATCGGTTGTAGGGAGAAGAACTGTTGCAAAAGCTGACGGATTCGAAGCTAGGATGGGTGTAGAATGTGAGAAGTATGGATGATAGAAGATAGAGATAGATCGGGATAGATGTGGCTTCACACCATGGTAGTTAGCCCCTCGATGAAGGGAGGGCTTCGCACCCAATTGGATTTCCACAACTCAAGAACTCAGAGGAGTAGAAAAAATCAAGAATTTTTATTAATCTTCATTAAATAAAAAAAACTACAAGGGGTGCCTATTTATAAGAAAATTTACCCCAAAACTCGCGTCATGTGTGCAACCTATTACTTGGCTATGAGGTAAACAAAAATAAAAACTAATCAAAGAAATCTAAACCATCCATGATATTTAAATAACATTAATAAGCAAAACCTAAAATATGAGATTAATCAGACTAGTGGGCCACGATCATGAGATCCCATGATGGACTTTACTTGACTATCGAGCCCACTCCAACGAATCAAAACTCCATCTTCTAACTGAGAGGCCCTTTTTGGACGTCGTTATCGATCCAGATCGACGGTGGGGCCCTCCTCCTTGCGTACGTGAGTAGGGGGGGTGGCGTGCGTGTGCGTGCACGCGTGATGTCCCCATTAACTCTCTCCGACTGCGAAGATTTCACTACTGGCGAAACAAAACTGTGAACCGCTCCAAGATGTCAGGATCAAGTTTCTAAAGCTCCTCCTCAGTGAGCCACGTGCTGTCTGAAGCTGGTCATGACTTCCATTTAACCAGGTACTTCTGAAACCCGCTGTCCAACGTTGAAACTATCTAATGGTCCAGAATATCCTCTATTTTCTCTCTTGGTGTGTGAAGGTTAAGTATGAAAGGTAGAGGCTGGGAAGAAAAGTCGGGAAGATGCCATGTATCAAGAGACAGATATGGGGAATCAGGATGGGTGGGCGAAGGGCCGGACAAAGTATCAAGGGTCCCTTGAAAAGCAACTAGATTCTCCACATTGAATGTGGAACTAATTCCTATGTAAGGTGGAAGATCTACCACATACACATTGAGACCGTTTCGTTTTAGAATTTTCAAGGGTCTAACGCTATGCGCTTGTAATTTACGAACGGCCCCCTGAGGATACCGCTCGGGCCTAATGCGGACCATCACAGAGTCCCCTACATTGAATTCCTTAAAATGTTTGTGTTGGTCTGAAGAAAATTTGTAATGTTCATTGCTAGTAGTGATATTTCGTTTGATTTATTGATGCGATGAATGAATGTGATGCACAAAAGACTCTGCAGACTTTGACGACCTATGGGACAGTGACATAGGGACAAGGTCAATAGGCTTCTTAGGCTTATAACCAGTAACGACCTCAAAAGGACTTAGACCTGTGGACCTATTGATAGAACTATTGAACGCAAACTCGACTACAGGTAGTACCGTGTCTCACATCCTGGTGTGTTCCCCCGCTAAACATCTGAGTAAGCTTCCTAAGCTCCTATTGACCACTTCAGTCTGACCATCGATCTAAGGGTGGTAAGCAAAAGAAAATTGGAGCCTAGTGTTCATCATGTGCCATAGTGTCTTCCAAAAGTAACTCATGAATCATACGTCCCGGTCAGACACTATGGTTTTTGGTAACCAATGCAGTTTGACGACCTCCCTAACAAACAACTTGACAATATGAGATGCGTCGGATGTCTTAGAACAAGGAGTGAAGTGGGTCATTACATACAAAAAAAAAACGGTCCATGCCAACAAATATGGAATCGTGTTTCCGAATAGTCATGGGAAGTCCAAGCATGAAATCCATATTGATGTCCTGCCAATGGATGAATGAGAATGGTAAATGTGTGTATAATCTTGTGTTTTGTTTCCTTTGCTTTGCCAGTTGACAAGTACGACATTGCCTTATAATTTTGGTCATGTCTCGCTTGAGGCTTTGCCAATGAAATCTATCCTCCATTAAGGCAATGGTCTTGTCTCAACCGAAATGACCTGCGACCCCTCCTGAATGTAACTCCGGAACAAGAAAATCGCGGAGGGAGGTGCGTGGTATGCACAAGTGGTCACTTCTAAACAAGTATCCGTCTAAAATCAAGTATCCACTACTAGCTCCTAACGGATTCTCTAACAACGACGCATACACAACTCCAAAATCTGGACACTCAGAATACTCTTCTTTGATACGCTCAAGGCCCGTGACTTCGACACTTATAGAATTGAGTAATGCGACTCGACGACTCAACGCGTTGGCAGGCTTATTCTCTACACCGACCTTGTGCTTAAGTACAAAAGTATACTCTTGAAGGAATTGAACCCACTTGGCATGCCTATGGTTTAATTTTCTCTGAGAGTTTAGGTATCTCAAGGCCTCGTGATCTGAGAATAAGATGAATTCTTGCGCCAATAGGTAATGACACCAATGGTGCAATGATTGCACTTTTGCATAGAACTCTTTGTCATAGGTGAAATATTTCTACTTAGCCTCATTCAATTTCTCACTAAAAAAGGAGACAAGGTGCCCTTCCTGACTAAGTACTCCTCCTATGCCAACTCCTGACGCGTCACATGCGACTTCAAAAGCTTTTGAAAAATTCTAAAGTCGCATGACTGGAGCTTCGGTCATCTTAACCTCTATCTCCTTGAAGGCCTTCGAGGCTGCCTTTGTCCATTGAAACTCTCATTTTTTTAATGCAATCTGTGATGGAAGCCATAATGGAACTGAAACCTCAAATGAACCGCCTATAGAAGGTGGCTAAGCCGTGAAATATACGCACCTCATGAATATTGTGAAGTTTAGGCCAATTGACTATGGCCTTGACCTTCTCAGGATCTGTCGATACGCCCTTAGCTGACATAATAAAACCTAAGAAGATAATACTACTAGACAAAAACGTACACTTATTTAGGTTGGTGTACAACTTCTCGGCCCTAAGAATCCCATAAACTTGCCTCAAATGGTCGAGGTGTCGCTGCGTAGTCATGCTATAAATCAAGATATCGTCAAAGTATACGACCAGAAACTTCCCCATGAAGGGTCTCAACACTTGGATCATCACACGCATGAAGGTGCTTGGGGCATTAGTTAACCCAAAAGGCATAACTAGCCACTCGTATAGCCCGTCTTTCGTCTTAAATGCCGTTTTTCACTAATTACCAAGGCGTACACGGATTTGGTGATAACCACTTTTGAGGTCAAATTTTGAAAAGATGGTAGCATTGGCTATCATATCCAACATATCATCAAGACGCGATATGGGAAACCGATAATTGACTGTGATTTTGTTGATGACCCTACTATCAACACACATCCTCCATGTGTCATCCTTCTTAGGTATAAGAAGGGCGGGCACGATACACTGGCTCATGCTCTCTCGAATGAAACCCTTCTCTAGGAGTTCGTCAATCTGTCTTTTAAACTCAGCGTGCTCCTTTGGGTTCATTTTGTAATGTAGGAGGTTTAATAGAATCGCCCTAGGGATTAAATCAATGGCATGTTGTATATCCCTCATAGGAGGAAGCTTATTCGGTAGATCATCAGGAAAGACATCACGAAACTCATGCACTACCTGAATGGCTTCAGTGAGTAACTCTACGCTAGCCTCTGGTACACTCTCCCTAGCAACAAGGGCGTATACTATCGAGTCCGCCTCTGTTTCTCGCTCAAAGTCCTTGGCATTTAGAATATGGAGTGGTTTGGACTTGGACTTCGATTCCTTCAATTCTTTTGAGCCACTCGCACCACTCTGTGTGGTGGACTCCTTTCCAGTCATGTTCTTGGGTTGCAGTGGATTTAGCTTGACCTTCTTGCCCTCGAATCAGAATGTACACACATTCGAACGACCAAAGTCTACCCAGAATGATATGGCCAACATCTATGGTAACAACATCACATTAAAGTATGTCTTTATATGATCCAAACTGAATAGGAACAAGACAACGGTGCGAGATTGGAATGGACGTTTCATCAACCCAGGAGACTCTACAGGGTTGAGGATGGACATCCAGCTTTAAGCACAAACGGCTCACAATGCTAGTAGATGCCGCGTTGGCACAACTACCACTATCCGCGATCATCTTACAGCTCTTTTCCCCACATTTTTCATAAGTAGAAAAGATCGTGTTGCAGCGCCAATCATCAGTATTCTTAACCTGAGCCAAGACGCAACACACAATTGCGGGGGTCGCAGACTCTTGCGCTCCATCTTCCTCATTACTAGGGGTTTCTACTAGCTCATATTCTTTCTCTTCACTGTCACTCTCTGGGGGCACTACTTCCACTTGCCCATCAATAAAGAATACTTTGGTGCTCTCTTTCGTGTTGCACTGGTGGGCAAAGTGATGAAACCCCTGACACCTAAAACCCCTAATTGCCCCACTTCCACGCGAGCTAGACCCAGAAATTTCTTTACCCTTATCATCCTTGAGCCTCGGCTGAAAACTGTTGGAAGGTTTGTTCTGGTACCCAGTGTTAGGTTTAGTCCCAGAGGGGTGGGCCTTAGCACTAGAATCGCGAAAGTCAAACTGCCTTCCCACAGATGCTTTGAGGTATTGCTCGACGTCTAACACTAGATACAATTGTTCAATAGTGTGTGTCTTTGGCGAGCAATTTCTCTCCTAATGTCAGGATAGAGGCTCGTTTTAAAACGAGCAAGGGTGAGTACAGGGTCCTCATTAACCTCGCAATGGGTCAAGTACTCTTCGAACTTCTCAATATACTCAATAACACTCATGGAACCCTGTCAAAGAGACTGTCATTCCTCAATCAACCGTAAGCGATAAGAAAAAGGGAGGTACTTCTCTTTAAGCGTTTCTTTTATTTCTCCCCAATGGACTATTGGGAGCTCTCTCGCTCTTTCTTTCTTTCGCTCTACTGTCGCCCAAAACCTCTTTTCATGGCTCACAAGCTTCATCTTGGCGAATTAGACTCGACGAGCATCCGACATGTCATACCACTCAAAATAGTGGTCCATATCCACCAACCAATCTAAAAAGGCTTTAGGGTCCAAGTGACCATCAAACGTAGGGGCATCTACTCTAACTCCTTTGAGGAGTTGTGCACGTAGGTCATACTGATTATGATGTCCCTCGTGGAGTGGGTGCACGGGTGCGTGCCCATAACCAATTCCTTGGCCACCCCCATTCATTGGTCTAACCTCCTGACCCCCTGCCCGAGATTGAGCATCTTCCCCCAATGGTGGGGTTTGCCCCGAAGGAGGTCTCTAGATGGGTAACATGCGCATTAAACTGCTTAAGGCGTTGGTCCATACGTTGTTTCAAGCGCTTTCCCAAAGAATCAACCTGCTTGGTCAACTTGTCCACTAATTCTTACAATTGCTTCATGTTTAGTGTGGGTGCAAGCCAAAACCACGACCCGTACGCGTGAGCATACAATTACTAACTCAACCTAAGGACCTTTTATTGCGACTATATGCGTCTAAATGAAACTAAATGATCCTATGAGACTTCATATGAGGAAAACCACACAACGTCACTAAAGCTCAGCAATATAGCTATTAAAATAAATGGATAACAGAAAATTCCAGCAATGTGAGTTGCTAACTTTCTGTTAACAGAAATTTCAGCAGCTTGTATCAGGATTTATGGATCTTTAAACAGCTATATGTGATGAGACTTGATGTATGATGGACATAAGCAAACTAAACCCTAAACATGTGATGTATTCCCTTATAAGAACCATAAGCTTTGATACCAAATTTGATGTACGACATGAAAATTAACTATGATATGCAAGATCTTAGGCTTTAGATCAAACTAATTTAGAAACATTCACATAAAATTTTCATATCACATACAAAAGTTTAAACATTTAAGCAAGGGGAATCTGTGCGGGTCCAGGCCTACACATGTTAGAGCTGGATCAATAAAAATTATGAGCCAAACGATACTTAAAGGGAAGTAAAACTCATTCACACGTGACAGCAATCAGTTCCTAATCCAAAGGATTCACCAGTTTCAATTCAGAGTACCCTAGGATTAGAAAATGGGCAAATAAATTGAAAGTAATGCAATCTAAGGTTAGGGCAAGAGAAAATAGGTATGAGGGGAGTAAAATAGGTAGGAAATCTGATGTAAGGCCCGTATCCGAGTTCATACTATTTCGTCGATTCCTGCGATCCTTCCCGACGAATCCTATAATCAACGTTTGCGCGTGACCCTAAGTCGTATTCCGTAAATTTGAGTCGGCTTAATCCGAGACTTGTACCATTGCGTGTAACGCCCAGGAAAATCGGGGGTCGTGCATAGACTCGACTCCCGAGTTCCCGAGTGTCACTTATCATGCATTTATAGTTTTTATGATTAATCAAATTTAACTGCGCAATTTAGAATTACCTGAAGCACGAAGCACAATCACACCAGTCTACTGAAATGAAGGATATTTCACATATATACAGGTCTTAAAATAATAAAGGGTCACCCAAGGCATTGTCCAACAGAACAACAAAAGAAAGCTATGTCAAAAAAGAATAAAGCTGAGCCCGCGGCTCAGCAAATCCAAATCCAGCCCGATCAAGCCGATGGAGAGCCGCCCATCAGCTGCAAGTAAGAGAGCCCGTCCTCCTCGTCCAAGCTCGCCTCATCAGGCTCCTCATGCCCTGAGACACCTGCATCTATGAATGGGTCTGGTTGGTGTTTTAAAACACCGTCCCAAAGTGGGAGTGAATGATCAACTCAGTGTGAACTATTGGTCTCAAGTTACAACAGATATCAATTGTAGTATGAACTTAATGAAAAGCAGACAATCATCAACACCCAATAATTGTAGTATGAACAACACTCCCTCAAGCGACTCCATCTAACGATCGCATATGACAACACTCCCTCAGAGCGACCTCGACTTCCGAGTCGCCACCCTAACTAATGCGTGCAATGCGATCGTGTTAGCCGAGTTATTAGTTAAGTCCATTCATCCAGCAGGTTGGGGATTCTGATTCACCCTACGTATCAATGCCCTAAGCTGGTTGCGAGGCCAAGACCCCATCAACGCGTGAGGCCGAGACCCCGCGGTCCGTGATCCCGTCGGGTTCCTCATCCCCGACTTCAAGCACATGAGGAGTGCCGAGAGAAAGAGTTCGCTGGCGGTCACTACGGGGAGGCGCGGTACCCCAGCATAGGCCGACAGCTCGGACACAGTGTCCCATTCCACCATGCCCGGCTCACGAGGCTGTGGACCAGTTTCAAGTGGGTTAGTGATGGGCTACAACGGTTGTAGGGTGGTTCAGGTTCCATACATATGTGAGCAACAGGGTTAACAAACAGGGTTGGTCAGCAAGTAGGGTAGATCGCACGGATCAAGCGAGCGTGAGACGAGTGACATCGGGGACAAGGGACCCATGTAGTCGAACTACAGCCACCCGAACACACCCGCCCAAACCCACGGGTCTAACCATAGCGTAGTCTTACCAATGGGACTACCGTCTCTCCTCATGATTCCTGACCAACCCAAGGGTATGGAAGGTGATTCATAGCATGCCGGCTACCAATGTATAATCTAGTACAAACCACATCATGCTCTCATACCTCTCAACATATTATTCAGATTCTCATAGCAAGCATAGTTAACAATATCATGAAACAAGTGTATGTGAGGTGTGTGTGTGGGTGAGGAAGTTACGCACTTCCTCCATCTCAAGCCATCATAAGCACAAGAGTAATGAAAGCATACATACTATGAGGTAACAATATATAAGGAAAACAATAAGGCATAAACAAAGATTCATCCATACACATAAACATGTGAGAAGCAAGAATAACATCGTGGAGGCTAAGCATGCAAATCTATATGGTTTCAACAACATACATTCCTAGGGCTTTCTCTATATTATTAAATCATAACATCCAAGCAATCAAAATCATTAAGCTCTTACTAAAATTGGTGCTAGGCCACCTAAGAACAATAGTCCGCACCTTGTGATTCGTTGGAGACTGAAAAACGACCTAGGAACATCGATTTGGGGCCGGTTGGTCGAAATCCCTAAAGCAAGTTCATTCATGAGAAATCCATGTAAAATTCCCCTTCATCAAAAAGGGTTTTCAAGACAAAGGATGAGAAGCCTTACCTAGACGATCAATGGACGATTTTGGTGGTTGTGGTGCATGGTTTCTTCTTGAAGAAGGTGTAGGAAGTTGTGGGTTTGATCCTCTTGGGCCCCACCTTGATTGAGAGTCCACCATGCCTTCTTCCCTCTCTCTTTCTTCTCTTTTCTCCTCTTTCTCTTCTCCCTTTTCTCTCTTCTAGGACAAAATTCATATGGGGAGAGGGGTGCCCAAATGAGGCCCTTTTTATAATTCCAGATTTGGTGAGAAAGACCCCAAGCTTCCACAATTTTCTAAAATAGACTTATGGGATTTCCTATTGGTGTTGGGGTGGCCCTAACACCCCTCTGGCCACCAAATTCGGTGTGTAGGTGTCTTATGGTCCGACCAGAGCCCATGCAAAAATTGAGGACGAACGGATGAACGGATATATGATCTGAGTAAGCGTTTCCGACCCTTAAATGGCCCTGTGGGGCCCATTCTGATTGATGGGGCATCTCTGGTGGACCTCTGGCCATGAAATTTATTGGGTAGGTGCTCAGTGGCCCGATGAGGGGCCACGCAAAAATTGGGGGCGATCGGATATGGGGTTTGGTCGTACGGGTCTGATTCGCGATCAACGGTCATCGTGCCACGATCGGGGCCCAGATTTGGTGGGCAGGCGTTGAAAAATACATTAAATCTTCACCGTAAATTTGGAAGAAATCCGAAGGCTGAAAGGCCCGGAGTCTCAGTTTCTTTTGTCAGTGCCAGATTTTAATCTGGCATTGGTGGGGCGCATTGGGCAAGCGTCAGATGGTACTTCTGGGTGTCCACTGGGTCCGCAGTCCGCGATGGACCACAAGCCCAGTGAGATCTATGATTTTCTAAGTTTTAGATTTTTCTGACCCTTCTCGGTCGTTGGGTGGCCCACACGGGCTGTTGTTAAGTGTAAACGGGCCATCTGGCTTGGTGGCCTGCACCAGGCCTTATCACGGCCTGTCTGGTCTATTAAATTGGGCTAATCTTGGATTAATTAACTCGTGTATAAGCTAACATTGAGTGCTAATGGTCAGTACGTGATAGTATAAGTTAATTAAAAAAAAAATCAAGGATTTTTGGAAATCCGAAACAGTGAAAATCCGGGATGTTACAATCTACCCCCCTTAAAATCAATTTCGTCCCCGAAATTGCCTAAGGGTAGTAAGTAAAGGTTTCATTATTTCATTTGCCTAGGTTTTGTTGAATTTAAGTTCATATGCATGGTAAGGTGTGTACTATCTATACTAGTTTGGCTCATTCTAGTCTACCCCCCTTAAAAGTTTTCGCCTTTGAGGTTTGAAAACAAATGTCAAAATTATTATTATCGTATTAAGAGGTTATTGGTAAAGTTTACCTAATGATGGTATATTCTACTCTTTTAGGATTTGGGCTAATACAGAAAGACAGTTGTGGTAGGCTTTGATCCCATACGTCGATCCTCTGCCTGACCAGAGTAGAAAGATCGTTGTATCCATTCCTAGCTCTGGTAGATCATGGTCTTCTGCTCGGTCAAAGCGGTGAGTCCATTGGTATTCACTCAGGAATGAGAATTGGGTTAAGCCGCGAGTACTTCGCAGATGTGTGGTTCCGTAATTCCGTAGTCCGATCAATCTAATTGTTTAGCCATCATTGGAAAGTTTAAATCTCCTATTTATAAGGTTGTCCTTCGGGTCTTGGTCAAAGATTGTTCTCATTTTAGTTCATGTCCAAATTAGTGATTAATGAATCTTTCACTATGCTTATGGTCAAACGATTATCTCAGAAAGGTTTCCAATGGCCTAAGATTGTATTTGTATGTTGCAGTTTCGATCCTAAGGCTAACAGGTTATGAGTAAAGCATGCCTTGTTTTTCATTAATTTTGAGAGGGGAGGAATAATCGGAAGTTCTAAGGTATTCTGGTGGTTTAGAGTGCTAATAATGTTAAGATGGACGCAGTAAGGCAATCATACATACAAGCATTTATAACGTGACAAGAAAAAAAAAAAAAAAAAAACAATCCATACATTCATATTAAATTCAAAGTGCCATTAGTATGGCTAGTTACATCATACAACATGGATTACATAGTTTTCTAGACATTCCAACATAAGGAAAAAAAAAATAACTTAGTCAAGCAAACGTTCTAACTATCCTTCGACACAAGCAGGTAGAACTAATCGACTCAAAGCAAACTACTAATTATCGGAAAGGTTATGCTACTACTCTTCTGGATCGGGTAAAGATGGGGGTACTCCTTCCCCATGAGGGAAGGAATCACCGGAATGGGGAAGAAGGAAGTAACGGTTGCTAGGAACGCCATTTTTCTCGGCAGGGAAATGGATTTTGGATAAGAATGTAGGTGAGGGTGGGAGGGGAGATCCTAAGGATGGGTTTGGGAAGGGCTTGAAAATGTGTTTAGAATTTGTTTGGGGAAAGTGGGTGGAATGGGTTTGAGAAAATGAAATTTGAGACGAGCTAGAGTGAAGAGGATTAATGTTGGGTTTCGAGAGTAAATGGGTGAATGAAGTGGGATTGAGGAAGGTTGGAATGTGTATTTGAGATGAATTGGTGGGAGTAGAGGAGGGATTGGGATGAATTTTGTGTTGGGTTTTAGAAGTGGTGTGTTGTGTAAGTGGGGTTTGATGGAAGGGGTTTGAGATGGGTTATGGAAACGAAGTTTGGAGATGAGAAAAGTGTTGAGAATGGGTTTGAAGTATGGAGAGTTGGGAATGGAGTTTGAAGTGAATGAGCGAATAAGCTTTGTATGGATATTTTGTGGGTTTTGGGATTGAAGAAGGGTTTAGGGAAAGTATGTGGGAAATGAGGTTGGGTTAAGCATGAAAGAGGAAATAAGGGTTTGGAGTGAAGGAGTAAAGGGGATGTGGCTCAAGTGAATGGGTTTTGAGGATTGGAAGATGGAATGTTGAGAGGGTTGTGGAAGATGTGGTTTGGGTATGAAGAAGAAGAGGTGGGTTTGAGTATGGGAGTGTGAAGATGATGGAGTGGGAGTAGAGGGAAATGAGCTTTATTTCTTGTAAGGTTTCTTATGGTTTTGGTAACTAAATTATTTTTAAAATTTTTATAATATTTTATTATTGAGTTTAAAGACATCTCAGAAAATTTCATCTCATTTGGAGTTGTAAATAAATTATTAAAATTTTAGGAGCAACAGCTGTCCGAAATTAAAAAAATTTGGATAGTTGACAGAACAGCTTAGTTTTAGCTATATTAAAATTTTTATTTTATTTCTTTCTTATTTTTATATAAAACTAAACTCATTAAGCGTCAATCTGGCTTTTGAATCACCTAAATCGGAGTTGTAACGAAGGAGATATGAATTTTTGAAGTCGACTCAAATTTACAGGAATTTTCGACGCCGGGGCTGGGTGCTGGCAGCGCGGGGATGGGCGCTACAGCGCCGGGGCTCTGGACAGCGGGCGCTGGCAGCGCCGGGGATGGGCGCTGCGGCGGCGGGGCTCTGGACAGTGGGTGCCAGCAGCGCCGGGGATGGGCGCTACGGCGCCGGGGCTCTGGACAGCGGGCGCCGGGAGCGCCGGTCGGGCGGCGGTCCCTGGAGGGTCGCCTTGCGACGACCACATTTCACACACTAGGATGAGTTACGTGATGTACCATATATGAATTTGGGGTAGGAGAAGCTGATCTATCTAAATAACATGATTATTTCATAAGATTCCGTCAGGTTAATGGTCAAAAGTCCATTTTACTTATATTTTTACTATTCATAGTAAATTTTGTTTACTTATACTTCTTTATCCTTGAATTTAAGGATTAAGATGAATGTACATAGAAAATTTTGAAGGATAAAGGGTGAAAGGCGAGGATTTAAAGGAGATACATTGAAATGTGGAGTTTAGACTTGGGGATTGTGTAACACCCCGTACTTTCCAGTACTCGAGTGTTACCACGTGATTTAATTTAATACAAAAAAAAATAAAATAATAATAATAATAAATATAATACAACTTAAAAATATACTATGAAATGATATAAATATTTGAAGTTTCATGTTAAAGGGATATGTAACCATAATCCATATCATATGCTTACAATATCATTAGTATAAATTACAAACTATAGATTTTGTAATACATAAAAATAAAATATATGTAAACATACATTAATCTATGCTTACTGACATTCGTATAATTTACATGTATTAACAATTTGTGGTAATATAAATAATTTCTAATAATAATAATAATTATTATTATAGCAGTAAATAATATTATTAAATGTATTATAACATAATATTTAGTGTCATACAATCAGAACAGGCTATATATCTGTAACCTGACCCTGGGTCTTAGCTCAAATGGTCCCTTAGACTCTTTTAACCATCAACCTTCGATTGCGGACAGATCCGACCACTAGATCGACAAGAAACCACCGTTAGGACTTCAGATCACGTTGTGGGCCCCACCTAGACCTCAGATCGGCTGATCAACGGCCTTAGACCCCTTAGATGAGGCCCCGGCGGTAGAATGATCGGTGTGGATCGGATCACAGATATCACTGTGGACCCCACTATTGTTGCGTGTGCACAGCAGGAACACGCACCCGCTGTGCACCAGACCTTGGAGAACGGTCAGCAGCGGGCTGACCCGCTATTTCCCTTAAAAGAGAGAAATCTCTCTCTCTCTCTCTGCGTTTCGGCAGCGAACGGACAACGTCCGTTTGGGGACGCTCGTGGCCCACCACCTGCAATCCTCTAGAAAATCCAAACCGTCCATCGTGTCTGGGGCTTGGGTCCCACCAAAACCCAGCTCGACTTGTCCGTTGAAACACACACACATGCACACAACGTCAGCCTCAAATCAGGCCACAAGCACACCCGCTTCTAAAAATAGAAACTGCCCTGCTGCCACGAGGGCGATCCGCGTTCTCCCTCCATTTTTAATCCCAGCCGTTCATTTTAGGGAAATCCTAGCCCTGCAATCTAGGTCTTTTGTTTAAAAGAAATGGGGAGGAGAGAGAACCGGCCGTTTTTCTATTTCTCTGAAACCCACCACCCAAAACTTCTTGAAACTTCGAAGGGCCTCGTTCACAAGCTCTCTGGCAGCCATTCTAGTGTTTTCCAACAGCCAGATCGGAGAGGAGCTAGACGTATGATGATCCACCATTGACAGTGGGTCTTCTTCCTCGACAAGGAACAACCACCGATTGGGTTGTGTGGCCGTTGAACGTCCATCAGGCGGGGTCCCTTGGTGCTGCGGGATCTTCAGCAATGAAATAAAACAAAAGAGATGAGAAGATTGATGAAGGAGGTTGAGGCTGGGTCAGTTCAAGGTGTGGTCGTTGCACCACTTGGCTCAGCTCACTGTCGAGCTTAAGGCCGATCGCCTGGAGGTGCTGCTGGACCTCCAGCATGGACAGGGAGAGAGAGTGTGAGAAATAAAGAAATGGAGAAAAGAGAAGAAAGAAGAAGACAGCATTGTTGCTGTTGCTGCTGCCTCTACCACACCACACACGTCGCGGCGGGCCGCACCTGAGAAGCATCTCGGTGGGCCGCGCCCTGCTCTAGCATTGTGGGCCGTGCACAGGCCCAAGGCCAGGCCGAAATCAAGTGGTGGGCCTCATTTCAGTCAGTTCAGTGGGCCGCACCGCACTAAGGCTGTGGGCCCTGCCGAATGCAGCCCAGCCACACACTGGTGGGCCGCACCTGAGGGGAGTCTCATGGGCCTCACCATATATATACAGTGGGCCCTAGAGGGTTTAAAACAACAGGTTGGGCTGTGTATGTGCAGCCACTGCTGGGCCAGAAATAGCCAGCCTAGCCCAGTTTTTGGGGCCACTACCTTACAACAATGGCTGGGCCAAACCAAGCCCGGTTCAGGACACAAAGGGGGCAGCTAGGCTTTGGGCCAGACCATGCTAAAATAGGGCCTGGTTCAACCCAATTCACCCTAAGGAAGAAGGGAAAAAGAAAAGAGAAAGAAGGAAGAAAGAGGGAAGAAGAGTGAGGGAATGTGGAGGTGGCGGTTAAGTGGAGCCGAGTCAACTCGACTCGAACCGAGTCGATAAGGTGAGTCAACATGTTCTCCCCATTCCAGACTTGTTTCCATGCACTGTTATCATTTCTACCACTACTATCATTATTAGAATTATTAATATTATATATGAATAGGCTTTGGGCCAGACCATGCTAAAATAGGGCCTGGTTCAACCCAATTCACCCTAAGGAAGAAGGGAAAAAGAAAAGAGAAAGAAGGAAGAAAGAGGGAAGAAGAGTGAGGGAATGTGGAGGTGGCGGTTAAGTGGAGCCGAGTCAACTCGACTCGAACCGAGTCAATAAGGTGAGTCAACATGTTCTCCCCATTCCAGACTTGTTTCCATGCACTGTTATCATTTCTACCACTACTATCATTATTAGAATTATTAATATTATATATGAATAGCCATTTATGAATTACCCATACTAACGTTAGCTACTACAGATAAATTACAATTGTAAGATATTAATGTTATCATTATCAGAGGTTAGCATTGATATTAAGAGCATACTACGTATTTTCATTACAATGGTTATTAGTGTCATGTTAGCTAATAATAATCATATATCACTAGTATCAATGGCGGCCTTTGTGAATATTAATATTAGTAGAATTGTGGTTAATCGTACAATCAATTGGCATATTAAATCCTATAATCTAGCCTAGACTTAGACTCCAAGATAAAATTCTAGACCTAAGTAACTTGAACCATAGGCCTATACTTAAGGCATAGATGGTAAGTATGAATCTAACTGTAAAAAATTCATAACTCATGGTAGGTCATAGTACATATTGTCATGGCTAGATTCATTATTGAAGGTCATGGTTATTATCATTAGAAAATATTATCATTTTCCTCATGAATTAGTACGATCCTTGTTAATGTGATTATAAGTGCAAATCCTTATTATATTATTGTTAGTAAAGAAATAATATTATTATTACTTGCATTATTAATCATTATGAGAATAATGAATAACATCGGTATATTTATATATGAACTGGTGCGCCATCGTTGTTAATATGGATGGATTGATAGTCCTATCATGAATATTATTCGGCCCATGGTACAATAATAATAATAATAATAATAATATTAATAATAATAACTTAGGATCCAAATTCTAGAGTCTAAGCCTAAAACCAAACTATAGGACGAAATTCCTAATTCTATGTTAAAACCCTAAGATAGATAACTCAAACCTTGAGTTGTGATCTTAAACCTAGGAAGTGTGCAGAACCTTGATCTAATTATACAAGTTCATAATTTGTGGTAGGATACAATTCTAAGAGCGCAAGCACTTAGCGACACTAGTAGGCGATTCCAAGTATAAGGTGATGATTCTTCCCCTTGAGCTTTCCATCTTCTCATTAGCTTAAGTTATAGTTTTTATTTAAATTTATAATTGATATCTCTCTCTTATAATCACATGTGTTAGCTGGTGGAAATTGATTTGCTGTATTGCCTGCTTAATATTCATCCTGTATATTTGTTCATGCTTGTGGATTATCTGTGTATTACTTATGGACTTCAAAACTGGTACATTAGTGGGGATTTCCCACATGTGAATGTACACCCATACTTGGGATGTAACTTGACTGGTTGTGATCGTAATGGACTTTCGACTTGGTGGTTACTGAGTGGTGGTCATGGATCATTGATGTGGGCCTACCATCCAGGGTTGTTGAGCTCAATATTTTTTTAAGGATGGTTTTCATCGTATGGTTTTGATATTCGCCCTATGCGGCATATTTTGATATTAACCCTATGTGGTTTTATTTGACATTTTTCTTATATGGATTTGATGTTTTATACTGTGCAACCATGCGATGGTAAGCCCCATATACAGTAATATGATTGACCACTAGTCGACAGGGTTCCATTAAACATCCTAAGATGGTAGTCTCATGGGCCGGGGATGGTGGGAATGGGACACTATGCCCGAGCCGTCGGCCTATGCTGGGCCATGTGGTCCCCTTAGTGACCTTTGAGCTTATCTAAATTGGCTGGTTGTAAATGGACTAATAATGACATGGCTAATCATGCATACATGGCACGTACCGACTGGTTGATATTTCCCAGGTTCGATGATTCCGACTGGTTGATGTTTCCCAGGTTCGATGACTGCATGGGTGACGGCCCACTGTCCGCACGGATGAGCATCCCCGGGGCGATGATTGCATTCATGCATCCATGCATCTAATAAGACTGCATTTATACTGTTTTGGTTGTTTGGGTGTTTTATACTTTTCTTACCTAATGCGGCGGTGTGTGTAATCTTGAGGGGAATTCACACTGAGTTGGCCACTCATCCATCAAAAATATAACTGTACAGGTAGCACAGGTGGCTTAAGTGATTTCCAGGTTCAGGCTGATGAGGAACCGAGTCCAAGTGCGAGGGTTACATGACCGTATTTGCCTGGAGGAGTTGTGCGATCTTGCAGCTTATACTTATGTGCTTTCTATTATTCTTCATGTATCTAGATCATGTGGATTCTTGTATTTGTTATATTCGAGACATTGGTTTGTATAAGTCATTATGGGCGCTCTTTTGTATATTATAAATGATAATGGAACTTCCTTTATGTTTACTTGTCCACACTACGCTCATTTGCTTACTCTGATAAAAGAAAAATATTATATCTGACCATCCTTTAAGGTTAACACTCGAGTTTTTGGGAAACGGGTTATGTACTCGGGTCCCGAAGATTCGGGTTGTTACAGATTGGGTGGATTGGACTACCTAAATTTCCTAGTTGGTCGAATCGGGTCTTGTTGTCAGGTTAAGAAACTTGGATCCCCCTCTCTCGCTACTCCTTCGTAACTTCTTAAAAGTCCTACCCCTCAAGGGGTCAAAACTATCAACTTTGACCCAACATTAACTCATTCGGTCTAGATCCATGGTTTTGAGCGTCTAAACGTTAAAATTTCATCTCGTACCGGTTAATGTCCCGAGGAAATTAGAGGACAGAGTGGAGGTAAGTGAAGATTTTAAGGGGGATAGGTCGGGGGGAGGAAATTGGACTCAGGCCTGTTTGACTAGTCATGTTAAGTTGTACCAAAGAGGATTACAACGCCACTCCCAGCTCAAAATTGGGAATGACATGTCTGGAACGAGTGTGGGATGAGACTTAAATTTATTTCACAGCCTTTGTTAAATGAGCCTTGCGTTGGAGGGTGTAATGCAGGATTTCCAATCCCAAGATGATGAATTTCTAAGTATAATTGGAAAGAAAAATCCGGAAATGGGTCGTGGCACTATAAGACTCTCGCATCTATTTCCTAGCGTCATTACTTACTTTCGCTACCCAACCCTAACACTTTGGGAGTCTTACCTTCCGTCTAGGAGCGTCAGATCAGGGACTGATGTGGTTCCTAGCATTCTAAGTCCTTGTTACATTTTCTAATATGTATCCTCTCAGGTCAGTGGACGCGTTAGTGAGTTCATGACCCATGGCCCAAGGGATTCCAAACTATTGCTCTGATACATCTGTAACGCCTCGAAAAATCGGTGGTCATGCATAGACTCGACTCCCGAGTTCCCGAGTGTCACTTATCATGCATTTATGGTTTTTATGATTAATCAAATTTAACTGCGTAATTTAGAATTACCTGAAGCACGAAGCATAATCACACCATTCTACTGAAATGAAGGATATTTCACATATATACAGGTCTAAAAATAATAAAGGGTCACCCAAGGCATTGTCCAACAGAACAACAAAAGAAAGCTATGTCAAAAAAGAATAAAGCTGAGCCCGCGGCTCAGCAAATCCAAATCCAGCCCGATCAAGCCGATGGAGAGCCGCCCATCAGCTGCAAGTAGGGGAGCCCGTCCTCCTCGTCCAAGCTCGCCTCGTCAGGCTCCTCATGCCCTGAGACACCTGCATCTATGAATGGGTCTGGTTGGTGTTTTAAAACACCGTCCCAGAGTGGGAGTGAGTGATCAACTCAGTGTGAACTATTGGTCTCAAGTTACAACAGACATCAATTGTAGTATGAACTTAATGAAAAGCAGACAATCATCAACACCCAATAACTCTTATTTAAAATGCATGCATGCGGGATGATATGATGCATGCCCTCGCCACAACACTCCCTCAAGCGACTCCATCTAACGATCGCATATGACAACACTCCCTCAGAGCGACCTCGACTTCCGAGTCGCCACCCTAACTAATGCGTGCAATGCGATCGTGTTAGCCGAGTTATTAGTTAAGTCCATTCATCCAGCAGGTTGGGGATTCTGATTCACCCTACGTATCAATGCCCTAAGCTGGTTGCGAGGCCAAGACCCCATCAACGCGTGAGGCCGAGACCCCGCGGTCCGTGATCCCGTCGGGTTCCTCATCCCCGACTTCAAGCACATGAGGAGTGCTGAGAGAAAGAGATCGCTCGCGGTCACTACGGGGAGGCGCGGTACCCCAGCGTAGGCCGACAGCTCAGACACAGTGTCCCATTCCACCATGCCCGGCTTACGAGGCTGTGGACCAGTTTCAAGTGGGTTAGTGATGGGCTACAACGGTTGTAGGGTGGTTCAGGTTCCATACATATGTGAGCAACAGGGTTAACAAACAGGGTTGGTCAGCAAGTAGGGTAGATCGCACGGATCAAGCGAGCGTGAGACGAGTGACATCGGGGACAAGGGACCCATGTAGTCGAACTACAGCACCCGAACACACCCGCCCAAACCCACGGGTCTAACCATAGCGTAGTCTTACCAATGGGACTACCGTCTCTCCTCATGATTCCTGACCAACCCAAGGGTATGGAAGGTGATTCATAGCATGCCGGCTACCAATGTATAATCTAGTACAAACCACATCATGCTCTCATACCTCTCAACATATTATTCAGATTCTCATAGCAAGCATAGTTAACAATATCATGAAACAAGTGTATGTGAGGTGTGTGTGTGGGTGAGGAAGTTACGCACTTCCTCCATCTCAAGCCATCATAAGCACAAGAGTAATGAAAGCATACATACTATGAGGTAACAATATATAAGGAAAACAATAAGGCATAAACAAAGATTCATCCATACACATAAACATGTGAGAAGCAAGAATAACATCGTGGAGGCTAAGCATGCAAATCCATATGGTTTCAACAACATACATTCCTAGGGCTTTCTCTATATTATTAAATCATAAACATCCAAGCAATCAAAATCATTAAGCTCTTACTAAAATTGGTGCTAGGCCACCTAAGAACAATAGTCCGCACCTTGTGATTCGTTGGAGACTTAAAAACGACCTAGGAACATCGATTTGGGGCGGTTGGTCGAAATCCCTAAAGCAAGTTCATTCATGAGAAATCCATGTAAAATCCCCCTTCATCAAAAAGGGTTTTCAAGACAAAGGATGAGAAGCCTTACCTAGACGATCAATGGACGATTTTGGTGGTTGTGGTGCATGGTTTCTTCTTGAAGAAGGTGTAGGAGGTTGTGGGTTTGATCCTCTTGGGCCCCACCTTGATTGAGAGTCCACCATGCCTTCTTCCTCTCTCTTTCTTCTTTTTCTCCTCTTTCTTCTCCCTTTTCTCTCTTCTAGGACAAAATTCATATGGGGAGAGGGGTGCCCAAATGAGGCCCTTTTTATAATTCCAGATTTGGTGAGAAAGACCCCAAGCTTCCACAATTTTCTAAAATAGACTTATGGGATTCCTATGGTGTTGGGGTGGCCCTAACACCCCTCTGGCCACCAAATTCGGTGTGTAGGTGTCTTATGGTCCGACCAGAGCCCATGCAAAAATTGAATCTGAGTAAGCGTTTTCGACCCTTAAATGGCCCTGTGGGGCCCATTCTGATTGATGGGGCATTTCTGGTGGCCCTCTGGCCATAAAATTTATCGGGTAGGTGCTCAGTGGCCCGATGAGGGGCCACGCAAAAATTGGGGGCGATCGGATATGGGGTTTGGTCGTACGGGTCCGATTCGCGATCAACGGTCATCGTGCCACGATCGGGGCCCAGATTTGGTGGGCAGGCGTTGAAAAATACATTAAACCTTCACCATAAATTTGGAAGAAATCCGACGGCTGGAAGGCCCGGAGTCTCAGTTTCTTTTGTCAGTGCCGGATTTTAATCTGGCATTGGTGGGGCCCATTGGGCAAGCGTCAGATGGTACTTCTGGGTGTCCACTGGGTCCGCAGTTCGCGATGGACCACAAGCCCAGTGAGATCTATGATTTTCTAAAGTTTTAGATTTTTCTGACCCTTCTCGGTCGTTGGGTGGCCCACACGGGCTGTTGTTAAGTGTAAACGGGTAATCTGGCTTGGCGGCCTGCACCAGGCCTTATCACGGCCTGTCTGGTCTATTAAATTGGGCTAATCTTGGATTAATTAACTCGTGTATAAGCTAACATTGAGTGCTAATGGTCAGTACGTGATAGTATAAGTTAATTAAAAAAAAATTAAGGATTTTTGGAAATCCGAAACAGTGAAAATCTGGGATGTTACATTGCAATTGCATCGTCGCCGCGGTTTCGACGCCGCGTCTTGCACATCGATCCGATACCCTGGCCATGAGATGTGGGCTGGCATTTATTTTGAAGAAACGTCGCGCTTTTATGAACCCAATAGAATCTCTGCAACCCATTCCATCAATCAATCAATCAAAGTACACAACCCATGCTTTCTTTCTCCATAAGTCAAGCAACCTACCAAGTCAACTCTCTCCCTCCTCTCTCACACACACCCATACATGTCAAGTACAACTATCACCTCAAATCCATCACTCACACCCATCACCTCTCTTACAACAACCCATTTTCTCTCTCTTTCTCAACACATTTTCCAAGCAACCAATGTGGTGGACGTCCAAGCATCCCAAGAGAGAAAAGTGCATGTGTGTGGCCCACTTTCCACCCCAAGATCTATCATCTTAGCCCTTCATTTCTCATCACCTTCCATCAAAGAGAGGCACAAGGAGCTCAGCGTTCCATCGGACCAAGAAGATCAAACGGTGGGTGTTTCCATAGGCTTAGATTTCATTCTTTTGATGATTGGCCAAGTGGAGCCTACCGATTGATGGTATGAATCTCACTTTGGACCTTAGATGTGGCCGATGGCCCACTATGATTCACATGATCATTCCATGATGGAGTCATTCTCCATAGACCCCAACATGATGTTTACTTTCTAGTTGAAAGAGGTCATCTAGACCTTTCATTTTGGTGGAGAAGAAATCTTCACCATTGATTTTTGATTTGGTGGGCCCACATGTATTGGGACCCTCTGATGTATGATTGAATGCATGGAAGGGAGGGCCCATAGTGTGGGGGTCCC
>JAJHSJ010000003.1:75083821-75219886 GCA_021015155.1 Magnolia officinalis
GGGATTTTAGTTAACAAGGGAGGAAAAAGGAAATGAAGGAAATCCGCATCGTGGCGGTTATTTGAGTAAGGCAATCTTTCATAGCATTAGCAGCCTATGGGGGGAAATGGAAAGCCCCTGTTGAATACTCGAGAAATGAAAAACTGTAATTACGTTGTTTGGTTACGAGTGTTGTTTACCATGGATATGTTAAAAGGTTGAGAGTGATTTCTCATTACTGTGGAAATCTATATTTAACAGGTTTTCTGGGAAATGGTTTTACTTGTTTTATGATGAAAAGCTAGGAACACACAAGATCCATTTCTCCCTTTTCTTGGTTTCTCAAACAGAAGAAACTGTTACATCAGAGGGGAATTCTCATCCTTTCCCATTCTTTTTATTGGGTTCTCTCTCTAAACAAACAGGAATAATAGCAAGGAGAAAATGTATCTTGGAAAATGTGTTTGGGCCTGTTTGGAAGTCGGGGGACGGAACATGTCCACTGCCCAAAATGCGATGCGACCATGATGGGTTAGATCCATTACGTCACATTCATGTTTTCAAAATGCAGCCTGGTCAGGCTTCATTCTACGTCGTTCGTGTTCTTGAGTTACGTCCAAACGTGTTCCATACCTTACTCTTCCTGCTTCAGTACAATGCAGTTTCTTCTATTGCCTTCTGTTGGTATTGTGTTTGATCATATCCAACTTGCTCTATTTTAGCTGTTGTATCCATGGAATTATCCTTTGTCCAAGGTAAGTTTCTTTCAATCATATTTCTTTTGTTATTTCAAGTGGAATTTCCTCGACGCCACATCAGTGAAAGCCATCATCATATAGTTGAGATTGCTTCTAATTGCATTAATCAGGCCGTATAATTCCCCGGGTCCTGCTCATCAGCAAACAGCAATTGTATGGTTTCCTAGACCATGGCTCAGGTATCAACACCGTTGTTCTGATGGGCCGCACGGTAAATGGGTTATGGGTGCCTCAAAAATCTATAGATTGAAATAACACAGAGGTTGATCAATGGCACAGAATAAGATGGTTCATTAGATGGAAAATACATCAGTGGTCCCCATTCAAGTGAAAACAGTACAACAATGGAAGGGTTGGGATCTTCGAAACCCGGCGTGCCTTGATGCCAACACATCATACTCTCCGTGACCCAACAAGTGGAATAGCAGTTTTGCCGGCAACTTCAAATGAATGGTTTAAAGCCGGTAGCATCATAGTGCAAGCAATGGGTTGACATAGCAATATTGAAAATGCCCTTGCATTAATCACTCCCGAACAGGAGACCTCCTGCGCAGGATAACTAACCACTTACTCTAAAAGCTCGAACTGATAGAGCATGACGAATCAATCTCTTTTTCTCATAGCCCAGGCCCCACATCACATGGATTAGGTCTTCGCCGAATCCCCCTCGTGGCCCTACATCATGTGGGTTCCGCCTCACATGAGTCATCCACCTCACATGGGTGAGGCTCGCCTCATACGAGCCACTTGCCTCAGACGGGTTGCCCACCCCGAGTGTGCCCTGCATTCCTAAGGCCACCCCACTCGAACCCGGTGTGAAAATGAACATGTATTACATCATGTTCATTTTCTCTTCCTTTTACACTCATCGAACATGGTTCTACGACATGTTTTATAGGTGGTTTTATACAACATGGTTCACGACACGTTCATGATGCAATGTTCGATATAAGCCGTTCATATGGCACCTTGTGTAGTAGAATTGAAATCATGCCTCGCCAAGTAGCTATATTTTTAATTACGATTTTACAATCTAATAATTAAAATTTCAAAGATTAATTGTGAGGGAAAAATTGTCTAAAACTACTGGCATTATGTGGTATATATAAAGGCACCAGCCCAGACAGTGCCGGGTTCGGCAACAGAGACGGGTTTTAACTTGGTGGAATGGTTGTTATAACTCATATTATGAATACAATGTAGCCCAAAAATGACAACTACATAATGATCATAGGTGGTGGCAAAAATCACCCAATAGGGCAAATCCAACCACATTGAAATGGATGGTCCATTCGGACAGTTAGATGAAAAGATAAAAAGAAAAAGGTCCTCTTCTCATGTGAGCCATGGGTATGAGGAATGAGTCCTTGATCAGGGATTTGGATGTTATCATCTTTCCCTGCCTTTTAATTAAAGATTTAAAGGTTAAAAATCTTAGCATAGTTTCTGATCAGATGATGCTAAAATGGGTTAGGATCATCTGATCAGTGTGAGTTTTTGCAGTATGGTCCTGTAACGAAGGACTTACCAAATTGATGATTTGTTGCTTACTTGTCTTTTAATCTTTCTCAAGTGATTGCAAATCATGAAAGAATATGATCTTTATGATCCCTTAATTAATTGGGATTGGCTACATGAGTCTTGTTATGTGGAGTACCATATTTTCAGTTAAACCATAAGAAAGTTTTTAATAGTAAGCATTCAAATCATCACTGTCTCTTGTGGTGTGGTCCACCTGAGATTTGGATCTGCTTCACTTCTCGGCCCATGCCATAAAATGATCCGGCAAAAACAGATAGACTGTGTAAATATACAGGGGACGTGGATTGCCTACTGACGCTGCCAGTAACCACTGGCTACTGGACAGTGCTCTGTGGGCCCCACCATATGTATGTATTTTATCCATGCTGTCCATCCATTTTCCTAGATCATTTTAGGGGACGATCCCAAAAATGAGGTCGATCCAGATCTCATATGGATCACACCACAGGAAACAGTGGTGATTGAACACCCACCATTAAAAAAATTATTGGGAGCCACAAAAGCTTTGGATGAAGCTGATATTTGTGTTTTCCCTTCACGTAAATCCGTGTAACCTAATCAATCGCAAATAAACATTAAAGTGGGCCCTAGGAAGTTTTTAATGGTGGGAGTTCAATCACCACTGTTTTCCTGTGGTGTGGTCCACCTAAGACTTGGATCTGCCTCATTTTTGGGCTCATCCTCTAAAATTATTATCCAAAATGGATGGACGGCAAGGATAAAACACATACATTATGGTGGGGCCCATAAGGCACCATCTACTAGCCAAGTCCGGATCCAGGGTCGCAGCACACGTATCAACCTCCCAAGTGTGTGGGAAGAGGAACCCCAAAAGCTTTTTCCACAACAGTCAGGCCAACCACTCATGAAACGGGCAACTGGCCCACTTCCAATATCCGTGCATGGCCCACTCGTCCAATTCTCCCACCTGCCCATTTAACAGTGGGGTCCATCAGTGCCTGCCCATATACGAGGGGCTTCCTAACCTCCGAAGCTTATATCATACTTTTGGTAATCAAAACGCTGTAGAGCCGTCCATCCAGCATACACGCATAGAAAAATCCGGACCGTCCATCTACTGGCTCCAAGTGCAGATGGCAAGCAGTTGAAAACCCACACCAACTGGATGATCCAAGCCATCCAATCGGTGGCTCAAAATGAAAATGGTCAGCCAGGTAGCAAAGACTAATTGAGTGCTTCCAAACCATCGACAACTCACGCAATAAGGCCCACCAGACGGACAGCCCCAATTGCGGGCATCCCAACCGTCCATGTGTACAGCTGAGTCACCATATCAATTGAAAATTACCAAAATATCCTCATGTTTATCTTTACAATGCCCAAAATACCCTCACATTCCTGCCCCACATACATAAATAACACAGAGGAACAGAACATACTTAAAACTCTTTTAATAATCATTTGATTAGTATTATCACTCATTTAGGAAGAATTAAATCACTTGATAATCAGTCACCTTAAAATCTCTCCCCCCCTCTATCAATATCTTATATGATTTTACGAAAATGAAAATTTCCGAGATTTTAAGGCTCTTACGCGTCATTCAGCGGCGGCGCATTCACAAAAGCTGGTGGAAGGTGGTGCTCCAAAACTGCCAGCAGCTCTCTTCCCTGAGCCGCCTCGTCGATGGGCCCATTCCCAAGCCTCCTCGCTGCATCCAAGAGCTGGCCTCTAAGCCGCTGAGATGGCAAGCAGCCACCTGCCTCCACGCACTCCCTGTAGAGTGGCAAGTATGCGATGGCAGCCCGCAAGGGTGCCGGCAGGTCCCTGAGGCAGATGGGTGATCTGCCCTGCTTCAGGATCCTCATCACATTCACATAGTGGTCCTGACCGCAGTTCAAGCCGTCCATGAACGCCGCCACTGACCAGTGTTCATGCAGGAATGCTCTTAGCTCAGGTGCGACAGCCTCGTCGTCTGACCTTGCAATGCTGTCGGCGACAGCGTAGGTGGCAGCAGGGTCCCCTAGGAAGTCGGAGCGGAGGAGGAAGGAGACGCCGTCAAGGGACCCACTGCTCCTTTCTCCGGCGGCTTTGAGGATCTCGATGCTGAGGGCGGCAAGGACGTGCTGGGGCACGTGCGGGAGGAGGTAAGCGGCAATCCCGACCTGGCTGCTGGAGGTAGCAGCAGTGAGGGCCAGGCACAGCTCCATGTCCCGGCATCCCCGCTCGACGAACCAATGGACAACCTGCATGCATCCTCTCTCCGCTGCTCTCATTAGAGGACCCAGGAAGGCGATGGCATTGCCCTCTTCAACCAGACACTCCATGGTGCCAATCTTGCAGTAGTGGGAGGCGAAGCCCAGAGCCAGATCAACGTCCACGTCCAAGCTGTTCCTTTGAGCAATCTAAACAGACCATCCAATACTATAAATGAAAAACACTAAAAACCAAAGACAAGCAACAAGCGTTGGTGATCCATCTAAATAAAAAAGCTAAAAACTAAAGACAAGCAACAAGCACTAGTGATCCATCCAAAATATTATTTTTTTTTAAAGGACTAACGACAACAACAACATCATCATCATCATCATAACAAGTTGGCTGACTCTAGTGATAATCGGATTCGATTATTTCCAGGCCGGTTCTGAATTTTTAAAATAAGCTTAAACACCCCAAGTTAGAAATTGAACTTGAAATGGAATTGGGTTCCTTAGCTCAGAGGGGGTTTAATGGAGACGATCATAATGGACTTGGGCACATTTGGATACATGGAAACTACTGGGAAAAGAAGTAAGATTCCCTTGACAAAGAGGCTATTTGGGTAAGATGGAAAACTGTGGATTCTGCGAAATAATCATTACATCTTATCCAGAGTGGCAGTTCCCTAGTGCAAGGTATGGGGTGAAAGTCGTCTAATGAAACTAGGATTTCCACTTTGTATCCAAATAAGGTCCCTAATTTTGGATCCTACTGTCTACAGCATATCCAAACACAGAAATTCAAAATCCCTAATTTTGTAATCCCTACAGTCTAGATTATCTGCATGAAGAGGTAAGCCACCATCCAGGATAGACAAAGCTATTCCATTTACTCAATCCTTCAAAAATTATGTTGATGGCCCAGTTTGGGGGCTCTCTTCTTTTGGAATGTCATGTTTATTGATGTTTGGAACCAGGTATGATTGTATCTTCAAGGGATGCACTATCCCATGACCTACATTAACATATTTCGAGTAACATGTAGTGGTGGTGCACTCCAGGCAGTAGCTTACTTGAGAACAAAGTGGCGTATGTCCAGACCGCTGAAAGAGGAGCAGCTGCTTTGTCAATGGATAGGGCAATGGTAAGGCAGGCCTTTCAGGATGTGTCGTGAAAACAGATTTATCTGTGATTTAAACTTTTTGAAGACAGATGGAGCAGTGAATGCTTAACCCTGTTCTGGGAGCTTCCCTTTGGCCTTCATGTCTTTTTGCCTCATTTCTCTATCGATTCTCATTTGATTTTTGGCTTTTGGGTACATGCGGCACGCCCCATGTAAGAGAAGTAGTGAGAGGGTCATCACCACGGGGCTTTGCCATCATCATCATCATCATCATCATTATCCCACCAAATCGGGGTCAGCTACAGGAATCCCGTTCCGCCATTCCACTCTATCAAAGACCATATCCTCAATAAAACCATAGGTCATCAAATCATTTCTTACTACCTCTGCCCATGTCCTTTTGGGGCCTTCTCATTGCCCTTCTCGAGCCTTCAACTTGAATCAAGTCATTCCTAACCATTATACATGGCTAAATATCTATGCCTACTTTTCCTCCCTCCCTCCCTCCCTCCCTCCCTCCTTGGCCCTCAAAGGAGAGGCATTGGTTATAACAGATCCATGGAAATAGGGGAAGCAGATGATTTTGGGATCTCAGGTCTGACCTACAAAGATTCTTCTGAAACCCTTGGCCCAGATGGTTTGTACAACTACAACATTCATTGACAAGACAATGATCTGGTTGATTGCCCTTCAGTGGTGTTGGATTGCACAATCTTATTTCTCGAACTAAGTCTCTTCCCGTGGTAGCAAAGTTACCAAGCCCTCCCTTCTCTCTTCTGCTTTCCTGCCCCATGGCTATATTTTTAATCACTTTTTTTTTCTTGCTATAAAATGGTCCGTTAACACGCCAATAAACGTAGTTGATGGGATCTTCCAAATAAACATTTGCACCACGTTCAAACAAGTTCATTTTGTGCAATGTCATGCAAGAGTGGGCAGATATCCATCTACAGCAGATGATTCCATTGTCCATATTGTAAGACTCAGTTCCCTAGAGTTTCATACCCAATGAGGCAGCAAAGGAAGAAATGTGGAGGCAGGGATATAATCTGTTAATAGATTGCTATAAACTGCTTGGATCCTCAAAAGAACTGCATGGCTGCAGCCTGTTCCATCATCAATCTCCCTGATTGTTTTCTTTTCTTTTCCTTTTTTTTCCCCCTTCGCAAGCAAAGTCTCTCCAGACACCTACCTCTGCTAAGATGCCATCAACACCATCCACCTCTCTAAGAAAACAACACACAACCGTTTAAGGTAGAACCCAAATCATAAATCTCATTGAAAATGAAGGTTAAAGGTGCCAAGGTTAAGGGATGTGGGTGGTCAGCCAAGAAATTGAACTACTCAAATAAGTTTCATCCAGCCTCGATTGGATGCTTCAGGAACTACACCTCTTTGGGTTCAAAGAGCTTTGTCATCCACCTTTGGGTAAATGTATGCATCAATGTTCCAAGTTCAAAGCTACAGAAGTTTGATCAAACCTTGAGAACCAGAGTATTTGATCAACATGCAGTGCTGAATCCTAAGCTTTCGAAATGACATGTAATGATTCAGATTGGTTAACCCAGCATATAAAAAAACCTGAAGAGAGAAAAACTCCAACAAAACAATTTGTTTGAGATGCTGCAATATCATGAGGCTGTCATAAAGTATTAGACACGGCAATTTAAATAGCGGTTTCAGAGTGCGACTCATATGGGGACTCAAAAAAGTACAACTCTCGTCCATTTCAATGCGGTATCAGTCCTTGGTCTTGTTTCAACCTCATACTGGCCTGGTCGCACGCACGCACAGTTTTGCAGGAGTGGCAAGCAATGGTTTTCCTCTTTTTCTATTCTCTTCTTCTTTTTATTTTTATTTTTTTAGTGTTATTTTTTTTTATGGCAGTGCCAAACAATGGTTGGTGCAATTTCTGATCCAACAGGAGGTATGATTAGCATTTTCTCTTCTTCTTCTTAATGGCTGGTTGGTGTGATGTCTGATCCAACAGTTATGATTGGCATTTTCTCTTCTTCTTCTACTTCTTCTTCTTCTTTTTTAATGGCAGTGCCAAACAGTGGTTGGTGTGACTTCTGATCCAACAGGTATGATTGGCATTTTCTCTTCTTCTTTTTTAATGGCAGTGCAAAAGAGTGATTGGTGTGACTTCTGATCCAACAGGTATGATTGGCATTTGGGGAAGTGCAGAAAAGGGAATTCATATTAAGCTCACTTCCATTTTACCCAAGTCATGAGTGGGATACATATAGGAAGCTCCTGAACATCTCTCACTCTAGGCATTTGTATCGGGCCTCTGAAACTGAGTACTTGAAATGTACACTCAAAAAGATGTGAGAGCAGAATTATATCAGAGTATGCTCACTAATAAGAAGGGTAAATATGGCCAGTAGTCTGCACACTGGTCAATCGCAGCCTCCATTGGGGTAAAGTGATGGAACCTTCTCATGGAAAGCACAGGTCTACAACTGTACAAGTAAGCAATGGTAGTTTGAAACCACTCAATTGGACCCCTAATAAAAATACCCATATGCTAACCAAGAAGTAAACAATCAAGCACATGCGATTGCATGAACGATGCAAGTTACCTGCAACAAGATGCGTACAAGCTCTGTGCTCCCAAAACGTGAAGCTTCCAGAAAGCACTGGTTGACATTGTCCGCACCCCCCTCTACCAACATACCCAACAAGCCCTGAATTGCAGTCGCCGAAATTCCAGAAGCCCAGCCAGGATCGAATGAGCTAGAGAAGAGAGTTAGAGGAAAGCATGCGGCATCGAAGGCCTCCGTGAAGTCCTTCCCTGTAAGCTGATTGCCGGCAAGATCCAAAAACATCTTGAATGCAGATAGCTGGAGCTGGATCTCAATGGATGAGCTGTGACTTACCCTGTCCCTATTTCCTTGGCAACGGGAGTGGAACCCAATGCATTTCAAAGCCCATTCTGTGAATTTTTGGACCTTGGCACCGGCTTCTGCTTTCAAAACCTCATCCCCATTACATTCTTGGAGACGCTCATGCAACCTGCAAAAGAGGAAATGATAAAACAAATTGATCCATCCATTCATCATAAGAAATGAAAAGGACCCATTCGAACAAAAACAAACCCACCACACCATCCAAAGACTGGAGAAATTTTATGGTATCTAGAATTCTGAGGCACGTCTAATGAAAATTTTTGTTTAGATTTCTTTCTTTTTTAAGCCTGCTAGTGGGAATCATGCAAAGTAGCCTTGCAGTCCTCTTCATGGCACACATAAATGCATCGCACACTTCTGCGACTGCAAAATTCAGGCCATTCATCGAGTGGGCCACACCCATGTGCACGCTCAGGCTAAAAAATCATGCCAATCCACCAATCAGATGGGCCCAAGCATGTAAGATAAAAATAGTCAGTTCAAAAAAATCAACCACCTTTCCACATTCAGCATACATGTGGCCCTGACTGGTAAGCAGGCTGGCCTACTATTTGCCCAGGGCATCTTCATGGTGTGGGCCACGCATGTGACACACAGGATTCTCGATCCTCTCAGAGCAGAATTCCCCTTTATTTCTATTCTTGTCTCATAAATATAATTTACTTTTTTGTGTAGAATTTTCATGAGAATCCATGAAATGTTATAACAGATGCAAGCACAACAACCAATTGATATTGTTATGGATCAATAAAGAGAACAAATCAGAGACTGATCAGCCATACCTTTGAGCCATGACGGTTACCGTATCCGCTAAACTCATCGTCCGGCTCTGACAGGCAGAGACGCATGAAGCAAGAAATGATGTCCTCAGAGCTGCCCTCGTGAAGTCATAAGCGCCATTAGAAATGATCTTCTTGATCAACCCAGTGATTCCGTACAGTTCTTGCTGTGTGCTCAAAAACCAAATGGAGTCCAACGAGATGCACAACGCGTCGTTGAGCGTCTGTGGATCTGCCAACAGAATCAGACTCTCCGCAAGCTCCCAATCGTGAGAGCTCGCTGCGCCCTGAAACATGCGACCCAGCTCAATCCGGTCCTGTCGACTGAGCTTTCTGTCATGCCCGCTCTTGTCCTTTTTATGGAGCTCAAGTTCTGCCACAGTTGCCCTTGATTTCAGCTTCTTGGTGCCACAGCTACTGCAACTGCCAGCAGTTCTCAGGTCTTTGTTGAGGAGAGGAGCCTCCCTAGAGAATACCATGTTGCTCCCATCACCATTCTCTGGCACAAAACCCTCCCCATCTTCCTTCAAATTTCCAAATTCATTCTCGTCGGTTTCCATCTCCAAACACAAGAGATCTTCTGAAGGATTCTCATCTACTAAGTGCTGACCGTTCTGCTCCCCGACCGACATGGTCTCATCTTCCATCCTCGACCACCAATCAATACCAACCGTTCCTACGTCCCAAAATCCAACCTTTAACTCAAGGCAATTGCTTGAATTCTACAAAAGTTCTCCTCATGGCAAATGCCAGCCCTGTTGATTTTACAAATTGAAGCACTTAATATGGGCGAAAAGCCAGATGCCAGAATCCCCAAACTCTGCCAAAGAACGACACGGGCACACAAGAGGAGTCACCGAAAACCAAATTAACCAAAAACCAACCAGCAGATGATTGAGATAATCAAAAGCCAATACCCAAATCTCAAAAAGGCACAACTCCTGCCGATTTCAATAACCTTTCTCA
The DNA here is from genome assembly GCA_021015155.1 of Magnolia officinalis. Lineage (NCBI taxonomy): Eukaryota > Viridiplantae > Streptophyta > Magnoliopsida > Magnoliales > Magnoliaceae > Magnolia > Magnolia officinalis. Next base: position 75,094,040 of record JAJHSJ010000003.1, read on the forward strand.
CTTCTCCCACGTTCGGCTCGCTTCACCCATCAACCAAAGAAACCTATCAAAGAACTCCAATCTCCCTCTCCAAAACCTTCCCAAAACACACCAAATCCAACATTACCAAGAACCCCCTTCAAACAAAAAATAAAATAAAATAAAATCAAGAATAACCCATCAGAGAGAAGGTTCTTACTGTCAGCAAAAGACCCTCAAAACCCCACCATCTGATCAAATCAATATATGCTGCCATTATAGAAAGAGATCCAACACCATCCCCCCAGGAAAAAAATTTAATAAAGCACAGATATTCAAAATAAAAATAAAGGAAGAAACAAGCACCTTTGTTGAAGAATGGAGAGGGAGAAGGAGCACTGATTATCAGAATCCTCAGAAGTGATTTTTTTTTTATTTTTTTTTTTTTCTTTTCTTCTTTTTTCCTTCTCTAAGAGAGAGATGGCTTTTAGGGCTGAATGCTTGGAATTTCTTGCAAAAAATCAGCCACCATTCTCATGAAAACGAGGGTCACCACACCCAAACACACAAACACCACCTCAGCCTTTTACTTTCGTGGGCCCCACACCCTCCTTTAGGTTGAATGATCAAACCCCACCACAATGATTGCATTACACTCCTTCATATAAACCGCCTCTCTCTCTCTCGATGGACTATACACTGCACGGTACGTTCGCCTCTCAATTTACACAAGTGGACCCATGATTGAGTGATCTAGAACGTTGATGTAATGGGACTGACCTTAGATGACCTCCGTACCAAAAATTACTCTGGATCGAAGGATCCTAGCTCTAGAATATTATAGGTCTTTTATTGGTTGAATGGGAACCATTGATGCGTTTTCTTTGTTCTTACGTTGTTTTTCCTCAGGAATGTCTTCTAGTTCTGCCCATAATATCAACGGTTTGGATCATTGAAGATGCTTTACCCGCACAAACGATGACACCACCGGGGACGCCGATTTCCTGAGAAAGCCTTTCGCATGAAGTTCCTGCATGGAACCTAAGCGGGGCCCACCATGATGTTTTTGATAAATCCACCCCGTCCATCCGTTTTGTGAGCTCATTTTAAGACATGAGGCCAAAAATAAGCCAGATCCAGTAGTCAAGTTGGCCTAAAACATGAGGATTGAACTTCTACGGTTGAAATATTCATGGGCCACAGAAGTTTTGAATCTGGTTAATATTTGTGTTTTCAGGTCATCTCAGTAGGAATGACGTTATGAACGGTATGGATGGCATGTAAATATAACTGTCCAACCCCATGCAGGTTTCAACGGTAGGAATTCTCCTACCCACCTTTTCCTTTAGTGCGGTCCTCTTGAGTTTGGATCCGCTCACTTTTGTTCACGTGCCCTAAAATGATCTCACAAAACGGATGGACGGATAGATTTTTCACAAAAATCACGGTGGGCCCCACCTACGTTTTCAGCGCAGGAACTTCCTGCTAAAGGCTTTCGCAGGAAATCCGCGTCTCACCCGCGGCGATCGGTGGTGTACCGTACTTCTCCCCGAGCATTGTGTGATTCGGACGCCAATTCTCAGGTTGACACAGATTACGCAGTGAGTGAGTGAGCTCTGTGGGGCCCACCTGGATGTATTTGTCATTATCCACACCGTCCATCCGTATTTTCAGATCATTTTAGGATATAAGACCAAAATTGTAACACATTAAAAAATCATTTGTACCACACCATAGAAAATAGTGAGATAATGACGTCCACCATCGATGAAACCTCCCTGGCCCCACAGAAATGTTTATTTGCCATCCAACCTGTTCATAAAAACACAAATATCATCTTGATCCAAAATTTCTGAAGTTTTCCATGGTGTCCAAAAAATGAAGCGAATCTAAGTGGACAACACATTAGGAATTGAATGTCCACCGTTAAAAATCTCCTAGGCCACCAAAGCTTTACATCAAGCTGATTTTTGCATTTTCCCTTCACCAAGTCTCCGTAGCCTTACCAATAGATTGGACGGCACGTAAACATTTCAATAGGTCCTATAAGGGTTTTAACGGTGGACTTTTAATTACCACTGTTTCCTATGGTTTTGTCCACTCTAAGATTTGGATTTGCTTCATTTTTTGGACCATGCCTTAAAATTATCTGTAAAAACTGATGGACGGCATGGATATACAATACATACATCAAGGTGGGCCCCACAATAAGGGAAGCACACACTATGGTTGTTTTACCCGGGTAACACCTAATCCGCTCCCCTTTGGGTGGGCCTCACTTGGGACAGCGGCAAGTGGTCTGATCAGATCCTGCCACACCCGGCAATATGCTTACGTCTTTTTGATTTCACTCCCTCGTGCCAAAAATAGTATAAGGCAGATGTAAAACTCATGTGGGCCATGGAGAAGGAATCAGCAAGGATGGTGACGCGCACCACCGAAACGTTCTTTGCAACGACGCTAACATCGTGTCTTCCCTCCATCCCTGTGGTATTCACCTTATGAACGGTTTGGATGGAATGTAAATATGATGGTCGGCTCATGATAGTTTTCAACGGTGGGAACCTCCGTCCCTCTGTTTCCTGTGGTGTGGCCCACCTGAGCTTCTGATTTTCCTGTTTTTTTTTTTTTTTTCTGACGGTCCTAACATGAGATATAGCACCTGATGGACGGAGTGGATTTTACATGGACATCACGGTGGGCTACCCACAAGGTGTTGGAAGAAATTCGTCTGTGCAATTCCTCTTTTTTCTCTTCGAGTAGAAAGGTGTTAGTTCACCACCATATCGAGACATCCGCTTGATACACCGCAGGCCAGCTGATCCAACCATCTGAACAGTCTGATTTCACGTGTTGAATTTGGACAGTTGACAGAGCTATTTTAAACCGTCCATTTGATACTGTTGGATGGTTAGGACAATTTGATCGAAGTGGTTTTTGATATGAACGATTTCGATTGTACGTTTTTTCATGCATATGTGCCACGTGTCAGGCGGATGACTCACTACCTTTCTAATTCTCTTTGGTTGGCCTGGCTCAAACCTGGGGATCCACTTCACCTTAAATGGGTAAAATATAAAGAAACTACGCTACTCTAGCAGAGTGTGATAGATCATATGCATGCACTCATAAACTGTAAACATGGCATGATCTTACAGCAGATCAACCGTCCAGATTGTGGGCCTACTTACGGTGGCTTATAAATCAAGAAGTTACGTCCAAATGTTATCATGAATTGTCGATTTCATGACATCTAATGGACGATTAAGATGAAAAGTATTAAACAGTCCAAATTCAATAAATTCCATTTACTAAAACGATAGGATCATCCAACGGACCAGATTGCAGTCTTATGAACACTGGTTCCCACCTTCTAGACCGTTTGATTTGGATGACGTGTCTGTCACGCGTACAATTTATGAATGAACATGCATGAATCATCATGCGAAATAAACCCGTCATGAAAGAATTCCTCTTTCTTCATTGATTGCTTTTTGCATCCTATGCAACTTTCGTAGAATCAGATCATCCTATAAAGTTGAAGGGTGGCCCACCATCAGACCCTTCATAAGGTTGGCCCAGTAAAAAGTGGAATTCCACAAACATTGGATTGATCCAAGAACTCTGCAGAAAGATGTGATTTTGGAGATTTTGAGATGGTTGTCCATTATTTTTTAATTATCTGTCTCACCGATTTATTTTATATGTTTGATTTTTTATTTTCAAATTTAATGCTGAAATAAACTACATGAAAACAACACGGTGGGCCCTACTCTAGAAAACAATAGACAACCTCCACATTAGTGGATTGCCAATACATGGTGGTTAGATGGACCTAACTCTTAGGTCTTCCAAATTCCATTTCAGATTGCTTTGTGATTTTGTTACCACAATGTCTATACTTACTCGACGTGGCTTGATTTGATTGGACAATATATCATTGTCAAAGATGGACCGATGCAAAACATATTGAAAGTTGTTAGGTCGGATGTATACTTGATCGGGCTATATATATCATAGCACATGGCCCAATCGAGTCCCGTCACATTGGATTACCACGAACATCCGTGGTGGTAGGGTCACCAAGCAATAAGGCTGAGCACGAACCTAGTTAGCTTGGTTAGCTCGCTCGACTCAGCTCGAAAAAGCTTGATTCAACTTGGCTTAAAACTGAGTTTGAGCCGATTTTTTTAGCTCGAAAAATTTTCGAACCGAGTTTAAGCTTGCCCAAGCTTTACTCGACTCAGATCGAACCCCAACTCGAATCGAACTCCGATCGAACCAATTCGGTGACTTCATTACTTTAATATTGATGTTGCTCACCAAGTGTTTGATGAAATGACTCAACGAAGTGTCAGCAAGTGGCAAGGAAGGTATGTATATGAAACAAATACCTATTTTTCTTAATTTTCATGTTACATACAAGGTGTTTGATGAAATACCTGTAAAATTGCTGTTGTTGTTTTACATACTGTGAGAATTTGAAAGCACAATCCATGTGTTTGTGAAAAATGCTGCACAAGCGAGCTCGGCTCGATCTTGGATCGAATTGGGCTCAAACTGGCCCAAGCTACTGATCGAACCGAGCCGAACTGGCCGGTCAGGCTCGAGGACCGAGCCGAGCCAAGTTTGAGCTGTGGTCAACTAGTGGTTGATCCGAGTCGAGCTGTGCCAAGCTCGACTCGGTTCGACTCATGTATACCTCTACCAAGAAATTTGTGTATGAAGTGGATGGCATACTAAGTAACTCACTATGTTAGGCATAATGAGTAAACTCTATAGGGCCCATCGTGCTTTATATATTTTATTCACTTTGTCCATCCATTTTATCATATAATTTTAAGACTTGAGCTAAAAATTGAAGTACATCCCAAGCTCAAGTGGACCACATCACAGGAAACATTGTGAATTGAACATCTAGCGTTTAAAAATTCTTGAGGCCATTGAAGTTCGGGATTAAGCTTATATTTGTGTTTTCCCTTCATCCATGTTTGTGAGATTTTATGAATAGGTTGGATGACAAATAAATATCATTATAGGTCTTATAAACATTCCAACGGTGGAAATCATTATTTCCACTATTTCTTGTGTTGTGGCCCACTTAAGTCTTGGATATGCTTCAATTTTGGGCTCAACTCCTAAAATGAGCTGAAAAATAGATGGATGGCATGGATAAGCCTCATAAAACTTTACTTAATACAATAAAAACATACTAAGTAACTAAGTAGGTAATTCAATTTCATTAGCACAAGAAAAGGCTACAGAAGAAATATTAATCTGGGAGATTAAAACCCAATTAAATGGGGATGTAGCTCACATGGTAGAGCGCTCGCTTTGCATGCGAGAGGTACGGGGTTCGATACCCCGCATCTCCAAATTTTTTATGTTATACATTTTGTTTTTGGAAAACTACTCATTTCAATCAACCGTTCATTTAATGGCCTCTGATCAGATGGTCAATTTTTTGCAATGGTAAGGATCATCCAATTAAAATTCTTCAATCTTTTGTATTATACATTTTGTTTTTGGAAAACTACTCATTTCAACCGTTCATTTAATGGCCTCTGATCCAACCGTTCGTTTAATGGCCTCTGATCAGATGGTCAATTTTTTGCAATGGTGAGGATCATCCAATTAAGATTATTTAATTGGGTCTTGGGATCTAGGTTTTAGGTTGCAGATAATTAAAATTATTTACATGGATGGCCTATATAATGGATGGATTAGATTGTGCACACATGTGCAACTTTGACACACATATGGAATGTAAGAGACAAGGCTAAGAAAACCCTCTTCTTTTAATAGAATAATCATTGCATGCTAAAAGTTTATAATTTTACTATTAAACAGTGGACCCGAATAGTTATGACCCGATGACACATGGACCCGACTAGAACCTGACCTAGACTCAATTTAAACCGGGCCCAATAGGTTCAAATACTCCTATTGAGAAGATTTACGTGGCCCATTCATCAGGTAGTGATCCAGATTGATCATACTGATATATGATCTTAACCATCCGATTCCATTCATTGTATTTGGGAAACTACCAATCTAACAAGTTTTCTTTGTTATATTCCATCCATCATGGGACCATTATTTTTTATGGTCTGGATTTACTTATGTATACGTATAGATGGGGCTCTCAATAGGTTGGGTTCTAGTCGGGTCCTATAGTATATGTACCTAAGGTAATTGGGTTCGGGTCTTGCCGGATCTCGGTCTAGATCTTGGTGACCCATGCTAGATCTTAATCAGGTTTAGATAGCCATTAGGTCTTTGGATCTGGGTTTTGAGTTGAGTTTGAGATGATTAAAACCATTTACATTGTTAGGCCTACACAATCGATTGATTAGATTCTACACACATGTGCATTTTTTACACACTTGTGATGTGCAAACAGGCTCTCTTACATGCGTGCGGTTGAGGAAACCTCAGTTCTCTTACTAGAATGATCATTGCATACTATAAAAGTATATAAATTTACTATTAGAATTACTTAGGCCTAACTCGACTCGATTGAGCCGGAATTTAAGTAGGCCCAGGTCCATCACATTGGCCTGACCCAAACTTAACTAGACCTGATTTTAAAACAGGTTTGAAAGGTAAGACCTAACCAGACACGTTAAAATCAGGCCAGGTCATCAGATACCCACCCATTTAGATAGCCATTGACAACCCTACAAATAGGTCCCCATCAAATCAACATCATTTCGTGAAAAGGAATATGAGGTGGCGTGTGCAATACAGGTGGAGAGAGTAGGGGAGAATAAAACAAAGAAATGAAAGAAAATGGTATAGTTATTGTTGATGTCTCAAAAATTTGAGTAACGGGTATGTCGATGCCATTGATAGAATATTTGATGCCATCGAGAGTTGTTCGATGTCATTGAGAGTGGCTCGATGCTATCGAGAAAATTTGGAAATCCCATATTACTTGTTGGACACTTTGTAGTATCTTGCTCAATGCCATCGAAGGGGTTTGATGCCATCGAGGAGCCGTCAATGCCATCGAAGTCCCATCGAAAATGTCATCAAAAAAATTCGTGTTTTATCGTTAGAACATTTTAGTGTTTGCTTGATGACATTGAAAGTGTTCGATGTTATCGAAGTGCCATCGAAGATGTCATTGAATGTGCACGCAAAATTACCAGAATTTTGTAAGTGCCGGATTTTTTTTACCTATTTCGTTTGTAATTCTTATAGAGGCTATATATATGAGTGTAATTGGGAATATGGTGCATCTCGGGATTTTCTAATTCGTTCTAAAAGGTTGAAAGGGCTTATAAGAGAGATTTGATGTTGGTTTTAATCAGGTAATATTTATCTCTTGTAAATTTCTACTTTCATAGTACATTATTATCGCTTTGTGCCATGGTTTTTCCATATAAAATTTGGTTTGGTTATGTTTGAACTTGGTTGTTCGATTGAAGTACTTTGCTTGATTCATCTCTGTATGCTTATGTGGTTCCCCGACAAGTGGTATCAGAGCTTAACGTTGGAAAGCATATTGAATTTGAAAGCATGGTATCAATGACTTCTAATACAAAGTTCGATGTTGAAAACTATTTCGAAAAAATTAATTTTGAACTATGAAAGGTCAAGATAACTGGTGTTCTAGTTCAGTAAGGTTTAAACGATGTTCTCCTTGAGAAATGACCAGAATCTATGACTGAAGATGAATGGAGCAAGATTGATAAGAAATCGAGAACCTCTATCCAATTGTACTTAACAGATGAGGTCCTCTACAATGTCATGAAAGAGAAAATTGCAGAAATTAGAGAACATCTATGCGAAGAAATCTCTTGAAAATTGTTTGTACTTGAAGCTTCAGTTGTTCAATCTGAATATGACAGAGGGGGTTGATGCTAAGGCCCACATTAGTAACTTCAACAGGTTAACGTATAAATTGTTGGATGTAGAGGAAATGATGAAAGATGATGATTAGGCATTTATCTTGTTGAATCATCTCTCAGCTTCGTATGAGTCATTCAAGGACTTTTTGTGCACCGGTAGAACGACCATTAGCGTTGATACCATTATTTCAGCCCTTCAGTCGAAGGTGACGAGAAAGAAAAGCGGTGACGTGGGTGCTTCTACAGATGCATTAGTTACAAGGGGACAAAATTCAAAGCGGGACAATAGATCTTCACGATTGAGGTCCAAATCCAAGGGCAAGGGCAAAGGAAAGTTGAAGTACTAGAATTGTGGGATGTCCAGACACATGAAGAATGATTACACAAATTCTAAGGCAAGAAAAAGAGAATTTTGAGAGTTCTTTCAGGGAGGCCAACACAACAAAATCTTGTGAGGAGATGGACGATAGTGACATGCTGACCATATCAGAATCTAGGTACTTCGATGGAGAATAGATTTTGGATACGGGGACTTCGTACCACATGATCCCTCATCGAAGTTGATTCACAAGTTACAGTGAGTGCGATGGTGGCCAGATCTTTATAGACAATGTAATGCCTGTAAAGTTGTTGGTGTTAGATTGGTGCGCATCAAGATGTTTGATGGCGTGGAACGTATCTTGATCGAAGTGAGACACATTCTTGATTTGAGGAAGAGTCTAATATCTCTTGGAGTACTCGAGGCACTAGGGTGTAAATTCACTGGGTTCAATCGTGTCCTTAAAGTTTCAAAGGGGAAACTAGTAGTCATGAAGGCACAATGGAATGAAAATCTTTACAGGTTAATATGGAGCACTTCATCAAGTGGAGTTATAGTGTCTGTAGTAGATTCTGCGTCTGCACGTATGTGGCATGCATGCTTGGGCCACATGAGCGAGCGGGGCATGAAGGTACTTTATAACTGTTGTTTGATTCCAGTTTTTAAAAATTTTAATTTGAGTATATACGAGCATTGTATATATGGTAAATAGTCAATGTTGTCTTTTAAATATGGAAAGCATGTATCTAAGGGTGTTCTTGATTATGTGCATTCGGATGTATGGGAGTCGACGCCCGTGGTTTCTAGAGGAGGGTCATCATGGTTTGTCACATTCATTGAAGACTACTCCAGAAAAGTGTAGCTTTATTTTATGAAAAATAAATTCGATGTTTTCACCAACTTTAAGTAATGGAAGACAATGGTAGAAAACACAGTAAGGGTGAAAGGTGAAAGTGTTGAGGACGGATAACGGTGATGAATTCACTTCAAGAGAATTCAATAGGTATTACAAAGAAGAAGGGATCATAAGACACAACACAGTGTGCCACACACCGGAGTAGAATGGTGTTGCTAAGCGGATGAATTGGACTCTCTTGGAGAGGGCCCGATGCATGATTAGTAATACTGGGTTTGGCAAGGAATTGTAAACTGAGGTCATTAACACGACTTATTGCTTGGTGAATTAGTCCCATTCTACGGCGATTGATTGCAAGTAGAGTTGTACACGAGTTAAATCGAGTCAAGCTTGGCACAGCTCGACTCGGCTCGGCCAATAGTTGGCCCCAGCTCGAACTCAGCTCGGCTCAGTCCTCGAGCGTGACTAACCAACTTGACTTGGTTCAGTCAGCAACTCGGGCCAGTTCGAGCCTCTATGACATGTTCTTAAACACATGGAATGTACCTTCAGTTTCTCACAGTATGCAAAACAGCAGCAGCAGTTTGCAGGCATTTCATCAAACACTCGATAGGCAGGATCAAAATCAAAATACAAGGGTAGTTTTATCATGTAAATTTTTTTTGTAGTGATTTATTTTGTAGCATACCTTCCTCGCCACCAGTCGATCCTGCAGAGAATGTATGCACCCAAAACATTACTTCATTAGGTCATTTCATCAAACACTTTGTGAGTAACGTCAATATCAAAATAACCGAGTAACCAAACTGATTCGATCCGAGTTCAATTCGAGTTGAGGTTCGATTTGAGCTCGGACAAGCTCAAACTTGTTATATTTCGAGCTCTAAAAATCAGCTTGACCTGGCTCTAACTCAGTTTCAAACCGAGTCGAATCAAGCTTTTTCGAGTCGAGTCGAGCGAGTTAGCCGAGCTAACTCGGTTCATGTACAACTCTAATTTTAAGATTTCAGAGGAAGTGTGGAGTGGTCAACAGGTAGACTATCTGTGACTGCGTATATTTGGTTGCGATACTTACTCTCATATACCGTCAGTTGAGAGAGATAAGCTGGTCCAAAAGGATAAGAAATACATCTTTATCAACTATGGTGGTGGTGTGAATGGGTACAAGTTATATGACCAGGTAACACGAAAAATCATGATGTCAAATTCGACGAAGGATACTTGTCCTGCAAGGATGAACACAAGGAACTAAAAAAGTTGGTTGTGAATGTGTAGATAGAGAGAGATCAGACACGACTGATACAGGTATGTAGAAAGAGGTACGTGAGCAAGTGGAGTAACCACCTATGAGAATGAATCTACCAAGGTATCGCAAGTTACCAATGAGATACAAGGATGACTTAAATATCGCTTTAGCCCTCATTATGGATGAAGGGGATCCGTCTATTCTTCAGAAGGCTCTTGATGAGCCTAATGCCGAAAAGTGAAACAGTAATGGATGATGAGATGGACTCCTTGTACGAGAATGACACGTGGGAGTTAGTGGAGCTTTCCTTCGGCCGAAAAGCAATCGGGTGCAAGTGGATCTTCAAGAAGAAACATGATCGTTAGAAGGCAAGGTTGGTAGCGAAAAGATATGCTCAGAGGAAAAGTGTCAACTTCACTGAGATATTCACACCAGTAGTAAAGTAAGTATCTATCAGATTTGTGTTGGTGATGGTTGCTCAATACGATCTTGAGCTGGAACAGATGGATGTGAAGACTGCCTTCCTACATGGGGAATTGGAAGAGCAGATTTACATGAAGCAACCAAAAGGTTACGAAATATAAGGGGTAGAGAACAAGGTTTGTACATTAAAGAGGTCGTTATATGGCCTGAAATAGTCGCCTGTGTAGTGGTATAAAAAGTTTGATTCTTTCATAGTGAGTAAGAAGTTTGTCAAGAGTGAGTATTATCATTGTGTCTATTAGAATACACTGAGTGATGGAAAGTTCATTATCTTGGTATTGTATGTTGATGACATACTTATCGCCAGTCATAGCATATCTGAGATTAACATATTGAAGACTCAGTTATCAGGGACATTCGAGATGAAATATCCGGGGGCTGCAAAGAGGGTTATAGGCATTAATATACAAAGAGACATGAAAAGGAGCATGCTTTAATTATCTTAGAAAGAATACCTTAAAAAGGTGTTGATGAAGTATAGGATGGACAGGGCAAAGTTGGTTAACGTTCTCCACGTGACTCATTTTAAGCTTTCTTTAGAATAGTGTCCTAAAATAAATGAAGAAGAGCAGGAAATGTCTCGTGTGCCTTATTCGAGTGCAGTTGGTAGCTTGATGTATATCATGGTCTGTACAAGATCAGATATTTCACATGCGGTGTGCGTTGTTAGCAGATACATGTATAACCCTGACAAGCAACATTGGGAGGCAATGAAATGGTTACTTGGATACATTCGAGGTACGCAAGACTACGTTTTATCGTTTGAGAATTAGGGGCCAAGTTAGTAAGCTATGTACATTTTGATTACATGGGTAGTGTAGATAGTAGGGGGTCGACTTTCGGTTACTCGTTTTTGCTAACGAGTGGAGTGATTAGTTGGATGTCGAAGTTTCAGTCTATGGTGGCTCTTTCCCCAACCGAAGCTAAGCATATGGTAGTGACATGGGCATTTAAAGAAGGTGTTTAGTTAAGGGGGATGATAAATCAGTTGGGGCTTCATCAGGAGGTCGTACCGGTTAATTGTGACAATGAAAGCTTGATCAATTTGGCTAAAAATTCTGTTTATCACTCATGTACTAAACACATTGATGTTGTCACCATTTTATCCGATAAGTGCTTAAGGAAGGAGGCATGACTCTAGATAGGATTCACACGAGCGTGAATCCAGTGGACATGCTCGCTAAGGTGGTTCCCACAGAAAAGTTCAAGTTATGTGCAACTTCTCTAGGCTTGGCGAAGGCGTAAATGGAAGATGGAGTGTGCACGAGAAGTGATTGCCAAACTATCATGCAATACATAATTAAAGGTGATGAAAAAAAAAAGCTATGAAGATTGAAGACATGGTGGAGATTGTTCTTGATTTGTCAAATCTTTCAGCAACATGGTCTTCGTTCGATGCCATCGAGAAAATCTTAAAATACCATATTAGTTTATGGGCACTTTGTAGTGTCCTGCTTGATGCCATCCAAGGGGTTCGATGCCATTGACGAGTCATCGATGCCATCGAACTCCCATCAAAGATGCCATCAAAAATATCCAAAAATCCATGTTTTATCACTGGAATGTTTTGATGTCGTGCTTGATGACATCAAAGGTGTTCGATGCCATTGACAGGTCATCGATGCTATCGAAGTGCCATCGAATGTGTCATCGAACGTGCACGCAGTATTACGAAGAATTATATGAGTGTGGGATTTGTTTCCTATTACGATTGTGATTCTCATAGAGGCTATATATATGGGTGTAATCGGGAATAGGGTGCATCTCAGGGCTTTTTATCTCGTTCCAAAAGGTTTTAAGAGCTTGTAAGGGAGATTCGAGGCTTATTCAAATCAGGTAATCTCCATCTCTTGTAAATTTCTTCTTTCATAATGCATTACTATTGCTTTGTGCCGTGGTTTTTCCATGTAAAATTCGGTTTGTTTGTGTTTGAACTTGGTTGTGTGATCGAAATACTTTTCTTGATTCATCTTTGTACGTGGTTCCCTAACAATAGCTACATGTAAGTAAGGGTGCTAGATGTTTAGGTGTTATGGCACGTCGTTGTCACCCATGACATGTATATAGGACTATCTAAACCATACAATTTGTAAGGAACATTATAAATCAAGCATACCTTCAAAATTATGGTGATATAACTATCTCGACCATTCAATTTATGGCTATTGAATGATTTCAAGGCAAAAAATCATGTGGTTACTATCATAGGCTCTCTATTTTTTTAGTTAAGCACCCATCCACAATTGGGCCACCAATTTAGATGGTTTAAATTTGTTGTACAACTTTCATATGGGTGCAGTTGATGATGGGAGTGGCAATAGACCAGGGTAGGGCCAAGCGAGGGTTGGCCTTAGCCCAACCCTAATCCTTTAACCCTTCACCCTAGCCCACCCCAATCCTTTTATCCTTTAACCCTCAACCATAATCCTTTATAAGAACAAGAGTTACATGATTAAAGGATTTTAACAAGCCTTTTTTTTTTTTCCTCTGAAGGGTTGTATCATTGAGCCATACTAAATCTTTCTCATAACTAGTTTGGATCACTAAAACATGATCTTAGATCCAAAGATTATATTTAAACTAGACATGTACATGAACATAGAAACATTAACGAGTGTCTTTAACCATAGTGGTGGCTGACTTAATGATTGGATCAACTAGGCCATTCATCATTAGACCTAGTCGAGTTTATCCCTAGCATCAGGGCCTAGATTTTAGGCCCAGGCTTAGGCCTTAGGCCAAGTTTAGGAGTTGAAGCCCTGGTCTTGTAAGGTAGGGTTGCTCGGGCTGGGTAGCTCCACCCATGCTGGGTTAGGATGTAACACCTCGGGTTTTTGACAACTTAGGAATTTTGATGTCCTTGGGCGTTATCTTTGATTTCTCAACTTGAGTGCATGTTTGTATGTGTATTAGCATGCGTTTGGGGCAAAAATGAGTGATTTTGGGTCCACCTAAACCACTCGACTGAGTGAAAGTTGTGAATTTTGGGAAACCTTAAGACTGAACTCATGTGTATGCTAACTTTAAACATAGTAATGTGCATGTTAAGACTGCCTTGGTTGGCATAATCGAGTCCATAGAAACTTCGGTTTGTCCAAGTCCATGTTAGGACCACCGAGGTGGGTGGATTGAAGCAAATGAGAAAGAAAATTCTACGTTTGGAAATCCAAATAGTCTAAACTTGAAGGGTTTTAAAAGACTGTGAGTAGGGGTCGACCCCGAGTGCCAAATGAGTTGTCTAAGTTTTAGACAGGGGGACCCGGTCGACCCCGACCCATTAGACAAGGGGATCCAGTTGACCCTGTCAGGACCCGGTCGACCCCGAACCACTGGACAACAATGAAAAACAATGAACAACAATGTTCAGCAATGGACAATTTCAGTGCACTGATTTCAAATTTTCATATTTATTTTTTATAACTCTAATTGAGGTGATTCAAAAGTCAAATTAAAGCTTGATGAGTCTAGTTTCATTAAAAAAATACAAACTCAAATGAGGTTAATTTTAGGATGTTTTAGAGACTATTCAGAAAATCATTGGTTTCAGACAGCTGGTACTTCTAGAATTTTAAGAATTTTTCTGGAATTGAAATGGAATGAAATTTAGTATAGATAAAGTAGACTTGATGATGAATTATCAAAAAAATTATAAAAATAATCTACTGACTAAAAGTTCTAAAAACATCACAGCAACTGACCTATTGAAATAAAAACTTTCTACAACTATAAGTCGTCGATGGACCGAATGTATCTTTTTCATCTTAAAGTTTTAGTATTCGACATCTTCTTAGGAATTACTTCTAATCATATAAAAAAGCATCATATGTGATTAAATAAGTATTTTTATTCTTAGTGTATCTTATTATTTCAAGAAATTTTCAGTTTATTCGAATTAGGACCCTTAATTATGGTGATCAGGATCAAATCATCATCTTCGTTAATTACGAATAGGCCGCACTATGAATTTAGCTAATCCAAACCCTAATTGTCATATACAATAAATTATGTTGTTAAACATATTTCAGAAATACCTAAATTAACTGAACTAGCTCTAGACTGTTCGTTAGTGGTTCGCTAAATCCGAAACTATATAAAGACATTTGTCTTGTTGAGCTTGACGTCCATCATGGACGTTAAGCCGAAGTGGCGTGTGAAATTGCTCAATTTAGAGTCGAAAGGCAGCACATGTGTTGTGTGAGGCTGGGTTAAAATTAAAAGGAACTTAAGTTAATTGTCCATATTTGATATTTTTCAAACTTGTGACTTTCAGGCTGTTAGATCATAACCAAACGCAGGATGCTAATATAGAGTAACTTTTTACACACATCTGTATAGTCGCGACCCTGATCGAACTGACTTTTAATAATAACCGTTGATCAGTGTGTTCGATATTTGAGGTGATTGAAGCCTTATGTGTATCGTCACTTAGAGAAATTATCATATGTCGTGTATTGACTCGTACATCTCTTAATGGGCCCCAAAAGGTACAAACGACCTCTCATAAGGTTATAATAGTAAATATCTATGCATTAGGACCATTTGCACCTCATTTAGCACTATAAATCCCCATTTATTTCACTCCTTACAACGCCCTGAATTTCGAGGGTCGAGCAAAACTCTACTCCCGAGATTCCGAACATTACTTATGTCTTGTGGAAGATAATATTTTGATTTCTTTCACGTTGATTAATTAAGCATGTATGGAATTATACTAGACAACACATCATACTCCAGATTTAATGTAATTAAGCAAATGCGTAAATCCAAATATATATATATTATATATATATATATATATATATATATATATACATGTTTCACAAAGTTTCCTTCCAAAGTATGGGTCCGCAGCTGAGTTTAATATATGCATATGAAATCCCAAAAGTAAACAAATTGTGTAACGTAAATATAACATCTAACTGGGCCCAGATGTCCAGTGTTCCCTGTATGATGGCACGTGGCCTACGCCGGTCCGCCCGAGAGCTGGAAATAGGAGAATTTCTCTTCCTTGTCCAAGAAGTCTTGCTCTAATGGATCAACGTCAACCGTACCTGCATCTACACTAGCGTCTGGTTGGTGTTTTAAAACACCATCCTAGAGTGGGAGTGAGTGATCAACTCAGTTGTCTATAAAGTAAAAGTTACACATGTTATCAAGTCAATCAATGCAGTAATGATAAGGCAATAATAAACAGTCACTTCCTAACTACCCTTTTTAATGCGAGAATGGAGTTTATGTAATGATGCATGCCCTCACCCGTCAACACTCCCTCAACACGCGACTCCAACCACCTGTTTTGCATATGACAACACTTCCTCAAACGTGCGACTTTATGCCTTTTTGCCACATTCTAACTAATGCAATGTGATGCATGATCATGTTAGCCAAGTGATTAATTATGCTCATTCATCCAGTAATTTTGGGAAGCTAGGGTTCCTCCCTTTTTAATATTGATCCACAACAAATCACTAGGCATTGGACAACCGCAACGGTCCTACTCCTGTGTTCTTGATCCGTCTAGGTTCGTCACTCCTAAATAAACACATACGATAGGCAAGTTGTAGGAAGTGGTGCTCGCGGTCACTACGGGGAGGCTTGTTACCCCAACGCAGGCCGACAGCACAAACACGGTGTCCCATACCACCATGCCCGACTCAAGAGTCTTGAGGATCATAGTACCATGGTTAAAGGGGATCTTCACAATCGTGAAGGTACCTTCGATTGAAACATTTACGTTTACACATGATAAACACATGATAGGTTAATCGGTTCTTTAGGCAAACTTGATTGGTATGGGCGCATGCTAACGTAATCGACATGGAGAGCATGAGTGCCCCCTCATGTCCTAGCCACTATCGACAGTCGACGTACGACCCGTATCTTTTGGGTTTACCCAAGGTGGCCAAACCAATTTGGCCACCCAAACATGGGCATTTACCGATTGCCTGGACTATGATTGTAGTCCCGTTCCTATCCAATTCCTACTAACACCCACGCGTAATATATAACTCAGCCTTCGATAAGCAATCCTGGTGGATTTCTCATTTAAGCATTTCATCATACAACTTGCATTTTATCTATTTATTACATAGAGGAATACATATGCATATGACAACAAGGAATCCTACCTTAGCAATCATAGCAAGCACAAATCATTAACTATTTCTCATTTATATATTTCGTCAAACACGTAGGCTACGTTATCTACCATTTGAAATTCGTCGATTTATTTCATAGAGAAATACATATGCATATGACAATAAAGAACCCTACCTTAACAATCATAGCAAGCACACATCCTTAACTATTTCTCATTCATACATTTCATCAAACACATGGGCTACGTTATCTACCATTTGCAATTCATCGATTTATTCCATAGAGGAATAGGCATGTTTAAGACAATACGAGATCCCACAGTAGCAATCATAGCAAACATAAATCATTAGCTATAATGAAAGCATTGATAAACCGCAACCTAAGAGTTTATAGTCCACGCCTTCCGGTAACACGCCTGACTCAGACTCGGTCCTAGGACTATGTTCCCAATGAAAGAATGTCGGTCTCCTAAACGAGTAAACATGTTAACTAGGTTGGAGAAAAACTATTTGGGGACCTACATCACTATAGGGGTTAGTATTCCTTACCCTAAGTCGCAACCAGAAGAGTTTTTGTAGCAAAACGTGGCGGTGGTTAGGCCCGTAGATCCATGGGAGAGGATTTCCCACAGTTAGAAGCGATTTCCCAAACTCTCTTTTTCTCTATTATTCTCTTTTCTCTTCTTTCTCTCCTTAAGGTTTGCAAAATTCGTATTTGGGGGAGAGGGGGTGAGTCGGGAGCTATTTATAGCCCCAGACGATGTGCAAATGGCCCCAGGGCCACTTTGTACTATATTTATACCCCACGGGTGACTATTTCTAATTAACGGGGCTCTCAGGAGGGCCCACGGCTCATCTATGCCATGGGTAGGCTCCTTATCCATGGATCAACGCCAGTACCCAGTTTCATTGTGATCAGATAAACAGATCGGCCGTGGGATGCCTGTATCAGATCAACGGTTATACGGGTTCAATCGGGACCACGGTTGTACGGATGCATGCAAAGAAATTTCCTTTCTCTATGTGTGAAGTTTGGTCATGAACCAACGATCTGAAATCCTCAACTTAACGTAAGAGTGAACGACCCAATTCACTTAAGTTTCAGCACATTTCCTTAGGATATTTGCATTTCTCACGCACTTAACTCATGACTCAAGTTGGGCGTTTTTGGACACTATCTGGGCTTGGTTCCCGCGATGGTCGTCAAGCCCAGTAGTACAGACATTGTCCTACATTTTCAGGGTCAGCGGACCCCCGACGTGCGGTCTAGGTCCCTTACGGAGTTTCAGTGTACTCCCGAGAGGGACAAGCCCACGGGATTTCTCCTGAGTCTTTGAATGGCGTTGGGCCAGTGGTACTTATGATTCTAGCCCTTCGTATTTATGAAAATGGTGGCCCAAGCTTAACCCACCAAATGCTTATTATTTAAATTAAATCTCGTCTAAATTACATAACCGGGTATGGTCCTTGGGTGGTTCCGCCCGAGGTTGTACTCAGGTCTTTGTACGAATTTTTCCGGGACGTTACAATCCCCCTCTCCTCATATGAATTTTTCCTAGCAAATGAGAGAGAAGAAGAGAAAATGAGATAAATTGGAGAAATAGTGGGGGTCGGTGTCGGATCATACTGTTAAATTCCCGTGCTCATTGGATCTTGTAAGATCTCATCTCTATACTTAGTTTCATGTCTTTCATGGCCGAAATTTGATGATTTCAAGTTAGATTCTTCACCCCTTACTAGATAAGAGATTCCCTAGTTATCCTTTTACCTCTTTCTTTCGTTTCCTACATTTTTTAGCCCTAGGGTTGGAAACCCCCTTTCATTTTTGTCGTTTCTCGAAAATCCTAAATCTAGAGTTTGTTTATAATAGGACTTAGGGTCTCGACATCGATTAGGAATGACTCATGCTGTTGTGGAAGTCGTATTTGGGCGTGGCCCCGTGTGGATGTCGTGGTACGCCAATTTTGGGTCCCGACTCGTTGAATCGAGTTGGGGTATGCTCGAACTAAGTAAGTTAAACCAGTGATCCTTAATTAAAATCTAATTAGATTAGAATTCACGTTATTAACAAAAAAATTACCGATGAATTAGGGTTTTGAGCATTTTTTTTTCAAATTTCTAACGCTAAGTCTGCATCCGAATCAAGGATTTTCTACTCTAAGGTGAAGATCTATTGTCAAGCTTCTACTTGACATTTTAGAATGATTAAATGTCTTTTTTACTATTTTGTTAATAACATGCTCGATGAAATGTTTGAGTGATATAAAATTTATAATCGTATAACTCTTTGATGTCGAATGTTAAGAAATGTTGATATGGATCGAATTCTTTTGATATAGATTTAATTATATTAAATTGTACATATGTTGATATATGTCATATTGTGTTGATGTTAGTTGGATTATACTGATATATATATGTGCTTAATTGGTGCACATTGGTGCGGTATCGAATTTCCTTGTGATTATGTTTCTTTAGTTGATAAATTTGAATTATTGTTGTGGCGGATTCAACTCTGTAAAATATTTATATAAGCGGATAACCCGCTTTAGGGTGGCTATCACAGGCCTACACGGCTGATCAAAGTTAAACATGGATGATTAACAGTATTTGGAACTACAGGGGATACCTTTTACCCAATGTCGGTTTGCCTGAGATCCTCCGTAGTCGATCGCATTAGTCTAATACAGGGCTTAATTATTCTTATGCTTTGTGATTGTATAACATTCGATAGAATCTATAATACCACTATCACCGTTGATTTAAGTTTATTTATAATCATTAGCACGTTACGATCTTACAAAGACTCATGAGCCAAGCATGGTGGTATGGGAAATTGTATTCGAGATGTCGGCTTGTGTTGGGGTGACGAGCCTCCTCATAGTGACTAGTGAACATTAATAAAGGTGATAAATTATTGTTCAAATGACCCCCATCAAATATCCAGCCGATGGCTATGCCAGAGTATCATTCGAACGACCCAGGCATGAATGGAATTGGGTGAGGAGTCATTTTCTTTATATTGATTTAGTTTCGAGTGACAAGCCCACACCTTTGAAGTAATTATTCATACTCGGTTTTGGGTGATGACCCTTATGTGTTGATTTACATACTATTGGGCATCACGTCGTACCTTTGGAATGATTGATTTATGAGATATATTGGGTGATGCCTTAATTTAGATTAAATGATACTGGTGAGGAGAAGCTACATGCCGCAATGAGCCATGTGATTCGGATAATGACTCATGA
This sequence comes from Magnolia officinalis, assembly GCA_021015155.1. Taxonomy (NCBI): domain Eukaryota; kingdom Viridiplantae; phylum Streptophyta; class Magnoliopsida; order Magnoliales; family Magnoliaceae; genus Magnolia; species Magnolia officinalis. Next base: position 75,114,107 of record JAJHSJ010000003.1, read on the forward strand.
TATAATGGCAGAATCATTACTTCGCCAACCTGTTGTTTTAATCAGAAATAATAACAACTTTGCTAATCATGCATAGCATCATGACAATATTGTTGGGTTGTGTTGTGGCCAACTATTGCGCATATCATCATGGAAATTATTGTTGGGTTGTGCTGCGGGCCAAGCATTGCACATAATATCGCATCATGCATTAAATAACTAACTTAAGAATTGTTTGTTTTATATTACTATTGTTGCCCATGCTTGATTATGTTGATAACATGTGTAACTTGCTTAGTATATGTGCGTTGTAAGTACAATGCTTAAGAGCATTACATGTATAAATATGTATCTATTGTGAATTTTCTTATCACTAAGATGTCTTGAGTATAATCTTAGAGATATCCCATGGTATTGATGTATCCCATGGCCAAAAATCATGCATGTTTGGGAAGCCTGCCTTATCCAGGGATGCCAAACGATTGTCACGTTTGACCGGGCATGGGATTGTATGCAATCCCACGGATTTCAAAGGTTGCCCGTTTGGGCAGATTGGGTTTAGGTGGGCAAGATTCAAAACTCATATACGTCACTGCACAAGCCAGACAGCCCGTCCGGGCAGGGTTCTGTGGGGCCCACTGTGATGTATTTGTCTCATCCACGTCGTTCATCACACCACTGGACTGACATAAATACATATTCCAGAAAATGAAGTAGGTCCATATCTCTAGTGGACCACACCGAAGGAATGTGCGATGATAATCAAAACTCATATACATCACTGCCCAGGCCTCACAGCCCGTCCTGGTAGGGCTCTGTGGGGCCCACTATGATGTATTTGTCTCATCCACGCTGTTCATCGCGCCACTGGACTGATGTAAATACATATTCCAGAAAATGAAGCAGGTCCATATCTCCAGTGGACCACACCGAAGGAATGTGCAGTGATAATCAAAACTCATATACGTCATTGCCAAGGCTCGATAGCCCGTCCGGGCAGGGCTCTGTGGGGCCCACTGTGATGTATTTGTCTCATCCACGCCGTTCATCGCGCCACTTGACCGATGTAAATACATATTCCAGAAAATGAAGCAGGTCCGTATCTCCAGTGGACCACACTGAAGGAATGTGTGGTGATAATCAAACCACCATCGAAAACATTCCATGGGCCACCGTTATTTCATTTGTTACCATCCAAAAATGTAGTGGGCCACACCCTAAAATCTGGTGTATTCAATCAAAATCACTCTCACGTGGGACATGTCCATGTATCTGTAACATCCCGGATTTTTGCCAACCTGGGATTAGATGTCCTTAGGCAATGGGTTGCTCCTAACACCTTATTATTTCGTCAGAACTGAACCCCACAGTCTAAAATCGCTTCGGAACCCATTTCCTTCACAAATCCCACTCTTCACTACCTTGTGCTTTCAATTTTTCAAAGCACTTTCGCTCTAGACACTTACTTAAACTAGCTAAGTAGTAAAACTTGGATCACTTTATATACAAACTACAAAGGCCTAAGTACCATCTCAACCAGAAAACAATTAGGATTAAATCCTTTAGAAATTGAACGAAGTTAACTAAGTGCAAAACTCGATTAGCCATGAAATCCGTTGGGATCGCTTTAAATACGATCTGCAAGACCCAAAACTTGCAGCATCATTGACGCTAGGTTACCCTAAAGTTTAGAACCAAACTCTTTTCCCGCCTACTCTCGGGAATGACTTGAAACTTCGTATTAGGTCTAAACCGCACATCGGAAGTCCGATTAACACGAAGTTAAGGAACTAGGACCGCCTCGCTGGGCTTGACAACCATCTCAAAAATCAGGTCCAGCCGATGTCCCACGGCCATTCGTTTGGATCCAGAGCGAGGGAGTGTGAAAAACACTATTCCCATTCCAAAATAAATATCAGGAATAGTGATCTGGCACCATTCACTTGCGCATCAGTATTAAGCAACCAGACCGTCAGAATCAGACCAAATTATACCCTCGGATCAGGAAAAATTTCAGGAACATTTACATGTACTTGGAATTTCGGATCGTGGCCCACTGACCGTTGAACTGAAAGTGGTCCGCCACGTGCGATCTGGGAATCCGATCGAGTCGAAAACGTAATCCCACATAGATCCATGTGTGGTGAGCTTAAGTTTGACGTTTGACTCAAGGAGGGCCACCAGAACCTCTCTTTTGGAGCTGGAAAAGTGACGAAATACCTATATTAGCAGTAACCTTGAACAGGAGTCTATTTCGGTGAGTTTTGAGACTATATAAGGACCTTAACCCTCTCTCATGGCAGCCATACGAATTTGGGATTTGAGAGAGGGAAAAGAGAGAGAAAGTGAGGGAGAAGTGGGAGAATCTCCTGCCGTCCTTTCCTGCTGCTATCCATGCTCCACTGCATCGTTCTCATCGCTTTCCCGTCGATTCCAGCCCCGTTTCTAGGTAAGAAACCCTAACCCTAACTATTTTGGAGTTTAGACTGTTGTAGGTTGTGAAATAGCTAACCTATTTCGTTCTATACGTTGCCAAACTGCCGAATACGGAAGCTTAGCAAACCTATCGATTCCGTTGCGATTCTACGACAAAAGGTGCAGACTTTAGGTGTATAGGTTAGGGTTTTCAACGCTTTTAATGTCAGATATGATAGATTCATGATCTGCATGCAATTGCACATGTACAAAGTGCTTTCCGTTTCTGTTTCGATTAACGTTGTAGAATATGGAATTTCACATACTTTGGGTATACGTAGAAATACCGTATACGTATTTTTTTTGGAGAAATGTTTGACATGTTTATTTAATGTATGATTATACTATATATGGATAAAATACTAGTTTGGCGAAAGGAATCGCCGTAATACATGTTCACTTGTAAATGCTACGTATGTTGAAATTGTGTATTCTAAAATACCGTATATGTGTAAGTTTTGGAAATGTATTGTCATGATTATTTGTTGTATGATTATGGTATACATGGATAAAATACTCGTTTGGCTAAAGGATAACCCTAATACATGTTTTACTAACATACACCATGTATGTTGTAATAGTGTATTTTAAGTGTTTGTGGAAATGGCTGAATGAGTATAGAATTCTCATTCGTGCTCGCCATGACTAATTGTCATGGATTCATGATTGATGTATTGGCGATACCCCCTTTGACGAAAGGATTTGCCCTAAGTCACGCCACGGCCAATATACACTATATATGCTAAAATGTGTGGCCCAAGTGTTTGTGGAAATGACTGAATGAATATGGAACTTGGGTTCCTGCTTGCCATGACTATCCGTCGTGGGTGTACGCGTGTTATGATTGGGGCAACTCCCTAGTGAAAGGATTTGGCCTAATGCCTATGTGATCGACATATGTCGTGTATGTTGATGTATGTTTGTTTAAGTGTTTCTCGAAATGTCTGAATGAGTAGTAGTTAGCAAATTGTAAAGTATAAGGGTGTTGAGATATGATTCTCAACCTCTTTTAACTATGTGTATGATCTCCTCTTTTAACATGTACAAACTCATGCTTGTGTTGTGATTCATAACATGCTCAACTGCTTTATGATTTTAACTATGTAATGCATATGTTTAAATTTATATTTACGTTGTATGATCCGTCATGGGTGATGGGGGAGCGGAGCAACGAGTGCGTGCAACAGCCCTGGCAGCCCTAAACGGATAATACTAGACCTTGACTGTATGAGTTGAATCTTGATCTAGTACTGCTTTGTCTATCTGCAATTGATTGTGTTTGGGGCTATGATTATGGCCCAGGCAATCGGTAACGGGATTGAACTCGTGGCTGAGATTCATTTGCCACATGGGATATGTTCGACGAACTCGAGTCGTGCGTTGCCTGTCGGCAGTGGCTAGGCCACACGAAGTTGTTTATGCACTTCATGTCGTGCAGCTCAATAGGCGATCGTGCTAGTCGAGCTCGTCAAGTAACCCGATCTGCCTTATGCATGTTCACCCTGTTTGGACGCTACTGCTTGAACCTAGGGTACCAAACTTACCAGTGAAACCCCCTTTTAACCATGGTACCTTGATCCGCTAAGACGCATGAGCCGGGCATGGTGGTATGGGACACCGTGGTCGAGCTGTCGGCCTACGCTGGGGCCATGTGCCTCCCCGTAGTGACCATTGCGCAACCAGACTCGTGAGCCGAATATGGTGGTATGGGACACTGTATTCGAGCTGTCGATACTACGGCGAGAGCCGAGTACGGTGAGACCTGTACTCGTGCTGACGGGCGACGAGTCCTCTGTAGTATCTTCGAGTATACTCCAAGGGCTGTGATTGGCGACGAGTCTTTCACAGCAACTAGAGTATGAGTTGAGCCGAGTACGGTGAGACCTGTACTCAGCTGACGGCTAGTGATTGAGCCGAGTACGGTGAGACCTGTACTCGAGCTGACGGCCAGCAATTGAGCCGCATACGGTGAGATCTGTATCCGCGCTGACGGGTGACGAGCCCTTTGCGATGCCTTCACTACGCTTCTCAAACCATAATATCGTATGAGATTAACTAGGATTGACAACCCTAGAATGGATCATGTTTGGGAATGATACAAGGGAGGTACCTTAGTTTCCCAATACTGCTGGTTGAAATGGACTAATAATAACTTGGTAATCATGAGCATCATCGCACCGCATGTGCTTTGTAGATGTGGCGCACTGAGGGAGTTAAGCATTCGCGAACGTAAGATGATGTCGCTTGAGGGTGGTTTGGCAAGGGCATACAGCATCATGTCATTTCATTCTTGCATTTAATAAGAGTAGTTAGAATTGTTTGATTTGTACTGCTTTATCATTACTGCTTGATTGAATTGATAACATGTTAACCTATGCTTTACTGTTCCACTGAGTTGATCACTCACTCCCACGTTACGGGACGGTGTTGTACACACCAACCAGATTTGTTGACTTTCAGGTGATGGCGATGTTTGTGAAGCAGAGCCGGACTACTTCTATGATGATAGGAGGAGTTCTCCTATCTGTATCTCTCTGGCGGGTCAATGAAGACCTGATAGTGTATTGACGGGGCTATGGTACTTGGGATAAGAGACATTACACTTCCTCACATTTGGTATATTTTAGAACTGCACTTGTATTTATTTAACCTGGTAATGTTATCATACTCTGGAGACTCATCATAGGTTATATATTTTATCTATCTATCACAGTCTTCCGCTTGCAAATTTAACTGTCTCTGGAGTATGATATGCTGTTTTGGCTTAATCTCACTCATGTTCAATGCACGAACACAGTCAACATTCAATCATCATTCATTTTGTTGCATAAGTGATGTTCTGGAACTCGGGAGTTGAGTTTATGCTCGACCCCCGATTTTCAGGGCGTTATAAGATGGTATCAGAGCATGATTTTGATTAAACTGGACCTGGGTTATGGTCACACTACGCACTCTGACGCACTCTGACTTAGCAGGGAACGACGGAATGTAGAAACAGTCTTAGGCATCCCTGTTCCGTCCAACGGCTAGTTCACTGAAAACAAACGCCGAAATCGAGTCTGTATTCGACCATGGTCGCACGGGTCGACCTTAAAACATTTCTAGGTGTCTAGTGAAGGGTTTAGATCATAATCCACCTCATCCCAATCATTGAGAATTAGTAAAATGTGCGATAAACGTGATGAGGATAACTACTCCGAATCCTCGGAGCTTCTCTGGACTCCTCATAGAGACTTCCCGAATCCATGAGGAAAGAAAACAGACAATATAAATAAATTCTAATACATTCGTAATTGATTAATGAATGACTAAAATGAGTTCACAACCCTTTAAATAGGATACCAAGTAATGGGAGTGAAATCAGAAACAAACTACAACTAAAACTCCTAGAATTCGTGACTTACTATAGGGTCGTGATGTCTACTAAGTGCGCAAGGTTCTCAGCCAAAAATAGTAAGTGACCTATTTGGCTTCACCAAACTGTCCTCCTAATTATTCTAAGTCCTTTGCATGATGGGCGTAACTCCTAAAGCTCAACCGATGAAGAGTAATTAAACTAAAACTACCATTTTTAGCAAAACGAAATTGAAACGGGGAAATGACCGTCAATCGGAGGGTTTGCTCACAATTTCGGGCTGCGCAACCCGGCGTAGCTAGGTTGGTTGGCTTCATTAGCTCGTTCTACCCCAAATTCATATATTTTACGTCAGATAACTCATTCCGGATTGCAAGTTACGTCCGGTTTAACCCGAAACTACCCGAAATTGAACGAACCGGATTTGGAGGCCTCCCCACTTAAATCCGATGGGACCCAGGGTCGAACCAGGGTGCGTTTGGCACCTTGGGACCATGGAGAACACACCCCACCCGCGGCGGCAGCCCACCGGCCACCTTGGACGGCGGTGGAACCGCGGTTCCGGCGGTGGACCGCGGTCCGGTGGCCCACCTGGTGTGGGGCCGGGGCTGGGGTTGGTCGGCCCGACCTCCCTTACCCCTTGGCACGTGCAGTTTTGGCTAGAGTTTGGGATTTTTAGGTCTGGAGCCCCTCTCTCTCTCAAACGCCCCTCCAATCTCTCTTTTCCTCCTATTCTTGTTGTTTTCTCTTCAAATCGCCACTCCAATCGTCTGATTTCCCATTTTCGGTCATCACTCACTCCCTTCCATCGTTTACAGCCACACCTACCTTCTACCCTCTTCGTTTCTCTCATTTGGACGCCTACACGCCCCCTTGAAGCTCTAAGATCGTGCAAGCTCCCTAAGCCATCCTACTTTTCATTTTCCTTCTCCATTCGCTGTCTTTGGGGCCTTTACAACATCTGTTGAGGCTCACATCTGTGGAGAACCAAACCTCCAGCCCTTTTCTCTCTCTCCATCACTTTTCATTCACTTTTCCATGGCTCTATCCGTGCTTAGTTCAGCCACCTTCACGGATGACTAACTATCCACACTATTGTTTGAAGTTTGCATGGGTTACCGTCTTTGGATGTTTATACTTTCATGATTGATGGGTGTAGTAGTTGGTACGATGTTCTAGATGTGTGAGGACGTTTAGGGCCCGTTCGGCCAAACTGCATTAGGTGAGTCAGGTGGATAGAATGGTATAAGTAATAATAAATGTATGTGTAGGTATGGTCCCTAGATTGGGTGTATCCCATGTTTTCCGATACCATGTTTAGAATGTATGCAATAAAAAAAAAGTATGTCCCGGGTTTTCCTCTTACACTTAGAAATTTCTCGTCGTGGGATATGGAAATCCCATCTCACACTTTCCAACACATGGCTCATTTTCCAAAGCCTATACCATTAATTTTAATCCCCTCCCACCCTCCTACCAAACATGCCATTTCCAATCCCAAAGTAGAATTAGTAATGCAGTCCCATTTAATACAACTTAAGACCACTGGCCAAATAGTGTTGAAGTGATAACGTCCCTTGATATACATTAACCTACCGCACTCTGATAGCTTAAGCTTTTTGAGTAAATGGTTGTTTGACAAATAGACCCTCGGAGTTTTGGACCTAGAGCAGTGCTTCAACAGACCTGACAGTATAGGAAATCCAACCAATTAAGAACGTGAACTCTAGAACCCCCTTGTGGTTGGTTTGAACATGTGCGACATGCTCGGGCGTAGTTAAATTCAACTTTAGGCAACTCAATTCCAATTAGACAACTTGACCCTAAGTGATAAAACCCTTCCTTGTATTAAAAATGAAGTGAAATCATCTAACGTATAAGCATCGACTTTGGACTCACCTATGGATTCCCGCTACTCCTCAATTAAGACTAGGCTACTGGGTAGGCTAAGGAAAGTACAAGACTAATTAATTATGATAAGCCAATTGAATAATAGACTTAGTTATTCCTACACAATAATAGACTGATGTAGTGGGAGACAGCATTTCATTTCATGTCAAGGATAAGACTTAAATTACACCTTGTTCCGACATACGGAGCAGGACATAAATCTTGAGCCTTGAGGGTGAAAATAAATTTTTAAGGGGGGTAGAACATGATGAGCCCAATCCAGTTAGGTCACCTAATACACCTCTTTGATCTGGGTGGCGCAGCGGAAACGTGGTGGACCCTACTCCACTGGCCCAGAATCGAAACGGTGCTTGTTAACATACGCACATTATAGAAGCCCTAGCAAGTTCTACTATGAGAAACCGTTTTAGGATGATCTAGCAAGACTTGATTCACCATTTCCTTTGACATAGATAATAACGAGGACTCTCTTAGACTAAGACCTAAAGGGTAACCTTAGACATGGACAATTTGAGCTTTTCAATGATGGACATTCCCTACGTTTCTAGAGTGATCGGACTACGGAGTTACTGAAATATACAACTGCGAAACCTTCGCGGCTTGACCCAATTCTCAATCCTGGGCGACTACCAATGGACTCACTGCTTGACCGAGCAGAAGACCAGGATCCACCAGGATTCGGAAGTGATATGATGAGCCTTCTATCCTGGTCAGGTAGATGATCGATGTATCGAGATCGAGCCCACTATTATCGTCTCTCTGTGTTGGTCAAAAAATGAAAACAACTATCTTACTCTAAATTATGGGAATTATCGTCCAGGCTCCAAATAGGTAAAGAAATAAATTGTAGCAAACCATCAGGGTATGAGCAATGGATAAACAATTAAGTTTTAAGGGGGGTAGACTAAACTGAACCAGCTGGTATATACCCTATCACGCGTAGAAACTCGAAATCAATAAGTCTTAGGCAAATGAAATAATAGAAATTTTCCCTTATTACCCTTAGCCAATTTCGGGGACGAAATTTTGTTTTAAGGGGGGTAGATTGTAACATCCCAGATTTTTGCCAACCTGGGATTAGATGTCCTTAGGCAATGGGTTGCTCCTAACACCTTATTATTTCGTCAGAACTGAACCCCACAGTCTAAAATCGCTTCGGAACCCATTTCCTTCACAAATCCCACTCTTCACTACCTTGTGCTTTCAATTTTTCAAAGCACTTTCGCTCTAGACACTTACTTAAACTAGCTAAGTAGTAAAACTTGGATCACTTTATATACAAACTACAAAGGCCTAAGTACCATCTCAACCAGAAAACATTTAGGATTAAATCCTTTAGAAATTGAACGAAGTTAACTAAGTGCAAAACTCGATTAGCCATGAAATCCGTTGGGATCGCTTTAAATACGATCTGCAAGACCCAAAACTTGCAGCATCATTGACGCTAGGTTACCCTAAAGTTTAGAACCAAACTCTTTTCCCGCCTACTCTCGGGAATGACTTGAAACTTCGTATTAGGTCTAGACCGGACATCGGAAGTCCGATTAACACGAAGTTAAGGAACTAGGACCGCCTCGCTGGGCTTGACAATCATCTCAAAAATCAGGTCCAGCCGATGTCCCACGGCCATTCGTTTGGATCCGGAGTGAGGGAGTGTGAAAAACACTATTCCCATTCCAAAAATAAATATCTGGAATAGTGATCTGGCACCATTCGCTTGCGCATCAGTATTAAGCAACCAGACCGTCAGAATCAGACCAAATTATACCCTCGGATCAGGAAAAATTTCAGGAACATTTACATGTACTTGGAATTTCGGATCGTGGCCCACTGACCGTTGAACTGAAAGTGGTCCGCCACGTGCGATCTGGGAATCTGATCGAGTCGAAAACGTAATCCCACATAGATCCATGTGTGGTGAGCTTAGTCTGACGTTTGACTCAAGAGGGCCACCAGAACCTCTCTTTTGAGCTGGAAAAGTGACGAAATACCTATATTAGCAGTACCCTTGAACAGGAGTCTATTTCGGTGAGTTTTGAGACTATATAAGGACCTTAACCCTCTCTCATGGCAGCCATACGAATTTGGGATTTGAGAGAGGGAAAAGAGAGAGAAAGTGAGGGAGAAGTGGGAGAATCTCCCTGCCGTCCTTCCCTGCTGCTATCCATGCTCCACTGCATCGTTCTCATCGCTTTCCCGGCGATCCAGCCCCGTTTCTAGGTAAGAAACCCTAACCCTAACCTGTTTTGGAGTTTAGACTGTTGTAGGTTGTGAAATAGCTAACCTATTTCGTTCTATAGGTTGCCAAACTGCCGAATACGGAAGCTTAGCAAACCTATCGATTCCGTTGCAATTCTACGACGAAAGGTGCGGACTTTAGGTATATAGGTTAGGGTTTTCAACGCTTTCAATGTCAGATAATGATAGATTCATGATCTACATGCAATTGCACATGTACAAAGTGCTTTCCGTTTCCTGTTTCGATTAACGTTGTAGAATATGGAATTTCACATACTTTAGGTATACGTAGAAATACCGTATACGTATTTTTTTTGGAGAAATGTTTGACATGTTTATTTAATGTATGATTATACTATATATGGATAAAATACTAGTTTGGCGAAAGGAATCGCGTAATACATGTTCACTTGTAAATGCTACGTATGTTGAAATTGTGTATTCTAGAAATACCGTATATGTGTAAGTTTTGGAAATGTAATTGTCATGATTATTTGTTGTATGATTATGGTATACATGGATAAAATACTCGTTGGCTAAAGGATAACCCTAATACATGTTTTACTAACATACACCATGTATGTTGTAATAGTGTATTCTAAGTGTTTGTGGAAATGGCTGAATGAGTATAGAATTCTCATTCGTGCTCGCCATGACTAATTGTCATGGATTCATGATTGATGTATTGGCGATACCCCCTTTGACGAAAGGATTTGCCCTAAGTCACGCCACGGCCAATATACACTATATATGCTAAAATGTGTGGCCCAAGTGTTTGTGGAAATGACTGAATGAATATGGAACTTGGGTTCCTGCTTGCCATGACTATCCGTCGTGGGTGTACGCGTGTTATGATTGGGGCAACTCCCTAGTGAAAGGATTTGGCCTAATGCCTATGTGATCGACATATGTCGTGTATGTTGATGTATGTTTGTTTAAGTGTTTCTTGAAATGTCTGAATGAGTAGTAGTTAGCAAATTGTAAAGTATAAGGGTGTTGAGATATGATTCTCAACCTCTTTTAACTATGTGTATGATCTCCTTTTTTAACATGTACAAACTCATGCTTGTGTTGTGATTCATAACATGCTCAACTGCTTTATGATTTTAACTATGTAATGCATATGTTTAAATTATATTTACGTTGTATGATCCGTCATGGGTGATGGGGGAGCGGAGCAACGAGTGCGTGCAACAGCCCTGGCAGCCCTAAACGGATAATACCAGACCTTGAGTGTATGAATTGAATCTTGATCCAGTACTGCTTTGTCTATCTGCAATTGATTGTGTTTGGGGCTATGATTATGGCCTAGGCAATCGGTAACGGGATTGAACTCGTGGTTGAGATTCATTTGCCACGTGGGATGTGTTCGACGAACTCGAGTAGTGCGTTGCCTGTCGGCAGTGGCTAGGCCACACGAAGTTGTTTATGCACTTCATGTCGTGCAGCTCAACAGGCGATCGTGCTAGTCGAGCTCGTCAAGTAACCCGATCTGCCTTATGCATGTTCACCCTGTTTGGACGCTACTGCTTAAACCTAGGGTACCAAACTTACCAGTGAAACCCCCTTTTAACCATGGTACCTCGATCCGCTAAGACGCACGAGCCGGGCATGGTGGTATGGGACACCGTGGTCGAGCTGTCGGCCTACGCTGGGGCCATGTGCCTCCCCGTAGTGACCATTGCGCAACCAGACTCGTGAGCCGAATATGGTGGTATGGGACACTGTATTCGAGCTGTCGATACCTACGGCGAGAGCCGAGTACGGTGAGACCTGTACTTGTGCTGACGGGCGACGAGTCCTCTGTAGTATCTTCGAGTATACTCCAAGGGTTGTGATTGGCGACGAGTCTTTCACAGCGACTAGAGTATGAGTTGAGCCGAGTACGGTGAGACCTGTACTCGAGCTGACGGCCAGCAATTGAGCCGCATACGGTGAGATCTGTATCCGTGCTGACGGGTGACGAGCCCTTTGCGATGCCTTCACTACGCTTCTCAAACCATAATATCGTATGAGATTAACTAGGATTGACGACCCTAGAATGGATCATGTTTGGGAATGATACAAGGGAGGTACCTTAGTTTTCCAATACTGCTGGTTGAAATGGACTAATAATAACTTGGTAATCATGAGCATCATCGCACCGCATGTGCTTTGTAGATGTGGCGCACTGAGGGAGTTAAGCAGTCGCGAACGTAAGATGATGTCGCTTGAGGGTGGTTTGGCAAGGGCATACAACATCATGTCATTTCATTCTTGCATTTAATAAGAGTAGTTAGAATTGTTTGATTTGTACTGCTTTATCATTACTGCTTGATTGAATTGATAACATGTTAACCTATGCTTTACTGTTCCACTGAGTTGATCACTCACTCCCACGTTACGGGACGGTGTTGTACACACCAACCAGATTTGTTGACTTTCAGGTGATGGCGATGTTTGTGAAGCAGAGCCGGACTACTTCTATGATGATAGGAGGAGTTCTCCTATCTGTATCTCTCTGGCGGGTCAATGAAGACCTGATAATGTATTGACGGGGCTATGGTACTTGGGATAAGAGACATTACACTTCCTCACATTTGGTATATTTTAGAACTGCACTTGTATTTATTTAACCTGGTAATGTTATCATACTCTGGAGACTCATCATAGGTTATATATTTTATCTATCTATCACAGTCTTCCGCTTGCAAATTTAACTGTCTCTGGAGTATGATATGCTGTTTTGGCTTAATCTCACTCATGTTCAATGCACGAACACAGTCAACATTCAATCATCATTCATTTTGTTGCATAAGTAATGTTCTGGAACTCGGGAGTTGAGTTTATGCTCGACCCCCGATTTTCAGGGCGTTACAGTATCTAGTGGACCACACCATATGACAGTGGTGTGATACAGAAATATCGAGAGAATATGAAGCAATTGATAATGTAAATGATCTCCACGGCTGATATAGCCAATGTCATCATAAGTCATACACCACAAAGAGACTAAAAAGAACAAGTAATAATTCTCAAGTTACAGTACTAGTAATATCTAGAATTTAAAAATAACAATCAAGACAAGAAAAAGAACTACGACGGCAACCAGAAGTGCACAGAATCTCTCTCTATCTGATGGGATAGGATCATCAGTCGACGTGGCCCTGGAAACCATGGCCCGAGTCGTCTGTTGGATAGACGAAGTCGAAGAATGGTGGATATCCACCTCATCAGAATATGCGGCAACCTGAACCGTAGGAGATTTTGTGCGAGTTCTCGACAGTGCACTGGCCTTATTGAAGTGACCGTCCCAACATGTAACAGCTTCCTTCCAGAGATCTATAGCAATTCCAAAGATGAGATCAATGAACTTCAGGACAATGAAACGTTACCGCGAGTAACTAACAAATTTCTAAAGAAAGCATAGAGCATTAGGTTTATAAAGTCAGTATATTTGAAGTATAAAGAAGGAATCCAACTTCACATATCTATCTGGAATCCAAATGATACACCAAACCATAAAAGACAACAATTTTCATATATACTGACAAAAAAGAAAACAATTTTTCCTCTATATAAAGAAGGAATCCAACTGCACATATCTGGATTGAATCCAAAGGATACAATCCAAACCACAAAAGACAACAATTTTCATATATACTGACCAAAAAGAAAACAATTCTTGCTCTATATAAACTAAGAGACTTGTTCCATACTAAACTGAATGTGAAAAACGGGATACTTAAGAATCTTTGCACAAACAGGCCACTTGACAGATGCAACTAGATGAATATGCCAGCATCATCCCATGTCATAGGTTTTCAAGGGTAGGAAAGTAAAACCAGGATATTTACTGAGAATACATTCTACCAAAAAAATGAGTTCATCTCATTTTAGTTAACAGAAACCATATATGGAAATCTTTCAACAAATGAAGATAGCTCTGGAAACCAAAGATTAATATACGTAGTTTAAATAAAATTTCATAACTGGAATCCAAGGAAAACCAATACTATTAAATCCATCTGAGATCACTAGTAACAAGAAGAAAAAGCAGAACTTCAAGTCCAACTTCTTCGACATATGAGATCTACCAAATCCAAGGAAGTAAATAGAAATTTATGAAGAATAATCCACATCAAATTCAGAGAAATTACTAGATTATAAGACCTGTAACCTTTATGCATATTGAAGAAAACCCATACGACAAAATATACAAAGATATCCAGTTGAGTGGAACTTTATGTAAGATGAAATTCCACAGAATATAAAAAACAGAATCCATCTGCCCACATTCTGAGAAACAGTAAAGCAAAATAGATGAGAGTAACCATACTAGAGATATATAACAAATCTAAGAGATGAGATCAATGAACTTCAAGTCAATGAAACCATGCTACTATTAACCAACAGATTTCCATAGAAAGAACCTGACTTTAGAAAGTCAGCATATTTGAAGTATAAAGAAGGAATCCAACTTCACATATCTGGATTGAATCCAAAGGATACACCAAATCACAAAAGACAACAATTTTCATATATACTGACCAAAAAGAAAACAATTCTTCCTGTATATAAACCAAGAAAGTTGTTCCAGATTAAACTGAATGTAAAAAAACATGATACTTAATAATCTTTGCACAAACAGACCACTTGACAGATGCAACCATATGAATTTGCCAGCATCATCCCATGTCATAAGTTTTCAAGGCTGGGAAAGTAAAAATAGGATATTTACTGAGAATACATTCCACCTAAAAAATGAGTTCATCTCATTTTAGTTAATAGAAACCACACATGGACATCTTTCAGCAAATGAAGATAGCTCTGGGAACCAAAGATTAATATACGTAGTTTAAATAAAATTTCATAACTAAAATCTAAGGAAAACCAACACTAGTAAATTCATCTGAGATAATTGGTAACAAGAAGAAAAAAAATAATTTTTAAGTCCAATGGTGTAACACCCCGGGTCTTCAGAGGCCGTGTAAGAACTCGACTCCCGAATTCCCAGGTGCCACGAGTGCCTTAATAGGCTTTAGATTTTAATTACATTTGGATGATCTCATAAACAATGGAGAGTTTAGCAAGGCATAAAGCATAAGTAAGTCATAAAGCAGTATCAAGTGCTACTAAATATAAAAATATCCAAACCACAAATCCAAAATCATCTAAATAGGGAACTAGTCCCACCCATACATGACCCAAAGTGACTAGAGCCCTGGTCCATACCCAGCGGTAGCCTGAACTCAGACTAGACTGATCTGCCAAAAGTCTATAAGCAGGGAAGCTCCTCTTCCTCATTCATGCTCACCCCGCTCAGCTCGTCGAGCTCCGCCTCATCTGCATCTAATGACTTGTCTGGTTGGTGTCTTAAAACACCATCCTAGAGTGGGAGTGAGTAGGTAACTCAGTGAGTGCCATTAGTCATAAGTTACATCAACTAATAATTCTATGATGAATTTAATGAAAAGCATAAATTCATAAATCACTAACTAGTCTTTGTTAATATGTATGCATGAGTTATGTATGATGCATGTCCTCACCCACAACACTCCCTCGAGCGACTTCGTCTCACGGTCGCGCATGACCAACGCTCCCTCATTGCGACTTCAACTGTCGAGTCGTCAAATCCTAGCTAATGTGATGCGTGAATAATGTATTAGCTGAGTTTTTAGTTAATTTCGTTCATCCAGCAAGTTGAGGAAACTGATACACCCCAACGATATCAATGCCTTCATCCATTTGCGAGGCCAGGACCCCTGAACATGCGAGGCCAAGACCCCATGATCCTTGATCCCATCGGAGTCCCCACCCCCGATTGCAAGCACGGGGGGAGTGCTGGGAGGCGGATCACTCATGGTCACTAAGGGGAGGCTCGTCACCCCAGCGTAGGCTGACAGCTCAGACATAGTGTCTCATTCCACTATGCCCGGCTCACGAGACCGTGGATCAGTTTCTAGTTATTGTCAGTGGGTGAGGGGTGTTCCAGGTTCCTAACAGATATGATCAAACATGATTAACAAACATGGTTGGTCAGTCGGTGAACTAGACCGCCCAAGCTCAGGCGAGCACGCAACGCACGACATCGGGTGCAAACAACCCATGTAGTCCCGCTACCGTCGCCCATTCGCGTCCACCCAAATCAGTCAGACTAGTCACAGGACAGCCCAATCAACATGGCTGCCCTTACAATCGCAGATTCCTGACCAACCCAGAGAAGGGGCTATATTCAATAACAATTCTAAACAGATAAGATTCATACTCACTAACAGATGGAAACAAACATGTGATTAATCAAAACATAAATTCCAGGATAAAAATAATGCAAACTACTCCTAGAAGCGGAAAAATAGTTATGTGTACATGCGGTGTCGGATTTGCCAAAGGGACAAGGAATTTGTAAGTCATACATACTGCAGGGGAAAACAAACATACATGCAACAAGGGAGGATCTAGAAAATCAGATGCACAAACAACATACAGCCAAATTTGCAGGTCTAAACAAGTTGGAGACAAATCAAACATCAAATTTCAGCACATGCATGTTAGGTAGACTTATCAGACATGATTCTAATCAGATTTTTCTCTAAGCTAATGTAACACCCTGAACTTTTCAATACCCAAGTATTGAAAGTCCCCGAGTGTTACCATGAAGTTTAACTTGATACGTACATGTGTACGATACCAACCTAGCTATCCTGACCTTACATCCATTCCCCGACACGAATCTATCCATTGGGAATGATCTCCATTTATAAATCAAGTCATCTGACCCTTGAATTTCAAAACAAGGTCATTCGTCACGTGATTTGACGTAAGAACTTTCCCTTGAACGGAATGACGAAGAAACTCCCTATCCATAATGATTTAGATATACGTTCTTTTGTAAGAATTGCTTAGAAACATACCTATAACCATGTGGGGCCATTAGATCTCCCAAAACTCGTAAATCAGGAATAATTACGAAAATGTCATTAACCTAGACCCCTGAATTCTAGATCACATGGTTCCCACGATACGTTTCATGTGAAATTTTATACCAGGCCTAATTATCATAAATTAACTATACACGTCGAATTTCAGCCCTTAGATCATAGTAAATTAGCTATTTGACCTCTACATCCATTCGTACAATTATCAGATCAAGATTATGGCTCGTCCATCTTGTTTACACCATATGAATATGCTTAATCGACCATTAGAATTACAATATGAGGAACTTACACATGTGAACAAGTTACTCGAATCTAACAGTATATGTGTCATACCCCTAATCACTCTAGAAACACACCTTATGACCATCCATTTACGAAACTGACCGTACATCCACTGACATGCATGGCCAGAGTGCTAACCATCAAGTCCCCTTATTATTAACAAGTCATCTGACCACCCATCATGTTTGGATTTGCCAAACGGGCCATGTAAACATCATGGCAAACTGATCATCATGAAGATCTTAGGGTTTAGGTCCAAACTGCCTGGTAACTTGTCAATCAAAGGAGTACAAATATTATTTTAGAATTTTGAAATATATTAGCCATTAAAAAAGAATCTTAATCATCCATGAGAGATCAGAGCTCAAATTTGGGCAACGGAAAGAGCGTGAAAAATAAAGATCACCTGTCAAACATCACATTTGGACGGTAGACTCATGAGTTACGGATGACAGAAGTTTTGAAAAAGAAAAGGGGTAGAATTGTAAATATGGTAACACCACATGCATGGCACTGTTGATGAGAGTTACAATTGAAGTTTTAACGGTGAGAAATCTTATTACTCGGTGGGACCGTGCGGTCCACTTGATTAAATAAACTACTTCATTTTCGACAGTGTCCTAAATTGATGTAACAAACCAGATAGACGGAATGGATCCTCCGAAAGAACATCACGAGGGACCCCACCTGATGTCATAGCCAATACACATCTATGTTACGTGTTTGAACAGAGACTAATGAGCATTTGTACGATGAACTGATCAAATGTGTTGTTGCCCACCTAGAACTTAGAATTTTCCTATATTTAGGTTCCTAGGACCCTTTTTCAACCGTCGGTGTTCAGCTTCGAGGTGATCTGACCAGCAGACTAACTAGAATATACAATTAGAGCTAAAAATAAGTGAAAATTTGGTGTATGGCCCACCTGGACCGCGAACCTACCTCGTCATTGGTCAAGGGCTATGATGAGGCCTCCAAATTAGAATGGACGGTGTGGATTTGACGCAAGCATCACGGTGGACTCTACACAGAGCGCGTGCGCACCAAAACTACCTGTGCACGAAGTGCATGGGACGTCATCGACTGTTTGATTAGCGCTGACCGAGCCCTTTCGAAACAGGGACGAAAATCCCCCCAACACTCCCCTGTTTAAACTAACGAACGTCAGCATCCTAGTGGCCCACCATGATCATCTTCTTAGAAGATCCGAACCATCTATCATGTTTGGGGCAAGGCCTTGACGAAAACCCAGAAGTTTGGCACGTTGGAAACCCACGAACGTGTATGCAACACCAATCGCAAGTAGTGCCTACAAGCACAAAACGTTTCAAAAAATGGAAACTTCTCCGTACACCAGGTTGGCAATCCGCGCGCCCTCCTTTCCTTATATCCCAGCCGCCCATCCTGGAGAAATCCAAACCGTCGAACCTAGGGTGTCACTCCCTCAATGCCAGAGAGAGAAAACCATGGCCGGTTTGCTGCGCCAGTTATTTGTAAATACCACCCATCAATGGGATACATCCGGGCCGTTTATTCTCATCCAACGGGCTAGGAGAGCCGGGATATTCTATAAGGAGTACCTCTTTCCCATCCATTGCAAGAAACCTTAGAAAACTCGCCATTTTTGTTCGAGCTAGAACCCACCATCAAAACGCCTTTGGAGCTTCAATCCGTTGATCTCCCAAGCTCCCTTAAGCCTGTTTACATCATCCTTAAGCATCGTTTTGAAGGAAAATGCGGATGTTCACGATCTGCCATTAATGGCGGGTCGTCTTCCCCGTTAAAAGCTCAGCCGGTCAGTTCCTGTTACAGCCCTTAGTCTCAACTCAGTTTCTAAGTGGGCCATCTCTGATGTGATCTATGCAGATTGGAGAAGGAAATAAATAAAGAAGCAGAAAGAAAAGGAGAAGATAGAATGGAGAAGGAAAATGAAGAGGATGAGAAGAGGAGGGTGCCCCACTCTAACTCGACTCACTAACGAATTCGAGGCCGGTCATCTGGGGGTGTTGCTGGACCTCCAGCACATAGAAAAAGAGAAGAGAAGAAAGAATAAGAAGAGAGAAAGGAAAGAAAGAAAAGAGCAAGGGAAAGGGGGCCATTCCGAGTCAAGTCGCTGAGTCGAGTTGTGCGAGTCAGGCTCGGATTATGGTGTCCACATCTGGACCAGATCTAGAGAGAAAGAAAAGAGAATAGAAAGCAAGAAGAAGAAGGAAGGAGGAAAACTAGGGAGGGAGAGAGACACCTCGAGTCAACTCACTCAGCTCTGAGTCGACTCGCTTGGTCATGTGGTGTTGAAATCTAGTTGGATGCGGGTTCTTTTGCTGGTTCACCTAAGGAGAAGGGAGGATAAGAGAATGGAAGAGTGGTGGTTGTGTTGAGCCGAGTCAACTCGACTCAAACCGAGTTAGCCAAGATGAGTCCACCTTCTCCTTCCAGATTTAAATTATTTCAATTACAATTATCATCATTAAATAGTAGTGTTTTATTTTATCATTATTAATCATTGTCATTGTTAGGATCATTAATAGTACATATGATTAATCATTAGTAAATTACCTATATTGTTCAATACATACAGATTTCCATGATTATATAAGAGTGTCTTACTCTTCATTCTTAATTATCATCATCAATAGAAGAACGCATTACTATCATTACAATGACTAATAGTGTCACATTAATCAATATTAATTATATCGTTAATGTTGATAGCTTTGCTATGGTTACTAGATTAATATGGAAATTGATTTTACCTTAATTAGCGTACAAATCCAAACCTTAAGTTAAATATGGGTTAAAGTCCGCTTTATAACCTAGTTAGTGTAAATAAAATTGTAATTATCAAATAATAGTATTTTGTTTAATGATAAATCATAGTATCATGGCTAGATTCATTATTGAAAGTTATGGCTATTATCATTAGAAAATATTACCATTTTCCTTATGGGTTAGTATAATTCTTGTTAATATAATCGTTAGTATTGGTCCTTATCCTTGTTAGTGAAAATTTTAGTACCATTACTTGTATTACTTAGTAGGTTATTAGTAATTACAGAAAATATTAGATAATGTTGGAATATTTAAATATGAATTTGAGAACCATCAGTATCAATATTGATTGATAAATACACCCATTACGAATATCATTTGATCCATCGTACAATAATAAAAATAAAGATAATTTAGGATTTAAATCCTAACATTTAGGCGTTTAACTAAACCGTAGAATGAAAATCCTAATTTTATACCAAAACCCTAAAAATAAGTAATCTGAACCCTAGGTTATAATCTCAACCATAAACAGTATGTAGATCATCGATCTAACCATACAACTCACAATTCGTGATAGGATCCAAGTCTAAAGGCGTGCGCTCTTCCTAATAACATTGGAAGGCAAGTCGACAAATAAGGTGATGATTCTTCCCCCTGAGCTTTCCATTTTTCCATTAGCTTAAGTTATAGTTTTTATTTTAATTTATAATTGATATCTCTATTTTATAATCACATATGTTAATCGTTGGAATTGAATTGTTATATTGTATGCTTAATATTTATCTTGCATATTTATCTCATGCTTGTGGATTATTTGTGGATTTATTATGGGATTTAAATTGGTGCGTTAGTGGGAAACCCCCACCTAGAAATGTACACCCATACTTGGGATGTAACCTGACTGGTTGTGATTGAAATGGACCTTCGACTTAGTGGTTATGGAGTGGTGGTCTAAATGGATCATTGATGTGGTCCTACCATCCAGGGTTGTTGTGTCTAAGTGGTTTTCAAGGATGGTATTTTATCGCATGGTCTTGATATTCGCCCTATGTGGATTATTTTGATATTTGCCCTATGTCGCTTGTTTTGATATTGGCCCTACGTGGCTTTGTTTTGGTATTTTCTCTATATGTGTTTGACGTTTTATCTTGTGCAACCATGTAATGGTAAGTCCCATATACTGAATATGATTAGCCACCAGTCGATTGAGATCCATTTAACATCCTAAGGTGGTACCCTCATGAGCAAGGGATGGTGGAATGGGATACTATGCCTGAGTTGTCGGCCTACGCTAGGCTCTGAGCTCCCCGTAGTGACCCTTTAGCTTATTAAATCTGCTGGTTGTAAACAGACTAATAACGGTTGGGCTAATCATGCATTTTCATAGCATATGGTCTTTTCCGGGTGATTAATTCTCCTTAGGCGATCTATACTTTATAGTCTTTTCCGGGTGATTAAATTCTTCTTGGGCGATCTATGTTTTATGGTCTTTTCCGGATGATTAAATTCTCCTTGGGTGATATATATATTATGGTCTTTTCCAGATAGCTGGTTCTCCCCAGGCGTACCTTTGTGTATTTTTCCAGGTGACTAGTTCTCCTAGGGCGACCCTTTATTTCGACAGCGGGATGTGTATCCCCAGGTCGATGGTGCATTCACACATCCATGCATTTAATAAGACTGCATCATGTATTGTTTTGTATGTCTTGCCATGTTTTTATAACTATGCTTACCTAATGTGACGGTGTGTAATCTTGAAGAGAATTCACACTAAGTTGGCTACTCATCCATCAAATATACAACCGTACAGTTAGTACAGGTGGCTTAAGTGATATGCAGGTTCAGACTGTCGAGGAGTCGTTATGATGGCCAAGGATGCGTGGTTGTACCTGTTAAGGAAGATGCACGATCTTGCAGCTTTTGTTTATATGCATTTCAATATTTTCTTTTATATTTCTCATGTATGTAAATCTCGTAATTGTTATATTGAGAAATTGGTTGTATAAGTCATTATGGGTAGCTCTTGTATATTTAAATAAAAAAATGCAAACTTCCCTTTTATGTTTGATTTGTCCAAACTACGCTAATCTATTTACTCTGATATATATATATATATATATATATATATATATATATATATATATATATGTGTGTGTGTGTGTGTGTGTGTGTGTGTGTGTGTGTGTGTGTGTGGACTCTGGCTCTTTATAGGTTAACACTCGGGTTTTTGGGAAACGGGTCTTATACTCGGGTCCTAAAAAGTCGGGGCGTTACAGCTATACATGCACAACAATCTAACATCTGTAATCATTAAATCTATCCTGAAACTGGTACTTGGCCACCTAAGGATAATGATCAGCACCTTATGATAATCCGCTTGACTCGTGGCACTCCTATAATTAAAAAATTAGGGAAAATGATTCATATATCAAATTTAGAAGCAATTAGGTAAGATTCATGCAATTCATCTTAGAAAAACCTAGGTTGGGAAATAAAATTTGTTTCTTACCTTCTAATCGTGAATGGGGTGGATTCGACGGAGGAAAATGATCGATGCTAGGGCTTTGATTGGGGGAAACCGATGAAGGGAAGCGCTAAAGCATCCCCCACACCTACTCTCTCTTCTTCTCTTCTTCTTTCTCTTTCTCTTTCTCTCTTTCTCTCCTTTGAAAAATGCAAATTCGTATGGGGAGAGGGGGTGCCCAAAAGAGACCCTTATATAGTGTCAGATATTGTACAAATGGACCCAAGGGCTAAGTTTTTATTATACTAGCCCTATGGGAGAGCGTTTCTAACCTCTAGGGCCCATTATGGGGTATACATGTCATTATACACAGTAGGATAATTAACCCTAACGATGATATACGTATGGATATGATCGGGCCGCCATTTGGATGACCAATCAACGGATATGATTAGGAGTCTGTTTAACGATCACCGATGGTAGATCGGGGTCGCGGTTATACGGATATGAGCAGAGAAATATCATTAACTCATGCCTTGAGTTTGGTTGGGCTCTAACGGTCAGAAAGCCACAACTTCAAGAAAGAACGAAAGGTCTATTTCACTTAAGTTTCAGATTTCAGCCTAGGGGATTCGCGCGTTGCAAGCACTTAGCTTTCGGCTCAAGTTGAGCCGTTTTAGGTACTTTCTTGGTTCACCACCCGCGATGAACGTCAAGCCCAGCGAGATAGATATTATTCTATAGTTTTGGAACTAGTGGCCCACTAATGAGCGGTCTAGAGCTTATTCGAAAAATCGGGACATTTCTGGAATGAATTAGGTATTAAGATTTATTGTGCGCAATTATTAGGGTTTGAATTAGCTAACTTCATAGTGTGGCCTATTCGCAACCAGTGAAAATGATGATTCGATTATAATCACTGTAAACCGTCGGTTCTTAGGTTAAAAGGATACTGGCTCAGTTTGGTTTGTTAATTAAGATCCGACCCCTAGTTATCTCGACTTTAGGTGGGTCTTCATTTAGTTGTGGTTGTCTTGATTAATCCGTGATAGGTCAGCTAGATTTGGGTCTCATGTAAACAAATCATATGGCTAAACTTGGTGTTTAAGTGATCGGCAAGATTCGTTGGCTTCCTACGGTTGATTAATCGGATTCATGCGGTTCTTTACTGGTAACACCCGTGTATAAACTAACATCGAGTGTTAATGGTCAGTAAGTGATAATATAAGTTAATTATAAAAAAAAAAATTCAAGGTTTTTTTTTTTTTTTGAAATCCAAAACAGTGACAATCCAGGACGTTACAATTTACCCCCCTTAAAAAAAATTTCGTCCCCAAAATTGCCTAATGTTATTAAGTAAAGATATTCTAATTTGTACACCTAAGTTTTACTAATTTCGTGTTCATATGTGTGTTAGGGTGTAGGCTAAATACACTAGCATAACTTATTATAGTCTACCCCCCTTAAAAGTTTTCACCCTCAGTTCACTTCAAATTTTTAAAAGAATTGTATTCATGACGACTGTTCCCCTCTATCTAGAGTAAAAATTTAAGTATCATCTTTCAACTCTATCTAGAGTAAAATTTTTAGTTTTTGGTGTTCGACCAACACGGAGAGACGGTTGTAGTGGGCTTGAAACCGATACGTAAATTATCTACCTGACCAGGGTAGAAAACTCGTTGTATCCCTTCCTAGTCCTGGTGGATCCTGGTCTTCTGCTCGATCAAAGCAGTGAGTCTGTTGGTAGTCACCCAGGATTGAGAATTGAGTCAAGCCGTGAATACTTCGCAAGTGTATGGTCCCGTTATTCCGTAGTCCGATCAACCTAAATGTTTGGAAAAAATCACACGTCATTGAAAAGTTAAAATCTCCTATTTATAAGGTTGTTATTCGGGTCTTGTACAAAGAGTGTTCTCGTATTAATTAATGTTCAAATTAGTGATTAATAAATCTTTCAATATACTTATGGTCAAACAATTATCCTAAAAAAATTTCAAGGGCCTAATATTGTATCTCTATATTATCGTCTCGATCCTATGGTTAGTGCGTTATGAGCAAACCATGCTTGGGTTTTGTTAATATCGAGAGAGAATAAAGAACCAAAAGTTGTAGGATATTTCAAGGGTTTAGAGGACTAATGACGCTAAGAAGGGCATAGAAAATGAAAGAGGAAGAATATCGTCTCCTCAATTTGGTATGAACCTTGAATCCACAAATGAATGAGAAACTCATTTTATTTTAATGAAGTTTGCCCCAAATACGAACTTAGAGAGTATTAAACAATCAAACTCAACTCTACTCTAGATCCGTAGTTCAACTGTACTATAAACTATTTGAAATATAAAAATATATTAAAAATAATCTAATTTAATTATACAAGATGATCCCTGGCATGATTAGAAGAAATTTCTAAAAAGACACAAAGTTCTAAAACTCAATATAAAAAAGATACGTCCGGACTATCAGCAACTTGAAGTTGTAGAAATTTTTAGTTTCAACCCATGTATTGTTCATAACATCTTTATCACATTTAGTTACTAAATTATTTTTATAAAATTTTTTTGATAATCTATAATTAAGTTAACATTTATCTTACAAAATTTTATTTCATTTTAAGCTCCATAAAAATTATAAAAATTTCTGGAAGTAACGGTTGTCCAAAACCTGTGAATTTTGTATAATTTCAAAATGTCTCTTTTTGTTGTAATATTTCTTGTACTTTAGGTAACTGAATTATTTTTTAAAAATTTTATAATATTTTATAATTAAGTTTAAAGTCATTCTACAAAATTTCATCTCATTTGGAGTTGTAAATAAATTATTAAAATTCTAGAAGTAACCACTGTTTGAAATTGATGATTTTTGGACAGTTGTTAAATCATTCTAAATTTAACTATATTATAATTTTTATTTTATTTTTATATGAAAATAGACTTATTAAGCTTCAATTTGGCTTTTGAATCACTTAAATCGTAGTTATATCGAGGGAGATATGATTTTTCAAAGTTGATATAAAATCTGTCCAAATTCCGGCTGGGGCAACGCCGAAAACTAGCTCCCCGGGCGGGGGCCACACCACAGTCTGGCTCCCCAGGCGGGGACTACGCTGAAAACTGGCTCTCCGGGCGGGGGCCATGCCGGTCGGGTGGGGGCCTCGCCGAATTCTGGCTCCCCGACGGTAAGAACTTCCAACACGCATATCTCGTAAACTAGAATGAGTTATTCAACGTGCCATATATGAATTTGGAGTAGGAGAAGCTACTCTATTCAAATTATATGGTTATTTCTCAAGATTTCATCAGTTTAATGATCAAAAGTTCATTTTATTTATATTTTTACTATTTATGGTATATTTTTGTTTAATTATAGTTCTTCATCCTTGAACTTTAGGATTTGTGTCTAAAATGAAGGTAAGTAGAAAAATTAAAAGAATAAAGTGGTGGAAGGTGAGATTTTTGAAGAAGATGGGTTGGAAGGGGAGATTCTAAAGGTTAATGGGCCTAGGAGGAAATGAAATTTGAACGATTAGCTTAGAGAGGGGACTTCTCATGGAAAAAGAATGGATTTGGAAGCGAGAGTTGACGGCGGCCCTTTTTGGATTCAAGCGGCCATTCACTTGATGGTTTAGGTAGGTCAGAAGTCTCTCAAGCTCAAGGCGGAGATGACTCGGCCCGTTAAAACTGAAATGGGAGTATGTCCTACCTCGGATCGGATTATCGGACGTGCAATGCACGTGTCTGGGGCAACGCGTGCTACTTCAGCCGCTTAACTCCTTGACATTGGGTCATATTGCCTCCAATCTTTGAATTCTCAACTATAAGTGATTTAGATCATTGCTTATGACCTAGGTCTTTTCTATACCTGAACCTTAGGCTAAGACTTCAGTATTCAGATTAGCCAGATGGCTTGGTCCTAGGGTCCTATAAGTGTCGCTAAGTTCGATCGCTCCCTTCTACGTCAGCAAATGCATTACGGCGAGTTCATAATCCATAGCCCAATTTAATCTAAACCATTGCTTTAATACCATTTGTAACACCCCGGGTTTTCAGGGGCCGTGTAGGAACTCGGCTCTCGAATTCCCAAGTGCCACGGGTGCCCTAATGGGCTTCAGATTTTAATTACATTTGGATGATCTCATAAACAATGGAGAGTTTAGCAAGGCATGAAGCATAAGTAAGTCATAAAGCAGTATCAAGTGCTACTAAATATAAAAATATCCAAACCACAAATCCAAAATCATCTAAATAGGGAAATAGTCTCATCCATACATGTAACATCCCGGATTTTTGCCAACCTAGGATTAGACGTTCTAGGGCAATGGGTCGATCCTAAGACCTTATCAACTTGTCAAAACTAAATCCCACAGTCTAAAATCGCTCCTGAACCCATTTCCTTCACAAATCCCACCCCTTTTCTACCTTGTGCTTTCAATTTTTCAAAGCACTTTCGCCCTAGACACTAACTTAAACTAGCTAAGTAGTAAAACTTGGATCACTTTATATACAAACTACAAAGGCCTAAGTACCATCTCAACCAGAAAACAATTAGGATTAAATCCTTTAGAAATTTAACAAAGTTAACTAAGTGCAAACTCGACTAGCCATGAAATCCGTTGGGATCGCTTTAAATACGATCTGCAAGACCCAAAACTTGTAAAACATGTGACTCTAGGTTACCCTAAAGTCTAGAGCCAAACTCATTTCCCGTCTGCTCTCGGGAATGAAACGAAACTTCGTATTAGGTTTAGATCGCACATCGGGAGTCCGATTAACTCGAAGCTAAGGAACTAGGACCGCCCCACTGGGCTTGGCAATCATCTCAAAAATCAGGCGATTCCAGATGTCCCACGGCCATTTATTTCGATCCGGAGCGAGGGTGTGTGAAAAACACTATTCCCATCCAAATAAAAATATCTGGAATAGTGATCTGGCACCTTTTGGTTGCGCGTCAGTATTAAGCAACCTGACCGTCGGAATCAGACCAAATTACACCCTCGGATTAAGAAAAATTTCAGGAACATTTACATGTACTCAGAATTTCTGATCGTGGCCCACTGACCGTTGAACTGAAAGTGGTCCGCCACGTGCGATCTGGGAATCCGATCGAGTCGAAAACGTAATCCCACGTAGATCCGTAGATGGTGAGCTTAAGTCTGACGTTTGGCTCAAAGAGGGCCACCAGAACATACCTTTTGAGCTTGGAAAGTGGCGAACTGCCTACATATACAGCCACCCTTGAACCTGAGTCTATTTTGGACATGTTCTTGGCTATAAAAGGGGCTTAGAACAGCTCCTCTCACAGCCATACGAATTTGGGTGCAAACCCTTAGAGAGAAAGAGAGAAAAGAGAGAGAAAGTCTTGGAGATCGAAGTCGATCTTCCTCCTGCTGCTTCCACTCCTCCCACGGCCTACACCGCCCTATTCCAGGGGTTTTCCCGGCGGTGTCCATGCCATTTGAAGGTAAGAAACCCTAACCCTAGATCTGATTTAAGGTAGGATCGTTGTAGGATATGAAAAAGCTGATCGGTTCCGCTCTTTAGGTTAGGAAACTCCCGTATACGGAAGCTCCAACACCCTTGCTGATTTGTTGGAATTCCAAGGGCTGAGGTGAGGACTTTAAGCGTATAAGTTACGTTTTTCAACGCTTTCAATGTCAGATAATGATAGATTCATGATCTGCATGCAAATGCACATGTACAAAGTGCTTTCCGTTTCCTGTTTCGATTAGCGATAAAGAATATGGATTTTCACATACTCTAGATATACGTAGAAATACCGTATACGTATTTTTCTTGGGAAAATGTTTGACATGTTTATTTAATGTTTGATTATATCATGTGTGGATAAAATGCTAGTTTGGCGAAAGGGATTGCAAAAATACATGTTCATGTGTAAATGTCATGTATGTTGAAATTGCGCATTCTAGAAATTTCGCATACGTGCGGATTTTGGAAATGTAATTGTCATGATTAATTGTTGTATGAATACGGTATACGCGGATAAAATAACCGCTTAGCAAAAGAATAGCCCTAATACATGTTTGCTAACATACACTATGTATGTTGGAATAGTGTATTCTAAGTGTTTGTGAAAATGGCTGAATGAGTATAGAATTCTCATTCGTGCTCGCCATGACTAATTGTCATGGATATATGATTGTTGTAATGGCGATATCCCTTTGACGAAAGGATTTGCCCTAAATCACGCCACGGCCAGTATTCACTATATGTGCTAAAATGTGTGGCCCAAGTATTTGTGAAAATAGCTGAATGAATATGGAACTTGGGTTCCTGCGTGCCATGACTATCCGTCGTGGGTGTACGCGTGTTATGATTGGGGCAACTCCCTAGCGAAAGGATTTGGCCTAATGCCTATGTGATCGACATATGTCATGTATGTTGATGTATGTTTATTTAAGTGTTTCTTGAAATGTCTGAATGTGTAGTAGTTGGCAGATTGTAATATATGAGGGTGTTGAGATATGATTCTCAACCTCTTTTCACTATGTGTATGATCTCCTTTGATAGTTGTGTGATTAGGATTTGAACATGTACAAACTCATGCTTGTGTTGTGCTTCATAACATGCTCAACTGTTTTATGATTTTAACTATGTAATGCATATGTTTAAATTTATATTATGTTGTATGATCCGTCATGGGTGATGGGGGAGCGGGGCAACGAGTGCGTGCAACAGCCCTGGCAGCCCTAAACGGATAATACCAGACTGATTGTATGATTTGAATCCTGATCCATTACTGCTTTATATCTCTGTAATTGATTGTGTTTGGGGCTATGATTATAGTCCAGGCAATCGGTAACGAGATTGAACTCGTGGCTGAGATTCATTTGCCACGTGGGATGTGTTCGACGAACTCGAGTCGTGCGTTGCCTGTCGGCAGTGGCTAGGCCACACGAAGTTGTTTATGCACTTCATGTCGTGCAGCTCAACGGGCGATCGTGCTAGTCGAGCTCGTCAAGTAACCCGATCTGCCTTATGCATGTTCACCCTGTTTGGACGCTACTGCTTGAACCTAAGGTACCAAACTTACCAGTGAAACCCCTTTTTAACCATGGTACCTCGATCCGCTAAGACGCATGAGCCGGGCATGGTGGTATGGGACACCGTGGTCGAGCTGTCGGCCTACACTGGGGCCATGTGCCTCCCCGTAGTGACCATTGCGCAACCAACTCGTGAGCCGAATACGGTGGTATGGGACACTGTATTCGAGCTGTCGATACTTCGGCGAGAGCCGAGTACGGTGAGATCTGTGCTCGTGCTGACGGGCGACGATTCCTCCGTGGTATCATCGAGTACACTCCAAGGGTCTGTGATTGGCCACGAGTCTTTCACAGCAACTAGAGTGTGAGTTAAGCCGAGTACGGTGAGACCTGTACTTGAGCTGACAGCTAGTGATTGAGCCGAGTACGGTGAGACCTGTACTTGAGCTGACGGCCAGCAATTGAGCCGCATACGGTGAGATCTGTATCCGCGCTGACGGGTGACGAGCCCTTTGCGATGCCTTCACTACGCTTCTCAAACCATAATATCGTATGAGATTATCTAGGATTGACGACCCTAGAATGGATCATGTTTGGGAATGATACAAGGGAGGTACCTTAGTTTTCCAATACTGCTGTTTGAAATGGACTAATAAAAACTTGGTAATCATGAGCATCATCGCACCGCATGTGCTTTGTAGATGTGGCGCACTGAGGGAGTAAGCATTCACGAACGTAAGATGATGTCGCTTGAGGGTGGTTTGGCAAGGGCATACAGCATCATGTCATATCATTTTTGCACTTAACAAGAGTAGTTAGAAATGCTTGATTTGTACTGCTTTATCATTACTGCTTGATTGATTTGATAACATGTTAACTTATGCTTTACTGTTCCACTGAGTTGATCACTCACTCCCACGTTACGGGACGGTGTTGTACACACCAACCAGATTTGTTGAGTTTCAGGTGGTGGCGATGCTTGTGAAGCAGAGCCGGACTACTTCTACGATGATAGGAGGAATTCTCCTGTCTGTATCTCTCTGGCAGGTCAATGAAGACCTGATATTGTATTGACGGGGCTATGGTACATGGGATAGGAGGCATTACACTTCCTCACATTTGGTACATTTTAGAACTGCACTTGTATTTATTTAACCTGGTAATGTTATCACACTCTGGAGACTCATCATAAGTTATATATTTTATCTATCTATCACAGTCTTCCGCTTGCAAATTTAACTGTCTCTAGAGTATGATATGCTGTTTTGGCTTAATCTCACTCATGTTCAATGCACGAATACAGTCAACATTCAATCATCATTCATTTTGTTGCATAAGTGATGTTCTGGAACTCGGGAGTTGAGATTATGCTCGACCCCCGATTTTCAGGGCGTTACAATACATGACCCAAAGTGACTACATCCCTGGCCCATACACTGCGGTAGCCCGAACTCAGAGTAGAAGGATCCGTCGAAAGTCTAGAAGCAGGGAAACTCCTCTTCCTCATCCATGCTCACCCCGCTCAGCTCATCGAGCTCCGCCTCACCTGCATCTAATGACGTGTCTAGTTGGTGTTTTAAAACACCATCCTAGATTGGGAGTGAGTAACTAACTCAGGGGGTGTCATTAACCATAAGTTACATCAAATAACAATTCCATGATGAATTTAATGAAAAACATAAATTCATAAATCACTAACTAGTCTTTGTTAATGCGTATGCATGAGTTATGTATGATGCATGTCCCCACCCACAACACTCCCTCGATCAACCTCATCTTACGGTCGTGCATGACCAACACTCCCTCATTGCGACCTCAACTGTCGAGTCGCCAAATCCTATCTAATGCGATGCGTGAATAATGTATTAGTCGAGTTTTTAGTTATTTCGTTCATCCAGCAGGTTGGGGAAACTGGTACACTCCGACGATATCAATTCCCTCATCCATTTGCGAGGCCAAGACCTCGCGATCATTGATCCTATCGGAGTCCACACCCTCGATTGCAAGCACGTGGGGAGTGTTGGGAAGCGGGATCGTTCACGGTCACTACGGGGATGCTCGTCACCTTAGCGTAGGACGACAGCTCGGACATAGTGTCCCATTCTACCATACCCGGCTCACGAGACCGTGAATCAGTTTCTAGTTGTTGTCAGTGGGCGTCAGTGGGGGAGGGGTGTTCCAGGTTCCAAATAGGCGTGATCAAACATGGTTAATAAACATGGTTGGTTAGTTGGTGGACTAGACCGCCCAAGTTCAGGTGAGCACGCAACGCACGACATCGGGTGCAAGCAACCCATGTAGTCCCGCTACCGTCGCCAATTTGTGTCCGCCCAAATCAGTCGGACTAGTCACAGGACGACTCAATCAACAGGGCCGCCCTTACAATTCGCAGATTCCTGAGCAACCCAGAGAAGGGGCTATATTCAATAACAATTATAAACAGATAAGATTCATACTCAATAACAGATGGAAACAAACATGTGGTTAATCAAAACATAAAATCCAGGATAAAAATAATGCAAAATACTCCTAGCAGCGGAAAAATAGTCGTACGTGCATGTGGTGTCGGATTTGCCCGAGGGACAAGGAATTTACAAGTCAAACATACTGTAGGGGAAAATAAACATACATGTAACAAGGGAGGATGCAGAAAATCAGATGCACAAACAGCATACAACCAAATTTGCAAGTCTAAACAAGTTGGAGACAAATCAAACATCAAATTTCACCACATGCATGTTAAGTAGACTTATTAGATAGGATTCTAATCAGATTTTCCTCTAAGCTATACATGCACAACAATCTAGCATCCATAATCATTAAATCTATCATGAAACTGGTACTTGGCCACCTAAGGATAATTATCAGCACCTTATGACGATTCGCTCGACTCGTGGCACTCCTAGGATTAGAAAATTGGGGAAAATGATTTCTATATCAAATTTAGTAGTAATTAGGTAAGATTCATGCAATTCATCCTATAAAAACCTAGGTTGGGAAGTAGAATTTGTTTCTTACCTTCCAATCGTGAATGGGGTGGATTTGACGGAGGAAAATGATCGATGTTAGGGCTTTGATTGGGGAAAACCGATGAAGGGAAGCACTAAAGCCTCCCTCTCACCTACTCTCTCTTCTTCTCTTCTTCTTTCTCTTCCTCTTTCTTTCTTTCTCTCCTTTGAAAAATACAAATTCGTATAGGGAGAGGGGGTGCCCAAAAGAGGCCCTTATATAGTGTCAGATGTTGCGCAAATGGCCCCAAGGGCTAAGTTTTTATTATACTAGCCCTATGGGAGAGTGTTTCTAACCTCTAGGGCCCATTATGGGGTATACATGTCGTTATACACTGTAGGATAGTTAGCCCTAATGATGATCTACGTATGGATATGATCGGCTCGCCATTTGGATGTGTCAATCAACAGATATGATTAGGAGTCTGTTTAACGGTCATCGATGGTCGATCGGAGTCGCGGCTATAAGGATATAAGCAGGGAAATATCATTAACTCATACCTCGAGTTTGGTTGAGATCTAATAGTCAGAAAGTCACAACTTTACGAAAGAACGGAAGATATATTTCGCTTAAGTTTTAGATTTCAACCTAGGGGATTCGCGCGTTGCAAGCACTTAGCTTTTGGCCCAAGTTGAGTCGTTCTAGGCACTTTCTTGGTTTGCCACCCGCGATGGACGTCAAGCCTAACGAGACGGACATGATTCTATAGTTTTGGAACTAGTGGCCCACTAACGAGCGGTCTAGAGCTTGTTCAGAAAATTGGGACATTTCTGGAATGAATTAGGTATCAAGATTTCTTGTGCGCAATTATTAGGGTTTGGATTAACTAAGTTCATAGTGTGGCCTATTCGCAACCAATGGAAACGATGATTCGATTATAAACACTGTAAACCGTCGGTTCTTAGGTTAAAAGGAAACTGGCTCAGTTTGATTTGTTAATTAAGATCCGACCCCTAGTTATCTCAACTTTATGTGAGTCTTCATTTAGTTGCGTTTGCCTTGATTAGTCAGTGATAAGTCAACTAGATTTGGGTCCGATGTAAACAGATCATATGGCTAAACTCGGTGTTTAAGTGATCGACAGGATTTGTTGGCTTCCTACGGTTGATTAATCGGATTCATGCAGTTCTTTACTGATAATACCCGTGTATAAAATAACATCGAGTGTTAATGGTCAGTAAGTGATAATATAAGTTAATTATATAAAAAAAATTCAAGGTTTTTTTTTTTTTTTGAAAACCAAGGTATAGTGAAAATCCAGGATGTTACAAATGGATAGACATACGAGATCTACCAAAGTAACTCTCCAAGGAAGTAAAGAGAAATTCATGAAGAACAATCCACAACCAATTACGAGAAATTACTAGATTATATGACATTTTGAGTAACAGTAAAGAAAAATAGATGAGAGTAACCATACCAGAAATCTATAACAAATCCAATAGACGAGATCAATGAACTTCAAGTCAATGAAACCATGCTATGAGTAACCAACAGATTTCCACAGAAAGCTTGGAGCATTAGGTTTCTAAAGTCAGTGAATTTGAAGTATAAAGAAGTAATCCAACTGCGCATATGTATTAGGTGATGGGGATTTTCTCCTCATTGCTAGTTTCAATGAAATCAAACTAGTTTCGATATCATCAATAATTATTGGGTTTTTCACTGCAGTTCGCTGGACAGTTTTTGTCCTGTTTCGATATCATCGATGGACTTTAGATGATATCGAAGACTGTCATCGAGAGACCTTCGATGACATCGATAATTGCCGAAATTTTCACCCCTGGTCACTAGACAGTTTTGGTTTTGTTTCAATATCATCAAAGGACCGTCGATGATATTGAAGGCTGTCATCGAGAGACCTTTGATATCATCGAAGAGTTACGTAGATGCGATTGTGGAAACGAAGATTCTGCGAATTTTATTTCTTATTTGGATTCTACCTCTTTCTATTCTTATATAAAGGGGTGTATGCGGGATTGGGGTGTATTCCAGGGTATTTTAAGGTTTCCTAAAGGTTTCCTAGGAGGGCTTAGGGCTATCAAAGGTGAGAGAGAGAGAGAGAAAGAGAGAGAGGAAGCTTGTTGAAGGGAGATTCTGCTTGTAGAGGTGATCTACTTCGCAGTCCACGTCTCAACGCTTCTACGTCCTCGTGATCGGTGAAATCTCTCCATTTTTCTTTTGTTCTCTTATTGTTTATCCACTCCTGCCTTAGTAAAGAAGGTTTGATCCAAGTGGTGTGTGCTTGTGATCGGTTGTAACGTTCTGCTTTATAATGGATTGTTGATTTAGACGAGGTCCCGTGGTTTTTACCTCTTTGAGGGTTTTTCACGTAAAATTCCCTGGTGTTGTGTGGTTTATGCTTTGATTTATTTCATTGCTATATTATTCCATAATTTTGGTTTGTTTCGGGAGGCTAGATCCTAAGGTTTTGTGCAAGGCCCCTAACATCAGGAATCCGAAGAATACACCAAACCACAAAAATTAGATAAGAGTCACCATACCAAAGATCTATGGAAAACAAAAAACCAACAAATTCATTAACAAACTAGACAACAAATTTCTTCCTCTAACTGTTTAAAAAGAAAACAATTCATCCTCTATTTATAAACCAAGAAACTAGTTTCAATCTAAACTGAATGTGAAAAACAGGATACTTAAGAATCTTTGCACAAACAGGCCACTTGACAGTTTAAATGGTAGATACCTCTTAACAGACTACAAATTCCACCATCATCCGGGCTACAGATACAACTAGATGAATTTGCATGCCTCTACCTTTTGCTTTGGTGGACATCTAAGCCTTGCATCAAGTAGGCAACCATGGAGATGACTTGATCAATCAGTCTTGTCAACTCATAAGGTAGGCCACAAACAGAAATTAATGGACTGTTTAAATGTAAATAAATTGCATTTTAGCTACATCCACATAGGGGGCCAACCTCATGTGTGGATTGGATTTCATACATGTTTAAATAAATTTTCATAACTGGAATCCAAGGAAAACCAACACTAGCAAATCCATCTGAGATCACTGGTAGCATGAAGAAAAAGCAAAATTTCAAGTCCAATGAATAGACAGATGCGATCTACCAAAATAACTCTCCAAGGAAGTAAACAGAATTCATGAACAATAATCTACAAGAAATTCAGAGAAATAACTAGATTATTAGAACTATAGCCTTTATTTAAATTGAAGAAAACCCAAATAATCAAAATCCACAAATATATTTAGAGAACCCAAAACCCCCATGATCAAAATATTGCAAAGAATCTAAGAAACATAATCCAAATACCCTAAATCTGAGAAACAGTAAAGCGAAATAGAAGAAAACCCACACGGCCATACTCCTACAACAAATCTACCATCCGAAATCAATGAACTTCAAGACAATGAAATGATACACGGAAATACATCAGATGCGCATAAGAAAGCTTAGAGCATTAGGAATAAAAGAACAATATATATGAAGTATAAAGAAGAAATCCAACTGCACATATCTATCAGAAATCCCGAAGTCATGGCAGCTAGCCAGACAAGCCAAATGCATCTCGGAGGGCCTGTTTCGCCGGTGATGACAGGGGTACATCACACGCATGAAAATTCATCGTGGCCCTCTCAGATGCTACAAAAATAAACATTTTCTGGAACATGCAAGACCTCTGGACACTACACCAGGGCGTTTCATGCTCGGGGGCTAGG
Source organism: Magnolia officinalis (assembly GCA_021015155.1). Lineage (NCBI taxonomy): Eukaryota > Viridiplantae > Streptophyta > Magnoliopsida > Magnoliales > Magnoliaceae > Magnolia > Magnolia officinalis. The sequence continues at coordinate 75,150,215 of JAJHSJ010000003.1, forward strand.
AAGAAAACCTACCTCAGCCTTCAGACATCGTCAACTCACGATGGCAGCGCCCGGTCGATGAAAACAGCCATTGCGACCTGAAGACAGCCCTTATAACCAGATTTCATGCCAAAAGCCCTCCACCCGTCATCTCTCCCGCCAGCAAGAAACCCTGTGAAATCCCATCCCGCAGTCTGTACGATGGACTACGGATGGACATGGGATGGGCTCGAGAAGGGATCGAATGACGTGATTTCTTCAGCACGGGATTTCGTAATCCTTATTAGGAGTCCCGTCCGAATCCAGCGAAATCTGCAGAAGATATCAATCCCTCGCTGCCCAAACAGACAACCATACAAAAGGGATATGATTTTACAATCTTATCCCGCCTACTCCCTCTTAAGTCGCCCATCCAAACACGCCCTAAAAGTTTTCAACGACTAACGTTCAATTCCTACTGCTTTTTGTGGTGTGTCCATTGAGCTTTGGATCTACCTCAATTTTGGGCTCGTGGTCTAAACTGATTTCACAAGATGAATGGATGGTGTGGATACAACACAGACATCATAGTGTACATCATAGTCATAGTGGGGCAACATAATTTTGTGGGTCAATGCACCACTGAGGCCTACACCATGCAATGTGTCTTCCAAATAGCCCAAACGGGATAATAACATGGTCAACAGCCGAAGTGATTAATGTTACCCTTATTGCGGGGATCACACATATCCACGCTGTCCATCCATTTTTATAGCTTATTTGATTAAGCAGATCCAAGTCTCAAGTTGACCACACCACAAGAAACAGTAGTGATTGAATGACGATTGTTAAAAACTTTCCATGGGCCATTATAAGCAAATTCGTAATGTTTATTTATCATCTAACCCGTTGATAAGCTAAGAAGGACCTGAATAAAGATAAAATATAAAGCTAATATTGATCCAAAACTCTTTTGGCCTACAAAATTTTTTAATGGCCATTTACCACTTTTCCAGTGTTGTGGCCCACCAGAGAGTTGGATTTACATTTTGGGATAAACTCCGAAAATGTGATGAAAAACCGGATGGGTGGCGTGGATATACAAAAAATTCATCAAGGTGGACCCCACACGGTAAGGGTAACACCAACTAAGGTGTTACAGGGTAACACCGTCAACAGCATGTTCCCTCCTCTTGAGACGAAAAAGGGTAACACCGTCAATCATGAGGTATGTATTATATCCAAACTGTCCATTTGGCGAGCTCGTCCTAAGTCTTGAGACGAAAAATAAGACAGATCTAACTATCAAGTGGACCACACTGAAAGAAGAAGTGGGAGATTGAACATCTACCATTGAAATCCTTTTTAGGGTCACATAAGTTTTGGATCAATATGAATTTTTTTTTCTTCTTTATTCAGGTCTTTGTGACCTAATGAACAAATTGGATGGAAAATAAACGTTACGGTGGGCCCTATGAATTGTTTAACAGTGAAAATCATTATCTCTGCTGCTATTTGTGGTATGGCCCAGATGATCTTTGGATATGACTCATATTTTGGATAATGCTCTAAAATGATTTCTCAAAATAGATGAGCGGTGTAGATATAATAAATACATCACTGTGAGGCCCATGTAACTTTGATCTCCTTTGTACTGTTCTCACAACTCAGGACGAGGAGCGTCTTCGCACGACACGTACCTACAGCAGCTATATAGCTGGTGGCGCACTGAGTAAACTCTGTGTGGCCCACCGTGGATGTAAGTGCCTTATCCACGCCGTCCATTCGTTTTTTACGGATCATCTTAGGGCTTGAGCCCAAAATTCAAGCATATCCAAAGTTAAGTGGACCATACCACTGGAAAACAATGTGCAGAGTGACGTCGACCACTGAAACCTTCCTGGGCCCAAGGTCATGTTTATTTTTCATCCAACCTCTTCATAAGGTCACGTAGATATGGATGAAGAAAAAAAAAACAAATATCAGATTGTCCCGAAACCTCTGTGGCCCCAAGAAGTTTTCAACGGTGACCCTTCAATTCACATTATTTCCTGTGGTGTGGTATACTTGAGCGTTGGATATCATTTAATTTTGTGCTCTTGACCTAAAATGATCTGGTAAAACGGATGGGCAGAGTGGATAAGAAATATACATTACGGTGGACCCCACAGGGCTTACTCAGTACCAACTGCTTCCCTACAGACAAAAACCTTTCTTAAGGAATTATTTTACTTTCATTAATGACCGCTAATCTTTTCTTTGAGCCGTTGATCAAAGGCTATGATATTTCAATCTTGATGATGTTTTTTACGAAGATCCATCGGCTATGTATTTCATGGGAGCGGATTGGCTGGTGTACCAAACACAAGCTATATAGCTGGTGTACGTGTCGTGGGAAGACTGCCGGCGCTCCTCGAGCTCTGATATACGAGCGGTTAAATGAGATCAAAGTTACATGAGCCCCACAATTATTTATTTATTATATCCACACCGTTCATCCATTTTTCTAGATCATTTTAGATTAGTAGACAAAAAATAAATCATATCCAAAGCTCAAATGGACCACACCAAAAATAGGATAATGATTTTCACCGTATAAAAATTCGTAAGGCCCACCATAACGTTTATTTTCCAACCAATATGTTAATAATGTCACAAATACATGGATGAAGACGAAAAACAAATTTCATATTGATCCAAAACTTCGTTTCAATGGTAGATGTTAAATCCCCCACTGCTTTTTGCAGTGTGGTCCACTTGATCTTTAGATCTGTCTTATTTTTGGATCAAGCCTTAATAGGGGCTCCCCAAATGGATGGATGGTTTGGATATAACACATACCTAATGATGGGACCCACAGCACTTGCTGACGTCACTACACCAGCTATATAGCTGGTGTGTGGTACACCAGCCAATCCGCTTCCGAATTTCATCTGATCAGCGGTCACTATCATCCAACATTGATCCGCATATTCAGCGGTCATTACTTGGATGCCTTTCTTTTCGTCGAGGAATTATAAGAATCGCGACCAGAGACTTTGCAAATATACTCGAGATTTAGGTAATAACAGGTGTGGCCCATGATCTGGTAATCCACACCGTTGTTATGTGGAGTCCCACTACAGATGGAATAGTTCCCTAAATTATTCGAAGAAGAATGATCATAACCATCAATATTTGGAATTGAAATTGGATGGTTGTATTTCACTCAATGAAAACCGTCTATTTGTAGGAGATGATTGGAAGGTTGTAATTAGTTTATCAAGGTAGATTTCTTTTTGAGTGGCCTATCTATGGTAGAATACAACAAATCAATGGTCTGAATTACTCAAGCATGGGACCCACTTGTGCGATCTTTAAATCGCGTGTACTGCGAAAAGCCTCAAGTCGCGTGGCTGCAATTCCATCTTTTCTCAAGTGCCCTTCTTTTTGTTAGAGATGCTACGCCACTCTCCCGCGTTAGATTGTAGTATGATTCGTCTCACATGATGCGATAAATTTTAATATATTTTTTTAAATCTGAACCATTCATAATATTTATACCATCATAAATATTAATTTAATAAATATAAAGATTATTATATTTTCAAATGGTGAAGTTTTGATGGTTTTTAAATATGGATGGTGGATAGTTTTAATAATCCATTTTTATCATAAAAATGATATAAGAATAGAATATATTATTGTATTTTATGTAATTAAATATATGGGTCTGACATTACTAAAGGCCAAGATCTTGTTTAAACATGAACATATAGACAGCTTACGGATGGCTTTTTTCCACGCGACTAAGCACTTAACCACGATTCCTTCCTTTTTGTAATAGAGGTTTTCTCGAATACATCGCAACGACGTGCTACGTAATACGTCGGGACTGTATCATCAGAATTGAGTTTCTTCTTAAATGATCCAAACCGTTCATGCGATTAATATTATATTGGATGTTGGATTAGAAGAAAATATCTCAGATATAACGTTCTAAACCTTGATTACTCAAATAATATGATAAACGCCCATTTTAAAAGAAAAAGAACAACATTTCAAAGTTTTAAAGTAATCCAATATGAGAGATTTATTAGTTAATCCACCTCAAAAGGTGAGATTAGTCGTATAAAGAGAATAGATCATTGGAACTCTTACATTGAAAAGATGAAGTCCCGACGCATCGTGCTGCAGTATATCCGGATGTATTCGGGGAAACATGTTACAACCATATACGAGTGGGACGCGGATTGCGTCCTATCCCCGCCCAGACAGTAATATGATTACCGTAAATGAAAGTATTTTATCCACTACGTTCATCGTTTTTCTCGTATCATTTTAAGATACGATTTTAAAAATGAAGCACGTCCAAACCTTTAGTGGACCACACAAAAAGAAGTTGTAGTGATAATGACACGCACGGTTAAAACCTTTCTAAGGGCTACCGTGATGTTTTTTTTTACCATCCAACCTATTCATAAGGTCATGTAGACATGGATGAAGTGAAAACACAAATATCAGCTTGATAAGAAACTTCGTTGGCTCCTAAGAAGTTTTTAATGGTGGACATTTAATCACCACTATGTGGTCTACTTAAACCCTTTACCTGCCTCATTTTAAACATTATATTTTAAAATAATATAAGAAAAACGATGAACGAAGTTGATAAAACACTTACATCACTGTGGACCCCACAGATCCTTACCCGGACGGATTACCGGGGGTGGACGCAATCCTCGTCCAAACGAGAGAGGCTTCAGAGAGGAGTCGGTGAGGTTGTGACTGTGGAGCCCATCTCGATGTATATGTGTATATCTACGCCGTCCGTATGTTATGTCCAAATCTCAGTTGGACCGCATCAAGGAAACAGTGATGATTGAACACCAACCATTAAAAACTTCACGTGGGCTACCAAGGTTTTGAATCAAGGTGATATTTGTCTCTATTTTTGTTTTTTTACAAGTCTGCGGGACCACGTGAAGTTTTTAACGGTGGGCGTTAAATCTCCAATATTTCCTGTGGTGTGGTCCACATGAGATATGAACATGCTTCGTTTTTGGACTTATACTCTTTGATGAGCTGGAAAAAAATGATGTACGGCGTGGATATAAAACAAATATATCAAGGTGGGCCCCACGTCGTGACCTCACCGAATCCGCTCTCACCTGACACAGCTGCCGTACGGGGTGACATTTTCAACGCGGACTGCATCTTACTTGGAAACGGATTGGCTACTCCCCCTGACACCAGCCCCGGGGCTGGTGGTCGGTGCTCTGTGGGACCTACCATGATGTATTTATTTCATCCATTCCGTTCATCCATTTTTAAAGATAATTTTAGAGCTTTATACAAAAAATGAGAGGCATATAAATCTCAGATAGATGACACCACATGAAAACAATAGTGATTGGGTATCCACCATTAAAATCTTTCTAAGGCCCACTGTACTGTTTATCTGACATCCAATCTGTTGATTAGGTCATACAGGCCCAGATGAAGGTAAAAAACAAAAATCAGCTTGATCAAAAATTTTTATGGGCCCCAAAAGGTTTTTAATGGCCGACGATCATTCAACACTATTTCATGTAATGTGGTCCACTTGAGATTGTTGTGTATCTAATTTTTGGTCCCATGTCATAAAATGATCTGTAAAAATAGATGGACGGCATGGAAGAAACACATACATCAAGGTAGGGCCCACAGAGCACCGACCACCAGCCATTGGCTGGTGTCAGGGGGAGTAGCCAATCCGTTCCCATCTTAGGGACACCGCTTCGGTGGATCACTGACTGTGGGGGCCACCTTGGTTTATGTGCCTTACATCCACGCCTTTCATCCATTTTGAAAGTTTATTTTAGAGTAGGATCCAGAAAATGAAGCAGATCGAAATCTCAGCTTGACGACACCACAAGAAATAACAATTAAAAACTTCTTTGGAACCACACGGATATCAGCTTGATCCAAAACTTTTGTGGCTCATTAGAAGTTAGATCTGCTTCATTTTTGGGATAATGTCCTGAATGAGCTTTTCAAAACTGATGGACGGCGTGGATGTAAGGCAGATATATCATGGTGGGACCCACATAGTGTGATTTAATAAAATCGCTTCCCTTTAACAAGGCAGTATTGAGAACATGAACGGTTCAGATCATCTTCTAAGATGCAATCGGGTGTTAAAAGCGATCCCGTACGGTACAGTTTTATGCGACACCGTATCGCATGAGAACCGTCTTTCCAAAGGAATCGCCCTCTCTTGACGCCTGGTTTATCGCGATGGACTGATGCTTGACCACTTTCAACTACTCATCGCAAGCGCGCCGGGGGATCTTAATCAGTGAATCGAGATCGTCCATCCGGTGGGCCTTCCATGATATCCCACTGTAAGGAAAACACATATCTGTTCGTGTATGTCAAAGGGGTGCCACTTACCTCGAATAAATATTGAGAGTTGACATGCGTAGCCGAATTGATGAACCGTCCAGATGTCTCACACGTGCACCAGCAGCACCTGCCTTGCAGGTAGTATCTAGCCTTTGCGTCTCTCAGTCTATTAATCGATGCCTAGAGTCATTCAATCGGTCCAACGCTTTAACCATGACCCATTCCTGATAGGACCCACCAGGATGCCCGGTCAAGATGAACTGGAATCCTCTATAACATCCGTTTTAGGCAACGTTTAAAACACCGAAGAATATTGGGTCAACAACGTTATGCATGTGAAATCCACTCCGTCCATCAGGTTCTGTCCTCCATTATAAAGCTTGGAGAAAAATCAGCGATATCCATCACCACTCAGATGGGCCACACGAAAGTGAACAATGAGGAAGGAATGCCAACCATAGGTTTGTGTGTTGGGCCACCATGGTGTCTATCATTCATCTAAACCGTTAATCGTGTATAAATCATAAGGATGAAGTGGGACTACAGAAATCAGCATGATCCAGATATCAGGTGTGACACGTTCCGTGAACTTACAGGTTGTAAGAGAAGTTTTACATTGTTCCAATTTCTGTTGCCCATAAAAGCTTCTTTGGGGATGATAGTTTGTATCTACGGTTAAAATAATTTTTATCACCTGATGGACGGAGTTGATTTATGTTTAAAACATGTTGGGACCCACACAGCTTGGGTGTTTTACCGAAGATTCCCTTCAAAGACTCTGCGGACAATGGGAGGAAGCCGAAAATAGCATAAACACAGGTTAATCGCGACGGACCAAAGTACAGGTTAGCTTCCGTCTTCAATCAACAAAGCATCTCTTTACTCTTCTCTTTAGTTTCTAATATTATTTTATAGCATTATAAGCTCCTCCAAACGCTCCTCTCTCTCTCTCTCTCTCTCTCTCTCTCTCTCTCTCTCTATTCGCCATGGATGAAGAGTATGATGTGATAGTGCTCGGTACAGGACTCAAGGAATGCATCCTCAGCGGTCTTCTCTCCGTCGACGGTCTCAAGGTCTCATCTTTCCTTCCCTCTCTCTCTCTCTCTCTCTCTCTCTCTATCCTTTTGGATATCCTTGCTTCTCTGCTAATGTCAGATTGGATGAAGCAGTTTGTATCTTATATTGATGATTTGGCATGCAAATCGAATTGGGTATTTCGAATTTACTTGTTGTGAGTCTTGATACCAATTATCTGATCAGATCACGCATGATTTCCTCACATTTGTATGTTTTTCTCTTCTTCTTTGTTTCCTTTCTTTCTATCGGTAGGTTTTATGATTGAAAAGGAACTGAAACAAGCCCAAATCTTTCAGTTTGAAGTAGTTTCTGAAATGGGTAGTTCTTGTTTTTTTTTTTTTTCCTTATAAATAACTTCAAATCATGCTGTTTGTGTTGAACACTGGCGATTTCGTGTTAATCTCGAATTGGGTGTTATAGTTTTTTTTTTTTTTTTTTTTTTTTTTTTGGGTCTTAACTTCGATTGTTATCTGATTACAGCTAAAATGATTGTTGCAATTCCCCCCCTTTTCTCCCGTGATTATTGTAGCTTTGAATAAGCCTCAAACTTATGTGTTCTGATGTGTTTTCTGGAGTGGGTAGTCTTTGTTTCGATCCAAATTGACTTTAAATCATGGTTTCTTTGTTTTCAAAATTTGCGTTTTCAAAGCCTTATACAAAAAGGCACTCTTAGTTTCAGCTCATTTAGATTCGTATCATATGCTTTTGGCTAAATGTCGACGGTTTTGTTTTGAACTTTAATGAGTTTTCAAGATTCATCTGTGATCAGTCGTGATCTTGCATTCTGATTAGAGTATGTGTTTTCCCACCTTTCTTCCTCTCTTTGTCCCTGTTGGTGAGTGTGATGGTTATCCTTGCTTTGAAGTAGTCCACCAATCAAGCATTTTGAAGGTTGATCTCAAATGGATAGTTTTGTTTCTCAATCATATCACTTCAAGGCAGACAGTTTCTGCTGAATATCAATGATTTCATGTTAAACTAGAAATGGATATCAACTTTTATTCATGATGAATCTGGACCTTGACTCGCAGGATCTGACTTTCTGTGCTTACTTCCAGTTGCTGACGCATAATAGTTGTAGTTTCTTTAAAAGAAACCCAAATCTGTTTTTTTTTTTTTCACATTATTATGGAAATGAGTGTTCTTACTTTGGTTCAAGTTCAGAACATGCAGTACTACTGAATATGAATATGGGCATTTATGATTCGTGTGTGATCAGTCTTGATCTTGAAATTCTGTTGCATCACATGCAATTTACTTACACATTTTTTTTTTCTTCTGTTCATCTCCCCATCCTCAAGGGTGATGATTATAGGCACTTTCAATAAGCCCCAATTGCACTTTGAAGTGTTTTCTCAAATGGTAGTCTTTTACTATTATCTATTCTGTTCGGATTGAGTTTAAATCACAGTGTTTGTACTAGATCAGTGACTATGTAAAACTTTAAATAGTTAGTTAAGTTCTGTTTGAAATGGTGTTGTCAATTCTCATGGTATGCAGAACTCTATGTTACCACTTTCTCCACCGTCTATTTCTCCTTTTGTTTAGTGTGGTTATTAGATTGCCATTTGTTAAGCCTGAAATAAGCATTCTGAGGTTTTTTTTTTTGCTGTGCATAGTTTGATATATTGCAGTTGCCCAAGTTGTATATGGTTTTCCATTGGATGATATTTATTAGTTTTCTTGTGACCAATATATGAACAATGGAGTATTGGTGTTTTTTTTTTTTTAATTCCTTCACATTTACAGTTCTTTATTTTATATCAGCAGTTGTTTTGTTGCCTGATTAGTTTCTTTGTCCGTATTGTTTATTTTATATTGGCAGTTGTTTGTGATATTCTTCTTCATATTTTACTCTCTCACTGATTGTTTCGATTGGATATAGGTCCTACACATGGACAGGAATGACTATTATGGAGGAGAGTCTAGCTCACTCAATCTCATTCAGGTGATAGCCGTGGGGCGAGCCAGAAAATTCTCATAATCATAGTTAATACAGGATTTAGGGATACAATTAAATATTTTGTTTCTATCCTTTTAACTTTTTCAAGCATTTCCATTTGCAGCTTTGGAAAAGGTTTAGGGGAAATGACAAGCCTCCTGCCCATTTGGGCTCGAGCAGGGATTACAATGTTGACATGATTCCAAAGGTTAGCTTCTTCACGTCCCTCTTGAACTCATTGCCTTTTAGTGATTGGTTTACATATTGACTCAGCTACTGCAGTTTGACTTTACATTGAATTCTGTCAGTAACTAAATGATGGACATGCCCTCTTTCTTCATGGTGCCACTGTATAGGCGCTCGTTCTCTATCCTTTTTAAGTTCCATCAAACTGCATAGAATAACCGATTGTTAGATGCTAAGACTCCTTTATCGTTTGACAGTTTACTCATGTACTTTAATCCTAGGGTTCATTGTGCTCAGTTGTTAAACATTTATCCATGGTGGTGGTGGCATGAGGCTTGCAGAACAGTGTTCAAGTGGTTGTATCCATCCTTTCAGTTTCTGTTCTATGCTGTTCAAGTGTCTCCTTGATAATATTAGTTTGCTTGAAGATCATAGCCATTGGCTGATGATGATAAACAGTGCTAGTTTTTTCCCTGTTCTAATTCCCCAGAAGAAGAAGCAGAAGAAAGCGAAGTACAGACTGGCCTAGAGTGTGAGCAAGTTTTTGAGCATTTTATTATAATTAGAAAAAGTCAGTTTGGGTGTTTTTTCCTTGAGCTAACCGCTTCATTTACCCTATTGATATCTTTTATTTCTGGATCACTTTTCATTTTTTTAATCATATGTAATGGAAAACAAAAGAGACCTAATTATTTAGTGGATAACATATCTATGCGCAAATGTCTACCAATCTGATCGACCCGGTTATCTTCTTTTAGGCATATTTGTTCTTTTCATATTTCATGTTTTGTTGAGGTTCAAACTCTACAGACTAATGGATATGTTCCACAGTGCCACTATATCACTCTCTTTTTGGAACAGTCACTGTGCTGGCAAGCAGATATGTTGATAATAACACAAAAGTGCAAGCTTGCATTCATGCTTTCCTATTTGTTTGTTGGTGTCATTGATTTTCTGTGAAATTTGATATCTCTGGACTAGAATTCTCTAGATTTAGGACTCCTATATTGGATGAAATTAGAAGTATTTGTGGTGAACCCTTGGTATCTCAATTGAATTAAACAGTGCATCTGATGCACTTTTGCAGTTAATATTCAATAAAACTAGACTAGCTGACAGGTCATCTTGCTGAGATGGCAAGTGCTTGAATATTGATTTTCTGTATGATGAAGATTGTTTGAGTAATATTTGTTGGTCCAGTTCATGATGGCGAATGGTACTCTAGTTCGGGTTCTTATTCATACGGATGTTACAAAGTACCTAAGCTTCAAAGCTGTGGACGGGAGCTATGTCTTTAACAAAGGAAAGGTAACTCCATTTCTGTTCATTAAACTTCAAAGTGTTGATGATCTGTTCTGCCATCACTTCGGCTTTCAGCAGTTCTTACGCCTACACTTGCTGATCGTTGCAACAGGTTCACAAGGCTCCAGCAACAGACATGGAGGCCCTCAAATCTCCATTGATGGGCTTATTTGAAAAGCGTCGTGCTCGTAAGTTCTTCATCTATGTCCAAAATTATGTAGAAAATGACCCCAAGACACATGAAGGGCTGGACCTTACAAGAGTGACGACTAGAGAATTTATCGCGTATGTTCCTGATCTTTCACTTGCATATACAAAATTATTTCATATTGAGAATACTTTGTTATAATCATGGAAGTATCTACTATTAAGTTTTGATTTATGTGCCTTGAATTGAACAACTCACATTCTCACTTGGATTTTTAAAGTTCAGACCAGTCTGTATGATTTTGTCATGAGGCCAGATCCATTACAAAGCATTGTAGGTTAAGCTTAACGTACAATGCATTGTGTGGAGCCCCATTGTGATGAGTGCATGACATCAATCAGTGCATCATGTGCCCTTTCATGTTCTCCTTGGCTCTCAAAAATAGGCTGATCCGAAAATCAAGTGGACCATACCTTGTAAAATCATGCTCAAAACATAAAAAATCACATGGAGAGGCCCACCTTAGTTTTGGAATGGCCTGATGTTTGGGGTGTCCATTTACCTAGTTGGTGCATCCTCTGAAATATACAAAAACCTGTGGACCCCATATGCAATCTGGAAGGCTTCTAATGGCAGGTGTGCCCATCTCAACTTTTCCTTTTGGTGTGGGCACCTTCGTTTTGATTGGCCTTATTTTGGATGCCAAGATGATGTAGAGCGGGTCGCGGACAGTTTCATGGCCAAGATGGATCAGAAAAGGCCCGGTCGACGACAGAAGTGATCCGGACCGTCGGACCTTAGATCGGGCGTATCTCGCAATCCGGAATGAGTTACCTGACGTAAAATATATGATTTTGGGGTAGAACGAGCTACTTTAGCCAACCAACCCAGCTATGCTGGGTTGCGACGCCGAGAATTGCGAAAAACCCCTGGATTGATGGTCGTTTCCCTGCTTTAATTTTATTTTTACTATAAATAGTAAGTTTTAGTTTGATTATAACTCTTCATCCGCTGGGCTTTAGGAGTTGCGCCCAACGTGAAAAGAGCTTAGAATAATTAGGAGAACGGTTTGGTGAAGCCAAATAGGACACTTACTATTTTTGGCCGAAAACCTTGTGCTCTAGTAGACATCACGACCGTCTATAAATAGTAAGTTTATTATTTATAGTAAGTCGCGATTTCTAGGAGTTTTAGTTGTAGTTTGATTCTGATTTCTTTCCCATTGCTTAGTACCCCTATTTAAAGGGTTATGAACTCGTTTTTAGTAATTAATTGATCAAGTCCGAACTTATTAGAATTTATTTCTATTTCCTGCTTTCTTTCCTTGTGGATTCGAGAAGTCTCTGTGAGGAGTCCAGAGAAGCTCCGTGGATTCGAAGTAGTTATCCTCATCACGTTCATCCCTGCGTCAATTGGTATCAAAGCGAGGATTCCCCTCGGGCCGATGACAAACAATGAAGGTATGAATCAAAATCCTGTGGATGGTGATCCAGGGATTCGTTATCTTTCGGAAAGAATGGAAGCTTTTCACCGGGAGAGTCAGTTGACCATGCAATGGCTGCAGGCAACCTTCGACCATCTTGCGGATGCGCTACTTCCGCCCCGAGCCCTAGGCAGTGCTCCACCACCCATGGTGGCTCCACCACCCATTGTTGCTGTACGACGCAACTCCGATTTCCGTAGAGTACTACTAGTGGCAAACCGTAGGGCTACACCAGATGATTCAAGTTCTAGCAACGAGGACCTTAATGAGGGTTTTGCCCGACGACCAATCCATGGAGGCGATCACCTAGATCGTGCTGAAAGAGACTATCGAGGTAAGGCTGAACTTCCTAGTTTTAATGGTTTATTACGTATAGAAGATTTCCTCGATTGGCTAGCCGAAGTAGAGAGATATTTTGATTATATGGACGTGTCAGATCATAAAAGGGTAAAATTGGTAGCGTTTAAGTTAAAATCTGGTGCTTCTGCATGGTGGGAACAATTACAACTCTTACGAGCCTGCCAGAACAAGGCGCCCATCTCATCATGGCCACGGATGAGACATCTTCTTCGATCACGATTTCTCCCCAGTGATTATGAGCAAATATTATTCCAGCAATACCAAAATTGCCGACAAGAAAATCGAACTGTCACAGATTATACTGAAGAATTCCAGCGGTTGGCTACACGAAACGATCTGTTAGAATCTGAGTCACAGAAGGTGGCACGATTTATAGGTGGGTTGCGACCGACAATTCAGGACCGAGTTCAGATGTACCCAGTCGGGACCGTGGATGAAGCAGTTCAATTGGCGGGTAGGGCAGAAACACAACTTGCAAGAGTTTCTGCTCGTCTCTATCTTTCAACTCGACCCCCCATGACGGGTCTCACGCAGGTTCCAGTGCTGGCATGAGGAAAAGATTCAGTAGGAGAACGTCCTCAACCTCCTACAACCGCAAACCGTGATACGGGGAGCGCCTTATCCTGACATTAACATGCAGCACCCACAACAGCGGGCCCGAGTAGGATTTCAAATCCTTATGCTCGGCCAAGGTCGAACAATTGTTATCGCTGTGGCCAGCCAGGCCACTTATCAAACACCTGTCCTCAACGTCCCGCAACACACTTGACTATAAACGAAGGGGGCACTGAAGACGAGGCCGTAGAAGAAGACCATGGCTATGATGAACATGAACAAACCACTTAAGAAATAACATGTGGCGATGAATTGACGGGCAGGATCGTGACGAATTTCTAGTTGTGAGGCGATTACTGTACATCCCACCAAAGGAATTACATCCATAGCGACACAATATATTTCGTACTCGGTGCACTTCAATGAAAAGGTCTGTGATGTGATCATAGACAGTGGTAGTAGCGAGAATATCGTCTCAAGAGTGATGGTGGACAAGTTGCGGCTACCAATGACGAAACATCCTTCCCCTTACTTAATTGGCTGGATAAAAAGGTGAATGAGACCAAGGTAACTGAACAATGCACTATCTCATTTTCAATTGGTAAAAATTATAAGGATCAGATACTTTGTGACGTGGTCGACATGGAAGCTTGCCACATGCTACTCGGTCGACCCTGACAGTCAGACCGTGATGCGACCCATCGGGGATGAGACAATGTTTACGTATTCGTCAAGGATAGTCGAAAAATAATCCTTGCCCCTATGACACCAGAGAACCACCCTGAAGCTTCTAAAGTGGAGGGGAGTTCCCTCTTGACCATTCGGGATTTCATGGAGGAATCCAAAGAAACCGGCGAGGTATACGCTGTAGTGGTGAAGGGCGAGGAAAAGGAACCCTCAAACATCCCTCCAAGTTTAAGACTGTTGCTAAACGAATTCAAAGAAATTTGGCCTAAGGATTTACCTGATGGATTGCCCCCCATGAGGGACATCCAACATCACATAGACATAGTCCCTGGGGCTAGCCTGCCCAACCGCCCTCATTATCGGATGAGTCCGAAGGAGTGTGAGATACTTCAGGGGCAAGTGGAGGAATTGATCCGTAAGGGTCTCTTGAGAGAGAGCATGAGCCCATGTGCCGTGCCAGCATTATTAACGCCCAAAAAAAAAATGGAAGCTGGCGCATGTGTGTCGACAACCGGACAATCAACAAAATTACCATCAAATATCGGTTCCCAATACCACGGTTGGATGACATGCTCGATATGCTAGAAGGGGCCAAAGGTACCATCAGATTCGTATCCGACCCGGTGATGAGTGAAAAACGACATTCATGACTAAGGAAGGGTTGTATGAGTGGCTGGTCATGTCCTTCGGCCTATCGAACGCACCAAGTACTTTTATGCGTTTGATGAATCAAGTGTTAAAACCGTTTACTGGCCGATTTGTGGTAGTATATTTTGATGACATATTGATATATAGCCAGGATGAGGCGGAGCACAGGAAACATCTCAGGCAGGTGCTACAGGTCCTACAAATTAACAAGTTGTACCTCAACTTGAAGAAGTGTAGTTTTTTAACTGACAGCCTTTTGTTTCTAGGGTTTGTTGTAACGTCCACAGGCATTCGTGTGGACGATGAAAAGGTGCGAGCTATTAGGGAATGGCCGATCCCGACAAACATTCATGAGGTGAGGAGTTTTCACGTGTTGGCGACTTTCTATCGCCGATTTGTGCGAGATTTTAGCACCATAGTCGCGCTTATAACAGATTGCATGAAAAAATGACCGTTCCAGTGGATCGATAAAGCTGACAAGAGCTTTCATGAGATCAAGCATCGTTTGTCTACAACACCGGTCTTGGTGCTTTCTAATTTCGACAAATTTTTTGAGGTTGAGTGTGACGCTTTATACGTCGGAATTGGAGGAGTATTATCACAGGAAGGCAGGCCGATAGCCTTCTACAACGAGAAGCTTAGCGAAGCTCGAAAGAAGTGGTCGACTTATGAGCTTGAGTTGTACGCAGTTGTTCAGGCGCTGCGACATTGGCGGCATTATCTGATTCAAAGAGAGTTTGTTCTGTACACTGACCATCAAGCATTAAAGTTTATTAATAGTCAGACTAACGTGAATCGTGTGCATGCTAGATGGGTTGCGTTTTTACAGGAATTCATGTTCGTTCTGAAGCACAAGTCAGGGCAACAGAACAAGGTGGCTGATGCACTTAATCGTCATGCATCACTACTTGTTACGATGAGCAATGAGGTGGTTGGCTTCGACTGTCTCAAGGAGCTGTATGCCGAGGATAAGGACTTCAAAGATTCTTGGATGAAGTGCCAAGGAGGTCACCCCAGTGACCTTCATATACAGGACGATTTTCTCTTCAAAGGGAATCGATTGTGCATCCCCCAAAGTTCTCTGAGGGAGCGGATTATTCAGGAGCTACATGGAGGTGGCCTCGGTGGACACCTCGGGCGAGACAAGACGTGAGCTCTTGTGGAAGAGCGGTATTACTGGCCGTAATTAGTACGTGATGTGGGAAAAGCTGTACAACGTTGTTATGTTTGTCAGACCTCCAAATGACAATCTCAGAATACGGGCCTCTATACCCCGTTACCTGTGCCTGACGGTCCTTGGGAGGATTTATAAATGGACTTCGTGCTTGGTATTCCACGAACACAACGCGGTATGGATTCAGTGTTCGTGGTGGTAGATCGTTTCTCTAAGATGACACTCTTTATCCCATGCAAGAAGACCTTTGATGCAACACACGTGGCGAATCTATTCTTCAGGGAGGTCGTACGGCTACACGGGGTCCCCAAGACCATTACTTCTGATCGTGACACGAAGTTCATTAGCCACTTTTGGCAGACTTTGTGGACTTGATTCGATACACGACTTCAATTCAGCAGTGCTTACCACCCACAGACTGATGGGCAGACCGAAGTTGTGAATCGCATGTTGGGAAACCTCCTTCGCTGTATTTCAGGAGAAAAACCGAAGCAATGAGATTTGGCCTTGTCTCAAGCAGAGTTTGCATTCAACAACATGGTGAACCGCTTAACAGAGAAATCACCGTTCCAGATTATCTATGAACGAGTGCCTCGCCACACGCTTGACTAGGTCCCTTTGCCCAAGCACCCAGGCACGGGCATTGCAGCAGAACATATGGCAGACAAGATCATGGGCATCCATGCGGAAGTGCAGACTAAGCTACATGCCTCGAACGAGAAGTACAAGGAACAAGCGGACAAGCACCGATGACAAAAAGTGTTCGAGGTGGGCGACCGCGTTATGGTCCATCTGCGCAAAGAGAGATTTCCGATCGGGACGTACAACAAGTTGAAAAATAAGAAGATTGGACCCGTCCCAATCATTCGAAAGATCAATGACAACGCTTATGTTGTTGATCTTCCAGATGACATGGCGATCTCATGGACTTTCAACGTCGCGGACCTGACCGAGTATCATGAACCAGCGCAGGATGAGAACTCGAGGATGAGTTCTTTTGAAGTGGAGGGGACTGATGTAGAGCGGGTCGTGGACAGTTTCATGGCCAAGATGGATCAGAAAAGGCCTGGTCGACGACAGAAGTGATCTGGACCGTCGGACCTTAGATCGGGCGTATCTCACAATCCGGAATTAGTTATTTGACGTAAAATATATGATTTTGGGGTAGAACGAGCTACTTTAGCCAACCAACCCAGCTACGCCGGGTTGCGACGCCCAGAATTGCAAAAACCTTTGGATCGACGGTCGTTTCCCTGCTTTAATTTTATTTTTACTATAAATAGTAAGTTTTAGTTTGATTATAACTCTTCATCCGTTGGGCTTTAGGAGTTGCACCCAACGTGAAAAGAGCTTAGAATAATTAGGAGAAGTTTGGTGAAGCCAAATAGGACATTTACTATTTTTGGCCGAAAACCTTGCGCACTGGTAGACATCACGACTGTCTATAAATAGTAAGTTTACTATTTATAGTAAGTCGCGATTTCTAGGAGTTTTAGTTGTAGTTTGGTTCTGATTTCTTTCCCATTGCTTAGTACCCCTATTTAAAGGGTTGTGAACTCGGTTTTAGTAATTAATTGATCAAGTCCGAACTTATTAGAATTTATTTCTATTTCCTGCTTTCTTTCCTCGTGGATTCGAGAAGTCTCTGTGAGGAGTCCAGAGAAGCTCCGTGGATTCAGAGTAGTTATCCTCATCATGTTCATCCCTGCGTCACAAGAGAACATGAGGGGCACACTTGATGGACGGATGGGATGTCATGCACACATACAAGGAGCCCCGCACAGTGCATTTTGGGTTAAGCTTAACCTACAAAGCTTTATAGTGGATCCAGTCTCCTAATGTAATAGGTTGTCAATTGAGAGCTATCTGCATTTTATTGCATGTTCTCAGGGCAGATCTCTGCTAATTGTTTTTGCTTGTTACCATCACAACATCATTTTTTCTAAATATGGACTAGATTATTGCAAAAGAAGAGCTAGAAATTCAAGGAAGAGAGCTAGAAACTTGGTACAGAGGTTGAGTATCACCCCAAAACTTAAATTCAGTAAAGAAAGACTGTTCACTAAGTTTATTATTTTCTGTTGGAAAATACTTTAGAATTTAATATGATTTCTGGCACTCAAATCTTCCACGTCTTTTGTTTTGAAAACTTAACCCGTGGTGAATCTGTTATAGAAGCCACTAGTGCTCTTTTTTCTATGCGATAGTTAATTGCTTTCTCACATAATGGGTTTTATGTCTGCTGTTGAATGTTTGTTGTGCTCTGTAATCAGTTTTGAAGCTCATATAGACATTTCTCCCCTCACAATTTGGTTACAGTTTTCACATGTTTGCATCTCTATTATTCAAGTGTCAAATGTATCAAACACTCTGTTTCCTTCCTGTTACAATCTGGTATCCTTTTGGCAGAAAATATGGTCTCGATGACAACACCGTAGACTTTATTGGCCATGCTGTAGCACTTCATAGAGATGACCGCTATCTAGATGAACCTGCATTGGATACTGTGAAGAGAATGAAGGTAAGAGACCATTGGAATTCTTATGCTTTTGTAGAGATTGAGATCATGTGATGACTTGTTGCTGCTTCTATTGACTTGTGTTCCCTTTAGCTTTATGCCGAGTCTGTTGCACGGTTTCAAGGAGGATCGCCATACATTTATCCGTTATATGGCTTAGGAGAGCTACCACAGGTCTGTTTCGGTGATCATCCATATAAAGGCTAATACTGTAAAGGTTCATCCACTTACCTTGAAGCGGCTGTTTCAACATTTTTCAGGGATTTGCACGCCTCAGTGCTGTTTATGGTGGAACCTATATGTTGAATAAGCCCGAATGCAAGGTAAATTTTTTTTAAAAAAAGTTCTTGCCATGTATTGCTGTCTATAATTCATAGAGAGGGAAATCTCAATATTATAAATAATATTGTTACCACACTAAGTATCATACCTTTGATTGGGAAATACTCATTGAGAAATCAGTGGGAAAAGAAAAGGAAAAGAAACGAAAATGTAATAATTATCCAATGATGATTTCCACGAGTACTATTGAAATATGGATGCTCATGGATAGTTTTAATGGGTCTCGTTTGGATAGCAAGTGGAAATCTCATATTTGTGAGACAATAATGATCACCTCGTATCTTATCTGTGAGAATTTGATCATGGAAAAAGGCTAATCATTGCTATGTGGAATCCTCCATTTTCTTGGCTATCCAAATGCCCAATTTGGTCTTACTGTGGAGGCTCTTGCTTTGCACTTTCCTTTTCCTTTTTTTTTTCCCCTCCTTTTTGAGGGGAGGCTGATATGAAGTGTGCTTGTATTGAATGCAGGTAGAATTCAATGAAGAAGGAAAAGTTTGTGGAGTGACATCAGAAGGGGAAACAGCTAAATGCAAGAAAGTTGTTTGTGATCCTTCATACTTGCAAAACAAGGTACTGGCTTTCCTTTTCATGCCAGCTTGTTTCCTGGGAACCCAGTTATGATTTTGACTGATTAAGCTATCCAAAGATTTTCTAGTTCGGTGCATTATTCAAAAACTTGGATTTGAACTAGAATTTGGTTTCAATTTCTGAGTTTGATGACCTGGTCATGACTCACTGAAAAACTCGCTGGTTTTGTGAAATATTGAGACTGGACTCAATGCTGGGAACCGAACCGAACCAAGCCAAGATGCTTTAACTGAGTTTCGTGTTAATCGGCGAGTTTGAAGAATTCATGTTGAGTTCAAACCAAGCCTAGTTTTTGTTAATAAGAAACTTGAAGCTTGAAAAGACTCAAAAACTCTTTTACTGAGAGGCTTCCAATCATTGGAACAGGTTAGGAAGGTCGGAAGAGTTGCAAGGGCGATTTGTATCATGAGCCATCCCATCCCAAACACCGACGATTCTCACTCAGTGCAAGTTATTCTGCCCCAGAAACAACTGGGACGAAGATCTGACATGTAAGTTTTTTGACGAGGGGGCTAAAAAATCAGAATTCAAGTAAAAATGTGGTCATATCTTTCTTTTCCTATCAACACCCATGAAAGTTTAGATTATTTACGGTCGATGTATATAGATGGAACCGATTTGCCAAGCTGACACCAAGTAGCTGGGAAAAGGCTATGATGATGATACAGATGGGGGAGATAGGCTAGCCCCACAAGCCCCTCTAGATGCTCTACCCGTGCAAACCTAGCAAATGGGCAGGATGTCTGAGCCCTGTTTCAGGTGGTATCCAATTGTATTGATGATGTGTTCAAATATCGAGGCTGTTCAGCCACCAGGTAGGCTACACGTGAGAAGGCAAGAAAAGCTGAGTTCTTTTAGACCTTCTGTGCACACTTAGGGCTTGCTTGATTGTTAAAGATCATGAGTTTTATATGGATGGCCTGTTCAAATATTCTGGCTGTTTAGCCACCAGGTAGGCCGCACATGCAAGGAAACAAAGAAAAGCATAAAAGTTTTTGTAGACCGTCCATAGTTTTCACACATCTGTGCCTTACCTGATAGTTAAAGATCCTGAATTCTTTCAAAATTATCTCCAGTGAGTTCCACTTGATAGGTGGCTTGGATCTCCTACACATTTCAGGTTGGCAAGTCTGGTGCATGTTGAGGTTGGTGTAGAAAACCTCATACATGGGAACAGTGGATAGTTATAATGCATTTCCTGTTTTGCCCAAACAGGTATCTGTTCTGCTGTTCATACTCTCACAATGTTGCTCCTAAAGGCAAATTCATTGCATTCGTCTCAACTGAAGCGGAGACAGATCAGCCCGAGGTAGAACTAAAGCCAGGTATCGATCTTCTGGGTCCGATCGATGAGATATTTTTTGATATTTACGACAGATACGAACCTGTCAACGAACCATCTCTTGATAACTGCTTTATCTCGACGGTGAGTCTCTTTAACTTTGTGTTTTGCCTTTTATCTGACCATTGCTCATCAATCCTGATGCATACTGATGATTCCCTGGACATCGACAGAGTTATGATGCCACGACACACTTCGAGTCGACTGTTATGGATGTGCTTTCCATGTACACAATGATTACTGGGAAGGTAATGTTTTGTTTTGTTTTGGTTTATATATATATATATATATATATATATATATATATATATATATATTATTTTGCTTAAGCAAAGTGACAAGCATTGCAAAGTTTATTTGGCTCACTAGGGACATGTTTGGAATGTTCCATGATTTCTGTCAAACACAATAGTAGGTGTAAGCTGCATTGATTGAGAATGCGATGACAACTCGTCTGATCCATTGTCATTGCATTCTCATTTTTGGGGTATGCGGACAGGAGAAATTGGCACATGCTGCCGTCTGCATTTTATGGATGCCCTAATTGTCTCCACTTTTGCAAAATGCGCATGGACCTAGCCAGATTGGATCCCATTCCCATTCTGGCGCACATTCAAATGTTCTCTCCACCTTGATTGATCTGGGGCTGGCTTGACGAGCTTCCTGACTATAAATTGAGATATAAATTAACTATCGGACTTTAATGCTTGATTGCAGATTGCATTTGTTCATTTATGCATTCTCATGAGTGTTTTTTTGCTTGTGAGCAGGTTGTCGACCTTAGCGTGGATCTAAGTGCTGCCAGTGCTGCTGAGGAATGAGATGTCTAGCCAGTAACAGCTTCTTAGCTTAGCTTTTCCGTAATTTTATAAGATGGTCTTGATGTGATATTATGTAATGGGCCACCACTTGATGAGGGCTGGTTTCTTAAAGATGGTTGTGATTTTTAATTCTTGTTTAGTTTCTTTATTGAGCCTGACATTACCATCTAAGGAGCTGGTGTGTGTGTGTGGGTGTGTTTGTTTGACTTGGAGACTCTGGACCAGCTCATTCAGTCCTGAGTCTTGAGTTGGGACTCGTTCAAGTTGGGCCCAAGTCACCCTCGATTCTCAATCCCAACTTGCGGTGCCAAAACAGATCGGACTCGACCCTGCTCGTCAATCCATTCCCCGACTGGTTGTTTGAACAATATGTTTGGATTTTAAGTTTGTACAAGTGGGGTTGTTTGGTAGCAGTTTTGACTGTGGATATTACAGGCTTTGATGTGGATGGCCCATGAACTGAAAATTCCTAGACCGGGATAGATCCTAACCATTGAATCTGTCCTTTCTCTGTTCATTGACTACCAATTGAAGGGTCAGGATTTTCCCATCTGGAAGGTTTTGTATTCGTGAGACCGTCAAGAATGGGGCCAATGTTATTAGAGGCTGAGTCGTTAATTTTTTTAGTTGTAAACACATCATACACCTGAAAAGTGTTTCAGGTGTAATCTGTTTACATGCCATTCTGTTTGGCTTTTAAGTGATAATCTGTTTACTAGTAAACAAATTGTGTTTGGCTAGCCTGTAAAGTGTTTACAATAAATAAAGTAGGTATTCATACCATAAAGCTTGGGTGGTGAACCTTCCAAAATATGCAAATCACATAAGAAGGTTTGATTTTTTTAGAGCCCTAAGAGAGCAATAAAGCATGCACACACTAAACATATTAGATGTCTTCCACCCATCACAGTGGGCCATGAATGTAATCTAGAAGTTTTTAATGGTAGACGTCCCGTTCTTCTCTCATGTGGTCTATTTGATAACGGATGAGCTGTTTTTTTAGGGCCAGAGGATAGCATCAAGGGAAGTACATGGGAAGTACATGATGGAAAGATTAGATGTACCATACATTATGGTGGGCCCCACATATCATGAGCATATATTAAATAGTAATTTGAAACATGGCTTTTTTTTTTTTTTTTATTTTTTATTTTTATAATACCAGGTTTCATATTATAATTAGATTAACTGTAATCCCTTTACAGGCATCCAAACGACTCCTTGGGTTAAATGAGCCAGGGCCTCACATGTACAAGCCAAAAACCAAGCAGCGTAGAAACTCCAAAAAAGACACCTTCCGAGTTGAAGAGATGCTAGGTGGTTAGCGTGAGAGAAATCCAGAAGAATTTCCATGGACCCTATATGGCATGTGTGAAAGGAAAAGCCCATGTGTCATGCTAGAATCTTATCTGAATATGCCCTGTACCAAAACTCGTGCTGGCCTGCTCATCAGGTGGGCCACACTTTTGGGTTGTTTTGATCATTTTTATACTTGCGTGAGTTATGTAATTAACGGATGGACCTGATTTATGGGCCAGGGAATATGTTGAGTTGGCCCCACCTGACGAGTGGCCAAGATATGATTTAAATGTGCATAAAGTTTGCATGTATTATACAAAGTGCTACTATTATAAAAAGCAATACGCCCAATTCAAATCGGTCTTCGCTTTGTTTCGTTAACGGTTGAGATGTCCATTTTCTGCTTGAAAAAGCTTTGTTGTAGAGAGCTTTGCTAGCACGAACACATCTCTGATTAAAACATAATGCAGGCCCTACCACGTAGAGCCCAGCCAAAAAATATCAGCTCAACTTTTCAGGTCAGCCACAGATACGTTGATTCTAGACCCTTTCCAGGTTTTCTAAACCGTCCATTGTTCTCTCACGTGTGGTCATGTACAGGGTGAGAGAGAGAGGAGATCCATGTTAGATGAACCTGTATAGTGAGTGTTTTGGGCATCTTGATTGCAATTTGGGAAGTCCTTAAACCATCAATGAACTTCATCACAGGGATCAGAAAAAAAAAAAAAAAAAAAAAAATTGTTAAGAGGGCATTCTTTATTCAACTTGAGTCACCGCACCGAGCTAGATAAACACTCTTGGCAAGAACATGGAATATCATCCAATAACATCTGCAAACCTCCTCATTCAATTGCATCAATTAGAACTGTTGATGATGGGGGAGCTTGTCGAGCTTGTAGCTCCCAAGCTTAAATATCACATAGTACCGCCACGTCCAGGACCATCATCATGAAAACCATAACCGAAATCAAAAGCACATTTTAATGAGATCAATGTAGTTATATGCAAACCTAGAGCAATAGTATGATGAACCAAGTCTCCAGGACCTATTGTTAAAAGTAGTGAACTACTATTCTCATTATAATTGCATTCAATGAGCTGGGTAACCACATGCTTCGACCAGTTTTCTTAAGCTTTGCAAATTCTGAGAGGCATTTCTTAGATGTATACCCGTCAGGGATCTTGTATAAGCTTCTAGTCAATTGACATCAAGCAAGAAAAAGAAGAGGAAGAGTCGAAACTGCTGTGTGAGGTCAGTGCTCATTTCTTCAATTGGTCTAGAAAATCCCAATATCTCAATTCCTGCAATACCTTCTCTTTTCTTGCAACAAGGCAGGTCTTGTGTCTCCCAAAAGTGCCAGATGTGTTCTGACATTTTATTGGTACAATTTAGGTGCTCCATGTTCACTGATGATTTTGAAGAATGCCTTGCGAAACAATTCAATGCGCAAAACAAAGTGGTGTTACATGTCTGGGTTGGCCTCCTCTGGCACCACGGTCAGAGTCACCATCTTATTATGTGCTCGTTTCACTAGCACTTTCAAGGGCATCCCGACCTTGTCCCCCATTATTTCGATGATCTGCAAAAAGGAAAAAAAGAAGAAAAAAAAGTATTGTTTTTTAAGGGTGCTGAATTTCAATAGCATGAAAAGGCATGGGTGTGTGAGATTGCATCACATTCTTTTATCATGGTTGGCACTTGTTTTGATGTTTAACTGACAAATATTAGAAGCATATGTACAGGGGGAAATAATCCCATTACACCCAGAAAGCAAACACGTGATTGGAATCCCAATACAATTAGATGAGTTCACCGAGCATCAAGTGTCAATGAGCATGCACATGCTATCGGCTGGGAAGAAAGCAATATGGCATACCTCATTGATGCTTCCGACAGGCTTGCCATCGAATTCAATGACAACATCACCCGGGCGGAATCCGGCATGGTCAGCTGGAGACCCTGGAGTTACCTGGTTGACAGTTTGATGTAAACATATAATCATGCATTAATATGTGCCTATGCACATAGCCATAGACACAGCTGTGTACGTGCACAAATACAAGAGTGGATGCATCCAAAGTTGCATATCTATAATACAGTCTGCTTGTTTATAAATGACTTCCACAGTAGCACTTAAACAATGTGATATAGGTTCTGTCATATGACCCAAGAAGTCAGAACAATACAACAGGCTTACCATCGGTACGAGGACCCCTTTGGTTACATTCGGGAAAGTAGGGTCTCTTTCTTTAAGCTGAGCGATAACCATTTCATTGAGATCAAGCATTTTCAATCCAAACCATGGCCGAACAACTCTCCTGCAGAGCAGTAGAATCTATATTAATAGTCTGAATGACATGTCAAAAGACTCTTTCTTCTTCTTCTTTTATATTTATTTTTTATTATTATTATTTTTTTTTTTTGGGGGGGGGGGGGATAAAATGAAGTGACAAAACAAGCTCAAACCTCTCCATATGGAAGGCCCAAATACTGAGTAGAAAGATGGGACAGCTACACAAATCAATTAGCAATAAAACAAATACAAACCAACCTGTTTCTGGAAAGGTAGTATCAAGTGCTTCCATCTAAGGCTATTCCTGAAAGATGAGTTCTGGTATCCTATCCAGAACAAACTATAAGCTAAATACTGCATATGTATTAGGCCTCTGAGAATCTGGAGACTAAAATAGTTGGCCTGTTCTAGAAAACGAAGTTACATTGGTCCTGTCAGATTCCTCGTGTTCATTGTCTGCTTAAAGGAATTGGCAACAACACAGAAATTGAAAAATGGAGTCTAGAACACAAGCTAATTGATAAGATGTAAACCAATCACATGGGGTTGAAAAGATGCACCAAAGTATGGGACCACTACTAGAGACCATATCGATTGCTTCTAAATCTAAGGATACAAGATTCATCAGCCACTAGTCGCAGGACCCTTTTAACTAGGACAATGCTTTAATTGCCCATAAATGCATCGATAGTAAGTTCAAGGACAAAAAGAATGGGTTGGTTTGTAAACTGGATATTGAAACGGCCTATGACCACATTGACTGGGGTTTTCTTGATTATATGCTACACAGGTTGGGGTGCAACTGAAAGTGGAGAGAGTGGATTGGAGCACGTGTTCGATCCACTTCCTTTTCTGTGCTAGTGAACGGTTCTTCGGCAGGGTGACCTGATCTCCCCTTATCTATTTGTAGTCATCAAAGAAGCTCTTAGCATGATGCTCCGGAAAGGGGAGGAAAATGGTTTGCTTTGTAGATTCAAGGGCTTTAGAGAGGGAGAATGCATCAGTCACCTCCAATATGCGGATGATCCTTTGTTGTTTGTGAAGCTGAGACAGAGTCGGTGGACAATCTCCGGAAGATTCTAGTTTGCTTTGAGGTAGCTTCAGGTCTAAGGATCAATGTGGCCAAATCCGAGATGTTGGGTGTGTGATGTGTGAGGATTTAAGGCGTTTGCAGACATTTTCGGATGCAAATCAGGTGCCTTCCCTTCATCATATCTTGAGTTCCTCTCTGCATTGGGAAGCCTCCCAAACACTTGTGGGATAAAAGTTATTGAGAGGATTGAAAGGAAACTTATATCTTGGAAATGCTGATAATCTCTCCTTGGAAGAGCGTCCAACTCTTATCAAAACTGCTTTTTCTAACATGACGGTGTATTTCATGTATATGTTCAAATGCCCTGTATCAATTTTGTAATGCCTCGAGAAGCTAGGAAAAGACTTTCTGTGGAGAGGAGACAGCAAGGGGAGGAAGTTCCATCTTCTCAAGTGGGATGAGATCTGCAGGCCGATTAAAAAAGGAGGGGCCAATCTTAGGCCACTGGCTGCTATGAATTTGGCATTGCTTAGAAAATGGAGCTGGATATTCGGGACAGAAGAGGGTAGCAAATGGAGGGAGTGAATTGCTTCTAAATACGACATATGGTGTGAAGGGGTATCTTGTTTGCTTTGGGCAATGAGCAGCATATCCGATTATGGGTTGACAGATGGTGTGGAGATAAGGCCTTGCAGGATTTGTTTCCTAGAGTTGTTTGGTTGGCTTCTGAGCACTTCGTTACAGTGACTGACTGTTTCTCTATCAATGGTGAGTTAATATTCTGGGCCCTCCTTTCCAAAGAGACATAACGAACGACTAGATATTTGACTTGATCAATTTGCTGATTTCTTAAGAAACCTCAAGCCTGATAGTCAATATGAGGATAAGAAAGTTTGGAGCTCTCATAAATCCGAAAAGTTCTCCATCGGATCTTTGTGCAATATGTTTTCAGATCCAGTGCATCATTCTCCCACATCTCATCCTCACCAATGGTTTTATGGTGCTCCTCCAAGGGTTGCGGTGTTTGTTTGGCTTGTTGGTAGGAAAAGAATTCTGACAATTGATAATCTTCAAAGAAGGGCCCTAGTTATCCCCAACGTCTGCTTGATGTGCAGGGAAAATGATGAGACCATAGATCACCTCTTTATTCATTGCCCTTTTGCTGCTAGTGTGTGGCATTATTTCCTATCCTTTTTCAACACTGCTTGAGCGATGCCAAAGTCGGCAAAAGATTTGCTTTGGGCTTGGCACGGGGGAGGAGTGGGGCGAGGTGGTAGAGAAGTGTGAAGGTTGATTATATTGGCTCTTTTTTAGGCCATTTGGGGGTGTAGGAATGGGCGATGTTTTTGCAATGAGTGGGGGAGCCGGGATGAAGTCGTTAAAATTAAGGGCATGGTATTGGAGTGGACTTTGTATGTAAAAGAGGTCCTGGCATGTCTTATTTTCAAAGTTGTTCGGCTTGTTGGTTGTTTTTGTCTCAATTCTCGTGAGCTGCTAATAAAATTTTAGTCACTTTTCCAAAAAAAAAAAGGGTGCTGCTCTCACTTTGAATTATGGCTGCAACTTGGGTTTGGGTCAACCCCAACCCAAGTTAAGCTGGGTTGGGTCAACTTGTCAAGGTCCTTGGTTTAGCTTTGTGTTGGAAAACACCACCCCGATTTGTACTTGGGTTGGGTTTGCGTTGAGCAAATTTGGATCGGGTTAGGTCAGGTTGGGACATTTGGGTCAGGTTAGGTCGAGTCTAGAGGAATTCAGGTTGGTTTCGGGTTGGGCATCTCAGAGCGGAATTCAGGTTGGGTTGGGTTGTGGCTTGGGTCTTCTTGAGGTTGGATCTGGCTTGGGATGACCCTCTACCTGAACCAATCTGACCAAGTTGCAGCCCTACATTGAATCCCCACTCTGGGCTCTTGCTCTCGTTCCCACTTTCTACCTCTTTATACTTGTTTACATTTTCAAAGAGACATGCTTCCCCGCTCCTGCACCCAAATTTGTTGCCGCTTCGCTTCACGCTTCGTGCGATTATACACTAACCATTTCTCTTACGCGCCTTCAACCAGAACGGTTTATCATGTTACTTCTAGAGGTGAAGCTCTAATAGTTTCAAAGGAAACCTTCTCTCTAGTTGCAAAACTCACATGATTATGGATATTTTGCAGCATTGGTTGCATATCATGACCAAGAACTATATCACTCAAGTGTGAAAACTTCTTCCCCAAATCGGGAGCTAGAAGTAGCACACATCAGAAAATGAGAAACGCTAAGATGATTAAGACAACAACGACAAATTATTGACGAAGGATGGTGGCTACTACGACGACGACGATGGAAGTGGTTCAGAAAAAAAGCGAGTACAATTTATGCCAAGACAGATAGCATACCCCTTCTTCCTGAAGTGCTCAATGATTTTAGCAACTGTATCAATTGGTACCGCAAAACTCAAACCATCAGCAGCCACAATCTTCAAAATATTAACTCCTATTACTTCTCCATCAAGATTCACAAGGGGTCCCCCAGAGTTACCCTGTACGAGAAAAGGATATAAAGGAAATGATAAACAAATAGTTGCAAAAACCAAATAAGATTGTAACATTCTTGCCATTCAAAAGAAGAAGAATAAGAATGAGAAGAAGAAGAAGAGGAAAAAGAAGAAGAAAGAAAGAAAGATCATAACAATCAAAGAAAAAGGTTAGAAAATGTTTATTAATATCTGAGAAGCTAATCCCCTTGCAGATGTGTTGGCAAAGGAAGCTTCCACTTGGTGTTGATAGTCTGTATCATTACCTTAATGGATAGCTGTATTCTTCTTCTTCTTCTTCTTTTTCTTTTCATTTTTTTCTTTTTATGAGTAGCACTCTAAAATTCATATTATAGTGGAAAAAACTAAATCCTTTGATGGTTTACTTCCACATCAAACTCTCAACTAAGAAAGTTCTGATTAGAAACCACTCATCAAATGATGCTGCCAGATCCTTATCTAGAAATGGAGTGATGAGAGGGCCACTCATTTTCAGTGACACTGCCTCTCCCTTGAGTTCATTCTTTTGCATCCTTTTCTTCTTCCAATAAAATATGGTCATTTATTCCAATAATAAAAATAAATAAATAACCACCCCCATAATGCAAAAAGCTTTTGAATGAAACATGAAATGTGGGGAGGTGGGAATTGCTCTTAATGCTCACGCACTGTCGATGAGCTCCCCCCCCCCCCCCCCCCCCCCCCCCCTTTCTTTTTCTTTTTTCCTTTTTAAAGACTAACTCAAAACATTGTTAGAAAGAGGTGATGATAAACTCTTATTCACAAATCCCAACTTTATGTTCACTTGTCTTCTGACATTGGAGGCCAGCTGTTATGCAGAT
Organism: Magnolia officinalis; assembly: GCA_021015155.1. Classification (NCBI taxonomy): domain Eukaryota; kingdom Viridiplantae; phylum Streptophyta; class Magnoliopsida; order Magnoliales; family Magnoliaceae; genus Magnolia; species Magnolia officinalis. Next base: position 75,179,695 of record JAJHSJ010000003.1, read on the forward strand.
CACAGGACAAAGGAATTCATCCTAGTTGACCAACCACAGGAGGATAATAATAATTAGTCATTGCAACTGGCAGATGACACCTGCCACCCAGTCAAACATTAAATGTTAATTGTGGATGGTGGCATCAGACTACCTTGGGACAATGCTTTAGATGGCAGCAGCTAGGATCAGTGATTTAGTTTAGAGAACCCATGATAAGAAGAATGAATCAAATGTTACACTGTAAAGCATGGGAACGGTTGTCTGAATTTAAATCTTTAGTCTTTTTTTTTTTTTTTTGAAAGATAACGAAATTTTATTAAAACATTTTTTATTTTTTTTGGAAGGGTGAATTTATATATGGAGAAAACGGAACAGAAACAGGAAAAGAAAAACAAGAATAACCAGCAGCTGAAAGATCCGCTAAGATTGCGGAACAGACAGCCTAAACCCCAAGGAACGACAAATCAGAATTTTTCAACACTTCAACTTGAGAGGCCCATTCGATCAGAGCCTTCTTAACCTTAGCAGACACATACTGCGCACTTTGATCAGAATCCCTGAAGCACCTATTGTTGCGTTCTTCCCAAACAAACCACCAAATAGCGAGGATCGCCATCCTCCATAACATAGTTCTCTCTTTGCCCATATGAACTCCTTGCCAGGCTTGCAAAAAGGAGACCACCCTCTTGGGAGAACAACTGAAATTGAAGCAGGCGTAGAATTCGACCCAAATGGGGGAAATAAAGGGGCAGTTCACCAGCAGGTGATCGACTGTCTCCTCCTACCGCATACAACACAAACAGATATTTGGAATGATCATCCCTTTTTTCTGCAGCTTGTCGATGGTCAAGATCTTCCTATTCCCAACCAACCATCCAAAGGCCGCGATCCTAGGAGGGACTGCATATTTCCAAACGAAAGCCACGTCTCTGTCCTGATTTAGATTTCTGCTGGAAGAAATAACAGTGTACATCAAGGACACCGAGAAGCAGCCCGACTTGCTAAATTTCCAAATCAGACTATCCGAGACGGATCGATTGGGAGAAAGAACTGAAATGCATTCCAGCAGCTCGGCAAAAGCAGAAACTTCCCAATCTTGTAAATTTCTTCTGCACTTAATATTCCACACTAAATTACCACCAATTGTCTCAAAGCAGTCAGCCACGGATACTGATTTAACTGGAGCAAGAGCGAAAATCTGCGGGAATCTGTCTTTAAGAAGGCTGTCCCCTACCCAATTGTCTTCCCAAAACCGAATATTGGCCCCATTTCCAAGCTCAAAATTAATCCCACTTAGCACCTCCCCTTTTAGTTTAAGAATGTCCTTCCAGATAGTAGACGCCCGGTAAGAGGAGAAATCTTTGGTCCACCAGCCCCCATTACCTTTCCCATATTTACTCTTGATAACCGAGTTCCAAAAACTGCCGTTTTCAGCCCCCAGTCTCCAAATCCACTTACCTAGCAGGGCCTGATTCATGGCCTTGAGATCCCTTATACCCGCCCCTCCATCGGCCAAACACCTACAAACATCCTTCCACTTCATAAGATGAAATTTCTTCCTGATCTCGTTGCTGTGCCAGAGGAATCCCAACGACGCTTTTCAAGAGATGCCAACACTGAACTGGGGCATTTAAGGAGAGACATAAAATAAATAGGAAGGTTGGAGAGGGAAGCCTTAATGAGAGTGAGACGGCCGGCTAGGGATAGATACCGACTCTTCCATCTAGCGAGAAGCTTCTCAAACCTGGAGTTAACTTTCTCCCACATTCTTGTAGGCGGCCTACCGACACAAAGGGGGAGACCGACGAAAGAGCAGGGAAAAGAACCCGCTGAGCATCCAAAAATGCCTGCCAAAGCCGCTAGCTCTTCACTATCCAGGTTGATGCCGAACATAGTGGATTTAGCAAGATTGACTTTCAGCCTTGAAACTAACTCAAAGCAACGGATCGTTGTATGCAAATTTTCTACTTTATCGACTTCGGCTTTGGAAAAAAGCAAAGAATCATCAGCTTATTGGATTATAGATATCGGGGTCGGCAGCCCTTTGATAGGAATCCCCTTTAAGACACCTTCTGCCTGGCCTTTCTGCAACATTCTGGAAAGAGCTTCCATGACTATAAGGAACAAGAATGGGGAAAGGGGATCACCTTGCCTAAGGCCTCTCGAACTCTTGAAAAAACCTTTAGGAGAACCGTTGAGAAGGACGGAGAAGGAAGCCGAGCCGATGCATGCTTTAATCCAACCTTGCCACTTTGATCAAAAACCCATCCGCTTCATAAGATAAAGCAAAAAGTCGCAGTCCACATGATCGTAGACCTTCTCAATGTCTAACTTGCAAATCTTTAGTCTTTTTAAGGTGGTGACATTCTATTACAACCAATGTTTTAAATATCATTATCGGGTAAGTATCGCACCCTTGGGATACGGATAAATGTCGGTTATTGCATGGGATACATCGGTTGTATCGCATAATGTATCGTTGTTGTTGGGAAACATGGGAACATTGGGAAATTGGTTGAACTTTTCAATGAAACTTCAGGAATTGTTGAAAATGACATCAATACACACATAGAAATCAAAACATTACAAAAAAGTACACATAATTGGGGTTTTTCCTTTGTATGGGGTCCTAATATATGTGCTTTCCAACTAAATTGATGCCAGTATATTCAAAGTTTATTCATATAATTTATAAACGTAAGAAGACATGTATGGAAACACAAGCAATACATTCAAAAGCAAAGAAGAATCACTAGATCAGGTTACATACGCGTTTAATTTTGTATTTGGATACAAAGATTGCAACTAATTTGTGAGAAATTGAGAAATTTTGATGTTTCTCAATTTTCCGCAACCCGACTCATCTCCCCCAAATCTCAAAGTCGAAGTTCCAAATCCATGATTTTTCAGGGAAAACATGAAGAATCATAGATTTGTAACCATTTGACACTGGTTTAACAAGATCTACAACAAAAACATGAATTGGAAATTGAAAATGCTCACTGGATCGAATAGGTGGGATATATCGACACTACCTATGTGTTTTGTATCGCACAGGTGGGATTCAAGATATATCGTGAGATATATCGGCTGATATCGTCGATATTTAAAACATTGATTACAACCTATATTATGGAAATGGTACTTGAAGACAATGCTTTTAATGGCATGGTCCTCCCATTCTGCTACACCCTATATTGTAGAAAAGATACTTCAGGAAAATATATGGTATGACACCTGCCACCTTGTCAAACTTTAAATGTTAATGTTTGATGGTGGCATCAAACTACCTAGGGCAATGATTTAGATGGCACCAGCTAGGTTCAGAGTTTTGGCAAGCGTGGTTAGAAAATCTATGATAACAAGAGTTATTGGCATATATCCCCCTCCATTTTTGCTGCAATAGAAATAACCCCATCCCCTTCTGTAATTGTAACTGCAATAGAAAATCCATGATAAGAAGGGTTCTGGATCAAGGGCTCCGTGCTACAGTAACAAGTATATTGTTCCACAAAACTCAATATTAGTTTTGACAAATTAGACATGCCTCACTACCATCTCATCTGTTTGTCTGATTTGCATCATACAACAATACCTGACAGAAACTAAACTTCTCAATTTTCACTTCTTTAGGCATCTCTACATCTCTTGGTAATTATTATTACACTGAACGTAAAAGAGAGACAATGTTGCCTGGCAGTCAAGAAATTGTAAAACAAGAGGGGCCAATGTTGCACTATCAGGGCATGTAAGGGTTTGGTTTACCTGACAGACCAGCTAGCCTGATCCACTTTTTAGTTGGGTCAGACCACATTTATTGGGGAAAAATTGGATTCTCTCTTGAAAATGAAGCCCATTAAGTAAAAACAGTGCCGGGGCTGACCAAGCCTGCTTAAAAGAAGGTTATATTATAAGTAGTAACAGAAAGGTGCGATCCCAAACCTCTTAAATAGTACTGATGGGCCTGAAATGAGGCCCACTAAGTAACCTGAATGAGTTTGGCCTAACAATTTGTTTAAGGGCCATGCCACGGGCTTAAGTTCTTGGCCCATTTCATAAATGACCCAGGCCTCAGCAAACCCCAACCTACTGAAACATGACCCACTCGACCAATTACCAACAGCTTTGCACCATGGAAGCATTGATTAATGAAATTACTAAATCCATTAGTTGTTGAAAGAGCTCTCAAGAAATCACAAAGTTTTGACGCATGATAAACACCATTTTTTTTTTTTTTTCATTTTTTGAGAAAATAAATGTTGACTACTAAATATAAACATGTATAGAAACTCCAGAAAATCCAAGTAAGAATTGTAAAGGGCCTGTTTGGATTCATTGAAATTGAAAAGTGGAAAATTGCTGGTCTTGAAATAGTATTTCCTGGAAAATTATTGGCAATGAAACACTATTTCCACTGTTTGCTTTTCTACAAAATTTACCATGGAAACTGGTTCATTTTCCACGTATTTTGTTTGGCATCTCACTCATTTCCAAGAAAATTTATGACTTGGCAAACATATCAGTAAATATCCACAATTCATGGTCCATTGTCGTCATATCACACATGCCAACTTCGCTACGATAGGAATAAGATCATCTAAAGATGAGCCCCATGTAGGAAAAAACGCATGCTTAGGATTGACTGACAACGGGCTGCAGATGGTCATGATCATCTGATGATGGGCCAAATGGAAATATACATGCTTAGGATTGACTAACAATGGGGCCACAGTTTTCAGAGTTAAGATCATCCAAGAATTTGCCACAAATAGAAATACACATGGTCAGTAGTGAACAACGATGTACCCCACATAGTTAAGATCATCAAACAATTGAGCCCAACATTGTTATGCTCATCTAAGATAAGCCCACATGGAAATACACATGGTTATGATCAACTAATTATAGACCCACATGGTTAGGGTCCTCTAATGATGAAACCCCAACTGAAAATATGCATAGGTTAAAATCATCTACCAATGGGCCCTACTTGGGATCATCTAACAGTAGCCCCCACATGGAAATAGAAGTGGTTAGGATCAACCACTAATGCTTTGTTAAAGTGAGAATGGAAAAGAATTTTCTTAAATCAATGGTAGTTAAAAAATAGGGTTGAGATGGGGAAGGAGGCAAAGTAGGGTTGAGATAGAGAAGGAGAAGAAGGAACATAGACTTTCATCTGAAGTGAAGAAATTGTATTTCTTAGCTTTTAAAATAGAAATTGAAAGTTCCATTTTCATTGAATTTTGTCAAAGTGGAAATTGAATTTCCATGGAAACTTTGGAAAACAAAAGAAAAGGAAAAACAAACTATGGGAATTTTGATGTCCATAAAAAGTAAATTTACCTTTTCAATTTCAATGAACAAACAGGCCCAAGCCAAATTGCCGTGCTATGAAAATATATGCATAACAAGTTCTAATATGGCATCAGAAAGGAATACGCTATCTTACTTCATTGATTGCACAATCAGTCTGTAGATACTCCCTTTGACCTCCAAGGCCTAAATCACTGCTTTTGCGGTCAACACAGCTAGTGCACGAAACATTGGGAAAAATCAGCATGGTTCAACCTTAGGGCACTCCCAAAACTCTACCAAGACAATGTTCCTAAATACTGGTAAGAATCACCTAGCTTAATTACTGCATGTGAATATGTCGTAGAGAGGAGGCATTTCAGGGGAACAATGAGCCTGGTCTAGCTTGATTTATCTAAACTTAACTTTTCAACAGACCAGGAACAACTTGTGTGCTTTTAAATGAAAGGCACCATGTCTGCATAATATCTATTTTAAGGCACCTGACAATCCCAGCTGTGATTGTATTTTGGAGAGAAAGCGGGCAACCCAAAGAAACCACCCAGTCTCCAGGACGAAGCTTGCACGAGGACCCAAGTTTTGCTGTTGGTAGTGGAGTTCTGGATTTGATCTTTACAACAGCAATGTCAGAATGCAAATCAGCATTTACAACAGTACCCTCAAATGTTCGACCATCTTGCAAAGTCACATCAACCTGGCCAATTTAATCATTTAATTCATTTCAGTTATAAGAAATTCAAGAATAAATGAAAACTGTCGTGCATAAGATGCTAATTCTTCAAATTCAAAACAGTAAAGATAACAAATAACAAACTCAGTATCATTCCTGCAAAAAATTGGAGATAAGGGATGACAAATGCAGCCTTCTTCTTCTTCTTCTTCTTTTGGAGATAAGGGATGACAAATGCTGCTTCTTCTTTTGGAGATAAGACAAATGCAACCTTCTTCTTTTGGAGAAAACGGATAACAAATGCCTTCTTCTTCTTCTTCTTCAGTGCTAATGTGGGTTGAAACATATTCTTCTTCTATGATGGGATGACATCTGTCTCCAAAAGAAGAAGAAGAAGTGGCTGGGATGACTTCTTCTTCTTCTTCTATGATGGGAGGATGTCTTTATCTCCAAACGAAGAAGAAGAAGGCTGCATAAACATTAAGACTAAATGACAAATGCCACTTCTTCTACTTCTTTTGGAGGTGAGATAAGGGATAACAAATGTTGCTGATTCTTCTTCTTTAGGGTTAATGAGGGTTAATGTATGAACTTTTAAGATTGAATGATGGAATGACATCTTTAAGAATATTGGCAATGCATAAACTACATAGTAGGTGGTGATTGATGAGCAAATGCTAAATTAAATGGCCCCTGGGTTTTCCTTTGGTAGAGTTGATAGTCTTTGATGGGCAGAAAAAACAAAAGTTAATCTGACCTGCATTATCTCTCAAGGGTTCTTTAATGAATAACCAGATTTATTGGAAGAACGCGAAATAACAACACCAAGAGAATGGGGCACCAACAGAGCCCCAAACTAAAACCTATCAGCCCTTCCAGATCCCAGCAACAAGACAGGCTAAAAAATGATAAAAATTATTTTTTTTTTTTTTTTTTTTTAAAAAAAAAAAAACCCACCTCAGTTACACATCATCCCTAGATTCCTCACACCTAAAAAACAGCACCCCACCCTAGTTACACATCATCCCTAGATTCCTCAAACCTGAAAGTAGTTGCCAAGGCACCCTCTTTTTGGCTAAAACATCCACCTCCCTGTTTGCTTCTCTGAGGGTGTGAACAAACAAGCTATCTTGCTTGATTCTCAAGTCATGAACCTCCACCATATCCACAAACTTCCAAGCAAGGTATCCCGTATCGGTATCGGTTGGCGTAACGGTGCCCTCCGATACCGATACGGATACGGTGGTGTAACGGCAATACGGGGGCGTAACGGCCTGTAACGGTGCAATTTTATTTTATTTTTTGCCAAAAAAATATGAAAAAATATGGATTAAATCCGGAATATTCTAAGCATTCCAAATATGCATTTATTTATAAATTGGAACATGTTTATGGTGGTGTAACGGTCCACTCTTTGGTGAGAAGTTGTATCGGACTATCTGATGAATTTATGAACCAGATAACTTGAATTTGACTATAAAATTCATATATTTAATTTTATAAATATCTAATTTATATACTTAACAATTTAATATCATTTCTCCCAATAGTTCTTTTAAAAAAATGAAATTAAATTCAGGTAGATGGCGTTGCCAATTTGGGGCCGACTTGGAGAACCAATCCACGCCCCAAACTCAAATTTATGCAATTTATTGGCATTATCCGACTTATGAATTGGTGGACATTTATTGGATAGTGAATCATGAAAAAAATCAAAAGGCCCTATTTAAAAAAATAAGCGTCCGCAAATTAACAATTAAAACTATTCAAATAATTTGATTTTGGCATTGTGAGTTAGCAATTACAGTCCATAATTTAATTGGTAAATTTTAAGTTAATACATGTCTCGTGTACAATTTTTTAAGGGCCTGAATTAGGCGGGACCCGAATTGTGAAATGTAGCACAAGAGTGTCAAAGTTTTTTGGGCCCCATCCATGATGAATGTGTTATATCCACACCGTCCATCCATTTTGCCAAATAATTTTAGGGCATGAGCCCAAAAATGAGGTAGATTCAAAGTTCAGGTGGACTGCACCATAAGAAACAACAATAACTAAACGTCCACCATTAAAAATTTATTGGGGGCTATAAAAGTTTTAAATCAAGCTGACATGTGTGTTTTCCCTTCATCCACGTCAATGTGACCCAATTAACAGATTAGATGAAAGTAAACATTACAGTGGACCCTAAGAAAATTTTAACGGTGAGCATTCTATAACCACTGTTTCCTATGGTGTGGTCCACTTGAGATTTGGATCTTACTAATTTTTTGGATCATGACGTAAAATGATGTGGCAAAATGGATGGACGGCATGGATAAAATATATACATCATGGTGGGACCGCACGGCACGTGTACAAAAGCGTCCTACACAGATTTCTTTGGAAGCGGATTGGGTGGTGTACTCACTGACATACCTGTATTGACGTCAGTAAGTCTTGTAGGTCTGATCATGAGGTATGTGTTATATCTAAACCGTCCATTCATTTGACGAGCTCGTCTTAAGGCTTGACACGAAAAATAATACATATCTAATTATCAAGTGGACCACACTGCAAAAAGCAGTGGGGATTGAACTTCCACCATTGAAACCCTTTTTGGGATCACAGAAGTTTTGGATCAATATGAAATTTGTTTTTCCTCTTCATTTAGGTCTTTTTGACCTTATGAACAGATTGGATGGAAAATAAACGTTATCGTGGGCCTACGAATTGTTTAACAGTGAAAATCATTATCTTCGCTGCTATTTTTGGTGCGGTCCAGACGATCTTTGGATATGATTCATTTTTTGGGTAATGCTCTAAAATAATATCTAAAAATAGATGAATGGTGTAGATATAACAAATACATCACTGTGGAGCCCATGTAACTTTGATCTCCATTGAACCATTCGTACAACTCAGAGCTCGAGGAGTGTCAGCGCTCGTTTTAGCATGACACGTACCTACAACAGCTATATAGCTGGTGTGTGGTACACCAGTCAATCGGCTTTCGATTTCAAATGAAAAAGACGGGAGAGAGAGGGAAACCGAAAAGAATACGAGGGAAAGAAGAGGGAGGGAGAGAGAGAGAGAGAGAGAGAGAGAGAGAGGAGAGAGAGAGAGAAGGAGGCCCGCAGCAGGGCCGCAGCCGCAGCCGCAGCAGGGCGAGAAGAAGAAGAAGAGGAAGAAGAAGGAGAAGAAGAAGAAAAGAATAAAAAAATCTTTTTTTTTTCCCCTTATTTTCTTTAGGCCCGTTATAGCCGTTATGGGGCCGTAACGGTCGTTATGGCCCATAGCGGCCGTTACGGTCACAGAATCGGGGGGGTGCCCGTTTGGACCCTGTATCGCGTAACAGTGTCAGCTGTTACCGTTACGTATCGACCGATACAGCTGTATCGTAACGGATACGGGACACCTTGCTTCCAAGGATAGCTCTCACTCATCAATAATGAAATTGCATTCCAGGAATCTCCTTCAATAATAATAGGACTAAGCTTAAGGTCAACCACCGACTTGACTGTCTTCCAAAGGGCGGAGGCCTCTACATAGTCTCGAGTCCGGGATGGGCCCCAATAAGGAAACTAAAATCTCCCCATTGCCATTGAAGACCACACCCCAAAATTGCAGGGCCCAGATTACTAAGAGAGCATCTGTCAAAGTTACCAGCAGGCCACCCTGCAATTGTTGGCTCTCAAGGGACACCAATTGGCAAGCCTCATTAGTCCTTCACCATCATCCCCATCACCACCACCACTAGAATCAACCACAGCATAACCTTGTGCCAGCTATTCGAGGTCAGCTTTATGAATCATGTCTTGCCAATCAATCCTTTGTAAGGCCCAATTCTCAGCAATTGAAAACACCTTCCCTTCTCACCATGTAACAGCCCACGCCCACACTGTATGATATTGTCCGCTCTGGGCACAGCCCCGCACGGTTTTGTTCTCGGGGAACTCCCCCGAAAGGCCTCATACAGTATAGGGTGACAACTCTACATATAACCACCACAACTTCAGACGGCACTTCCGATGTGGGACAAAGCTTCATCTTCACTGTGTGCACAGTAGCCTGCCAGCCATCTTGGGGCCCGCCCACATGTGTGCCCACCCACGTGTGCCCGCCCACATGTGACCACGGTGACGGGGCGTCACAATATCCCCCACTGAGGGCAGAGCCGTCCTCGGCTCTGATACCATTTGTAACATCCTGTGTTCGTCTTATTTTGATTAATGTGTCAAGATTAAATTTGGTAGTAATTGTGAGATTTTCAACTCGGGATTGATGTGATCCTATTGAGTTGTCAACTCATTATGTTTTAACCGTTTCAGGTTATGAATATTTTGAAGATGCAGGGTACTTCTATTAGTAGTGAAGCATGGAATGTGATTTGATGCACATGGCATGTCATTCTACATAGGATGGATTTTATTTTATTTTAGAACTCTGAATGCAGTAATGTTTGACTTAATTTTTCTTATTTCAAGTTAAGTTAAATAATCATGCAACGATGTAATAACAGGCTATGAAATTAGTTATCTTAGTCTGTGTTTGGATTTTAAAATTTTGGACTATGGTGGGAGAAAATGAAATGTGTATGAAATTGTCATATTTTATTTATTTATTTTTATATAGGTCACGGGTCTGGAATTCGGGTCCTGGATACCCTATTCAGGTACCCGAATTTTGGGGTGTGACAAAGTTGGTATCAGAGCCAGGTTTGATCCTAAACATTGGACCTAAAATAGAAATTTAGTTCTAAGTCTTCCTAAATAGCCTTAATTAGGAGATGAGAAATTTAGAATACATACGTAGAGCATTTTAATATATTGTAATATAATACTTAGATCCTATTTAGACTGTATATTAACAAACAAAATCAAATCTGGACATCAGGAATTTTTTGAGAATTTTTCTAACTATTTCTTAGGTTGGGCAGCAATAATCAATATAAAATGTCCGACTTTGAAAAATCATAACTATTTAAGTAAAACTCCGATTGAGTTGATTCAAAAACTCAATTGAAGCTTGATAAGTATAATTTTATAAAAAAATATGTAAAAATTAAAATATACTGACCTTTTAGGTGTGTATTTGATGTTAAAAAAATATGTCCAAAAATCGTCCAAATCTGGACAGCGTGTACTCTCTGAATTCTTAAAAATTTACAGGCGTTAAAATATTATGAAACTTTACAGGGATACAGTAGACTTATAGATGTATCTATATAAAAATTTTCAAGTTAAAATAATGTCTAAAAATATCAAAAATATCAAATAGAATAGCACCCTTACGACCAGAAATTTCTGCACATAGTTCTAAACTACATTTTAGTTCAACTTCTCTTTGATCTTCATGTATGCCTACATTGAACCGTCTAATTTCTTATAATCTTAAAATTATTCAGTAAAATTCATAATCCCCTTTATTTATCCTAGGTTATGACGGATGAAAGTATGAACCTCGGGGCCGTATCGGAGACTCAAGTACCCGATGCAGCTAGGCAAGGAACAATTATTGACAAAATCCTCCAGGCGATGGAAGGATTTGCCTCATTTATGGGAACACAAGTGTTTATAAGTCAATCTCAGGAACAGACTCAAGCGATGCATGTAGCCGCTAAAGGGACGGGGTCCTTATTGGAAAAGTTTAAGAGGCAGAGACCGCCTACGTTTAAAGGTGGGTCTGACCCAAGTGAAGCTGAGGGTTGGAAAAGACAGATGGAGAAAATTTTCACAGCTATGAGATGTAATGAGCAACAAAAGACTGAATTAGCAATATATATGTTGGAAGGAGAAGCCGATCATTGGTGGGAATCTACGACTAAGGAGAACCTGAGCATAGAAAGGTGGACATGAGACCAATTCTTCACAAAATTTGAAAATAAATACTTTCCAGCCTATGTGCGTGCTCAAAAGGTTACAGAATTCATGAAATTAGAACAAGAAGATATGACAGTGCGTCAATATGATGTAAAGTTTACAGAGTTGACACGATTTGCGACATTTCTCATACCGGATGAGCTTCGTAAAGGGCAGAAGTTTGTTGAAGGACTGAAACCTTCTATTCGTACTCGATTGGCGCCGTTTCTTATTAAAACGTATGCAGAAGCACTGGAACGCTCCAGTGCAATAGAAAAGGACTTTGATGAGCATTGGAAGAACCGCGAGCCGAGGAAGGACATGAGGAGTGGAGTCAGGACTACGCCTCATTCATCTCTCATACAACATGAAGCAACTAAGCGGTAGAAGATAATGCCAACATCAGTACCCAGTCATGCCACTATGCAACTTTCAACGCAATTCACTGGGACTTGCCATAACTGCGGAAAGGTGGGTCATCCTGCCCGCCATTGTCTTTTACCACCTCGTCACCAATATCCAGGAAATCAAGGACCGCCACGATCGTTTTACAGGCTGCCTCTTTATTATGCACCGTCTACATCATATCAACGACCTCCGCCGCCGCCTCCTCATATGATTCATCCAGCTGTGAGACCAGCATAACCTTATCCTCAGAGGCCTGCACAGCTATATCCACGATCCCAGCCGCCTGGACCCTCTCAAGCTTATCCGAGACCACCTCAACAATAGCAACAACAGGTCAAGCCTCCCCAATATCAGCAACTGAGGCCAGAAAGTCAGGCGCCCCGACTTCAAGCTCAAGGACGTGTTTACGCTCTATCTTCATTCACAAATGATCCAGTCCAACGTCAGGAGTATGAGGATCCGAATCGAAGCTATGAAGATCCAACGCCACCTTAAGATGATGTTGCACAAATGTATGAGACTACTACTTCTGCTTATGAGGACCCAGCACAACCTGCAGATATCACTCGTCAACATGGTGTTGAAGCTACTAATGATGTGGTGGAAGGTACTATCTTAGCTTACACCTCTCTTGCCAGAGCATTATTCGATTCAGGAGATACACATTCATTTATATCTTATTTCTTCGTATGCTCACTTGGTATATCACCCGTACGATTAGATAAGAAAATTATCGTAGCAACCCCTCTTGGTAAGTCCATGAATTTAGAGCAAATATGTGAAGAATGCCTCATCATAATTGAAAATGAAATACTGCCAGCAAATCTCATTATTATGCCTATGAAGGAATACGATGTCATCTTAGGAAAGGATTGGTTGTCCCAGTATCGTGCCAAGATAGATTGTTTCAGGAAGACGATTACGTTGAACATAGAAGGACAATCTCCACTGAAATTTTGTGGGACACGAATAAGGAATGCGCCGATTGGTTTTTCGGCTATTGTGGGAATCAAACAATCTAAAGAAGGGATTGAACAAATACTCGTGGTTAAAGAGTTTCCAGAAGTTTTTCAGGACATTCCAAAGTTACCTCCAAAGAGAGATGTGGACTTCGGTATCGATCTAATGCCCGGAACTGCACCTATCTCTAGAGCACCTTATCGCATGACTCCGGTAGAATTAAAAGAATTAAAGGATCAGATCCAACAGTTGCTAGATCAGAGTTTCATTAGACCCAGCACGTCGCCATGGGGAGCACCGGTCTTATTTGTAAGGAAGAAGGATGAAACTATGAGATTATGTATCGATTATCGTCAGTTGAATAAAGTAACAATCAAGAACAAATATCCTCTTCCTAGGATTGAAGATTTATTTGATCAGCTTAAGGGAGCGAGGTTCTTTTCTAAAATAGATTTGAGGTCAGGTTACCATCAGTTGAGAATAAAGGATGAAGATGTGCACAAGACGGCTTTTAGGACTCGTTACGGGCACTATGAGTTCTTGGTAATGCCATTTGGATTGACAAATGCTCCAGCGGTATTTATGGATCTTATGAATCGGGTATTCAAACCTTATTTAGATCGATTCGTTATTGTATTCATCGATGATATTCTTATATACTCCAAGACTCATGAGGAGCATGAGGAATATCTCAGGACCACTCTGCAAACGTTAAAGGAAAATCAATTGTATGCCAAGTTATCAAAATGTGACTTCTGGAAGTATGAAGTAAAATTCTTGGGGCATGTAGTGTCAGAGAAAGGGATATTCGTGGACCCAGCAAAAATTGAAGCAATATTAGAATGGGAGCAGCCCTCGAATGTCTCAGAAGTGCGAAGTTTTTTCGGCCTTGCTGGTTACTATCGAAGATTTATAGAAGGATTCTCCAATATATCAAGACCCCTAACTAATCTAACTAAGAAGAATACGAACTTTAAGTGGGATCAAGATTGTGAGCAGGCATTTACTGAACTGAAGAAGTGGTTGACATCAGCCCCAGTTCTGGCATTACCGACCGAAGGAGAAAGATTCGTCGTTTATACCGATGCGTCATATAAGGGGTTAGGATGTGTTCTTATGCAAGAAGGCAAAGCTATCGCATTCGCATCTCGACAGTTAAAGACTCATGAGCGAAATTACCCGACGCATGATTTGGAGTTAGCAACAGTGGTTTTTGCTTTGAAAATTTGGAGGCACTATCTATATGGGGAACAATTCGACTTATATTCAGATCATAAGAGTTTAAAGTATCTCTTTAATCAGAATGAATTGAATATGCGTCAGAGAAGATGGATGGAATTTTTGAAAGACTACCATTTCGATATTTCATATCACCCAGGAAAAGCAAATGTTGTGGCCGATGCCTTAAGCAGAAAGACACGAAGACTTGTGGCCAGCCCAATGATCAAAGAGTGGGAGATGCTAAATGTCATCAAGGATTTTGATCTGCAACTTCAGCTTGAAGAACCTCAGGCGCATCTAAGTAACCTAGTAGCACAGTCTGCCCTGGTGTGTAATTTTATTTTTATTTCTTAAGTTTAATAGCTAAGTTTAACTTATTAATCTTTAGAATTGAGATTAGATCATGATAAATTTTCTTCTTAGATTCGGCGTATTCTAGAAGCCCAGAAGGAAGACGTTTGGCTACAAGAAAAAGGAGCGGAAGGAATGGGGAAGGAGAATGCAGAATGGCGAATTGGCACTGATGAAGGGATTAGGTTTCGTGGAAGGCTATGTGTTCCAAACGAACCTGATTTGAAGCAAGAGATTTTGGATGAGGCTCATAGATCAAGATTCACTATCCATCCAAGGGAGACTAAAATGTACCACGATGTTAAGCGCCAATACTGGTGGAACAACATGAAGCGGGAAATCGCCGAGTACGTATCTAAATGTGCGACATGTCAACAAGTGAAAGCAGACCATCGAAGACCACCCAGGACTCTTACAGCCGTTACCGGTCCCCAAGTGGAAATGGGAGCATATATCCATGGATTTCGTAGTTGGATTTCCGAAGACAGGTCGACACCATGACACTGTATGGGTGATCGTGGACAGGTTAACCAAATCCGCACACGTCATCCCGATAAAGATTTCTACATCTGCAGTGGAGTTGAGCAAAATTTATATTAAGGAAATCGTCCGACTTCATGGTACTCCAGTATCCATCGTCTCCGACAGAGATCCCAGGTTTAAATCGCGGTTTTGGGCAAGTCTACAGGAAGCTTTGGGAACTACTCTCGACTGCAGCACAGCATTTCACCCGCAGACTGATGGACAAACAGAAAGGACGAACCAGATTTTAGAAGATATGTTACGTAGCTGCATTCTCGACTTCAAGGGCAATTGGGACGATCATCTGTCATTGGTGGAATTTGCATATAATAATAGCTACCAAGCCAACATTGGTATGGCACCATTTGAAGCGTTATACGGAAGACCTTGTAGATCACCGAGCTGCTGGACCGAAGTAAGAGAAAGGACATTGTTGGGACCAAAACCTATTTAAGAGACCTCCAAGAAGATTGACATCATTCGGGAACGTATGCATGCCGCCCAGAGTCGCCAGAAGAGTTATGCAGATAATCGACACAGAGATTTAGAGTTTTGTGTGGGAGATCATGTGTTCATAAAAGTTTCCCCAATGAAAGGAGTTACGCGTTTTGGAAAGAAAGGGAAGCTCGCACCACGTTTTATTGGACGCTTCGAGATTCTACAAAGAGTAGGAGTTGTAGCATACAAGCTGGCCCTACCACCTCAGTTATCCAATATCCACAATGTATTTCACGTCTTCATGCTTCGAAAGTACAAGCCGGACGATTCTCATGTCATCGAATGGGAGCCACTAGAGATTCAAGAAAATGTCACATATGAAGAGCAACCTGTGCGCATTCTCGATCGTAAGGAGCAAGTACTTCGGACGAAGGTTATACCTCTTGTGAAGGTACAGTGGAGTCATCACAGCGAGGAAGAAGTATCGTGGGAGCGAGAACAAGAAATTCGAGAAAAGTATCCTAACCTCTTTTAGCTAGGTAAATAAATTTCGAGGACGAAATTTTGTTTAGGTGGGTAGAATGTAATACCCTGTATTTTTTCAACGGTGGGTTCCACCGTTGACCCATTGTTTCATATGATGTGGCCCACCTGAGAGTTGGATGACTCTCATTTTTGGGCCCATGCCCTAACTTTGAAGGGCAAATTTTATGAACGGTGTGGATTTATCACATAATAGTTGTGGGGCCCACTTTTCAAAAAAAAAAAAAAAAAAAAAACAAAAAGCAAAGCAAGTGACGTGTGTCACTTGCTTTCCACTTCCCCACAACTCTCTCTCTTTCCCACCTCTTTGCAACGGTTGCGGATGGGAACCCATTCACCATGATTTCCATCATCATGGTGGGACCCATTCCTCAATCTAAATCGTTCATTAAACTCCCAACCCATTAACTCACCTGTCATTATTTTTTTATACCCCATTTTCTCATGCTATCTAGAGGAAACGAGAGAAAATCATAAAAGAAAGTTTGTGAGAGGAAAAAGAGAGCTCAGGAAAATGGAGAGTATCCGTGAGGGTTCAACATCGAGTTCAGAGCAATCCAAGCTAAGCTAGTACACGTAGAAATCAACACTTCAAATTATTTTCCTTCCATCACACTATTTTTCCATATCAGGTAGGTGATCATTCCCAAATTGAAAAATTCATATCTATTGCCTTATATAATCTAGACATTGAAATATTCATAAATAATTCCTTATTGAAAGATATTCTTTATTTGACTATTGTACAAATGCAATTATTATTATTATTATTATTTGCATTTGATATTATCTAGGGGTGATGATGAATATTTATTATGTGAACAATTATTATTATTTTTTTTTTATGCAATGATCCTTACGGGTGCTCTTCCCTAAAAGAATCACCATATTATTTGTTATGAGTGCTTTAATATTGTTTATTTCAATGTTTTCTTGTAAATTATATGCATCATATGTGAATAATTATTTTTGTACAATGATTCTCACGGGTATATCAAATACAAATAATAATAATAATAATAATAATAATATTTGCATTTGTACAGTAGTCAAATAAAGAATATTTTTCAATGGAGAATTATTTATGAATATTTCAATGTCTAGATTATATATGGCAATAGATATGAATTTTTCAATTTAGGAATGATCACCTACTTGATATGGAAAAATAGTGTGATGGAAGGAAAATAATCTGAAGTGCTGATTTCTATGTGTACTAGCTTAGCTTGGATTGCTCTGAACTCGATGTTGAACCCTCACGGATACTCTCCCTTTTCCTGAGCTCTCTTTTTCTTCTCACAAACTTTCTTTTATAATTTTCTCTCTCGTTTCCTCTAGATAGCATGAGAAAATGGGGTATAAAAAAATAATGACAGGTGAGTTAATGGGTTGGGAGTTTAATGAACGGTTTAGATTGAGGAATGAGTCCCACCATGATGATGGAAATCATGGTGAATAGGTTCCCATCCGCAACCGTTGCAGAAAAGTGGGAAAGAGAGAGAGTCGTGGAGGAGAGAGTTGTGGGGAAGTGGAAAGCAAGTGACACACGTCACTTTGTTTTTTTTTTTTTTTTTGAAAAGTGGGCCCCACAACTATGATGTGATAAATCCACACCGTTCATAAAATTTGCCCTTCAAAGTTAGGGCATAGGCCCAAAAATGAGAGCCATCCAACTCTCAGGTGGGCCACATCATATGAAACAATGGGTCAACGGTGGAACCCACTGTTGAAAAAGATATAGGGTATTACACACCACCTCAATTCGAGTCCTTGTAGGTCTATCTTCTCGTCCACTGTTTAGCCCGAGCCATCTCCAAGTCTCCTTTATTCACATAAAAAGCCATCTCAGTGTGCAGTCCATTTTATCTTATATTGGGCTACTCCTAGGCTGCTTTGTATGGCAGCATTTTTAATTTCATTCATCATAGTTCCCACATATTCATCTCAACATTCTCTACTCTGCAACACATGCTTTGCACATGTTGCCTTCTTACTGCCCAACACTTATGCCCTACAAAGCATACCAATCGAATAGCTGTCTTAGAAAATGTTTCCACAAGTTTCATAGGCATGTGTGGATCACACAACATTCCAAAGGACAGGTCCAAGGCTCTAGGAGATTTTCCTAAACTTTCATTTTTCCATCTCACAAATGGTCAAATTTTAATGGTAATTTCCATCTCTCACACAACATTCCAGAGGACAGGTCCATGCCGTTCGGGGCCTTGAAGGATTACTCGCTCACATCCTCGCAACTCTCCTTCAATCGCTAACCACCGATCTCTCTCCTCTCTATTCATGCTTAAAAAGCTTCTAATATGTTTGATGGATTTCTCTGAGTGGACCACACTTGTATTTTGCTATTTATTAATGGCTAGATTTTTTTTTTTTGTCTATGTTGTGGCCCATTTGATGAGTAGATGTGAATGAGATTTGCACTAGGTGACCCTCATTTTGGGGCCAATCTATTGGAAAGGTTGGATTTCACATGCCTTCAACTAGTTGGAAGTTATCTGCTGGGTGGACCCTACCTTGTGGTCCGACGGTTTGACTTCAGACCGCCTCTTTTTTCCTAATATGATACTCTGGTGGGTATGATGCTTGATGCACTTGCACTCAGGAAATTGTACACATAGCATATATTATCTCAAAACTAACCAATTAAAATAAGAGACTCATTGTTGCTAAAACACAATCCCAAAATCAAATTGCTTGAACAATCCTAACCACTGATTTATAGACACTTGTTTTTTGAAATAGGACCATTGGATATTTTTCATTCTTCACCGTCCAATAAATATCCACCGATCTGGGGCCAATTTCATTAGTGGGATGAGGTCCAATAGATTGCATGAATTTGAAGCTGATTTAGGGTATTGAGTGGTCCACCAAATTGGCCCCAAATCAGCAACACTATTCATTCAAATTTAATTCAAAATTTTCTTAAAATTTATTTGGGGAAATGATGTCAAATGATTAGGAATATGCATTTGTGAGATAGGTGTCATAGCTTGCATGAATTTTGAGTCGATTCGGGGGCATTTGAGTGGCCCCCTAAATCGACAAAACTATTAATCCAAATTTAACTTTAATTTTTCTTATAATTATTTGGGGGGAGTGATGTCAAATGCTTAGAGATATGCATTAGTGGAATGAATGTCATACATTATATGAATTTTGTGTCTATTTGGGGGTATTCAAGTAGTTCCCAAAATCGGCGACATTATTCTTCTGAATTTAATTTTAATTTTTTTCTTAAAATTTCTTAGGAGGACTGATGTCAAATCCTTAGGGATGTAAATTAGTGGAATGAGTGACATAACTTTTATAAATTTTAAGCCAATTTAGGATCAATCTAAGCCCGTCAGTTTAACAAAATCAGAAGACAGGCGGAGACAACATTTTTACCAAAGAGTAAACCGTTACACCATAAATATGTTCAAAACCACAAAAAGAATACATATTTGGAATCTTCTAAATCTTAATATTTTTTTCCATATGTTTTCGAGATTTTTGGTGGATTTTTTTAACCTTTACAGGGGCATAATGGCCATTATGGCCATTATGCCCCCCGTTATGCGTAATGGTAACGGCAGTAACCATTATGCCCGCCGTTACCATTACGGCACACCTTGATCAGTAAGCTTCCGTCATCCTAAATTGACCTTTCTATATGTGTCAAGAAACCGGCTAAATGTTTATGGGATGCAATAGTCGAAAGAATCATGCACAAGCATAAATACAACATGCTACATTAAAAAAAAAAAAAAAGAAGCTAAGTATAGATTTTAGAATAAGCACCACCAACCTTTCCCTTAGAAATAGTTCTCCTGCTCTGGAAGTCTACCACAACATGAGCACAAGTTAAGATTGTACCATCAGGATCTATGATTGTTCCAGAGCCTATACTCTTCCCGAGGGTCATCCCATGGAAACCTGAATAAAGCATTTAAAATATAACCTATTAAAAATCAATAGCTCACCATGTATGCATGCCTTCATTCAAGCTCACCATTGAATTGTTAGCATAACAGCTCCAGAGACAAGCTATCACCTTGTGTAACTGATATATTAACAACAGCAGGACCAGCCACAGCAGCAGCTGTAGCAATGGAATCTCTACTTAGACACCCAGGACAGCATTTAGTGATATCTCCAACATCTCCAGAAGCCCCCTTCCTCATATCAGTTGATGGAAGAGAACCTGCTCTGGAAAAATGTAGCGGAAGATTCCCTAGAATTGCAAGTGCAAAATAATATCAAAGAGAGAAGTACTCATCTAAACAACAAAAGGGGGTTGAAGTTTTGGATCTTGGCAAGTTCCATACCTGATACTGAGAAGTTGTCCCATGAATACATCCAAGGAAGCTCTAGAAGAGACTTCCATGACTGCAACAGCAATTCAAGCAATGGCTTGGACACCGACAGACTTGTTTCTGAAATTTCATCCATTGCAGATAATTACGAACATTTCAGTAGGAAAAAGAAACAAAGTGCATACTTAAGTTGCAATGTTAAGGGTCTAAGCAGAATTATCAGCTGGGCGTCGTGAGTCATGACTCAATCCCTTTCAGTGTCTGAGCAGGGAGCAAATGGATGTTTTGTGGAGAGGCACAGGGCATGTTTTTGCTAAGATTATCCCTTATCATCCTAGCTGATAGTATTGGCTCCTCAGGCTTCTTGTTCTTTTCCTTTTTAATAAATTTCAGTTGCCACCTAAAAAAAGAGTTAAAGGCTGTGTTTGGGCAGAAAGCAAAGTTGTGTTTGGCGTGACTCCCAAGCTAAGGCATGCTTAGAGCTTGGTGAGGCACGGAAAATGGAAATCGCAAAAAGAACACTACCTTCTTCCCATCTCAAATCATAGACATCTAAAGGAAGTCCCCGAACATATGCCAATTGCATTTTGGAACTAGCCTGTCATGTTGTCCTGGGAAACTGAGAATTTCCGAAGGCAGCCTAAATTTCTAGAAAAAAGATACAAGTAGTTAGATGTTTCTTATGAATGCAGGATGACATGATCCATGAGCAGCAATGGTGATCTGACGATCCTTCAGCGGACGACATGCATAATATCCTCTGACACCTAGTCCTAATAAGATAGGCCCATTTTTTTCCAATCCAGACTGTTCATGTGATTGGCCACACAGTGGATGCAACATGGCCCAAAAATCTCTTGAAACAGATGGACAGATCCTGACCACAGCATATCGGTCACTTTTTAACACCAGTCCATTACTGATCAGGCTGTTAGGATCCATCCACAGTGGGGTCCATCTGCACGGTCTAAGCCACCAAGCCATGGCCCTTCTTGTATTAACTGGGTAGATAATTCATATTACGCAACCTAAGGATGAAATTGAACTAGGAAATTTGGAAATACACGTCCAAAGCTTCAAAATTCAGAAAAAAAAAATAAAATCATGAAATAATACAAACGGGAAATTGTATGATTCACGAGAAGTAGCCATAATGCTTACTGGTATCGCTGTCGCAGTCATTGGAACATATAAAGCCAGCTGTGCCGACAGCAGCCAAAGCTAATAGCCGCGCAGCCCTGCTCCGATCATCCGCACTTCCAGAATCCCTCCTGGGAAGCAGCGGCGACAGCCTTCTCTGAGAAAAAAAATAAATCAGAAATGAATTCGTCGAAATCGCAATTCGAGAAAGATCTTGATTTGGAGATGGAAATATAGGTTGAGAATCCGCTTACAACAAATCGTGTCATGGGCGTTGGATCTGCAGCGCGAATTAGGGTTTCTGCTTCGATCCTTTCGATAAAGAAAATGAAAATTAAAGAGAAGAGTAAACGAAGAAACGAAAAAAAATGCGTTCCGCTCTTAAGCCCTTAGAAACGCTCCCTAAAACCCTACAGCGGAAACGGATTGGCTGCTCCCCCGCCACTAGCCCGGTGGCTGATGATCGGTGCTCTGTGGGCCCCACAATGATATATGTGTTTCATCCATGCCGTTCATCATTTTTAAAGATCATTTTAGGGCGTTATCTTCATTAATAAAAGGATATAAATCTCATGTGGACCACACCACATGAAAATAATAGCGATTGGATATCCACCATTAAAATCCTCCTAAGGCCCAATGTACTGTTTATTTGACATCCAACATATTGATTATGTCGTAAAGACCTAGATTAACGGAAAAAATAGAGATCGGATTGATCCAAACTTTTATGGGCCCCACAGAGTTTTTAATAGTCGACATTCATTCAACACTGTTTCCTATAATGTGGTCCACTTGAGATTGGAATTTATCTCATTTTTGGTCTCATACTATAAAATTATCTATAAAAATAGATGGCCGGCATGGATGAAACACATACCAATCCGTTTCCCCCTATGGCAGGGAAAGAGGTGACAAAGCTACGTGGCTTCGGTGAATCCCTGTCTGCGGGCCCACCTTAATCTGTGTGCCTTAAATCCACGCCGTCCGCCCGTTTTGACAGATCATTTTATTGGAAGTTCCAAAATATTAGCAGATTCAAATCTGAGATGACCGCATCATAGGAAACAATAGTGAATGAATACCCACCATCAAGAACTTCCTGGGAGTCACCGGATTCTTTATTTGCCATCCAACCCGTCGATGAGGTCACAAAGACCCGGATGAAGGGACTAAACAAATATCAGCTTAATCATAGCCTCATGTGGCCCATAAGAAGTATTTAATTGTCTATCACTATTATTTTCTTGGTATGGTATGGTCCAAGAGTTGGACTTGAGTTTAATATTTTAAACAGAGCTGTATATGAGTCAAATTGAGTCTAGTAGCTAACCGTAGCTTGAACTCAGTCTGGCTTAGTCCTCCAGTTTGTCTAGCCAGCTCAGGCTAATTCAAGTCGAGCTCAAGCCTATGCAATATTTTCTCAAACATACAAAATGTATATTCAATTTTTCACAAAACACAAAATAGTAACAACATGTTACAGATTTCATCAAACACTTGGTGAGCAACATCCAAATCAAAGTATGAGGGTAGTCACCATTCGTTAACTCATTTCATCAAACACTTTGTGAGCAACATTAATATTAAAATAACTGAGTCATCGATTTGATTTGATTCGATTCGAGTCGAGTCAAGCTCGAGCAAGCTCGAACTCAAATCGAAATTTTTTCGAGCTCCAAAAACCAGCTCAACTCGATCCGAATCTAATTTCGAGCCGAGGCGAGTGGAACTGGCTGACTGAGCTAACTCGGCTCTGCACATCTCTAAATTTAAGGCATGGCGGCTGGGCTTGGGCCTAGTTTTTTGAACAAAACGAAGTGGGGCAGTCCGTAACATTAACTTCACAACATTTTGTAATTAATCCTTAAAACAGGCCCAATCTAGGCCCATTAACATCAATGTCTACGGATCATGGGCGGGCCTCAAGTGCAGGCCCAAACATCTCAAAAAATAGAAATTCCTACAAATCCGTGGGATCGAAGTTCCAAACGACCCCTAAGTTATAAGATCACTGGTCCCTTTGTTTTGTGCAGGTGGCCCACTTAATCAGGTGGACTGACTCAAAGTCACACCAATTTGAGATCAAGACGTGTATGGCTGATGGGTCAGGGTGGATCAAGGCCGTTGGTTAATGACTTGGAGAAAAGAAGTGGGTCAAAGGAGCCAGGTTTTCATTCCCTGGCAAGGGTTAGACTTACCCACTATTCATAGGTTCAAGCCCACACTCAGACCAACTGATTATGGGCTTGTTTGATTTTCTAGCTCAAATGTAATTACCTTATAAATGAGTAATCATTATTTACCAAGGTAATTACCTGCATCCTGACCGGTTACTTTTTAAACACTTAAATTGAAGAATTTGTAAAATAAATATAGGGCTCACCATAATGTGTGTGGCTTATCCACACCGTTCATTCATTATGCCAAATGAATTTAAGGCATAAGCCTAAAAAATTAAGCAAATCCAAAGCTCAAGTGGATCACACCACATGAAATTGTGAGAATTGAATGCTTACTATTAAAAACTTGTTGAGGCCCTTAGAAGTTTTAGGTTAGGCTTATATTTATATTTTTCACTTATCCATGTCTATGCGACCTTATGAACGGATTAAATAGTGAATAAATCTTAATGTGGTCTAGTAAAAAAATTAACTTCCAATGGTGGACAAATTAAGTCCATTATTTCCTTTCATGTGGGTTAATTGAGCATTAGATCTTCTCAATTTTTTCATATCATGCCCTAAAATATTCTAATAAAACAGATGGGCTACATGGATATATTATATACATTATGGTGGGGCCATGGATTTAAGTCAACATTTTTGGACCGATTTTCTAAGTGGAATTACAAACTCATTATCAAACAAGTGAAAAACTAATAATTACTTCTTTTCATGGATTTATCAGGATCATGGAAAATCAAACAGCCCTAAGCAGCAGCAGCTTAAGCCCATTTGCCACGCGGTTTATAGAGGCGTGCTCCTAGGGAGCCCATGCAACAAAAAGCTAAGCTACGTGGGGCCACCGTGATGTGTACGTGAATCCACTCCATCCATCCGACTGCACCAAATCATGTTGGGCCACGACCTCAAAAATCAAGCCGACCCAGACCTCAAACGGGCAACGTCCCTGATTAAAGGACTCAGCTACTCGGGCTGAGTCGTACTCGCGTCGACTTGTACGAGTTGCATCCCACTCATCCGAGTCTTAGAACTATGCCCTTGCAACCCATGATGTTTCTATTCCATCCAATCCGTTAATAAGGTGAGGCCCACTAGGATGAAGGATAAACTAAATATCAGCTTGATCCAAAACGTGAGTGAGCGGCAGGAAGGTTTCGACGGTAGATATTCCCATCCCCACCTTTCTTCGTGGAGTGGTCCACTTGAATCTTGGATTGACTATATTTTTGGGCTCACACTCTATCATGATATAAATCAACTGATGGACGGATTGGATGTCGTACAAACATTAGGCTGGCCCCCCGCATAGCGTTTTTGTTGCCCGGACTCCCTGCAACGACGTGGTAGGCAATTCGTGTCCCATCCTTGCAAACCTAATCTTAATCACTTATCCATCGGCCATTAGTGGTAAGTATGAAATAGTCTCGTCAAGCATTTATATATATATATATATATATATATATATATATATATATATATATATATATATATATATATACCAAATTGTCCATCCACGGTGGGACGCAACAGATCAACGGTCCAGATTACAAAAATATGAGCTCTACCGGTTCGAATCGAAAACGCACGTGTACCGTTGAAAGATGGCGGACTTGTATCATATTTCCTCACCATAACTTGTCAGTAGCCAGGAACCTCAGGCCATAAACCCTAGTTTACAGAGCGGATTCTGGCGGGTGATGTGATTCACCAACTTTAAAAACGGCCTCGTTCTTCTTCTTCAGTAACAGAGAGAAGCCATGAAGCTCGACGTTAACGTTCTCAGATATCTTACGAAAGATGATTTTAGGGTTCTCACTGCCGTCGAGATGGGAATGAGAAACGTCCGTTCTCTATCCCTCTTTCCTTCTCTCGTTCTCTCTTTCTATAGAGTAGAATTTCTAGGATTATGCTTTTCGTGCAAATTCGTAGATTCGAAAACGGTTTCCATCAATATGAATGCTGGCTAGTTTTCTGTAATTGTTGAATTTTTACTCTGTTTGTTCTCAAAATATCTGAAAATGGATGTTTATTGAATTTCAGCATGAAATTGTACCAGCGGAGCTCATCGATCGAATCGCTGGTCTCAAGTACGTGCCTTTTTTTACTTGTTTGAGATCCCTTTATTTCTGTTTTTTTTTTTTTTTTTTTTTTTTTTTTTATTTTTAAATTTTAATTTAATTTAATTTTATTTTATTTTAATTGGGTTTGTTATGAAATTAGGGTTTTCTGCGATTACTTATAAGGTATTCCTGATGGGCTCCTGTCAGCTTATCTGATTGGCCATGAATGGGGGATGCGTTGGAAGTTTCCCAGATTGGATTTCCCTAGCCATCTGATCTTTTTTTCAGACAATTGACGTGCTTTGTTTTTACTTAAAAGTGTGTCTGTAGGCCACTGACCAAATGGTTAGAGTGCTCCAATCAGGTAGATTTTTAGTTTAGGTCACCCCCCCTTATCAGATTGATGGCCTGGATTACTGGACCCTGGGGTGCAGTTTTGCAGACTAGGTACGTTGGGACACTTTACATGTCCTGTTGCAAGCTTTCTTATACAAACTTCTCTAAGTTCTCACATAATGTGGATTATATATGCCATGTCTCAGTCTTGCACAAAAGAAGGAAGTGCGTCATGGCAGTTCAGCAATCCGGGTGGTTCAATTGGTGGGTCAGTCCAATCTTGAACAGCCCACTTTTCAGACTTGATCAGAGTGCTCTACCTTTCTGATTGTTGACCTTCTCCCATCCTATTGTAGCTGTAATGTCATGTGCTGCACAAAAAAAGGAAGCGCACCATGGCAGTTCAGCAATCAGGGCTGTTCATTTGAGGTGTTAGTCCAATCTTGGATGGGTCACTTTTCAGAAATGATCAGGGCACTCTACCTTTCTGATCTGCGAACCTTCTCCCATTGTGTTGTGGCCATTGATGATATTATTTCTACCACCTTTTATGACTAATAGTCAGACAGGTATGATCATCTAAGTAGTAAGGAACTAAGGATTATGATAGGAAGTGTAGAAGAGCAAGCCCTCAAGATATGACGGTCTGCACGATATTGAACCTCCACAAAGCTGAAGATGAACAGTCTAGATCTAGTGGTCCGCGTAACCACTACTGGAGCAGATGGGTCTATTTACCCCTCTGATTCTACGGTATAGATAGCCCCGAATTACGATCTATGGCTTAGATCGTCCCAAGGACAAGCTAAATGGATAAATTTCTATATACCATTATTCCTCTTTTTACTCTCGTTATTCATTGATATCTTTTCACGAGAGAGCCTTATCCTATTTATAGGAAAGGATGGAGAGTTTGGATGAGACCAGGAATTATTTGGTCTTATCCCTATCTCCTCTTTTTAAATCCAAATTCAAACTTGAATTTGAAATTCATCTGTTAACTAAAGAGGCCAGAAGAGGCCTAAACTCATGGAACCCACCCACTAGCGATTGCCCACCAGTGGGCTCCATTGGCCTATGTCCAACATCTTCCACTCAATCACATTGTGAGATCGGCACAAAATTTGTCCATCTAACTCGCCTAATAATAATCAAAGCTAAACATCGCGATCAAAAGAATCAGAGGCGTGAGACCAGCTGGATCACTGTAATCTTCTCACAGGTGTTAAAGTACTAAGTGACCACCTAACTAGTACTCAATAACCCAAGCTTTGCAATGCTTGTCCTAGTCCGCATGACCACACCGGATGGAGTTAACTCCCGATCTGGAGTACTCGGCCAACATAAGCACTTATCCAACTTATCGAGTTATTTTGAAAACTCGATTTATCATAAATTTCGACTAAAATCAATTTAAAGCAATACTTATATATATGCTTTAAAAAAAAAATGTTGTTTGCAAAAGTCTAATAAAAACAACTCGATACTGCTGGCGGATAAGTCTTCAAGTGCGTATTTATAGTTCTAGAAACTTGGTGTAACTGTCACGGGATCTTCCCTACGCAGATGTGTGATTTGGAATCAATCAAGCTGCTTTCCTAGCGTAACTATTGAGTCTGGTCAATCAAGAACTTTTCGTCATAGTACACTAAAGTAGCGACACTCAATCTTATCTTCCCATACACAAGATGAGGGTAGCTAAGGACACAAAGAGTCACCTACGGGACTGGCTACTCGCACATTGCAATGATTAGATCGAATCAAAGCAATCTGTAGGTAAAAGGTCCCAGCACGTGGCTACAATCCACGTCGTAAAGTAGACAATACTAGGTATATGTCGGGTCTACAATACGCAGGTAATTCTACATGAGGTACGACTCATCTCATAACCTCACAACCTGACTATTAATTCAGGCCATAACATTGATCGTATGAAAAGGAATGGTGCGATTATGTTATTCGACTTGATTAGTCTCATCTTCAATCTTTTAAGATTGTAGGCGGAAACGACTCACTCATATCCTTATCCTTTATTATTCATAATATAGAGAAGTCCATACCTCAGTGTATGAACATTGCCTCAAATGTACCTCTTTTGTACATTCAAGGTTGGTCAACCTGTGCGAGTGGATAACCGGCCTGCTGACAAAAAAAAAAAAAAAGAAATCCTACATAATCTTATGGTAAATGCTGATGATCTACTTACCTAGTTAATATAAGTACTCAATACCGAATAAATGGAATGTGTTATTCATTAATGAAAGATCAAAGGTACTAGATACAAGCTTATCACTCAAGCTTTCCTCAATCCCACTTGCCTAACGTGAACTTGAAATAGATCTTTTGCTATAGGTTTCGTCATGGGATCAACCATCATCTCCTTAGTAGAAATGTAGTTGAGGGCGACCTTCTTATCTCTCACTTGTTCACGGATATAATGATACTTGATCTCAATGCGCTTGGACTTCTAGTGGTGTTTAGGGTCCTTTGCCAAGTCAATGACAGAAGTATTGTCTATATTCAGCGATATAAGCTGATGAACAACACCCAGACCTAGTAAAAATCTGCGAACCCATACACACTCCTGAACTGCAGCACAACATATAATGTACTCGGCCTCCATAAATGAAAGAGTTGTGGATGTCTGTTTCTTACTCGACCATGAGAAAAAAATGACTTAGATCTAATTATTTCAAGCCTAATTATATCACACATATAAACATTATCATTAGATTTAAAAGGAGGAGATAGGGATAAGGGCAGATAATTCCTAGTCTTATCCAAACTTTCCATCCTTTCATATAAATAGGATAAGACTTTCTCGTGAAAAGATATCAATGAATAATGAGAGTAAAAATAGGAATAGTGGTATATAGAAATTTGTCTGTTTAGCTTGTCCTTGGAACGATCTGAGCCATAGATCGTAATCCGGGACCATTTATACCATAGAATCAGAGGGGTGATTAGACCCATCTGCTCCAGTAGTGGTTAGGCGGACCACTAGATCTGGACCGTTCTTCTTTAGCTTTGTGGAGGTTCCATATCTTGTAGACCGTCAAATCTTGATGGCTCGCTCTTCCGCACTTCTTATCAGTGGTATCAGAGCAACTCAATGGCGGATCTCTAATTTAATATTTTCATCACGAAAGGTAAGTAGCCCTTTGAAAATAAAAATAAAATTTAAGTAAGAATTCCTTTCAGAAAATCTGCTATGGATTGGATTCCTGCTCTTGGCTTTTGAATGGTATCAGATCAGTGTGCGCACTGTGACTCTTGATGTGCACATATGCTACACGGATGCATGTGCACATGTAAAATCTGGACTCATGGATGAGCATGTTGTGGACAGTGCACACTGCATTTGATATTTTTTTAAAGCCTTGATTATGTTTGACTCATTGGTTAATGTTTGTAAAACGTTGGCTCATACCATAGAAATTGCTGCAATGAATCACATAGCTATAGGTTTCATCTTAGCCATCCATTGTGTTTTATCTACGATATTCAACACTTGCCCTTGCTATGATCCCATGATTCTGGAGGTATTAGATAGGAGTAATGCTAAACACAAATGCATCACAAGTGCGAGCAATGGCACATGGATGTGGGATCCAGAGCGTTCATAGTATAGCCTATACGGTGAATGTTACTAAGCTGAAAAATCCGATCGGTCCATTTATCTGGTTGGGGCAAACAATCCACACTCAATGTGCATATGTCACTCGCTGGATGAGCGGGCCAGACTGATTTTTGGTATAGGACAGATGCATTGAGACGACCATCTGATTGGTTATCTTGCATACAGCACACATGTAACTATGGCATGTGTGGGGTGAATGTGATGGGCAGTTGAAGACATACAAGTCCAATCATAATGTCCAATTTTTTTGTTACTCTGGGGCCCACCTGATATGTAAAATGTGCTGATATTGAGGTCAGAAGAACCTAAACGATGTTTCCTACTTGATTCAAATATAAGATCGAAGCACCTGTCCCATATTGACATATGCAGCTGCATGTGGATTGGTCGTGTTCCCACATGCATGTGAGAGTGGATAGATAAGAGAAAAATCTTCCAGATTTGGGAGGATCTTAACCCTTCAATCATTGGACGATTTTTTGATAAATGTGGACTGTTGCTGCATTCTCTTTTTGTAATCATCTATTCGTAGGCCATTGATTGAAGGGTTAAGAGATTATGTATGCAGCAAGAGGATTATAAAACCTTTGTTCTGTCATCTGTGCATAGATTAGTTTTCCAAATTCCTTTATAAGCAAAAAGTTGCTTGGACATCAGTGGCATAATCATTATCCCTATTCCATCAAGGCCATGATTCATTGTGGCTTCACTTGATGTGTGTGTGTGCATGTGTGTGTAGATATATATATCTACACACACACACACACACTCACGCATTCCTGCTCTCAATCTCAGTCATGGTTCGATTGACACACAGGCATGGAGGCACATACAAAGTGTTGAAGAACTTGCTCAAACACAAGCTGGTGCATCACGACTCCTCAAAATGTGAGTCGTCAGTTCCTATTTGAGAAGCTAATCTTGCAGGTTCAATTGGTCCTCTTCTAATTATTCTTTGTTCCCTGCAGACGATGGGTTTCGGCTGACCTACCTAGGATATGATTTTTTAGCTATTAAAACCCTGGTTAACAGAGGCGTTTTCGTGTCCGTTGGTCGCCAAATAGGCGTTGGAAAAGAGTCAGGTAACATTATAGAATTCCTTATGCTTCAATAGGAACATGCTATTACTTGTACATACACGTTTGTCTACTTTATGTTTGTCACTCTTAAACTTTTGGTACTCGTTTTTTTAATACCTAAATTAATGTTTACGATGATCCATTTCCTATGTGAAGATATATTTGAAGTCGCTACAGAAGATGGCATGGTGTTGGCAATGAAATTGCACAGGCTAGGCAGGATCTCTTTCAGGGCTGTCAAATCTAAGCGTGATTATCTGATGCATCGCAGTAGTTATAACTGGCTCTACCTATCACGGCTTGCTGCACTCAAGGAATTTGCCTTTATGAAGGTTTGTTGTCTGACGTTGCTGGTATATGATGTCGGAGCTATCTCCTTAAATCTATTGATGTTTCTGTAATACCTGCTCTTGTCTTTCACAGGCTTTAAAAGAGCATGGGTTTCCTGTTCCAGATGCTGTAGATTGCAATAGGCATTGTGTAATTATGTCGCTTGTCCAAGGTTATCCACTGTAAGATTTCCTTTTAAGATTCTGAAATACTCTTGATTTCGAAGCCCACCTTTTTTGGCTACTAGGGGATGTTTGATTTACTTGTAGAACGTTTTTTCTACATGCATCAGAAGTGTAGGTTTTCTTCTTTATCCTTATGTAAACTTACATGTTTTCTGAGGTTGGCTTGCTGGAAAATGACAGTTTATGATTCAGTGAGTTGTCTCCATGCAGCGTACAGGTAAAGCAATTGGAAAACCCAGACACTGTTTTTGACACAATTGTTGGTCTTGTTGTTCGTTTGGCAGAACATGGTCTCATACACTGTGACTTCAATGAATTTAACATTATGGTATGCAATTTTCTCTGATAAGCAAATGATTCCATTTTTTTACATTTCCTTAGAATTGTTGAAATTCTATTGTCATCCTGACTTTTGGTTTTGGGTGTTATCATCAGCAGATCATGATTTATTTATTTTCTTTTTCTAGATATGATATTTTTAATGTGGGCTGTAACTCTATCATAGAAGAGTTCATAACGGGTTTTGCTTGATTTCTATGCAAGTTATTTTTTCTTGAATAAACATATGATACAAATATAGGGAATGTAGCTATTTTATTGTATTCATGTTTTTCGTGTGCATGTGTGTGTGCCACACGTGTGTGAAGTTGTTGCAAGCAATATGCATGTGTGTGTGTGTGTGTGCGTGCAGGTGGGTGTGTATCATTTGTTTGTGAAGTTGTTGCAAGCAATTTGCTTGTGTGCAGGTGGGTGTGTATCACGCGTGTGAACTTGTTGTAAGCATTTTGTGTGCATGTGTGCTTGTGTGTGCATGTGTGTGTGGGCATGTGTGTGTGCAGAGTTGTGAGCAATGCCGGTCACTCTTTTATTTTTTTTATTTTTCCTGCTCATAGTTATCAACTTTAGCCCTTAGTAAGCAACCTCCTCATTATAAGTTCTTCAATATATATTCAGCTATGCTAATCTATGGATTATTTGTCAGCTATGCATCATTTGATAATTATACTCACCTTTAATCAATTGACTCAACTGTTTTATTATAGATCAATGATAATGAGGAGGTTACAATGATTGATTTCCCTCAAATGGTTTCTGTTTCTCATCGCAACGCACAAATGTATGTAATACATCCTCCAATGTTCTAAGTTGTTAGCCCATTATTTACTTGTTAACAACCGTCCTCGCAACTATTATATTTCTGAAAACCTCCCCTTGTCTCAGGTACTTTGATCGTGATGTTGAATGCATTTACAAGTTCTTCAGTAGAAGGTTAGTAGCTGGAATCCTTGAATTTATTTAATGATTAAGTGTCTTCTATGTGATTACAAATAGATTGATATAACTACATTTTGCGCGCGCGTGTTTTCCTCAACATCCTCTTCTAACACTGCACAACATCTTTAAGCATTTTCCAGATGTGGTTTGAAATAACATGTGAAATCTTTTGCATCTTCATTCCGTTATTTATTTGCGACTATGTTATCATACATTTTTCAGCTTGTTGTCTTTTACTTGGGTTGGTCCTTGAAAGTTCATTCACAAAGACCACAAAAAGAATGCATTTGGGTATTCAAAACCAAAATTTTTGGTGATGTGGATTTTCATATGCAAAATGAGAATCGCAAGATAGGTATATCCATTGCATATGACACAGTTTATGCAAGAGTTTAAAACAAATACAACATTTGCAACTTTTGGTGAGAAAAACAATCTCCTGGTGCAATATAATGTTATCTTTCAATAACTTGGGGAAATCTGTTCATCCCGATGCACCCAAAAAAAAAAGGTGGTTCTGAGTTCTAAATTCTAAACTTGGTGTTTGAAGAGATCTAATGTGGATAAATTCAGGTTTGAGGTTTCAAAAAAAAAAAGAAAAAGAAAAAAGGTTTGGATCTTCTCACTTGTAACAGTAGTAAAAAGAGAAGGAGAAAGTTAAAAATAATTAAGAAATATAGGGGACTAAACTTAAGATTTGCTAAATCTCTTCCTGTGATTGCTTCCATCTTAGCCTGTATTTTTGCATTTTCCTCTTTCCAGATTCAACCTTTCTTATCATGAGGATTCTGACGAGAGTGACGGATCAGGATCAGACTCTGAAGAAAATGGTAGGCCCTGCTTCTCTTCAATAGCGAAATCTACTGGTTTTCTGGACAAGGAACTTGCTGCCAGCGGGTTTACAAGAAATGCTCAAGATGAGATCGAAAAGGTACCTGATTCGTGATATGCTCTCTGTGAACTAATGTTGTGTGGTCTGCTTGTATGTGACACCATTCTTTCTCAGTACTGTGTTTGTGCAACTGGAATCTGATTAGGAAAGTGATTGGTCTATTCTAGTCATATAGTCAACTTAACTAAGGGTCCGTTTAGGTGATATCAAATTAGGATTTTATTTATTTATTTATTTTGTGTTTTATCACTCTTCTTTTGGGAAATCCAAGACTTTGCATTTCAGTCAGCACTTTCAGATGGGTAATCTGGAAATAAGCTTTTTGGAACTTGTTTTTCGCAATCCTTCGGGGAAAAAAAAAATCTTTAAATGATCCAAAAAGCAAATCTCTACTTCTTCAATCATCGAAATTCAATTGGCATTAAGTGCTACTTCTGTTTTTCTGTAAAAGTTTATGTAAACTGTGAACTTGCATTCTCATCTATGTCAGTAAAATCTCTTGGGCTAGTTCATGTTGGTTGCATATCATGGATTTTGATGTGTTGGGGGTTAGCATGTTCGTTCAGCAAGTTGCTGGATTTTCCCAATCACTTAGCCTCTCAATCACTGCCGTGACATAGTTTGCAGTAAGAGACATGAGCTGTGCATGACGTTTCATGGAGAAAAAGGAAGGGGTTTGACAAAATTCTTTGTTGCTTGGTCACCACTATTGCTGATCTATAGTTTTTTAGAAGCTAATTCATGCATACCATTTCATGATGAAAATGGAAGGGCCTTTATAGAAAGTTCCCAATTCATGGTATTAAACACTCTTATGGTATGTATGATAATTATGTTGTACATCATGTGTGAAAGATTCCTATGTTCTTCCCATCCTATTTCACTCCCTTAAACTAATCAACTTTATGCTAATACATTTTGCCTTCGAATTATGATTCGAGCAATACGTGGCCTTCTCATTGCAAAAGCAAATATATGTTAAAATGCTGGCCCAAAACCTACTTCAAATATCATCTCACATTACACTAATTATTGATAGAATTCTTTTGTAGAGTTTCTTATCCATGCAAAGGAGCAGACCAACATACAAGCCTTCTCATCTAGACTGCTCGTAAAGCGGTCTTTTTTCCCCTGCCTATAATCAGTGGTTGCAAGCTTCCAAGAAATGAGTTGGAATGGGCTGGGGGTGAAGGGAATGGGGAATGAGAACAAAGTGAAAAGGCTTCAATTTTCAGGACATATATGAGAAAATACATCATCACCATAAGCCTTATCCCAACTAATTGGGGTCAGCTACATGAATCCTGTACCATGCCACTGCCATGCCACTCTATCAAGGTCCAACTTGAGAAATATACACAAGACAAAAATAAATAAATAAATAATAAGTAAAACTAGCACTAGGATCGGGAGCAACGTACCCACTGAATCATGCACGTTAAAACACTGTTTAAATATAATGCAGGGGCATTTTCACACTAGGTTCGAGTGGGGTGGCCTGTGGGATGCGGGGCACCACTCGAGGTGGGTGGCCCGCATAACCCATAGATTTGGGACCCATGTGAGACAGGTGGTTCGTGTAGGGCAGAACCCATGGATTTGGGGCCCATGAGGGGGGTTCGGCCGAGGACCTAACCCATGGATTTGCGGCCTGGGTTATGAGATAAATGGATTAATTCGCCATGCTTTATCAGTTCAAGCTTTTCGAGCAAGTGGTTAATTGTCCTGCATCAAAATAAAAGAAATGACAAGCAACAAATCTGTCCTAGTAAGTCAAGGACTTCCAGTACATCAACAACTATGTGGATGTGCCTAATAAGCCAAAGACTACTGTATCAAAGTTTATATAGGAATATCTGTTTGTATTATTTATATATTTTCTATATATATATATATAAAAGCAACAGCCTTCGGATGGCTTGTTGGTAGAAAGAGGGTGTTGACCATTGATAATCTTAGGAAGAGGGGAATGTTGATTATGAATAGGTGCATTTTATGTAAAAGTATCAAGAAGTCAGTGGATAACCTCTTCATCCATTGTCCTTTTTCTTAGAAGAGTTGTGATTCTATCCTCTATTCGTTCAAGATTCAGTGGTGCATGCTTGTTTTGGTGGATAGCCTTTTGGAGTTGGGGCATGGGGTTCGTATTCTGAAGCAAGCTCGGACAAAGTGGCGGTTGGCTATTTTAGCCGTTTTTTGGGCTATTTAGGTGAGAGGAATGGTTGGTATTACTACGATTCTTCTAAGGAAGTTGTTTTTGTAATCAATGTTTTAAATAGCAATATGTGTAGCATAGCGTTCACCCTTCACCATTCGAAGCATGAGGCGTAAGCTACATAGCATGTAGCGTAAGTTACACACAACTTCTAGATTTTTAATCAAGGTGCTTGGTTGCACCAATGTCATGATATTCTATGCCAGATTAGACTGATTAATAATGAAATTTAACAAAATTTCATGATATTTGGTGCAACAAAATGCAACCTAAAGTAATAGGAAAGGGCAATGATTAAGCATAAAGGTAAAGAAAGAGGAATTAAACTAATTTAATATTGTATTTATATTATTTACTAAAAGCACTACAAAGGTTAACTAATTTTTATTGGAAAAATATAAAATATATCAAATTATTGAAAACATCATGTGAGCTTCATAGCGTGTAGCGTAGTCTACGTAGCGTGTAGCGTATGCAAATTATGATGTAGCATAGGCTACATGCGACTTAAGCTATTTTCATGAGCTACGTAGTGTTAAAGCTATACTACGGTACGTAGTGTAAGCTACACGCTACATAGCATAGCTATTTAAAACACTGTTTGCAATTATTAGGGGGAAATCTTTTGTTGCCAATTGGACTTTTTGTATTTTGCTTTTGAAAGATGCTTCTTTGCTTTATGCTAGATAGGGCTATAAGTTTTGTGATGCCATCTCGGGTGCCCTCTTATTAAATCCCTTTATCTTTCCTTTTATCTTTCAAAAAAAAAAAAAAAAAAAAAAAAGGAAAAAAGAAGGCCACAACCATGTTTCTATATAAATTTATGTGTAATTAATGGAGTAAATTGGGTAAAGGGTTTAGATACTAGGATAAGGGAATTAGGGTTTTGGATGGAGGGAATGTAGGAATTTGGGTTTGATTGAAGATTGTGAAGATCTAGGGTTTGTGATGAAAATGGTCCATGATCAACGGCCTGATCATGTAATACATTCGATCCAACGGTCCGAACGTCACGTCCCTCAAATCCGATGGGTCCAAATCACTCCCTAAAGCAACCCATGTGCATTTTCCCAATGTGGGGTCTTCCATATGCTCGCACATGTATATGGGGTCTTCAACATGATCATGGGTACTCTCGCTAGTCATAGAGAAATCGGTACGGCCCGTCACCTCTAATACATAGCAAAGTGTACGTGATGCGATGTCATCATCAACTTTCACTTTCCTCGGTTAAGAAGAGTTCGCCTCTTGCAGACCTTTGAGATAGGCTTAATGATGAGGACATCACGTCACGTACACCCTTATAAACATATCAGAGGAGGCGGGCCGCACCGATTTCGAGTACCCGTGATTGTGTTGAACACCCCATGTGCATGTGCGAGCATCTGGAGGACCCCACATTGGGAAGATGCACATGGGCTGCTTTATGGAGTGATTCAGACTGTTGGATCGGAGGGATGCGACGTCGGGCCTTTGGATCGCATGGATCACATGATCAGGCCATTAATCGTTGATCGTCCACATCAGTTTTAGACTTTATCATATTTTATGATTTAGTTTTTTATTATTTTATATTTGGACACATTATGAGTGTTTTAGTTGATTTTATTTAGACTAGGGTTATTTTCGTTAAAATTCACAAGACAGGAGGTTATTGTAATTTTTGAAACTTCTTGGATCTATAAAAGGGGGGTGGGGGCTCTCTCCAATTGGATTTTGTGATAGAAAAAAGAAGAGAAAGATCTTAATTTCTTCTCTCATCTTTATACGATTTGAAGATACTTCCATGTGATTTGGAAGGAAGATTGTTCGAGGCTCTCTATCTATTCCCATACCATCTTCTATTTTCTTCCCTATCCAGGTATTTTCTTCAGGTTCTTCATTCTCTCCATCTCATAACTTCGTCTTCTCCCAAACCTACTTTCCCATACCCATCCACAATTCAAACCTTAACCCGACCTAAACCCATCATCCCCTCACACGTGTGACTGTACCGACCACGTGTGAATCCCACATGCCCCTTTTGGTTTTCCACCATTATTATATCAAAACTTCTTTCTTCTTCCATCCCTGAAACCCTAACCCTAAATCTAAAATTCCTAATTTTCCTACTTTCCCAAATTATCCAAACCCTAATTTTCACCCTAGGTTGTATTAGGTTTTCCATTTTGAAGTAGGCTATACCCTGTGCTAATTGGATGTCCCTACATCCATTAGATCCTAGTTTATTTTTTATTTAATAATCTTGTGTTACGATGTTGGTAGCTTAAGCCAGGATCATGTATGATTTTCTTTTGATTTTCATGATATTTGTGATGAATATAGCGGTGTTTGTGTTTTTTTTGTTAAATATCTTAATTCGGCTATTTGATCTCACATGTTACTTATTCCATGCATCGGTCCTGCATCACTCAACCCTATGCTATTTGAGATGTTCCTACATCCATTAGATTCTAGTTTCCCTTATTTAATGGTCTTGTAGAATGATGCTTGCAACCTAGACTTGAATTATGCACGATCTCCTTTTGGAATCTTGTTATTTGTGATGATGATAGCAAGTTTTGTGATTTTTATTAATTATTCTCTCACAATATTTGAGTTCATGCATCAGTTCCTACATCAAAAAGTCATTCACTTTGTGGGCACATTGATAGTGTCATTCACTTACTAGAGGTACGGACTAGAAGAAAGTCAAGTGACTACCTCCTAGGCAGCTGCATATTTTTCCTTTTTCTTATGGTTCCTTCTTTCTTACTTTACATAAGGTTACATGTCTATTCTTTCCTGTCATTATTTCTTAGAGAAGTATGTTTTCGAAACTTTCAAGGGGTTTTTTGTGGAAGACCACAATGCAATGCTGATTTTTTTTTTATTTTTTATTTTAAAAGGAAACTGCCACAATGCACTGGCTATGTTTCCAAAAGTTGGTTGGGTCAAAATTTGTCGTTTTTGTGGTTTTCCATGGTGGGACTGGATTAAATGCTCATGGTTATATCAGTTACAGTATGTATCCTTCAATTTGTACTATTTTGAAATAGGCCCTTCGATAATTTTCATTTGTTATTTGTTCTTACAAGTGTTCTTGTTTATCCCCCAATGACAGTTCATTGA
Organism: Magnolia officinalis; assembly: GCA_021015155.1. Taxonomy (NCBI): domain Eukaryota; kingdom Viridiplantae; phylum Streptophyta; class Magnoliopsida; order Magnoliales; family Magnoliaceae; genus Magnolia; species Magnolia officinalis. The sequence continues at coordinate 75,218,711 of JAJHSJ010000003.1, forward strand.
GGGAGAGAATGAGCAGGACGGTGCAAGTTCTGACAATGAAGAGAATGTAGAAGAAAGATACGTTCCTGATGAACACAATAACACTAGTGTCAATAATCTGGAATCCTTGCATTTGGTATGTTACCAACTCGTTAATGATTGGTTAATCAGATAACAAACAAATGATTCAGCAAATGACCAAAATGCTCATTTTGATATATAATGCCCCAAGTTATGGATGCTTATGTGATTATTTTCTGTCCTGCGCTGAGTGGCAATAAATGGAATCTGACCATAACCTACCATGTTCAGTAGAGATGTAACTACATCCATTGACGTTTCATAAAGTGGAGGTCCCTTCAGATGAGTGCCACTCTTGGGAAGTGTATATTGATCTGCAAAGTATTTGCTTCTCTCTCTGGATCTTTTCTGGAAATGAGTTTTTAAAGATTTATACTGGGATCCACGAGGATTACCTCATCCCCATGAATTGTGGCCAGAGCATATTTGGCCTTTCTGTGAACTGTCCATGCCGAAACTTGTGACTACATTAGTTCAGTCTTACTGTATTGAGATCTTGCTAGCATGTTCCCTTTTATTTATTGGCTTATCAAGGAGACTTCCATTTATATTATGAGGGTCTTACAGGATGAGCACACACGGGTGCCGATGATGAAATGAGAGAAGCACTGTTCTCATATAGTCGGTCATAGCAATGACACTGAATCTTTGGAAACAAGTGAGAAGGTATTCATACTTTTTGAGATTGAGCTGTGTAGCTGTTTTCTTTTCCTTCTTTTCTTTTCTTTTTCTTTTTTTTTTTTTTCTTCAGATCTTACTCTAAAAGCATTCTCAGATATTTATATAGAAATTTAAATATAATATAAGACAGTTTATTACCGTTCATTCAAATGAATCATGACTATAATCTTTTGAGTCTTTTGTCGTGCTAAAACTTAGTGTATTGTTTCATTTCCCCCTTACCAATTCTGCTTGTTCTATGCACTCGTTTATTGATACATCAAGATGAGTATCACTTACTCTTTTTGGATCTTACAGTGTGAACACATTGTGAATTGTGACACCGAGAGTGACATGGACAAGAATCAAGCAGTGGCAGCAATGAACCTGACCTTTACAACAAGTGAAAAGGTATGCCTCGTCCATTTCGAGACAATGCTCGAAACATTTTTGTTT
>JAJHSJ010000003.1:75219986-75281584 GCA_021015155.1 Magnolia officinalis
AGGTCTGATATACTATTGTTAATTTCTCAAATCAGGGCAGATTTTGCTGATACAACCAGGCCCCTAGCCTTGAGTGTTTAAGAATCTAATCAATACACCAAAAGCCCCAGACTGATGGAACTCATCAAGCTAGACTATTTAAACCATTCAGATTGTAACATTGAGAAAATACTATCAGACACTGGTAATATACCTTATTCCAACGACTTTCTTGAAATCGGCTTCAAGGGCTCGTATCATGTACTTGTGGAAATTGAATTTCGGGTTTCCCCTGCAATGCATCTACACCAGAAATAACATAGATGGAAAATAAGAACTCCCAAAGAAATAAAACCACAAAAAAAAAAAAAAAAAAAAAAAAAAAAAAAAAAAAACCATCTACGCTAAAGAAATGAGTCATCAATATTTATTGAATTTTCAAATTGATTGTTTACCATGATGAAACCGAGTCGTAGTGTGATGTAGTCTGTTTTGTTCACAGATGCATAGAATTGCTTGATAAAACAATGCTGAAGAAATAATACAATTAATCATTGGAAGTAAAACACAAGCACATAACAATACTTGCTCTTAGGACAGAACTGTCGGTTGCTACAACACGAGGCATGGCTAGCGTTGCAAATGGGACAGCCCATGTCGGGCCCGTTTGCCACCCTAGGCATGACAACAATACAAAGCACCCTATATTAGCAAAGCAAGGAAAGTCCATGTTAGAGTCTGCATATTGCCGAATGTATAAGCCATTAGGACCAAACTTTCCAGTTTTAGATCCAAGATACATCCAAAGACAATAGCCTTAATTGTTTGGATGTCGACCAAATCCGTTTCTGATGGAATATAATCATCCATTAAACTATGCATTTTGGGAACCCCCAAAGCATGAATGTAAGCCCGAAGTGCGTATGGGTGTGCCAAGCATTGATTTCCCCACTTAATTGTGGGTAAGATAGAAATGATTCAGAACCATTTTTTTAAATCTCTCGACTACTTCAGGCTTCGTCCAAATATAATAAATAGCATTGGGTAACTGTTTGGATGTCCACCAAATCTGTTTCTAGTTGAATACCATCATGGAATTGATAAGCATCCACCAAATTCTGCATTTGGGGCACCCCCAAAACATGCACAGGTGCACTTGTCAGTAGCATCTAAGCATTTGGGGCACCCCAAAATGCGTTTGGGTGTGCTTGTCGGTAGTCTCCAAGCATTCATTTTCACTCTGAATTTTGGGTTAGATAGAAATGATTTGGAACCATTTATTTTAATCTATCAAGGACTTCAGGATGCATCCAAACATGCCCCTGGGAAACAAATCAGCCATAAAGGATGAAATAACGTACCATCCAACTTAGTATAGCGGAATCTTTTCCAGTACCCGAAAAATGTTGCTGGATGAAAACGTGTTGATCCACTTGTGTGATATTTGAAACCAAAGCTGCATATAAGATTCTCAGGTTATAAAATTTGCAGACAAATTGTAGTGAGACAACACTTTGTTTAAAAAAAACCAAAATTGAACATCTGAAAGTATTACGCCTGTTTGTATCATGGTCCTCTTTCGCGATCTCATCCTCCCAATGCTTCCATTGACGTATCTAAGCCAAGGAAGAGAAAAGCAAAGAAATGGTCGAAAATGTCCACAACAACAACACTATTGGAATTGGAATTTAGAGGGGGCTTAAGCTAGTTAGGCAGTTACCTTTGCACTTGCCAAAATCATAGTGAGAAGGCAGAAAACAACGTGGGCGATTGCAAGAATGAAGATGAAGATGTGCAGCTTATGCAGTGCTTTGTATGATAGAAATTGGACCATCCCCTGAAAAGTACATCAGACCTCTTGATTCTTAGACTGGAATTGAAACTACAAGCAGGGGAAATTGAAGCAGAGCTCAGTGCACTCAAATTGGGCAAATGGGGTGAAGATCCAGGATTTGGACCGTTCATCAGGTGGGTCCCACAGTAGATGGATAACTATCAGCAGATTGTACGGATTGGATGATCATAGGTCACAAATGAGTGGGTCATTTCCAGTTTAATTAAGAAGCTGTTACTGATCAAAATGGCCATTTGTCTGAATTGAATCCAGCACACCAGATTATTAAATCGGCAAACTGCTACCCCATTACAAGCTGAGGAATCAAGCAATCCCCACCAGAAGGATATTGCTCAGCTCTTGAACTTGTACTACTGGCCATTGATCTGATGGACCATACCCCAAATCACCCATATTGGGAGATCCTCACCATCCAATTTCTGTCCCTTTTTTTTTCTCATGGAATGTGATCTAATGGTGTGTTTTCTCTATCAAAACTTTGATCTTCAGACAACTAGATCAAAGGGTCAGACCTATCCAATAGGAATGATTTTCAGGGCATGATCCATCCAAGGTGGGGACCATCTGGCCAATGGTCTGCATACCATCTTCAAGAAAAGGAATTAAGTAACAAATGATAATTGAGACAATGCATTGCATTTTATATCTTATAATCAGCTAATTCGGACATGGTGATCTGTACATTACCTTCTTAGTGCAGTGGTCCGCTTTGGATTCTTCGGCGAGGAGGTGTCTCCCACTGTTCCAGAGGTCTGGCTGTTTTTCCTTCTTGCAAGGAAGCATGTGGACGGTCAGACTCTTCGAGATGCAAATACGGCTCACTGGATCTTGGAAGACTGTCAAGAGAAGCGAGATGAATCCCATTATCATCAGCTCTGCATAGACACAAACATATTCAGCATATTTTCAACTTCTTCTTTCATGGAGAGAGAGAGAGAGAGAGAGAGAGAGAGAGAGAGAGAGAGAGAGAGAGAGAGAGAGAGAGAGAGAGAGAGAGATGACCATCTTTCACTTTCTGTAAGGCTTCGAATAGTGGCTTCTGATTCTTCTTCTTCAAGTACTGTTGAGGGAAAAGAAATACACAGAAACTGATGAGTATGTGAGAGAGAGAGAGGGGGTGCATGCCTTTCCAAGGAAATATAGGGTAGAGAGAGAGAGAGAGGGTGCATGCCTTTCCAAGGAAATGAAGGAAGCGCTCGAGAGCGAGAGATATGAAGACCATAAGGGAGCAAACTACAGCTACGATCCATGTTGGTGTGTGTTCTAGCGGCGTTGGGTCGTCTTTTCCGTCCCCCGCCATCTCTCTCTCTCTCTCTCTCTCTCTCTCTCTCTCTCTGTATGGAAAAACCAGTATCAACTCCGGAAGCAGAAGAGATGGGATTTATATAGCATTTTGGACAGGAATCGTCCACAGCACTATTGTACCAAGCAGAGTACAACACACAGCTTGGTGGGGCCTACCATGTATATTATGTGACATCTAATCCGTTCATCAGCTGAGAATCTCTATGTTAAGGTTTCTATATATATTAAAAAAAAAAAAAAAAAAAACCTTCATTCGGATTCACAATTCAAATGGGCCAAACCATAGGGAACAATGGGAAAGTAAACATCAACCATACATTTGTATATATGGGGCCTACATGGTGGGAATATTACATATGGTGCGCCTCTCCGTCTCTCTGAAACATTTTCAAATCTGAAACACGTGTGTGAGATTTACAAATTGACGGTTTAGATTTTTTATTTTTTTTTACTAGGATTTATTGTTTGACAAGAGTGGCCCACCTGAGTAGAGAGATAGCCTGATTTTTATGCTAGTAGATCTAAACAGTGCATCTCATCTGATGGAAAGTTCAGATCTTACTCAAGTGTTTGACATTTGCATGTGTGCTGCGTGTTGACGTGTACAGCTCTTACACTCGTATAGCCGATCTGACCAATGGGTCCTTTCGTGGACACTGTTTGGCTGGTGAGTCAAAGCTCTGTAGGCCTCACCATAATGTATGTATTTTATCCTCCTCGTTCATCCATTTTTTCAGATCATTTTAGAGAATGATCCCGAAAATTAGGCAGATCCAAATCTCAGGTGGACCACACCACATAAAACAGCAGGGATTGAAGGCTTATCATTGAAAACTTATTAGGACCACGGAAGTTTTGGATCAAGCTGATATTTGTTTTTTACCTTCATCCAGATCTACGTGACCTTATCAACAGGTTGGATGGAAAATAAATATTACAGTGTGGACCTAAGGAAAAATGAACAGTTGGAATGGATAATAAAACACACAAAGCTTTGACTCCTGCATGGCTGGTGCGCGGGTCACTAGCCAAACTGCGTCCGGTAATCCGAGGCACGGCTTCGGTGGATCCGGGCAACCACCGAGGTGGCTGGTTGGAAGCTGTAGGGCCTACAATGATGTATATGTTTTATATCCACACCGTTCATCCGTTTTTTCAGTTAATTTTAAGATAAGATGGAAAAAATTGAAATGTGTTCAAATCTCAGGTGGACCACACCATAAGAAACAGTGGTAATTGATTGCCCATTATAAGAGATTTCTTGAGAGCCATGAAATTTTGGATCAAGTTGATATTTGTGTTTCCCCTTCATGTCTGCTTGACTTAATCAACTGGTTGGATGGAAAGTAAATGTTATGGTAGGCCTTAGAAAGTTTTTAATTGTAGGCATTCAATCACCATTGTTTCATATGGTGTAGTCCACCTGAGATTTGGATCTACCTCAGTTTTGGGCACTGGTTGGATGGAAAGTAAATGTTACGGTAGGCCTTAGAACGTTTTTAATTGTAGGCATTCAATCACCATTGTTTCATATGGTGTGGTCCACCTAAGATTTGGATCTACCTCATTTTTGGGCACATGCCCGGAAGTGAGCGGCGGTATAAGACCATTACATCACGGTGGGCCCACGGAGCTTTTCCAGCACCAACCAGCACCGAGCTTGGTAGTGGAGGGATCACTACAAACCGAGGCCCTTTTCAAACCAGCGCAAACGGTGTAATATAATATGGGTATTTCACAAAGTCACTAAACTGTGGCAACTCATCCATGGCAACCAAACCCTGTGGACTAATTGGACCGTTGGCTATCCATTCGAGGTGCATCATAGCTCGAAAATCACTCTGATTGGACCATCTAACCGTCCAATTGATGACCATCAAATGAAGATCGTCCAATAAATATAAATTATGTGGTTAGTACTCCCAAAAGTAATGCAATATGGGTTTCTCATCCGATCAGCCAGCCTGCTTCTTAGGCTAAGGAAAATTGGAAATGGACTCAATTGATGAATGAAACATGGGGCGCGCAGATCATACCACAAGATAACTTCCCACATATAACTAAATAACGGGTAAGCTCATGTCCTACTTTCTTAAGATGGAAAATGGCAGGAGAACGAGAGCCGTTCCATCACCACTACTTTCTTATGGTATGGTACTACGCTCTAGATTTGGATCTGTCTTATTTTCAAGCTCATGTCCTAAAATGATCAGAAAAAATAAAAACAAATGGACGCTGCCATTAGTGGTGTCATTAAGCAATCCTCATCCATATATCATAACCCAATATCAGATTGATTGGACAATCCTAGCCTCTGATTAATGGACATTTGTTTGTAGATTCTGGGTCGTTGATTTTTTATTTTATTTTATTCGTTCGTTCGTTGAATCTCTACTGTTTGTCCAACTATCTATGACCCATCTAAGGTGGAGCCATGATTCATACGATTTTATTTGAGTAATATATTTGCACGGCCCAAAATATCCCTAGCTTTATCAAAGGCATGTTTGGTAAACGCTAGTAAATGGATAATAATTATGTATACGTTAAATTCATGCAAGACCTACTTATGATGCTGACAACTTCACTAAAATCGAGGAGGAAAAGTACAAGAGTCTAAAAAATTTGTAGGGCCCACCTTCATGTACGGGTCTAATCCACGTTGTCCGATCCATTTTTTGAGCTCATTTTAGGGCATGAGCTCAAAAATGAGGCAAATCCAAAGTGCATGTGGACCACACCACATGCTACAATGGGAATCAAATGCATACCGTTGAAAACCTCTTGGGGCGGTTCAAGTTAATATTTATGTTTTTGTTCATATCTTTCCAACCTTATAAACGGGCCAGATGATAGATACATATCACTCTAGGTTTTATATAAATTTCAGCTTTTAACAATGGATGTCATTATCCCCTACTTCCTATGGTGTAGTCCACTTAAAGTTAAAATCCACAGTCTAAAAAATGAGCTGGCAAAACGGTTGGACGGCGTAGATCAGACATAAACACCACATGGTCCCATAGTTTTAAGTAGTCAAATCCAATTCGGTCTTGATGCAATTTCAGTTTTCTAGTATAATAATGACTACTTTTCCTTCAATCCAAGCATGCATGAAAAGCAATCATTGCTAGTAAATGGTAAAAACAAACAGGTCTTAAACTGTCTTCCAATATCATTTGAATATTGAAAGTTCATGGCCAATAAAATAATTGCAGGGGCAAAACTAGCCCTGTCATGCCTCTTATTTATTGCAGTTGCAATATGAATTCAATTCATGAGTGTATGTGTATAAACCATCATGCATTATCAGACTATCAAAGTTTTTCAAGTATGATAGTGAGAGCTGTTAATGGGTCAGGCTCGGGCCTGAAAAATCAGAATTTTGAATAAGGTTGGTCCGAACGCTCGGCCCAAAACAGTTCAAAATCTGGGTAGGTCATGGTTTAGGGTTTTTTTTTTTTTTTTTCTTTGGCGTACATACCCTACTAATAGCCACACTCCACTTGGGAATTGATGTTAAGACTTCATTATTGAAATGAGGTTATCTTCAGGCAGTCCACCACTTAAGCTATAAATTGTTGTGTTGGTTTAGGGTACGTTTGGCTGCATCTAATATCATGAAATTTTGTTACTATTAAGTTTAATTGGGTACAAATTTTCATCATATTTCATTAAGTTTGGTACAGCCAAACACACCCTTAGTTCATGCCTAGTGGTAGACTTACAAGAATTTTAACACGAGGTCATGGGTTCGAGTACCCATTGTAGTGTTAGGCACGGCAGTTTCTCGGTTGCACATGATATCTCAATTACAGAGAGTAACGTGAAAGGGTGTTGACCAAGTCATTAGTGTAAATAGTATTTTTAAAATATTTTATTTTTAGTGAGATTTTTTAAAAAATAATCTACAGAAAACAAAAAATAAAAATAAAATTTCTCAGAAATTTTTAGAATGTACAAATTGATGAGAATGATATTTGTGACTATTGATTGGACATAATAATGTCGCCGTGTGACTTGGGGGCCTACAGTGTGACTTGGGAGGCTGCAAAATGAGACATTGGAACAACAGTCTAAATCCATCCAAAGAAAGAAAAGGACCCATAACCATTTAAAAGTTGGAGGTATCTGGGTCTTCCAATGTCTAAATCTATCCAAAGAAAAATGACCCTCAACCATTTAATGGCCACAAGTATCTGGGTCAATGACGGTCGCAAAAGGCAAGATAGTTTACTTAACCGACGAGTTTAGCCTGAATTTAGGCTGATCTACGACCCACTATCTTGGCACATGGGCTTGGGCCTCCCATGTTGTGGAGGCTATCCCATGAGGTAGGTGTGCACCCAAAAAATGAAATGATGATGCACCTCTCGCGGTTGTTGACTTGATGTTAGATAGGAATGATGTAAACTTAGAATAGTGCATTTGACAGATTTGGAGTCACCACTGGGTGATAAAAGCGAAGAATCGATGTTTGGCTAAATTCGTGGAATTACTCTGAGTTGGGGAATTGGAGACTCTTCAACTTAAAATGATTCCAAATAAGGTCTGCCACTAGAGATAATAGGTGTAATGTTTCAGATTTTCAATATTTTGAATTTTTAAAATCTCTTGAAAATTTTCATTATAATTAATTTATGTTGTCACTCATTAACCATTAACAGTCGATGTGAGCCTATACGCAAGTGGTACCAGTAAAGAACCGCACAAATCCAATTAATTAACTGTAGGAAGTCAACGAATCCGCCCGATCACTTAAATATCGAGTTTAATCACGTGATTTGTTCACATAGGGTCCAAATCTAGTTGACCTATCACTGACTAATCGAGACAACCGTAACTAAATAAAAATCTACCTAAAGTCAAAACAATTAGGGGTCAGATCTTAATTAATAAACCAAATTGCCTCAGTTACTTGTCTAGCATAAGAATCGATGGTTTATGGTGATTATGAATGGATCGTTATTTTCACTAGTTACAAATAGGCCACACTATGAACTTAGGTAATTCAAATCCTAATCATTGCGCACAAGAAACCTAGATACCCAATTCATTTCAGAAATGCTCTGATTATCCAAACAAGCTTCAAACCGCTCGTTAGTGGGCCATTAAACCCGATATTATAGAAAGACATTCATCTTAGTAGGCTTAATGTAACACCCTGAAAATCGGGGGTCATGCATACACTCGACTCCCGAGTTCCTGGGGTCACTTATAACCGATTTTCATTAATATGCGCTTAAATCAAGTTTAAATGCGCAGCCTAGAATTTCTTGGAACATGAAACACAACCACACAAGTCTACTGAAATGAAAGAGATCAGGTATATATACAGGTTCAAAAGAATATAAATGGATCGTACCAGGCGTTGCCCAACAAAATCACAAAAGGAATATCATGTCCAAAAGAATACGGCTGAGTCCACAACTCAACGATCTAAATCCCGTCTACTAGGCCGACGGGGAACCGTCCATCAGCTGGAAATAGGACAGCTCGTCCTCCTTATCCAGGCTCGCGCCGAAAGGCTCCTCGTACTCAGCGTGACCTGCAACTGCTGAAGAGTCTGGTTGGTGTTTTAAAACACCGTCCTAGAGTGGGAGTGAGTGATCAACTCAGTGGGTGCTATTAGTCTTAAGTTATAACCGGCATCAATTATATTATGAACTTAATGAAAAACAATCATTCACAAACACTTATCTAATCTTATTAATGCATATGCGTGATAGATGATATGATATATGCCTTGCCACAACACTCCCTCAAGTGACACCATCTCACGCTCGCATATGACAACACTCCCTCATTGCGACCTCGACTGCCAAGTCGCCAACCTAACTAGCGCGATGCGATGATAATGTTAGCCGAGTTCTTAGTTAATTCCATTCATCCAGTAGGTTTGAGAATCTGGTACACCCCATGTATCAATGCCCTAAATTAGTCGCGAGGCCAAGGCCCCCCAACGTATGAGGCCTAGACCCCGCGATCCTTGATCCCATCAAGCTCCCCATCCCCGACTTCAAGCACATGGGGAGTGCGGAGAGAAAAAGGGATCGCTCGCGGTCACTACGGGGAGGCGCATCACCCCAACGTAGGTAGACAGCTTGGACATAGTGTCTCATTCACAAACACCTAGCTAATCTTATTAATGCATATGCGTGATAGATGATATGATACATGCCCTCGCCACAACACTTCCTCAAGCGACACCATCTAACGCTCGCATATGACAACACTCCCTCATTGCGACCTCGACTGCCAAGTCGCCAACCTAACTAGTGCGATGCGATGATAATGTTAGCCGAGTTCTTAGTTAATTCCATTCATCCAGTAGGTTTGAGAATCTGGTACAGCCCACGTATCAATGCCCTAAACTAGTTGCGAGGCCAAGGTCCCCCAACGTATGAGGCTGAGACCCCGCGATCCTTGATCCCATCGGACTCCCCATCCCCGACTTCAAGCACATGGGGAGTGCGGAGAGAAAAAGGGATCGCTCGCGGTCACTACGGGGAGGCACGTCACCCCAGCGTAGGCAGACAACTTGGACATAGTGATCATTCTACCATGCCCGGCTCACTAGGCGGTGAATCGGTTTCAATTTGGTTATCGATGGGCTACAATGGTTATAGGGGATTCCAGGTTCCATACATATGTGAGCAAACAAGGGAAAACAATCGAGGTTGGTTAGTAAATAGCTAGATCGTACGAGTTCAAGCAAGCACGTAACAGACGACATCGAGTACAAGCGACCCATGTAGTCTAACTACTGTCGCTCACGCGCACCCGCCCAAATTCATGGGTTTAACCTTAGGATAGTCTTACTAACGAGACCACCTTCACTCTTCTCGTATTCCTGACCAACCCAAGGGTTTGGTGGTAATGTGTAGCATGTGGACTAACATGGGTTATCAACTAGCATAGGTAATAGCATGCATTCATACTTCCCATCATAGAATCCAGATTTTTACAAGGAAAATGCAACAATATCATGAAATAAAGGCGCAAGTGTTGTGCGCGTTAGTGTGGAAGGCAAGCATTTCATATATCTCCTAACACCAAAATATACACAAGGGTTAGTACATCAAATATGTTATGGGGAAAACATCATACATGAACCGAGCAAGGAATGTACAAGCAATCATCATTAACATACCCAATCATGTTTGAGAAACAACAAGCATTTCATCATCATTCCACATTAATTTGGGGGATCTAAAGTGTAAGGTCATGTCTAGGTTTTGTTAAATTACCTAAATACATCATCCAACAAACGAAATCATTAGATTCATATTAAAATTGGTGTTAAGCCACCTAAGGGTAATAGTCCGCACCTTCGAATTCGTTGAAGGCTTGGGAACAACCTAGGAGATGTGGAGTTTGGGGATCGAATGGCCGGAATCCCTAAAAGCAACCATTTGTAGGTTAGATTTCCATGTAAATCCCCCTCATCACAAGGGTTTCAACAAAAAAGGGTGATAGATCTTACCTAGATGATCAACGGAGTGAAAAGGACGGTTGCGAATGAGGGATTCTTCTTAGAGAAGATGTAGGGAGTTGTGGAGTTTGATTTCCTTGGGCCCCACCTTAATTTAGGGTCCACTTTGCTCAACTTCACTCACTCTTTCTTCTCCCTGCTCTTTCTTTTACTCCCTTGACAATGGTGCTTGTGGTGGGAGTTATAGATAAGGGTTAGGGTTTATTTGTTAGACTTGAGCCCTTTGGCCCTAAGTTTCCACAAATTCCTAAAATAGACCGTTAGGACTCCCTATTGGTGTTGGGGAGGCCCTAACACCCCTCTGGCCACCAAATTTGGTGTGTAGGTGACTCATGGCCCGATGAGAGGTCATGCAAAGTTTGGGAACAAATGGATGAACGAGAATGGGGTTTGAGCATACGGTTTCGATCTTTAAATGGCCCTGCGGGGCCCATTTCTGTGATTGGGGTGGCTCTTGTGCCCCCTTAGCCATGAAACTTATAGGATAGGTGTTCCATGGCCCGATAAAGGGCTATGCAAAATTTGAGAGCGATCGGATATGAGGTTCGAACGTACGGGTCTGATTTGTGATCAACGGTCACCGTGCCATGATCGGGTCCCAGATTTTGTGGACAGGCGTACGAAAATACATTAGACCTTCACCGTAAATTTAGAAGAAATCCGACGGCTGAAATGCCTTATATCTTAGTTTCAATTAAGAGTGTCAGATTCTTAGACTAGTGGGCTGGGGTGAGCCGCACTTTGCAAGTGCCGCTGGGATGGCGTGAATAATTGACTTCTGGATGTTTAATAGGTCCATGGTCCGGGATGGACCACAAGCCTAGTGAGACAGACATTTCTCCATAGTTTTGGAACTAGTGGCCTACCAACGAGCGGTCTAGAGCTTGTTTAGAGAATCGGGGCATTTCTGGAATGAATTAGGTGTTGAGATTTCTCGTGGGCAATGATTAGGGTTGGGATTAACTATGTTCCTAGCGTGGCCTGTTTATAACTAGTGAAAGTGGAGATTTGGTCATGATTACTCTGAACCGTCGGTTTTAGGCTAAGGGAGTAATGGGGTTGATTTAGTCTATTAGCCAAAATCTGGGCGGATTCATTGGCTTCCTACGGTTGATTAATCGGACTTGTGTGGTTCTTTACTGGTACCAGCTATGTACAACTAACTTTGAGTGCTAATGGTCAGTAAGTGATAGTATAAGCTAATTACAGAAGAAATTTTCAAGGATTTTTGGAAATCCAAAACAGTGAAAAATCCAGGATGTTACAATCTACCCCCCTTAAAAATAATTTCATCCCTGAAATTGCCTAAGGGTAATAAGTAAAGATTATTATCATTTCGTTTGGCTACGTTTTTATTGATTTCAGGTTTATACGGGTGGTAGGGTGCATACTAACCAACTAGCCTTGCTTATTATATTCTACCCCCCTTAAAGTTTCTACTTTTGAGGTTTGAAGGTGAATGTCAAAATCGTTATTATCGTACTATGTATTTGACAATAAAGTTTACCTAAGGCATATTACGCTCTTCATGATTAGGCTAATACGGAAAGAACGGTTCTGGTAGGCTCAAATCTGATATGTCGATTGTCCGCGTGACCAGGGCAGACAACTTGCTGTATCCCTTCTTAATCCTGATGGATCCTGGTCTTCTGCTCGGTCAAAGCAGTGAGTCCTTTAATAGTCATCCAGGATTGATAATTGGGTCAAGCCGCGAATGCTTCATAAGTGTATGGTCCCATAATTCCGTAGTCCAATCAACCCAAACGTTTAGGGAATATCTCCTATCATTGAAAGGTTAAGATCTCCTATTTTTAAGGTTGTCATTTAGGTCTTTGTCAAGAGAATTCTTGTTTCAATTCATGTCCAAATTAGTGATTAATAAATCTTTTACTATGCCTATGGTCGAACAATTATCCTAGAGAAAAAAAAAAAATTCAATAGCCTAAGATCGTATCTCTATGTTATCGTCTCGGTCATATGACTAGTGGGCTATGATCAAACCACACTTTAGTTTCATGCATTTTTAACAGGGAAGGAAGGATCGAAAGTTTGAAGGTATCCTGGTGGTTTGAAGTGCTAATAACACTAATAAGGGAGCAGTAAGACAACCATACATACAAGTATTCACATGGTGACAAGATATTTTTCGAAGCAATCCATACATTCACATAAATTCCAAAAGGCCATAGGTATGGCTAAATATATGTTACAACATGGATTTCAAGCATTAATGGATAGGCTAAACGCAAAAGAATTACAAGCTAATTAAGCAAAGGTCCTAGCTATCCTATGTTATATGTAGGTAGTCCTAACTGACATAAAGCAACTACTAGTTATTCATGGAGTTAAACTGTTATTCTTCCGAGCTAGACGAGAACGGGGGTGCTTCCTCCCCCTTGCTGCAACAGATCAGGGCCTTTATGGCCCGATAAATCTTCTTGTTCCACTTGTCCTGCTTCGCCTGGTTCTCTACGATCCTCGCCTGGCTCTCCTTGATTTCTGCCACCTCGACCTTGAGTGCATCCAAACGCTCGCGTATATCTGGAACGGCAGGTGGCTTCCTACTGACTTCCTCAATTTCCTCAGCTCGTTCGGCCCCCTCAGCTATACCCACGTCTTTAGTCTCGTTCTCGTCGCTTTCTTCGCTCTCTTCTTCCCCTTCGTCGGCATCCCCGTATTGGTCGATGTGAACCTGCCTCTGCTTTGGGCCTATCTTCATATTATTCAACATATCATCGCCCAATATCTGGGTTGGTATAAAATTTCCATCCGATCCACGCACGTCGTATTGTTGAGCCAACCGACAGACTAGACGACCAAATGTGAGGCATAAGTCCTTCCGTGTTGCCCTTGCGGCGCTCATGATCTGGTGGAGTACTACGCCGGGGAGGCACACATCTGCTCCCTGGCCTATCTGATATAAGAACTCCACCATATAGCGAGAGCACTCTGTACGGTTCTTCAGCCTCAGATAGACATTGTGGGTGCAAATGCGGTGAAGCACTCGGTACTCTGGGGTCCAGTTGGATGAGTTCATGCCGACCTCACGCCTCCATTGGACAACCTGTCCACACAAAAATTGAGTTCAGTCATTGCGGGCTCGACTCGTATTCAAATTTCCTTCCTCAATCTGCACCTCCCCTACTTGCACCCCGAGTACGCCTGAAATGTACGCCACCCCGAACGGGAACCTCTTGCTTCCTACCACAAGATCAAAGCCTAAGGGCTTGAATTGAGGGTTTCTGATCCGCACGTAGAAGGCCTTAGCTTGTCCTTCATCTGCCTGAGAATCTCCATAGAATATTTGACTCCATCCCTTCCTCATAAGCCGGCCGAGTACGGTGAAATCATCGAACAGATGCTCCTCCACGGAGGCTTCAAAGGCGACACGGCGCACTAGGAAATTTCTCACATCTTCAAAGGGTGGTTGGGATGCTTGAATCGCGAGAGCCCTTTGAGAATCATTTCTTCGCTTGGATCAGACTTTTAGGACCGCCTGCTCCTTTGGATTAGCCTTTCGCTTACTTCGCCTCTCTCGGCTCGATCCGGGCTCGGCGGGGGTCAGTCTCTTCTTCCTCATGAGGGAAAAAATCACCGAAATGGTGAAAAAAAAAAGATGGAGAAAGGTTCCCAGGGATGGTTTGAGAATAGCTTGAGTTTGGAGCTAGGAGTGGGCCTTGGGAATGTAGTTGAGAATGAGATTTGAGATGGTGTTGAGGATGAACTTGGTGGATGTTGGGAGTGAAAGAGGGATTGGAATGGGGTTTGGTGAAGTAGAAGGAGGTGGGTTTTGTGAATGGGCCTTGAGAATGGGTATAGGAGTGGATTTTGGAAATGATGGGTTGAAAAAACGAATTACGGGAATGGGTTTGAGGTGGACTTGTTGGAATGGGTAGTGGGAAGGGATTTGGAGATGGAAAATATGAAGGAGAAGAAGATGGGAAAGGAGAAAGGGTGAAGGTGGGTTGGAAGTGAGGAAGAAGAGGTGGGAGTTGTTGAAGAAATAGGATTTGAGAGTGGGTTTGATGAATGGATTTTGAGGTGATATTGAGAATGGGTTTTGGGTAATGAGAATGGAATGGGTTTTGGAAAATGAGAATGGAAATGGGGTAGAGGAGAGTGAAAGGAGTGGGGTTTTGGTGAATGAGCCTTGAGAGGAATATGGTTGATGAAAGGGGATGAGAAATGTGAAGGGGAAAGAAAAATGAGAAATGTGGGAGTGGGAAGATGGGTTTCCTTGAAGAAATGGCTTGGAAATGGGAAAGGGGAGGTGTGTTGAGGTTTAGAAAGGGGTGGAGGGAGAGGTCTCTCTCTCTCTAGGGATTTAGAAGCAATGGAGGGAGTGAGATGGGAAGAATGGGAGACTTTGGGCCCTTAAAACTCACTAGGAATAAGCCCCACTCGAAATTTCATGGCACAAGGGAGGGGATCACGTTTTTGGGGTCTGGGCGGGGTCTAGTGGATGGTTTGGACCTCTGGGCGGGGGCCACGCCGAGCGGGCGGGGTCCCGCGGACGCTCTGGAGGGGCGGGCGAGGTCCCGCGTGTAAACTGGAGGCGGGCGGGGTCGGGTGGTAAGGCGGGGGTGCCAGGGCTGGGTGCGCGTGGACGGGCGGGGTCCCGCCGGCCTGTGTATTTCCAGGCAGGATCCACTTTAAACGTCCTTTCCAGGGCGCTGGTACGGCCCCCCGGAAGGTGCCATATATGTTTTTGGGATAGGAGAATCCGGTGTATGCCGTGGGCCTATTGGTTTCATGAGATTCTACCTGGTTAGGGGCCAAAATCCCATTTTCCTCTGTTCTCTTTATTTTCGGTAAAATTTCATTCGTCCTTACCTAATTATCCCCGAATGGGTCAGAAAAATATATGTTTGGTCTAAGATTTGCTCCCTTGGACTTGGGCGATGGCCTCGACCGTCTAATCACCCAATCCCCGGCTCGATTTTCTCAACGTCCCAGGAAAAGTAAGGGGACAGAGTGCAGGTAGGTGAAGATTTCAAGGGGATAGGTTGGGCAGAGGAATATAGACTTAGGCTTGCTTGACTAGTGGCATTAAGTTGTACGAAACGGGATTACAATGCTAATCCCAACTCACGATTGGGAATGACATGCTTGGAATGAGTGTGGGATGGGATTCCAAATTAACTTTCTAGGCTTTGCTAAATGAGCCTGGTGTTGAGAGGCGTGATGTGGGATTTTCAAATCCCATGATGATGAATAGTCAATCAAATCGAATCTTGCCATCAGGTTAAGACCCTCGGATCCCCCTCTCTCGCTACCCATCCCTAACTCCTTGCAAGTCCTACCTTTCGTCTAAAATTGTTGGTTCAGGGTCTAGGATGGTTCCTAGCGCTCTAAAGTCCCTATTGCGTTTTCTACTGCGTATCCTCTCAAGTCAGCGGACGCGTTAGTGAGTTCATGACCCATGGTCCAATGGATTCCAAACTATTGCTTTGATACCATCTTGTAACACCCTGAAAATAGGGGGTCGTGCATACACTCGACTCCCGAGTTCCCAGGGTCACTTATAACCGGTTTTCATTAATATGCGCTTAAATCAAGTTTAAATGTGCAGCCTAAAATTTCTTGGAACATGAAACACAACCACACAAATCTACTGAAATGAAAGAGATCAGCTATATATACAGGTCCAAAAGAATATAAATGGATCGCCCTAGGCGTTGCCCAACAAAATCACAAAAGGAATATCATGTCCAAAAGAATAGGGGTGAGTCCACAACTCAGCGATCTAAATCCCGTCTACTAGGCCAACGGGGAACCGTCCATCAGCTAGAAATAGGACAACTCGTCCTCCTTATCTAGGCTCGCGCCGAAAGGCTCCTCGTACTCAGCGTCACCTGCAACTACTGAAGAGTCTGGTTAGTGTTTTAAAACACTGTCCCAGAGTGGGAGTGAGTGATCAACTCAGTGGGTGCTATTAGTCTTAAGTTATAACATACATCAATTATATTATGAACTTAATGAAAAATAATCATTCACAAATACCTAACTAATCTTATTAATGCATATGCATGATAGATAATATGATGCATGCCCTCGCCACAAACACTCCCTTAAGCGACACCATCTCACGCTCGCATATGACAATACTCCCTCATTGCGACCTTGACTGCTGAGTCGACAACCTAACTAGTGCGATGCGATGATAGTGTTAGTTGAGTTCTTAGTTAATTTCATTCATCCAGTAGGTTTGGAAATCTGGTGCACCCCATGTATCAATGCCCTAAACTGGTTGCGAGGCCAAGGACCCCCAATCTGTGAGGCCGAGACCCTGCGATCCTTAATCTCGTCGGGTTTCCCATCCCCGACTTCAAGCACATGGGGAGTGCCGAGAGAAAAAGGGATCGCTCGCGGTAGGATAGTTAGCCCGTAGGATAGTTAGCCCTAATGATATGCACCGTAGGATAGTTAGCTCTAATGATGATCTACGGATGAATATGATTGGCTCACCATTTGGATGTGTCAATCAACGGCTATGTTTAGAAGTCTGTTTAACGGTCACCAATGGTCGATCGGGGCAGCGACTATACGGATATGAGTAGGGAAATATCCTTACTCCACGTGTGAAATTTGGTCGCAAACCGACGGTTTAAATCCTCCACTTTGCATAAGAGTGGACGACTCAATTCACTTAAGTTCCCACAATTGCCCAAACTAGCCTTCTATGGCTCCCTATTGAAGTTGGGGTGGCCCTAACGCCCCCCTAGGCCACCAAATTTGGTGGGTAGGTGTCTTATGGCCCGATTAGGGCCCATGTAAAATTTGGGGACAAACGGATGAACGTATATAGGGTCTGAGTAAGCGTTTCCGACCCTTAAGTGGCCCTGTGGGGCCCATTTCAGTGATTGGAACGTTCTGGTGGCCCTCTGGCCATGAAATTTATAGGATAAGTGGTCTATGGCCCGATGAAGGGCCACACAAAATTTGGGAATGATCGGATATGGGGTTTGATCGTACGAGTCAGATTTGCGATCAACGGTTACCGGGCCACGATCGGGTCCCAGATTTCGTGGACGGGTGTAGTAAAATACATTAGACCTTCTTCGTAAATTTGGAAGAAATACGACGGTTGAAAAGCCCGGAGTCTTAGTTTCTTTTGTCAGTGCTAGATTTTAACTCAGGCATTGGTGGGGCGCATTGGGCAAGTGTCAGATGGTACTTCTGGGTGTCCACTGGGTCCGCAGTCCGCGATGGACCACAAGCCCAGTGAGATCTATGATTTTCTAAAGTTTTAGATTTTTCTGACCCTCCTCGGTCGCTGGGTGGCCCACACGGGCTATTGTTAAGTGTAAATGGGCCATCTGGCTTGGCGGCGCGCACTTGGTGCCATCATAATTAGACTGATCCACCCCAGTATAAACTAACATTGAGTGATAATGGTCATTAAGTGATTTTATAAGTTAATTAAAAAGAAATTTTAAGGATTTTTGGAAATCCAAAACAGTGAAAATCCAGGATGTTACACGTAGATTCAATTTAAATGTATCATACATTGTGAACATATATGATCAGTCGGTGTGGACTAATTTGATTGACCTAGGAGAACCCCGACGCAACCGGCATTGGGTGCAAGCAGCCCGTATAGTACAGCTACTATCGGTCGTCCGTGTTCAAACTGGGTTGATCGAACAAGCCTAGGGTGGCCGCCTTAACTTGGGTCACTCCTTTAATTCAAGCGGTTAGCCAACTACCCAACATCATAGAAATCCTAAGTATCGCTATGGACTAAACATTACATCGCATAATTATAGCATGGGTTCTACTACACAATCACTCAAGCATTTCATCGAATATATGAGCATCAATAGAAGCAACACACTTACTTATGCATTTTTTCGAACATGTAAGCATCAATGGAACAACACATCTACTTAGGCATTTTATCAAACATGTGGGCATCAACAAAATAACACATTCAGTTGGGAATTCAATCAAGCATATGAGCATACATAAACCAACACATTCAATCACCTAGACCTTTTATCAAATACATAAGCATCCATATGCAACCAATAACATATATTATAGAAAAAAATCAAAATGTCAACATATTAGCATACACAAATTCATCTATAAGCATCTAATCATTAACTGAGACCCTCAAGAGTCGATAAATGGACACTTAGAAATAATGGTCCGCACCTTAAGAAGGAATATCCGATTTTGAGCTCCTAGGGTTAGGGATTTGGAAAAAAATCACAAATTCATATATAAACACCAAGAACTACATGAGATTTATACAATTCATTTTAGAAAAATCTAGGTTATGAAGTAGGATTTGTTTCTTACCTCGCAATCGCAAGTAGGGTGGATTCGGTGGAGGAAAATGATCGAGGCTAGAGCCTTGGTTGGATGAGACCGATGAAAGGAAGCACCAAAACCTCCAACTCCTACTCCCACTCTTCTTCTTTTTTCTCTTTCTCTTTATTTCTTTCTGTCATGCCCCAAACCCGGAAATCGGATTCACAGGAATCTCGATCGCCGAATCCGGTGCTGACAGCCTCCGTAGTACCCCATTCTCGGCTCCTAGCATCCATACGCCAAATTCTCTTACAAGGAGGATTTTTTCCTTTTTTTTTTGTACATTTAACTCGTAATAAGCATAACCACAAGATTACCTAAATCACAAAGGCAACATCATCATCACATATCCACTAATATAATCATTTGATTACAATATTGAAGGGAAATACATAAATAAAAAATAAGCTCCAGAAGCCCACTACATGCTCCAAGCTCAACACTGATGCAACCTATCATCACTTGCACGCATCTATCGTGCATAAGCTTATAGAAAGCTTAGAGGGTAGTGTAAGTGTGTGTGTACAAGGTAAGTGCCAAGTATTTAATACAATGTCATCATCATACAATACTGAAAATACTGGTAATCCATAAATCGTACAATATCAGAATAAGCAGAATTACTAACAAGGGCAGGAATTATCAGAGTAGACAAAAATACTGGCAAGGTCATAAATTATACGATAACAGAGTAAGCGAAAATACGGACAAGTCCATGAGTCAATCAATATCAGAATACACAATATAGAACAATTATGCGAATGAGGAGTCATAAAGAGCCAAATATCAAATGTCGAGGATGCGATGCAGTATGTAATTCCTGATGAGTCCACGAATAACGTCAATTGTATCTAGACCATATAATGCCGAAATACAGTAACTCAAAATACCATATGTCGCAAATGTAATGCAATATACGGTGTGAATGGAATGACCATGCTGGAGTGTGAAGTCGAGATGATAGTACGTAGTATCGCAAGTTATGGGGTCCATCACAAGGGACTTCTATCCAAACCAGTCTCATACCTAAAATTGGATAGTAAGACCCAATGTGGTAAACTCCTGATCTCAGGTTAGTCGTGCGCCCAACCGAAATCCTAACCATGCGAAGGTATACATAACAAATAGTTGTGTACCACCGGCCCGAGTGGATAGTGAATGAATGAATG
This sequence comes from Magnolia officinalis, assembly GCA_021015155.1. Taxonomy (NCBI): domain Eukaryota; kingdom Viridiplantae; phylum Streptophyta; class Magnoliopsida; order Magnoliales; family Magnoliaceae; genus Magnolia; species Magnolia officinalis. Next base: position 75,240,109 of record JAJHSJ010000003.1, read on the forward strand.
AATGAGTATGCAACTCCTGCTCAATAAGTCCACATATCAGTACGGTTCATCTCTGTGATCATCACCGGGGTCCATTACACTCTACGCCAGCTTGCCGCCCCTATCCAAGCACGCAACTGAGTAAGTGGAAGAGACCTCACTATCCGCCTGCCAATATCAGGCCCGGCTCGTCGATAGCGGACTCATTCCTCAAGCTGGTCAAACGCAACCTAGATATTGCCCCCTCACTCAAGCGGGTAAGCTCACACCCCCTCCCAACCGACCACGACACAGTGGGAGGCGCGGCCTACTGGTATATGGCCCTCATGCGCTCATATATATCCACTCGATCTCGACGTCGGGGCATCTCCTGGCCACGGAGGTTTAGGAATTTTTACCCAGGGACATCTATGGCGCCCGTATGCTAGAACCAAACATTTTCGGTGTCCCATCTGGCCATCCACGATGTATCTATGGAGGCCACAGCCCTGATGTCGCTAGGGCGTACAATGGTCATGTCACACAAATGTAAGATGCATGAGTCACACAGTCCAATCATGTATCAATCCTGCACATACCGTGCGCTCATGTGAGATAACCTCCGCCTATCAGGGAGTCTCATAACAACGCGCTCAATGACATATGCAATAGTCAACCACATCTCATAACAAGCATACAGATGACGCGTATGGGCATGTATGATGATATTATGTTGTCACATACTCTTAATCTGTATCAATAACCGGCATCAACAATCGGCTTCGACAATGTGGACATTTAACCAACATTGCCCCCAAGGAATGGCCCTCATAGAGCCAAACATATAATGGGCCCACGGCCTCACACAAGGGCCTAATATACAACACAATGGGCCTCACTCAAGAGTTTAATATGCATCATGATGAACCTCTCACGTGGGCCTAACATACATTACAATGGACTCCATCGCCTGACCCTCAATGCATCACAATGGGCCTCATCACGTATGCCTCATATACATCACATTGGGCTTTAAACACAGGCTGAATGTACGTCGCAATGGGTCGCAACCCGTGGGCCTCAAATACAACAAGTGGGCCGCATCAATAGCCTTATATACACCTCAGGTGGGCCCTGCTCATGGGCCTTTAATACATGACATGTGGGCCCTAAACATGGGTCTCGAATACATCAAATAGGTCATGCATCATGGGCCTAATACATATCACAATGGGCCTTGCCCATAGGCCACGAATACATCACAATGGGCCCCAACTACAAGTCGCATATACACCATATAGGTCTCGACAATCGGCCTCGGCCTCAACAATTGAAATTGACACTCGAAATCGGCATCGATACTTGGCTTCGACAATCGGAATCAGCCTCAATACTCGGCTTCGACAATCGGAATCGACCTATACAATCGGCCTCGATAAATCGAAATCGGCCTCGATCGGTAATCAGTCATATTAATCCGAATCGATCGATAATCAAAATCGGTAACTCGATCACGGCAATCGGCCACGATAATCGGCCTCGATCGCTAATCGGCAATTGGCCATAACAATCGGAATCAGCCTCGATGATCGGTCGATCAAGGCTTAAGGGGATGTCACAATGTGGACATTAAACCATTATTGCTCATCAATGTGGTCATTTAACCAACATTATTCCCAAGGAATGGCCCACACAAGGGATTCATACACAACTCAACGGGCCATACATACATCGCACTAGGCCTCAACCATGGGCCTCGAATACATGACAATGGGCCTTGCTAAATGGTTGGAAATACATCACAATGGGCCTCATCATATGGGCCGAGAATATATCATATGGGCCTTACCAAATGGGCCAGAAATATATCACAACGGGCCTCTACCCATGGGCCCCAAATATATTACATTGGGCCTCATCAAATGGGCCCCAAATACATCAAATGGGTCATATCAACAGACCAAATCAAATGGGGTAATTCAAATTAGCCGAACATATGTCAAGGTGGGCCTCAACGACGGACCTCATACACATCAAGGTGGGCCCCAACCATGAGCCTCAAACACATCACAATGGGCTGGCAGGTGGGCCTCAACAATTGGGCCCCATCAGCTGGATATACCACGCGTACATTACGGTGGGTCCCATGAATGGACTGCTAAGGTAAAATAAACATATGATGGTGGGCCTCGAAATGATCTGAAAATAAGGTGGACGGTGTGGATACAACACCTACATCATGTGGGTCCGCAATATCACCCAAACACTATCCAGCACCGTCCAAGCATTGTGGATGGTATGGATGAAATAAACACCACGTGGTGTGTCCTCAGCAAAATCCAAAGATGATCCAGTGCGGATCAAAATATACATCGTGGTGGTGCACATAGATACATCACGTGGATACCATAGCAGCACCGTCTGATGTGGACACAAAATAAATACATCAATGTGGGTCCCATGTTGGTAAAATAGATGGACAGCTAGGAGAAATGCATGCATCACGGTGGACCATTAAGATGGACGGTTTGGATATAACAATACTTCATGATGGAGGCCCAAGGACAGCTGACGTCAATACAGTCAGCTACATATAGCTGTGTGCGGTGCACTATCCAATCCATTATAAAGCAGGTGGGTCCCACGTGGGGGCTACCATAACATATATATTAAATATTATATATGTATTATTATATTAATATATCTAATATACATGTATAACACACTCCAGCGTCCAGTGCACTGGATGGCCTGGATATAGATATCATCAAGGTGAGCACATCACTAAGGTGGACCCCATGTGCTAGATACAGCACATGCATCAGGTGTACCCCACGCACTATCAGATGGATGGCTAGCTGCAAACTACAAGATCATGATGGTGGGGCCGTCAGAGTTTGGTGACGTCAATTCACGGGCTATACAGCTGTGTGGTAAACCAGCCAATATGATCCAGCAGCAGGTGGGTCCCATGGTTTCAACGGTGGACGTTCACTTTCTACACTGTTTCCTGTGACGTGGCCACCTGATCAAAGGCTGGATGGAGTGGATAGAACACGTACATCACGGTGGGTACCATGTGGGGCCTACCATAATGTTTATTTTCCATCCAACCCATTAATAAGGTCATTCAGACCTGGGGGCCCACAGAAATGTTTATTTGCATCCAATATATCATAAGGTCACGTGAACCTTGGACCCACTGAAATGTTTATTTAAAATGGTTGGATGGTTTGGATGCAATACAAGTATCATGGTGGGGCCATAGATGGACAGCGTGGATGTCACGGTGAGATCCACGGAACTTGGTGACGCTACTCCAGGTGAGGTACACCAGCCGTCCCACCCTGGGACGGTGTGGAATATAAGGCATACATCAGTGGGTCCCATGTGGGGCCCACCATAATGTTTATATGCCATCCAAACCATTGACGAGGTCACACGGACCCAGATGAAGTGGGAAAACAAATTTCATAATCATCCAAAACTTCTGTGACACCCAAAAGGGTTTCAATGGCATATGTTCAATCCACTGTTTCCTGTGATGTGGGCCACCTGAGCACCACACACAGCCGACTTTTGGAAGGGGGGCCCCACGCCCTAAGGTCCCACCTAATGCACGGTGTTGATGGACCGCGCACATCACAGTGGGGCCCACCTCAACACAGTCCGTCCGCCCATGCAAAGGGCAGAACGCTGGGTAATGCAAAATTTTTTTTATATTTTTATTTTTTAAAAAAGAATTTCTGCGGATTTCCCTAGGTGGGGTCGCATCAGGCAGATCCACTCCAACCATTACGTTCCATAGCTCAGAACAGACAGATCAAGCCCAATATTGGGTATGTTTCGGTGTGCAGAATCATCAGGTGGGTTTTAACAGTATAAATCGCTATTTCTTATACTATAGCCCGCCAGATAGTCGGATTAGGTTCATTTTTCAGCTCAACGTCTAAAATGACTTGAGGGATGGAATGGACGGCGTGGATCAGCCTCATACATCAAGGTGGGGCCTACACGAGCGGTCCAGCCTAAAAAAAAAATTAAATTTAAAACTATATATATATATATATATATATATATATAATATATATATATATTGTTGATAGCTGTTAGTACACACCATGTCAATACACGCATTCCATGTTAGCATCTCCATGGTGCACGTCCAGCGACGTCATGGATATAACACAGGCTTCATGGTGGATCCCACATGGTCATGGCCCACATTTCATCAAGGTGGGTCTCACATGAATGTGGCCCACCTGACTTGAATCAATCTAATGGTCGTGTTTTTCCACCATCATAAGGTAGGGTCCACATAACTTGGACAGTTTGGATAAGACATACATCAAGGTGGGGTCCATCCGAGTGGGCCACACATCACACAAAATGAGAAAGAGAGAGAGAGAGAGAGAGAGAGAGAGAGAGAGAGAGAAGCACCCACCTCAAGATCTCGAACTCTACCTTCCGCCGATGTGATCCAAAGCTCCAATGGATAGACTTCAATGGTTGAGATTGAACTTGGATGGTAGAGATGGTAGGTAGGAAGGTGGGCCACACCTAACTCTCTCATGGAGCACTGGACATGAGTTGCTTGGGAGGAAAATGAGAGAGAGAGAGAGAGAGAGAGAGAGAATGAAAGAGAGAGAGAGAGAGAGAGAGAGATGAGAGAGAGGGATTGAAAGAGAGAGAGTGATGGGATGAGTGATGGGAGTGATGTACTTTGTTATAAGAGGAAGTTGACTTTTGGGGAGGGTAGTTGTACTTGGGGATGGGTGTTGTACTTGACATTTGATTGATGGATTGATGTAATAGGTCGTAAAGATTCTCTCGGAATTCGCACGCGTGGCATTTTTGTCGAAATTAATGCGGGCCCACATCTCCTGGCCTGGGTATCGCCTTGGCGCGCGAGACGCGGCATCGGAACCGCGGTGACGGCGCGATCATACTAGTACAAGTCTCGGGTCGAGCTGACTCTAATATACGAGACACGACTCGTGATCGCGCACAAACCCGATAACAGATCGCGGGTCGCCAGAATTCGACCGGAAGGACCGAGGAAGCCTATGGAACGATACGGCTAGGATACGGGTCTTACACTTTCTCTCCTTTAGAAAATGTAAATTCGTATGGAGAGATGGGGTGCCTAAATAAAGCCCTATATAGTGCCAGATTTGGTATAGATGGCCCCAAGGGCTGGATTTTTACTATACTAGCCCTATGAGAGGATTTTTCTAACCTCTAAGACCCACTACGGGATGTACATATTGACATACACCGTAGGATAGTTAGCCCTAATGATTATCTACGTACGGATATGATTGGCCGTCATTTGGATACACCGATCGACATATATGATTAGAAGTCTGTTAACGGTCACTGATAGTCGATCGGGGCCGTGGCTATACGGATATGTTTGAAGAAATATCTTTAGTCAGTATCCCGACTTTGGTAATGAATTGACGGTCCGAAAGCTACAACTTTGTGAAAGAACAAATGGACTTATTTCACTTAAGTTTTAGGCTTCAGCTTAGGGTATTTGCGCATTTCAAGCACTCGGCCTCTGACCCAAGTTGCGCAGTTCTGGGTACTATCTTGATTCTCCACCTGTAATGGACGTCAAGCCCAGTGAAACGAACATTATTCTATATCATCGGGTTTAATAGCCCACTAACGAACGGTCTAGAGTTTGTTTGGATAATCAGGGCATTTCTGGAATGAATTGGGTATCGAGATTTCTTATGCGTAATGATTAGGGTTTGGATTAGCTAAGTTCATAGTGTGGCCTATTCGTAATTAGCAAAAATGATGATTTATTTATACTCGCCCTAAGCCATTGGTTCTTAAGCTAAAATGATAAGTGGGTCAGTTTGGTTTGTTAATTAAGATCTGACCCTTAATTGTCTCGACTTTTGATAGGTCTTTATTTAGTTACGGTTGTCTCGATTAATCAGTGATCGGTCGGCTAGATTTGGGCCCCATGTGACCAAATAATGGGGCTAAACTCGATGATTAAGTGATCGGTTGGATTCGTTGGCTTCATATGATTATTTAATCGGATTTGTGCAGTTCTTTATTGGTACCACTCACGTATAGACTAACATCAAGTGTTAATGGTCAGTAAGAGACAATATAAGTTAATAAAAATAAAAATTTTCAAGGGTTTTTAAAAATCCAAAATAACGAATATCCAGGACGTTACACATGTACACAACACCCCCACATGCATCAATGTGCCACATGTGTTATTGTCTATTTTTCAATCACTCCAACTATGTCACATTTGCCAATAGTGCCAAGATACACAATGCATCTAACTCAAGTGCCCACATGTGTCAAATGTGCCAATGTATGTCCTGTGCCACATGTGCTATTGTACAGCTTTAAGAGTCTCACATGTGACACACGTGCCACAATTCAGCTTCAAACACCCAACATATGCAATGTACATCTTCAAACATTCCACATGTGCCACATATAATAATCCCGTACTTGCAAATAAGTGATGAAAAATATTTTCCAATTAATAGTTTAACCTTTTTCTTTGAATTCGGATGTTGTCTTTTACTTTTGAATAATTAAAAGGTGTACATTTTCCACTTTGAGAGTATTTTGGTATTCTTCAACCTTGGCAAAGATCACCATAAAACTAACTTTGATTAAAGAATAGAACACTGGTCCAACGGTTAAGGTCTCATTGCATTCAATAGCAATAGGATTTAACGTAGGGAATATTACTATATATATGTAAAAAAAAAAATAAAAAAAAAAAAAAAAAAAAAAACGTAATATGTATTTATATGCATTTACCTTTTTCAAAAAGCTACCTCATTGAAGACACTATGCAAGCAAATGGGTAAGTGGTTCAAGTTGGCCCCACCAAGATGTCTACATGATATCCACCCCAACCACTAAGTGCATCACCCCATGTTAAGCCAAGAGCCAAAAACTCAGCTCCATGTATGATTAGAGTTGGGCACACGAGGACTCGACTTGGCAGACTTGACTTGTCCAACTCGTTCAGACTCGACTCAACCCAAACCGAGCAGGTGAGTCTATTCGAACTGAGTAAACTTCGTCCAATCCGAACTCAAACTGAGTCGAGTTGGATCACTTAGTAACTCAACTCAACTCGACCTGAAATCTGACTTGGTACTGACTCAAGTCAATCTAAAACCTGACTCGTACATATGGAAAAAAAAATGCAAATTTGATATTTCAGATCTGAGATGTCGTGTAGCTAATTGATAGGTTCTGAGCAGTGATTTCAACCCATGGATACTTGTTGTACCCGACCCGACTCAGTGCTGACTTGACCCGACTCAATACCTATGATCAAGTCGGACTTGATCCAAGTTAGTCCAGGCCAGACCCGGACTTGGATCGGGTCAGGCATGCTGGACTCGGTACTAAGTCGAGTTTGGGTCTTGATTATTTCAAAATCGGGTCAAGTCGGGTCAGCCCTAACTCGGTCTGACTTGACTCAATGCCCAACTCTATGTGTGATTCAGATGGACCACATGATTGAAAACAATGTACAGCAATGCTCGCCCTTCAATTTGTTTCCATTAGTGTGCTCCAAGTGAATCAGGGACAATTGATTTTTGCACCAGTAGTCTAGCTTTTCGTGAGGAATCTGAGGAGTTATTTAACAACATGGATTGGAGGGCATTCCAAATCCAGAGTTCTTTGGATCCAGGAAAATTTTGAATAGAGGGGATTGACAATCCTCTCTTTTGTTGAGATTATCCATCATGCAATATAGGTGACGCTAGGCTATTAATCCATTATACACGTGGCTCACTGATGATATTCCAAAACAATCAGATTATCAACTGCATCACTAAAATTATAACAATAGAATGATCTAAGCAATCCAAAATTAGCCATGTTAATCAATGGTTTAAAAAATGTTGGTTTGTCACTCGATTGTGATCCTGTGCTTGTGGCTCATCTGATACTTGGAATTCATCATTTTATACTAACGTATATATTTTAATAGGCTAATTACAATCATTGTGTCAAACATCACAATCATTCGCTTAATTAGGGATACTAAAGTTGATTTAGTAATTAAATTTAAATTCTCGTAAATATACTAAATAATTTCAATGAATTGCTATTTTTTGGGTTATAGGATATTTTAAACACAAAACACCAAACACAACTAATGAATCACCTTAGATTCAGAATCCAGGTAGTTGAAATCAAGCTCCCAAAGGGTCCCTAATGGTTAGAGTGATTTCACATGATCATCACGGTGGATCTTTTAAAAATCAAGTGTGGACATCTCTCTCCCAACTATTTCCTCTGGTGTGGCCTACCAAAATCACAAGCAAGCTTGATTTCTTGTTTATAAGCATGATATGGGACTAAACATCTAATGATAGGAGTGGATTTTGCATCAACATCATGGTTGGCCCCTCTCAAAATCAGGAGAGGCTGCCAGGCAATTCCTCTTCTTTTTTCTTACTTATCTCCTGTACTGTTGAACAGAGGCACCTGAGAAATCTACTCCAAGTCGTAGGGCCTGTTTGGGATGTGGATTTGGAACCCCTTGGATTTGAAATCCTTGGCACCCTGGACTAAGAATCAACTTTAATCCAAAAGTAGCTATGCATGGCATATTTACAGGGATTTGAATTTAATTACTAAATAAACTTTAATGTCTCTAATCAGTGACGTTTGTAATGTTTGACACAGTGGTTGTAATAAGCCTGCTGAAATATATGATTTGCCTGGAAATGATGAAATTCTAAGTCTCAGATGGGCCACAAGCACAAGATCATGTCCGAGTGACTAAACAACGATTTCAAGCTGTTGATTTACATGGACAATGTTTGGATGGTGTTGATCATCATATTAAAACAATTGTAGTGATGCAATTGATAATCTAAATGTTTTTAAAATCATTAGTGTGCCATGTGCCCAATAGAATAATAGCATGGTGACAAACATGCTACACATGCTACCCTTTTGCTGGCACGCCCACTCAACCTAATGTAAGAGAAACACCCATATCCATAGCTCAACTGGCAGACTGAGGAGAAATTTCCGACTGTACGACCCATTTATGGCCCATTTCCGAGACGAAGCCCACCTCATTTTATCTTCCAAGAATAAGCCCCAGCTGTACGGACGCTTTCCCAAAGGTCGAAAATGCCCCCAGCTTTTTCCTTCAAGCAGATCGGCTGGTGCTCGAAGACAGCGCTGACGCTCCTCGAACTCCGAGTTGTAGGAACGGTTCAAAAGATATCAAAGTTACATGGGCCCACAGTTACGTATTTATTATATCCACAACGTTCATCCATATTTCGAGATTATTTTGGAGCATTATCGAAAAAAAGAAAATCATATCCAAAGATCAACTGGACCACACCACAAAGAGCAGAGGGAAAATTGATTTCCACCGTTACAAATTTTGTAGGGCCCACCATAACATTTATTTTTACATCCAATCTATTCATAAGGTCACAAAGACCATGATGAAGAGGAAAAACAAGTTTCATAATGATCCAAAACTTCTGTGACCCCTAAAAGGGTTTCAATGGTAGACGTTCAATCCTCCACAGCCTTTAACAGTGTGGTCCACTTGATAGCTAGATCTGTCTTATTTTTCGTCTCAAGCCTTAATAAGAGTTCTCCAAAAAGATGGACGGTTTGGATATAACACATACCTCGTAATAAGACCCACAAAAAGCAGTGGGGATCACAACAGCAAAAAATAATAAATAAATAAATAAATCATGAACCTATGCCTATGCCTATAGGGCTATCTATGGCTAAGGATAACAACCGTAGCCATAGACCTCACCATGCCATTTCGATATGTCCTTTTATATGTATCGAAGGTCTTTTGATATGTATTTTGATATATCGAAGGTCTTTCGATTAATCAAAAAAGCTCCAAAACTGTCCAGCGAGTTTGCCTCAAACATCTTGCAATTTTCGATTAATCAAAAAACCTTTGATTAATCGAAAAAGGTATTTTACCTTTAGCTACGGATTACAACTTTAGCCATAACTGTAGTCCGAGTCAATCTATGAATTTTTTTTTTTTTTTAATTTTTTATTTTTATTTTATTTTTTTACATGGAGAACTTTATTCTACCTACAATTTTCTCTAATACATATTTATATAAATATGTATATATAAGCATATAAAAAAAAATTTCTCTCTTTTCTTTCATTTCTTTCTTTATTCATTTAATAACAATATCTTCTAAACCAAAACTAGTTACTTGATGTACCCTATATGATTTCGGGGTAGGAGAACCTACTTTAGCCAATCAACCTGGTTATTTTTCAAGATTCTATCAAGTCGATGGTCGAAAATCTATTTCATTCACTTCACGGTCAATTTCAATTAGTTCGCGGTCAATTTTGCTCATTTCATTTACTTCACCGTCAATTCCGTTCACTTCACGGTCATTTCCGTGTATTTCATGGTCATTTCCGGCAATTCCATGTTGATTCACAGTCATTTTCACACACTTCACGGTCAATTCCCTTCACTTCACGGTCATTTTCACGCATTTCACAGTCAATTCGCTTCACTTCACGATCATTTCCATGCATTTCACGTTCATTCCCGACAATTTTGTCTTCATTCACGATCAATTCGACGCACTTCATGGTCAATTCACTTCACTTCACGGCCATTTCCATGCACTTCGCAGTCAATTCACTTCACTTCACCATCATTTCCATGCATTTTACGATCATTCCCGGCGATTCCGTGTTCATTCATGGTCAATTCGACGCACTTCACTGTCAATTCACTTCACTTCACGGCCATTTCCACGTACTTCGCGGTCAATTCCCTTCACTTCACCGTCATTTCCATGCATTTCACGGTCATTCCCGGCGATTCCGTGTTCATTCACGGTCAATTCGACGCACTTCATGGTCAATTCACTTCACTTCACGGCCATTTCCACGTACTTCGCGGTCAATTCACTTCACTTCACCATCATTTCTATGCATTTCACGGTCATTCCCGGCGATTCCGTGTTCATTCACAGTCAATTCGACGCACTTCACGGTCAATTCACTTCACTTCACGACCATTTCCACACACTTCGCGATCAATTCACTTCACTTCACCGTCATTTCCATGCATTTCATGGTCATTTCCGGCGATTCCGTGTTCATTCACGGTCAATACAACGCACTTCACGATCAATTCACTTCACTTCACGGCCATTTTCATGCACTTCACGGTCAATTAACTTCGCTTCACCGTCATTTCCATGCATTTCACGGTCATTCCCGGCGATTCCATGTTCATTCACGGTCAATTCGACGCACTTCTCGGTCAGTTTACTTCACTTCACGGCCATTTCCATACACTTGCGGTCAATTCCCTTCACTTCACCGTCATTTCCATGCATTTCACGGTAATTCCCGGCGATTCCATGTTCATTCACAATCAATTTGACGCACTTCACGGTCAATTCATTTCACTTCACGGCCATTTCCATGCACTTCGCGGTCAATTCACTTCACCACCATCATTTCCATGCATTTCACGGTCATTTCCGACGATTCCGTGTTCATTCACGATCAATTCGACGCACTTCACAGTCAATTCACTTCACTTCACGGCCATTTCCATGCACTTTGCGGTCAAAGGAGAAGGATGACCTAAAGAAGAATAAGAAAAATGAAGAAAGAAAACCCCACCGGACCCACGATGGATGATCTAAAGCAATGATGAACCGGTTAGTGTAATCAATATGGACAGTCCATTTCCATAGCCATTGAATGGACTATTAGGTTGATCCAATTGATGTGATTTTTGAGTAGGATGGACATTCAAATATGGGATCCATATGATGGATGGTCTAGATCAGTGATTAACCTGTTTTTAGTATGATCAATACTGATTCTCCATTTTCCTTGTCATTGAATGGACAGTCAGGATCATTCCCATAGAATGATTCATTAAAGGAATGGAAAATTAAAAGCGGGCCTCACCTTATGGATAGTCTAGATCAATGACCGTACTATTCGTAGAATGATCAATATTGGTATGAGTGATCAAAGGTGGCCCCCATGAGGGTGGTCCAAATCAATGATAAGAGCTGCTATAATAATAGCTCAATATGGACCGTCCATTTTCCTAGCCAATATTTGGATTGCTAGGATCATGCCATATGATTAGATGGTTAATGATTGGACATTTGTTGTATGATCACTTTGGTCTGTCCGGCCCAATTTATTTTAGAAAAGGAATTGGCAATTAAAGGTGGGATCCACATGATTAGATGGTTAATGATGGACCATTTGTTGTATGATCCATTTAGACCGTCCAAGTGACTTTTGGGAAAGATGGTCTATCAATCGGTGGGAACCTACAAGGACGGACTCAGTCCTGAAAGGGGTGGGCCTGTCAATGGGCTAAGATGGCCCATCCGGCTTTTGAACCTGGTTAGCCTTGGGCCACGCTACGGCTGTAGTATCAAGCTCGATGGCTGGGATTGGGCTTAAGTATCAAACCCGTTTTGTAAATAGGCCAAACTTGGACCATGTATAACAGGAAGCGGATTGCGTAGTGAGTTACGTAGTGAGTAACTCACTATGCTTAGCGTACTAAGTAAACTCTGTGAGGTCCACCATGATTTATGTATCTGATCCGCTCCATTCAACAATTTTATCAGATAAATTTAAGGCATGATGTAAAAAATGAAGCATATAAAATATTCAATTGGACCACACCACATGATAAAGTTGAATTGAATGTCTACTGTTGAAAAATTCTTGAGGGCCGCAGAAGCTTTGGATCAAGCTTATACTTGTGTTTTCCCCTCATCTATATCTGTATGATCTTATGAAAGGTTGGATGACAAATAAACATCACTGTAGGGCCTAGAAAGGTTTTAACGGTGGAAATCATTATCCTTACTGTTTCTTGTGGTATGATCCACTTGATTTTTAGATATGCTCCAATTTTGGACTCAACCCCTTAAATTAGATGAAAAAAATGGATAGACAGTATAGATAGATAACATACATTCAAGGTGGGCCTAACTGAGTTTACTCAGTACGGTAAGAGCGTACTGAGTAACTCAGTAGGCAATCCGATTTCGGTATAACAGCCCTCGCGGAAGCTAACTCAGTACGGTAAGCGTACTGAGTAAACTCTGTGGGCCCAGTGTCATTCATGCACTATATCCACTCTGTCTATCTCTTTAACACATAATTTTTGAGATAACAGTGTGAATTGAACATATACCGTTGAAAAATTCTTGGGGACAACAGAAGTTTTAGATCAAGCTGATATTTGTGTTTTCCTTTTATCCATGTCTTTTTGATCTTATAAACAGGTTGGATGACAAATAAACATCAGGGGCCCTTAGAAAATTTTCAACAGTTGAAATCAATGCTTCCACTTTTTCCAGTGGTATGATCCACTTGAGCTTTGTATATGCATCAATTTTGGGTTGAACCCATAAAATGATTTAGAAAAATGAATGGACAGCATGGATAAACCACATGCATTCGCAGTAGGCCCGACTGAGTTTACTCGGTACAATAAGAGCTTACTGAGTAACTCAGTACACAATCCGATTTCCCCTGAGTATGGAAAAGCCCAAAGTTGAAGCATATTCAACTCTCAAGTGGTTCATTCCATAGGAAATAGTGGGAATAATGATTTCCACCGTTGAAACCTTCCTAGGCCCTACAGTGATATCTATTTGTCATCTAAGCCGTTAATAATATCACAAAGACATGGATGAGGGGAAAAAAATATATATATAAGCTTAATACAAAAATGACGTGACACTCAAGAATTTTGCAATGATATAAGTTCAATTCACACTGTTTCATGTGGTGGGGTGCATTTGAGCTTTAGATATCATTCAATTTTGGACTCATATCATAAAATTAGCTAATAAAATAGATGAACGGAGTGAATAAAATACATAGATAATGGTCAACCCCGCAGAGTTTAGTCAGTAGTGCTTACTCAGTACGCAATCCGCTTCCGAAAAATAAGCGCTTCTGACGTAATTTTGTACTATTATGTAAAGAAGAGAATGAAAGAGAGCTTCATTTTCTTTCAAAGTTAAGAGATCTTTCTCCTTCTTATTGCCGGGCTCAGGCCTGCATAAAATAATGGGCAGGGGCTTTGTGGGGCCCCCTATGATGTATGTGTTTTTCTCTACGTCATCTATCCATTTGCCACATCATATTAGGGTTAAGCCCTAAAAAAGGGCAGATCTAAGGCTCAGGTGGATTTTACACGGTGGGGATTGAATGGCCACTATTAAAAACTCCTAAGAGTCTTAGAAGCTTTGATCAAGCTGATATTCGTGTTTGCCTTTCATCCATCCAAGTTTATGTGACTTAATGAACATGTTAGATGGCTAATAAACATCACGGTGGGCCTTAGGAAGGTTTCAACGGTGGGCATCATTTCATCAAAGCTTCGTGTGGTGTGGTGCACTTGAGCCTTGGATCTGCCTCATTTTTGGTCTTATGCTCTAAATTGATATTTCAAAATGTATGGACGGCATGGATGAAACACATATATCATGATGGCCCCATGGAGCACCTGCCAGCAGGCAATCCACGGTCATTACCCCAAGGGAGCGGATTATGTGCAGCCCTGACCATGGGGCCGAGCTTGATGTATATTTTGTATATCCACGCCGTCCATATGTTTTTTCAGCTCATTTTTGGACGCTACCCGAAATTTGAAGTAGATAGAAAGTAGAAGTGGACCATAACACAGGAAGCAGTGGTGATTGACCATTAAAATTTTCTTATCAGCCACAAAAGTTTTGGATCAAGCCTATATTTGTTTTTTTTTTTTTTCCTTCATTTAGATCTGCATAAGATTATCAACAGGTTGGATGGAAAATAAACATTATGGTGGGCCATAGAGAATTTTTTATGGTAGGCATTCAATCACCACTGTTTCTAACGTTGTGGTCCACCGTGGATTTTGATCTTCTTAATTTTTGGGTTCATGCCCTAAAATGATCTACGTAAACAGATGGACGGAAGGTGGGCCGCGATCAGGGCCACACCGTGTTGGGTGAGGCTGGGACGCATGGGAACGGATCAGGTGCTACCATGCGGCCAAACTTGGACTGTCCAACTGTTTTGTCAGATCATCTTATGGCATGACCCATAAATGAAGTAGATCCAAATCTGAGGTGGACGGTAGTGATTGAACACCCTACCATTAAAAACTTCCTAGGGCCCACCATAAGGTTTGATTAATTTTTATTTTCCAGCCAACTGTTGAGAAGGTCACATAAACCTGAATGAAGGATAAAACAAGAGAAAATTAGGACTGTGGACCTCACCTTTTAGCCAGCTGGTTTTATGAAAGAAGACAAACCTTCTTTTGCAACTTAGACCTACACGTGCGGTGACAGAATTTTTGGACGAAAATACCCCTCCTTTCACGTAAACGAATTGGATACTTCCCTGCCACCACGCAATGGTGGATGTTCGGTGGTCTATGAGCCCCACCATGATGTATACTTTTCATCCATGCTGTCCATATATTTTTCCACATCATTTTATGGTATGAGACAAAAAATGAGTTATATGCAAATCTCAAGTGTACCACATTACAGGAAACAGTGTTGAATGAGCATCAACCATTAAAAACTTTTTGGGGGCCCACTGTGATGTTTGTAAGAAATCCTCCCCTTCTAAGTTCATTCATAGGGTCACAAAGACCTGGACGAAGAGGAAAAACAAATTTCATAATGATCCAAAACTTCTGTAACCCCTAAAAGGGTTTCAATGGTAGACATTCAATTCCCCACTGTATTTTACAGTGTGGTCCACTTGATAGTTAGATCTATCTTATTTTTCGTCTCAAGCCTTAATATGAGCTCGCCAAATAGATGGACGGTTTGGATATAACATAGACATCATGATGGGACCCACAAAAGCAATGCAACATATATAAAAAAAGAAAAAAAAAACAACACAGACTGCATCGATATATCGACAATATGTAGATATATCGACAAAATAAAGCATCGATATATCGACATCTTGTCGATATATCGACGTTACATGAAATTTTTTGGTTAAGTCACTGGACAAATGAGGACTTAATTCGATATTATCGACCATATATCGACATATTGTCGATATATTGTCGATATATCGACGATACATGGAATTTTTTTTTACCCCGCCGATTTTCATGCTTGCCCCGCCGATATATCGATATATCGACATATTGTCGATATATCGACGATACATGAAATTTTTTTTGCCCCGCCGATTTTCATGCTTGCCCCGCCGATATATCGATATATCGACATATTGTCGATATATCGACGTTACATGTAATTTTTTTTGCCCCGCCGCTTTTCATGCTTGTCCCGCCGATTTTCTAATTTGCCCCGCCGTTTTTCATGCTTGCCTCACCGATTTTCTAGTTTACCCCGCCGTTTTTCATGCTTGCCCCGCCAATTTTCTAGTTTGCCCCGCCATTTTTCATGCTTGCCCCGCCGATTTTCTAGTTTGCCGTAGTTTTCATGCTTGCCCCGCCGTTTTTCATGCTTGCCGATTTCTAGTTTGCCGTTTTTTCATGCTTGCCCCGCCGTTTTTCATGCTTGCCCCGCCGTTTTTCTGCTTGCTTGCCCACCCATTTTTATTTGCCCCCTTTTTTCTTGCTTGCCCGCTGTTTTTCATGCTTGCCCCGCCGATTTTCTAGTTTGCCCCGCCGTTTTTCATGCTTGCCCCGCCGATTTTCTAGTTTGCCCCACCATTTTTCATGCTTGCCCCGCCGTTTTTCATGCTTGCCCCGCCGATTTTCTAATTTGCCCCGCCGTTTTTCATGCTTGCCTCGCCGATTTTCTAGTTTGCCCCGCCATTTTTCATGCTTGCCCCGCCGTTTTTCATGCTTGCCTCGATGATTTTCTAGTTTGCCCCGCCTTTTTTCATGCTTGCCCCGCCGTTTTTTCTAGTTTGTCCCGCCGTTTTTCATGCTTGCCCCGCCATTTTTCATGCTTGCCTCGCCGATTTTCTAGTTTGCCCCGCCGATTTTCTAGTTTGCCCCGCCGTTTTTCATGCTTGCCCCGCCATTTTTCATGCTTGCCTCGCCGTTTTTCATGCTTTTCCTCACCGATTTTCTAGTTTGCCCCGCCGTTTTTCATGCTTGTCCCGCCGTTTTTCTAGTTTGTCCCGCCGTTTTCATGCTTGCCCTACCGTTTTTCATGCTTGCCCCGCCGTTTTTCTAGTTTGCCCCGTCATTTTTCATGCCTGCCCCGCCGATTTTCTAGTTTGCCCCGCCGTTTTTGCCCCGCCGTTTTCTAGTTTACCTCACCATTTTATAGGCTACAGATATGGCTACGGTTATAATCCATAGCTATAGACTTTTTTTTTTTTTTTTTTTTTTTACGGTTGTATCCCACCGCCTTTTGTGGGTCCCATTATGAGGTTTGTGTTATATCCAAACCGTCCATCGATTTGGTGAGCTCACATTAAGCTTGAGACGTAAAATAAGACAGATTTAACTATCAAGTGGTGGGCCCTACAAAATTTTTAACGGTGAAAATCAGTTTCCCCGCTGCTCTTTGTGGTGTGGTCCATTTGATTTGGATATGATTTTTTTTTTTTTTGGATAATGCTCCGAAATGATCTCTAAATATGGAAGAACGTTGTGGATATAATAAATACATAGTTGTGGGGCCATGTAACTTTGATCTCTGTTGAGCCGTTCGTACAACTCTTGACTGAAGGAGCGTCAGCGCTCGACTTCGAAAGTGAGGAGTATTTTCGTCCTCAAATTCGCTCCCCGTACCGTACGTGGAGGTCCAACTTGCAAAAGAAGGTTTGTCTTCTTTCATAAAACCAGCCGGCTAAAAGGTGGGGTCCACAGTCCTAATTTTCTCATAAAACAAAATACACCACTAAGCTTAGTAGTGTGTTGACGTCAACAATTTCTGTGGGCCCAACATGACATATATGTTGTTTTCTCACCGTCCATGCATTTTATGATAACATTTTAGAGCATGGCTTAAAAAATGAAGCAGATTCAAAACTCAAGTAAACCACACCAAATGGCTCCAACAACGAGGTAGATTCAAAGCTCAAGTGTACCGCACCGCAGAAAACGGTGGAGATTGAACATCTACCATTGAAATTTTTCTGAGGCCACAGAAGTTTTGGATCAAGCTGATATTTGTGTTTTCCTTCATTCTTAGATGGCAAATAAACATAATGGTGGGCTGTATGGAGGTTTTAAGGGTTGATGTCATTATCAAAACTGCTTTATGTGATGTGGTCCACTTGAGCTCTGGATCTATATCACTTTTGGATTCATGCCCTAAAATGATCTCGCAAAATAGATGAACGGTGCAGATATTATACATACATTATTGTGGACCCCACAAAACTTGGTGACATCATTACACTGCCGAGGTCGGTGGTGCATCACACACCACACTTAGGAGGCCAGGGCCCACGTAATCCTTGACAGGCCCACTGTGATGTATATGCGTTACAAACACACTGTCCCATCTATTTTTACCGGATGTATATGCGTTACAAACACACCGTCCCATCTATTTTTACCGATCATTTAAGGGCATGATGTAAAAAATTGAAGCAGATCCAAATCTTAAGTGGACCATATCATAAGAATAAGTTGTGATAAAATGTTTATTTGCCATCTAACTTATTGATAAGGTAACAAATTCCTGGATGAAGAGATCACATATCTAAAATTATCATAGCCCACGAGAAATTATTGGTTGATTACCACTATTTCCTATATCATGGTGTAATGTCTTGTCCAACCAGCACAGTGTTCTGGGGCGTCCACTTAGGATTTGCCGCAGAACCATCCGTTTAAACTGCTCAGGGTGAGGTACCACAAGTTAATTAACCTAGGATTAGCCTATTAGAATAAACTAGACAGGTCATAATAGGACCTGGTGTGGCCCGCCAAGCCTGATGGCCGTTTACACTTGACAACTGCCCGTGTGGGCCACCCAGCGACCGAGGAGGGTCAGAAAAATCTAAAACTTTAGAAAATCATAGATCTCATTGGACTTGTGGTCCATCGCGGACTGTGGAACCAGTGGACACCCATAATTAAGATCTGACACTTGCCAAATACACCCCACTAATGCCAGATTGGAATCTGGCACTTGCAAATAAAACCTAGATACCAGACGTTCCAGCCGTCGAATTTCTTCCAAATTTACGGTGACGGTTTAATGTATTTTTTTACACCCGTCTACCAAATCTAGGACCCGATCGTAGAACGGTGACCGTCGATCGCAAATCGGACTCGTACGATCAAACCCATATCCGATCGCTCCCAAATTTTGCATGGCCCTTCATCGGGCGATGAAGCACCTATCCTATAAGTTTTATGACCGGAAAACCACCAGAACCGCTCCAATCACCAAAATGGGCCCCACATGGCCACTTAAAGATAGGAATCGTATGCTCAGACCCCATATCTGTTCATCCGTTTGTTCCCAGATTTTATATGGCCCCTCACCGGGCCATAAAGCACCTACACACCAATTTTGGTGGCCAGATGGGTGGTAGGGTGGCCCCCACACCAATATGGTGTCCCACATGGCTATTTTTGAAATTTGCAGAAGCTTAGGGCCAAAGGGCCCAAGTCTAGGAAACAAAACCCTAGCTCTTATAACTCTCTCTCATTTACCACAACTACCAAGAGCAAAGGGGAGAGCAAGAGAGTAAAGGAGAAGAAAGTGTGAGTGAATAAGGAGCTAGGGTGGACCCTAAATCAAGGTGGGGCCCAAAGGAACCAACCTTTCAACTTCCCACCTCTCCTCAAAGGAGAAACTCTCCACCATAGTCTCAACGATCGTCCGCGGGTCGTCTAGGTAAGATCCTTCAACCCTTCTTCTCGGTAATCCATGTATTAAGAAGGCTTGACTTGGATTTCTAACATGCAAGGGCTTCTTTTAGGGATTCCGGCCGATCGACCTCAAAGCCCTC
Organism: Magnolia officinalis; assembly: GCA_021015155.1. Taxonomy (NCBI): domain Eukaryota; kingdom Viridiplantae; phylum Streptophyta; class Magnoliopsida; order Magnoliales; family Magnoliaceae; genus Magnolia; species Magnolia officinalis. The sequence goes on from JAJHSJ010000003.1 coordinate 75,260,032, forward strand.
TTTCTTAGGACGTTTTTCCAATCTCCAATGATCCATAGGTGCGGACTATTGATCTTAGGTGACCTAACACTAATTTTAGTACAAGCTTAATGATTTTGATTGCTTGAATGTTATATTTGAAGTTCTAGAGAAACCCTAGGAAATTATATGTTGATGGAATGGTATGGATATGCATGCTTAGCTTACTCATGATGTTGTTCTTACCTCCTACATGATTTTGTGTATGGATGATTACATGCTCATGGCTTGATTGATTTTCCTATATGTTGTGCTTCATGGTATGTATGATTCATTACTCTTGTACACATGATTTCTTGAGATGGAGGAAGTGCTTAACTCCTCATGAACCCATACCACACACACACATCTTGTTCATGACATTGTTAGCTTTACATGTCAGTAGAACTTTAGAATTTTATGTTGAGAAGCTTGAGAATATGATGTTGTTTATTTTAGTTGATGCATTGTTAGTTGGCATTTATGGACCCCCTTCACCCTCTCGGATTGGTCAGGAACATGATGAGAGACGGTAGTCCCACCGGTAGGACTACGCTAAGGTTTAAACCCGTGGATTGGGCGGGGGAGTGTTCGGGTGGTTGTAGTTCGACTACATGGGTCCCTTATGCCCGAGGTTACTCGTCTCACGCACACCTGACTTGTGTGGTCTAGCCTACTGTCTGACCAACCTTATTTGTTAACCATGTTTGCTCACCTTTGTATGGAACCTAGAACACCTTACAACCATTGTAGCCCATTGATAACTAGACTGCAACTGGTCCACAGTCTCGTGAACAGGGCATGGTGGAATGGCACACCGTGTCTGAGCTGTCGGCCTACGTTAGGGTACCGTGCCTCCCCGTAGTGACCGCGAGCGATCCATTTTCTCTCGGCACTCCTCATGTGCTTGAAGTCGGGGATGAGGAACCCGACGGGATCGCGGACCGCGGGGTCTCGGCCTCACGCATTGATGGGGCCTTGGGCTCGCAACCAGCTTAGGGCATTGAGATGTGGGGTGTATCAGATTCCCTAATCTGCTGGATGAATGGACTTAACTAATAACTCGGCTAACACGATCGCATTGCATCACATTAGTTAGGGTGGCGACTCGGCAGTCGAGGTCGCTCTGAGGGAGTGTTGTCATATGCGATCATTAGATGGAGTCACTCGAGGGAGCGTTGTGGCAAGGGTATGCATCATATCATCGCATTGCATGCGCATTTAATAAGAGTTGTAGGTGTTGATGATTGACTGCTTTTCATTAAGTTTATATCACAATTGATGTCTGTTATAACTTAAGACTAATAGTACACACTGAGTTGATCACTCACTCCCACTCTAGGACGGTGTTTTAAAACACCAACCAGACTCTTCAATAGCTGTAGGTAGCGATGAGTTCGAGGAGCCTGATGATGTGAGCCTTGGCGATGAGGAGAACGAGTTCTCCTATTCCCAACTGATGAGCGGGGCCCCGTCGGATCAGTAGATGGGCTGTTGGATCGCTGAGCAGTGGGCTCAGTTCTATTTTTTCGGACATATTATTCTTTTGTGATTTTGTTGGGTAGCGCCATATGCCCCTTTTATTCTTTTGGACATGTATATACGTATATGTCTGTATTTCTTTCAGTCTCTTTCATTTCAGTAGACTTGTATGGTGATTCTTCATGTTTCAGGAAATTCCAGTTCTATGAAATTAAACCTGATCAAACGCATATTAATAAAAATAGGTCATAAGTGACCCCGGGAACTCGGAAGTTGAGTGTATACGCGACCCCCGATTTTCAGGGCATTACAAGTTGGTATCAGAGCAATAGTTTGGAATCCATTGGGCCATGGGTCATGAACCCACTAACGCATCCGCTGACTTGAAGAGCAATGAAAGTAGAGCAGTAGAGACCTAGAAATATAGGAACCATACTAGGCCCCAGATCAACAATTGTAGATGAAAGATAGGTCCTCCAACGAGTGAGGATCAGGAAGCGAGGGTGTGTAGCGACACTAAGAGTTGGGTCCAAAAGTCATATAGGACCTCAACGCATCGGTAGGAATGAGCCGAAAATCGAAGGATTTGAAGGTCGAAGCCAACATCCGCATGCGAATGAGCTAGTTTCGGGCCAAATTCGATAGTTCCAGCCCGTTCGAGGATGGGAACTATGGGGCAAGCGAAATTTTATCGGAAAGTAAGGAGTATGGGGAAAATGGAGATTTTTGCCCCTAACTGGGAGAAATCTCATGAAACCACTAAGCCCATTGCGTTGGTCAGCTCCTCCTACCCCAAATTCATATATGGCACTTTCTTGGGGGCCTTACCGGTGCCCGAAAAATTGAAGTTTCGTGAACTCTTTTTGGGAAGCACGGACCGGCGCCACCAGCGTCCGACCGGCGCCGCCGACGCCCAACCGTCCAGATCGTCGGCGCCACAGCGCCCATAGCATAGAGTCCCGACGCCACGGCGCCCAGCCCGGCACCCCCAGCGCCCATCGTTCCAGAACCCCGGCGCCACAGCGCCCGCTGTCTAGAGGCCTGGTGCCGCAGCGCTTGATGACGAAGAGTGGTTTTTCCTCCCTCTTCCAATGCACATACGTGTGGGGCCCACTTTTCTTGCTATTTAGGGATGTTTAGGTCCCATTTTCCCTATTTTCACTACCTCTCCTCCCTTCTAAACCCTCTCCCAAAACCCAAACACCCATTTTCATCCAATCTCACACTCCCATTCTAGATCTCCTTCAACCATTTTCTTCTTCTTCACATCCTTCATCTTCCCAAACCACTCCATTCTCATTTTCAAAACCCTTCTCTAAGTTTTCAAGGAAAACCCTCTCCTTTTCTCAACTCCCATTCCCCAACCTCATTTCACATTTTTTTCCATCTCCTAAATCACTCATCAAAACCCATCTCCAACAAAACCCAACTTAAAACCCTTCTTAGCCACTTCTTAAACCTCATTCTCAACTCCTCCCTTATTACCTCAAATCCACCCTCAATACCATTTCAAATCTCAATCTTAGATACACTCCAAGACCCACTCTTAGATCTAAAGTCAAGCTATCCTTGAACCCATCCCTAGGAACCTTTCTTCATCTTCTCCATTCTAGTGGTTCATTCCCTCATGGAGAAGAAGAGACTGACTTTCGCCGAGCCGGGACCGAGCTGAGAAAAGTGGAACAAGCAACGGGCCAATCCAAAGGGGAAGGTGGTTTCGGAGGCCCGATCCAAGCGCCGAAATGATTCCCAAGGGAGGCTAGCAACTCAGGCCTCCCAACCGCCCGTCGAAGACGTGGGAAATTTTCTACAGCGGGGTATTGCCTTTGAAGTCTCCGTGGAGGAGCATCTATTCAACCAATGCATTGTACTCACCCGACTTATGAAGAAGGACTGAGGTCCGATCTTCTACGGAAATTACCATGCAGATGAAGGACTAGCTAGGGCCTTCTATATGTGGATCAGGAACCCCCGATTCAAGCCCCTGGGCTTTGATATTGTAGTGGGAAGCGAGAGGACCCCCGTTGGGGTGGCGGACATTGCCGACGTGCTTGGAGTGGCGCAGGGCGAGTTACAAATTGATGAGGGGTGTCTAGATTCGAGCCAAGCCCGCGATGTATGAACCCGCTTTTTGTGTGGTCGGGTAGCCCAGTGGAAACGAGGGGAGCGAGGGTAAGGTCTGAGCGCGGCCAAATTGATCCCAGAATACCGGGTACTCTACCGCATCTGCACCCATAACGTGTACCCGAGACTGATTAATCGCACCGAGTGCTCCCGCTATATGGTGGAGTTTTTATACCAAGCGGGGCGGGGAGCAGATGTGTCCCTCCCAGTGTGGTACTTCACCAGATTGTGCGGGTTGCACGAGCCACAAGGAAGAGTACATGCCTCTCGTTCGGTCGCCTGATCTGTCGGTTGACCGAAGAGTACGGAATACGCAGATCGGACGGAAATCCGGTACCGATACAACTTCTAGGCGACGATATGATGAACAGCCTGAGAGTAGGTCCCAAGCAGCGACAAGCCCACATTGACCAATATGGAGACCCTGACGAGGAAGAAGATGACAACGATGGGGATGAAGAGGAAGAAAGTGAGGGCGAGGGTGAGGCTGAAGCACCTGAAGGACCTGAGGGGGCTGAAGAGGCGGGAGGAGCTGAAGGAATTGAAGGAGTCGGAGGGGAGCCACCTATCGCTCCAGACGTACTTGGACGCTTGGGTGCACTCGATTCTAGGATGGCCAGGATCGAGGAGAACCAAGCTAGGATCGAGGAGAACCAAGCAAGGCAGGACAAGTGGAACAAGAAGATGTATCGGGCCATAAAGGCCCTGATTTGCTGCAGCAAGGGGGAGAAAGCACACCCGTTCCCGTCTAGCTCGAAAGAATAGCAGTTAACTTTATGAATAGTTAGAAGTTGCTTTATGTTAGTTAGGACTACCAACATATAACATAGGATAGCTAGGGCCTTTGCTTGATTAGTTGTATTTCTTTTGCGTTTACCCCATCTACCGATGCTTGTAATCCGTGCAATAACATGTAACTGGCCATACTAATGGCATTTTTGAAATCAATGTGAATGTATGGATTGCCTTGAGATTTTCTCGTTACCATGAAAATGCTTGAGTGTATGGTCGTCTATGTTCATGAATAAATTACATATGCATCTTGTGTATTTACGCATGGCCTTGGTGTGAGTAATGTTCTATTATCTAACCTATCTTAAGACGTCCTTCCAGGAAATGCCTCCACGACCGGAGGGTCGATACGTCCGCCTCCCTCATGGCGGCCTAGTCGATCGGGACCAGGTCCCTAACGAGCAACAAGGCCCCCAAGGGGTGAGCGGCTCCCAAAACACGGGAAGCACTACCCAAGGGGCGGCCCCAAATGCTCTGCCGCCGCAAGTCGCGGCACCCGTACCCCCTCTGTCACAGGCCGTGGAGAAGAGGCCAGATGTTGCGCCTGATGTGCAACAACAACAACAAATGATGGCCGCTAATATGCAACACCGACAACACATGATGACCACTATGATGGGGGCCTTGACTCAAAAATTTGGGCATACCACAACCAGAACCACCCGCCATGGCCGCGCCCGTGACCAACACAAACAACTTATGTAAGCGGTTCTAGAAGCATAGGCCGCCTATTTTTGCTGGTACCCACCGCCCAGAGGAAGCGGAGATTGGCTCAACCGGGTCATCAAGCTGCTTCGGCCCTTCCACTGTACCGAGGCAGAGAATGTTGAACTCACTTCCCACCTCTTTGAGAAAAAGGCGGACTTGTCGTGGGAGAGTGTCCTCCGGTCCATTCCCGAGGGCCACGTATGGACGTGGAAGGCGTTCGAGACCCGTTTCAACGAGAAGTATATCCCTCAATAGTATCAACACGAGAGGGAAAATGAATTCCTCTGCCTGCAACAAGGTGGAATGAGCGTGGCACAATATGAGAACCAGTTCACCGAACTCTCACGCTACGCTTCTGAAATGATCGCCAATGAGGCGATCAAGATGAGACAGTTCACGATAGGGCTGAGGAGCGGCATCCGCTCCAAACTGTGTTGCATGAACCTCAAGACCTACGCCGAGCTCGTGGAGATGTCTATACGGGCAAAGCAGGATGAGGAGCGAGTCGCTTGGACCCGCTCACAGTTGGGCCCTAGAAGTAGGATGGAGGGACCATCCTCTTCATTTGAAGGAAAGAGGCCGCGTCCGAACTCTCCGCCACGACTAGCTGCCGCATCGGCCCCTTCTGCACGACCAGTCCAGATATGTAACTATTGTAAGAGGGCGGGTCACTCCGAGCCATACTGCTTCACGAGGATGAGGGACCTTAGCTTCACTCCGCCTCAGTGCAACAACAGGCCCCCACAACAAGCATTACAGATTCCGCCCCTACGTACGATGGGGCCTAGTCAGCAGTTTCGCCATCCTCCTGCACCTCAAGCTAGGCCACCACAACGGCCCATGCAACGACCAAACCTTCCTCAGCAGGCATGAGTCCATGCATTAGCGGCCGAGGGCCAGGATGCAGTCATCCCCACTCCTATGGCCTTTGAGGTGACAGCCCACATTCAAGGTACTCCCATATTTCTTTTGGTGGACACTAAATCTATTGCTTCTCTCATATCGCATGCAGCCGTCAAGCGTCTAGGGCTATACTCTACTCCCTCCGTTGGAGTGAAGATCATTGCCGCAGCCGGTACTTTCTCGGAGGCAACGAAGATATGTCGCGATTGCCCCATTGATTTGGGATGTAAGGTGGCGCTTGTAGATTTGATAGTGAATAAGCTTTTCCATTATGACGTCCTCCTGGGCATGGACTGGTTGATTATGATGAAGGCGGAGATCGACTATGACACTCTGACTGTGAAAATATATGAAGTTGATGGCACTTCCCTCACATTCTCAGTCCAGGTTAGCCACGATCGTAGGGTTTTGTGTTATGCTTAATTGGAGGAGAGTTATGACGGACCCTCACTCACATGCACTCCCATAGTCCAAGATTTTGTCAACGTGTTCAGGCCCAAACCTGGGCTTCCTCCCCGATGTGAGATAGACTTCACGATCGATCTAACTCCGAGTGCCAAGCCCATCTCCTTGCCTACCTATCGCATGCCCCCTTATGAGATGGAAGAACTAAGGTCCCAAATTGATAAATTGCTAAAGTCAGGCTTTATTCGACTTAGTGTATCACCATGGGGAGCCCCGGTCTTATTTGTGAAGAAGAAGGACGACACGTTGCGTTTATGTGTAGATTACAGAAGATTGAACCAAGTGACGGTTCGAAACAAATACCTTTTGCCCAGGATTGACGACTTGTTTGACCAGCTGAGGGGTGCCCAATACTTCTCCAAGATCGATCTACAATCAGGGTACCATCAGTTGCGAGTTAGGGACGTGGATATACAGAAGACAGCCTTCAGAACCTGCGTTGGCCATTATGAGTTCCTAGTTATGTCGTTCGGGCTCACCAATGCTCCAGCGGTATTCATGGACCTCATGAACAGAGTCTTTAGGCCGTTCTTGTACCAATTCGTTATCGTATTCATCAATGACATTTTGATATATTCAAAGAGTCGCGAGGAGCATGAGGAACATCTAAAGGCAGTCCTTGAGACCCTCAAGAAGAACCAACTTTATGCAAAGTATGAAAAATGTGACTTCTAGAAAAAGGAGTCAAAATTTTGGGACATGTAGTGTCCAAGGAGGACATATCGGGGGATCTCGCCAAAGTGGCGGCCTGCAAGATTGGAAGCAACCAAAGTCAGTTACAGAAGAAGTGAGGAGTTTTTTCCGGTCTCGCCGGTTATTATAGAAGGTTCATTAGGGACTTTTCAAAAATAGCTCGACCATTATCCCAGCTGACACGGAAGGACCTCAAATTTGCCTAGAATGAGAAGGCGGAGGCGGCCTTCCAAGAGTTGAAGGACAAACTGACGTCGGCACCTGTGCTTGTGTTGCCTAAGCAAGGGGTCAAGTACACCGTATATACGGACGCCTCTCGAGTAGGTTTGGGTTGTGTACTTATGCAAAAGGATAGAAAAATTGCTTATCCATCTCGGCAGTTAAGGAAACATGAGGAGAATTACCCTACACATGACCTCGAGCTTGCGGCGGTAGTTTTCGCATTGAAGATATGGCGACACTATCTTTATGGTGAGGAATTTAAGCTCTTTTTTTTATCACAAGAGCCTCAAATATATCTTCACCTAGAAGGACCTGAACATGAGGCAGCGTCGCTGGATAGAAACGTTGAAGGACTTCAAGTTCGATGTCTCATATCACCCTGGCAAGGCCAATCTGGTAGCGAACGCCTTAAGTCGCAAAAAGACAATCGAATTTGCGGCCCCGCTAATGGTGAGAGAGTGGGACATGATGGAATTTGTACGAGACTTCGACATGAAGCTAATCGTGGAGGAGCCGTACGAGGTCGTAGCCCACATTCAAGCCCAGCCAATGATTGACAACAAAATCATTGAAGCCCAGGAGGGCAATAAGTTATTAAAGAAGACGAGGGAAAGAGTAAGGAATGATGTGAAGTCCGAGTGGAGAGTCGAAAAGGATGGGGGATTGCGGTACCGAGGCCGCCTTTGTGTTCCAAATCTTCAGGAACTACGAGAGGAAGTCTTAAATGCCGCTCACAACTCCAAGTTGGCGATGCACCTTAGTAGTACAAAGATGTACCGGGATTTGAAGCGAAACTATTGGTGGGATAATATGAAGAAGGAAATAGCGAAGTATGTGTCCCGATGCCTCACTTGTCAACAAGTCAAGGCTGAATACCGCCGGCCACTGGGCCTTTTGCAACCCATGCCCATAGTGGAATGGAAATGGGACTTCATATCAATGGATTTTATTTTCGGGTTGCCCAAGACTAGGAAGGGGCATGACTCGATATGGGTGATTGTGGACAGGCTAACCAAATCAGCTCGTTTCCTGTCAATCAAGACTTCTAGCTCCGCCGATGATTTGGCTAAGCTATACATCAAGGAAATAGTGCGGCTCCATGGCATTCCGTTGGAGATTGGTCGGACGGGATACTCGATTCACGTCGATCTTCTGGACCCGCATTCAAGAAGCTATGAGAGTGAAATTGAAGTTTAGCACCGCCTTCACCCGCAGACAGATGGGCAAACTGAGCGGGGTGAAAAGATTTTGGAAGATATGTTGCGGGCTTGTGTTCTAGACTTTCAGGAGAGTTGGGACGATTGTCTCCCATATGCCGAGTTCGCCTACAATAATAGCTTCCAAGTTAGCATCAGTATGACGCCTTACGAGGCTTTGTATGGGCGTCTGTGCCGAGCCCCGCATTGTTGGGAAGAGATTGGCGAGAAGAGTTGCTAGGACCAGATTTGGTGCGGATTACGACAGAGAAGATTGGAATTATCCGGCGCCGCCTTTTGACGGCTCAAAGCAGGCAGAAAAGTTATGACGACACAAGGCGAAGAGACTTGGAGTTTGAAGCAGAGGACCATGTATTTCTCAAAATCTCCCCAATGAGGGGCGTTTTGCGCTTCGGCAAGAAGAGAAAGCTCACGCCCCAATTTATCGTGCCTTTCCAGATTTTGGACCGTGTTGGTGCGGTTGCCTATCGCTTGGCCTTACCCATGCCTCTCGCCGGAGTGCATAACGTCTTCCATGTATCCATGTTGAAGAAGTACGTCCCCGATCCTTCACACATCATCAAGTGGGAATGAAACTCAAGGAAGATGCCACATACATTCTCCGACCCACTCGAATATTGGATAGGAAGGAGCAGGTTCTACGCAACAAGGTCATCCCATTGGTCAAGGTTCTATGGACCCATCACGATGAAGAAGAGGCCACTTTGGAGACAGAAGCAAAAGTCCACAAGCATTACCCAAGCCTGCTTCAGCAATACGAACAGGTACGGAATTTAGAGGACGAAATTTATTTATAAGGGGGGTAGATTGTAACGTCCCATCCAACCAGCACAGTGTCTTAGGGCGTCCACGTAGAATTTGCCGCATAACCATCTGTTTAAACTGCTCAGGGTGAGGTACCACAAGTTAATTAACCTATGATTAGCCCATTAGAATAGACCAGACAGGTCATGATAGGACCTGATGTGGCCCGCCAAGCCTGATGGCCGTTTACACTTAGCAACAGCCCGTGTGGGCCACCCAGCGACTGAGGAGGGTCAAAAAAATCTAAAACTTTAGAAAATCATATATCTCACTGGGCTTGTGATCCATTGTGGACTGCGGACCCAATGGACACCCAGAATTGGGATCTGACACTTGCCAAATGCACCCCACCAATGCCAGATTGGAATCTGGCACTTGCAAATAAAACCTAGATACCAGGCGTTCCAGCCATCGGATTTCTTCCAAATTTGCGATGACGGTTAATATATTTTTCTACACCCGTCCACCAAATCTGGGACCCGATCGTGGAACGGTGACCGTCGATCTCAAATCGGACCCGTACAATCAAACCCCATATCCGATCGCTCCCAAATTTTGCATGGCCCTTCATCGGGCCATGGAGCACCTATCTTATAAGTTTCATGGCCGGGGAGCCACCAGAACCGCTCCAATCACCAAAATAGGCCCCACAAGGCCACTTAAAGATCAGAATCGTATGCTTAGACCCCATATCCGTTCATCCGTTTGTTCCTAGATTTTATATGGCCCTTTACTGGGCCATAAGACACTTACACACCAAGTTTGGTGGCCAAAGGGGTGCTAGGGTGGCCTCCACACCAATAAGGTGTCCCACAGGGCTATTTTGGAAATTTGTGGAAGCTTGAGGCCAAAGGGCCCAAGTCTAGGAAACAAAACCTTAGATCTCATAACTCTCTCTCATTTACCACAACTACCAAGAGTAAAGGGGAGAGCAAGAGAGTAAAGGAGAAGAAAGTGTGAGTAAGAAGGAGCTAGGGTGGACCCTAAATCAAGGTGGGTCCCAAAGGAACCAATCCTTTCAACTTCTCACCTCTCCTCAAAGGAGAAACTCTCCACCATAACCTCAACGATCGTCCGTGGGTCGTCTAGGTAAGATCCTTCACCCCTTCTTCTCAGTAATCCATGTATTAAGAAGGCTTGTCTTGAATTTCTCACATGCAAGGGCTTCTTTTAGGGATTCCGGCCGATCAACCTCAAAGCCCTCTTTCCTAAGACGTTTTCCCAATCTCCAACGATCCATAGGTGCGAACTATTGATCTTAGGTGGCCTAACACCAATTTTAGTATAAGCTTAATGATTTTAATTGCTTGAATGTTATATTCAAAATTCTAGAGAAACCCTAAGAAATTATATGTTGATGGAATGGTATGGATGTGCATGCTTAACTTACTCATGATGTTGTTCTTACCTCCTACATGATTTTGTGTATGGATGATTACATGCTCATGCCTTAATTGATTTTCCTATATGTTGTGCTTCATGGTATGTATGATTCATTACTCTTGTACACATGATTTCTTGAGATGAAGGAAGTGCTTAACTTCCTCATGAACCCACACCACACACACTATCTTGTTCATGACATTGTGAGCTTTACATGTCAGTAGAACTTTAGAATTTTATGTTGAGAAGCATGAGAATATGATGTTGTTTATGTTAGTTGATGCATTGTTAGTTGGCATGTTATGGACCCCCTTCACTCTCTCAGGTTGGTCAGGAACATGATGAGAGACGGTAATTCCATCGGTAGGACTACGCTAAAGCTAAACCCGTGGATTAGGCGGGAGTGTTCGGGTGGCTGTAGTTCGACTACATGGATCCCTTGTGCCTGAGGTTACTCGTCTCACGCACACTTGACTCATGCGGTCTAGCCTACTGTCTGACCAACCTTGTTTGTTAACCCTGTTTGCTCACCTTTGTATGGAATCTGGAACACCTTACAACCATTGTAGCCCATTGAACTAGCCTGCAACTGGTCCACAGTCTCGTGAGCTGGGCATTGTGGAATGGGACACCATGTCCGAGCTGTCGCCTACGCTGGGGTACCGCGCCTCCCCGTAATGACCGCGAGCGATCCCTTTTCTCTCGGCACTCCTCATGTGCTTGAAGTCGGGGATGAGGAACCCGACGAGATCACGGACCGCGGAGTCTCGGCCTCACGCGTTGATGGGGCCTTGGCCTCGCAACCAGCTTAGGGCATTGATATGTGGGGTGTATCAGATTCCCCAATCTGCTGGATGAATGGACTTAACTAATAACTCAGCTAACACGATCGCATTGCATCGCATTAGTTAGGGTGTCGACTCGGCAGTCGAGGTCGCTCTGAGGGAGTGTTGCCATATGCAATCGTTAGATGGAGTCGCTCGAGGGAGCATTGTGGCAAGGGCATGCATCGTATCATCGCATTGCATGCGCATTTAATAAGAGTTGTAGGTGTTGATGATTGACTATTTTTCATTAAGTTTATATCACAATTGATGCCTGTTATAACTTAAGACTAATAGTACACACTGAGTTGATCACTCACTCCCACTTTGGGACGGTGTTTTAAAACACCAACCAGACTCTTCAATAGCTGCAAGAAGCGATGAGTTCGCGGAGCCTGATGGTGTGAGCCTTGGCGATGAGGAGGATGAGTTATCCTATTCCCAACTGATGAGCGGGACCCTGTCGGATCAGTAGATGGGCCGTTGGATTGCTGAGCAGTGGGCTCAATTCTATTTTTCTGGACATATTATTCTTTTGCGATTTTGTTGGGTGGCGCCATGTGCCCATTTTATTCTTTTTAGACATGTATATACGTATATGTATGTATTTCTTTCGGTCTCTTTCATTTCAGTAGACTTGTATAGTGATTCTTCATGTTCCAGGAAATTCCAGTTTTGCGAAATTAAACCGGATCAAGCGCATATTAATAAAAACTGGTCATAAGTGACCCCGGGAACTCGGGAGTTGAGTATACACGCGACCCCTGATTTTCAGGGCGTTACACATGGTCCACTCAAGATTTGGTTCGGCTTATTTTGGATCATGTCCTCAAATGAGTGTTCAAAACATATGAATAACATTGATATAAGGCACATATATTAAGGTGGGCCACCATGATCATAGATCGCACCCATGTTGTCATGTGTGATCACATATGCGCATATCCATATGCAGATCACATATGGGATCACATATATTGCTTATGTAAAAATACGCGATCGCATATGTGATGTATGCGATTGCATACGGCATATGCAATCGCATATTGGCCAACGGTTGACACACTATTTATTTATTTTATTTTTTGTAGAAAAAAAAAACTTTGATAATGACATCAACCCTTGAAACCTCGAGTAGACCACATCCGGTCATGGGTTCGAGTATCCATAGGTGGTGAAATCCCACTACGGCGTGAGTGTGTGGTGGTGTGTGTGCGTGTGTAAAAATTTATATATAAAAAAAAACTTTTGATCGGTTCAAACCTCCCCCATTTGCAATATTCTCACTTCAAAATTCTTTTACTCTATTCCTATCTTATATTTTTTTAATTCCAAGTGATCTTAATCTCTCTCTCTCTCTCTCTCTCTCTCTCTCTCTCTTATTTCCTACTTCTAAGTGGTCTCTCTCTCCCCTACATTTCCTCTCTTGGAAGTTGAAAGATTAAGATTCAAGCACTTGTTATTTAATTAATTTTTTATGTGATTTTATTTCTCTCAAATATATTTTAAATATGTAAAATAGTTATTTATTAACTTAGAAAAGTTACCCTTAATTTTTTATTTATTTATTTTTTTTACATTTTTTTTTATTTATTCCATATATTTTTTAATTTATTTAGTTTTTCAAAAAAAAAAAAATTTAAACAAAAATATGCGATGCATATGTGCACAGATTATGCATCGCACATGATCGCATATGCAATTCGAAGACATTGGATCACACCCACTTTAGTAGATCTTGGGATCCACCTAAGCCATGCCCTCCCTTACAAGGCAACGTCTGCCTTAGCTTTGACCCGTCAACAGTGATATCTTTGTGCCCGGGTGGAGTCTACGTATATGCCTGTAACAAATCCATTTCATCCATTAGTTTTGAAAGATTACAATAAGATATAATTCTAAACATCAGCCAATTTCAAAACTCATGTGGTTTACACCAACAAAACATTTGAAACAACAATGTCCAACGATGGAGCCTTTTTAGAGCTGATTATGGTATTTATATGAATCCACTTCGTATAATTATTACCACCAGCAGGAACAAATATCATCCAAATACAAAGGGCTCGTTGGATGACCACCGCATAAGTTACTTCTTAAACTTATGTAAGTAGAGAAGTAACTTATTTGGGACAAGTTTGATTCATGATAAATTATAAATAGAATTTATTTTTATTTTTTAAAAAATTAAAGTTATTTAATTACTTCAATTTAATAAGTAAAAATCAAGATACTTATGACTCGGTGTAGACTCACAAGAGGTCATGGATTCTAGTGCCTATAGAATGGAAAAATAAAAGAGATATAAATATCAAGTTGACCACACTGCAAAAAGCAGTGGGGATTTTTTTTTTGTTAGCTTGTTAATACACCTACTGTGGATCACACTTCACTGTTAGCCACCCCCACTAGGGAATCGGTGCCTGGACCTCAATGTTGAAACAATGTATCTTTCAGTGAGACTACCACTTGAGCTATTGATCTGGGTGTAAAAGCAGCGGGGAGGAGATTGAACGCCTACCATTGAAACCCTTTTGGGGGTCACAGGAATTTTAGATCAATATGATATTTGTTTTTACTCTTCATCTTGGTCTCCGTGACCTCATGAGCATATTGGATGGAAAATAAACATTATGATGCGCTGACAAATGTTTTAAAAGTGAAAATCACTATCCCCGCTGTTATTTGAGGTGTGGTCCAATTGAACTTTGGAAATGATTTAATTTTTTGGCTAGAATGATCTTAAAAAATGAAAATTCCTACTGGCTTAAAACGATCGGCCGGCAAGTGCATCGCTACAATGGTCACTATACCCTAGAATGATCTCAAAAAATGAATGAACGGTGTGTATAATAAATACATCATTGTGGTTTACACCAGCCAATCCGCTTCTCCAGTTATGCTTACCAGGTGTCAAATTCCTACTGGCTTAGAAAACGATCGGCCGGCAAGTGCATCGCTACTCACTTCGGTCCTGGAATAAAAAGTGTACTCGCACGCGTCAAATGTAAGCAGGGCTTTGTTTTGAAAGTAAACAACATAGAATACGATCGAGAAATCTGACCTCTTTGTCAGAGGGGAAAAGTGTGATTTCTCTGTTTCTCAAAATTCAGACTGGTGTATTTTTTATGTGGGACACATCTTATGAGAAGAAATGGACCGTTCGATTGGAAGATCAATGATCTGCGTTCGACACAAAATCACTGCTATCAGAGAACGTTCTACATTCATTATAGAATGGAAAATATTATTAACGGTTGAGATCTTTAACCAGTTGCTCAAGTTGTCAACCGTGTCGCGATGTCATACGTACATCTCACGCGTGAAAAACAGAAATTAGTCATACTGATTTCTTCTCTCTCACACTGGCAATGATGTTGGTTCATACACGTGCACTCAGGAATGCATTTTTAGCATCACTTAACTCAATTTGAACCGTCCAGATCGTTTAAAATTCTGTTTATAGCTCATAACTTTATATTATAACACAAAATTTGGTTATGATTAGTCGATGTTTGTTAATGAAATCAAACTGTTGAATACATTTCATCATAACCATACTCTAGATGTCCACCAATCAGAGTATTTATTGGTATTTCATACATCTAAAGTCAAAAAACCTATTTTAATAGTTTAATTCGAGTTAAATATATGCCACGTGTATAAATATTTAGTGACATATGTATAAAACCATCATACTCCGTCGGTGTATCAAAAGCTTTTTTTCCTTAATCCGTCAGTGCTTTCTCTCCTCCCATAAAACAGCAAGAAGCAGCGGAATATTGACGTGGACGACATCGACCCACCTTTAATCTATTCCCAGATGAGAGTGTAATTGCACTCGCGCGAGCTCATTTGCCTCACACGTGTGTAACATCAGACCGGCTTATCAGGCGATCCGCACCGTTCACATTCCATCCATTTGAAATCAAACATTTCAATATAATAATCAGGTTAGTCCAACACGTGTAAAAATTTGAACCATTGCTTAGCTTATTATAGCCGTCCATTTGTTTCGTACAAGTGCAGTCGACTCAATGGTCAGGCATGCCTGGTTTCTTCCACATCGGATCTACATCGTTGGGATTACGGAACAACAGGATCTGATCTTTCACACGTGTGCATTGTGTACACGTGTGACGTGAAAATACACTCGACAGAGTGGAATTAGCATTTTGATTCACAAGATTCGACACATAGATGATGGCGACGGAAATGTTAGAATATTCATTACAATAATCTCTCCTTCTCAACACAATCCTAGCTTTCAATCAATCTCATTTTTCTTTAATAAGGGAAGAGATAGAGAGAGAGATAGAGGTTTTCTGCTGCTTTCTTCTCTTCTTCTTCTGCTCGTAGTTGTAGTGTTTTTGGGAACCTTTGAGAGAGAGAGAGAGAGAGATGGAGGTGGATTCTTAGGGTTAGGTATAATGGGGAAGGCAATGGCTCTCAACCTCCTCCGCAATGGCTTTAAAGTTACTGTCTGGAACAGAAACTCTTTCTAAGGTAATCCTATTCTATGATTGGAACTCTTGATTCTGTAATTATCATTGTCATCGTCATCGTCATCGTCGTTATTATTATTATTTTTAAAAAATAGATTCTTTAAGGAAAGATTGATTTTACATTTGTACTTTTTTATTTTATTTTTTCATTTTTTGTGATTTGTTAATTTGATGCCATGGTGGTTCCGACATTTTGTATCGGTTTGAATGCTGAGTTGAGTGCCTATGAGGATGAAAATTCTGATTGGTCAGGTTTGTGGGGCCCGTTGACCAATGATGGGGATGACTGAATGGACAGATGATCTTGATTGGCCCTGCAGTAGATAGGTAACTCTGTAAATCTCATTGGTTGGACAATCCAACCTTCTGATCAATGAAAGTGATCATGGGTCTATGTTCAATGAAGAAAATCAGCCATGTGGGTGGTTACACTGGTGACTTGTACAGTTACCTGTCGATCATAAGGCCTGCCAGACTGATCGATCGGATCATCTGACCGTGGCCTATTCATATGGGCCTAGAAATAGACGTAAATGGGGCGAAAACAAAGCATTGTCAGTTCATTTGCTTATCATCTTGAGGCTGGGATTATATGCAATATTGACATTAAGTGTAACTAGTGGGTTTGGGACATGCAATGCATGTCTAGAGAGAGGAAGTGGTTTGCAAAACATGGGAGGGTGGGAGGACAAGTGGGTTTGAAAAAGGACCGCACTAGCTCCACTCATGTAGGCATAGAGGGTTGTGTCTCGCGCCAATTTGGGGGGGGGGGGGGGGGGGGGGGGGGGGTCGGGGGAGGGGGGGGGGGGGGGGACATAAATGAGATCCACCCCCTTCATCTTGGGTTGCCTCATTTCACCCTGGATGCCAAAACTCAGGTTGATGCAGAACTCAGATGGGATACATGTAGGGAACAGTGGAAAATCATGCCTAGAACCTCTAAATTCACGTGGTATGGCCCACGAGGATTTTGAAATCCTGGTTTTTCTTTGGTGTTCCTTCATCCTAGTGGGGCACATCAGATGAATGGATTGGATTGCATATACATACTATGGTGGATCTATGCACAATTTAGAAGGTTTTAATGGCGGGTGTTTCCATCCAACTTTTCCCTATGGTGTGGCCCACATGGTTTTGGATCGGCCATTTTTTTGGCTTAGGTATAAACGCAGTGCGGTGCACCTGATGGACAGGTGGATCCCATGCATAGAAAGTCTTTCCCTCCGCCTTAGCACAAGTCACACCCCCTATGCCTAGGTGAGTTATGCGAGCGTTTCCATGGTAAAAGAAGTGAGTGGGTTAAAATCTAGACCAGCGAGCGAAATCTCAGCTACAAGTTGTTCAATGTATGGCTGGAGTCACTACTAATCATGCCGATGCCATTTTTATTTGGTTTAAAACCCCTTCCATATCCTCAAAGTCAATTTATAGTGTTGTCAAAAACTAATTGCCTGAAAAGTTCTGCCCCTGGCTGCCCACTGGTAGATATAGTTATTTTGATAGAGAGGAAATGTACCAATTTGTAATACTTCCTTGCTAATCTTCATAATGAGGAGGTGGCTCTCAAATTGTAGTTACTTTATTTTCTTTTTTGAATGTTTTCTTAAATACAAGTCCAACCTCCAATCTGAAAGCAACATGGTTGCATATGGCCTAACCCCTCAACCTGAATACTGAGGAGCAACTACAATTTGGTCATTTCCACTTTATTGAACTTCATTGAAATCAAATCAGTAGTGCATCCAAACACAACCTTAGTAAGGCATGATCATAACTATGCCTACGAATATTGGAATGCTAGTGTGTCAGCTCAAGCATGATATTCACATGGAAGGTTTCAGATATTAATGTTTCAAAGTATATTGCACATGATTGGGTAGTTGAATGGCTATTACTCGCTAATATTGGAATGGAATCCGAGCATGCCTTGGAATATAAAGTAAAATGCCTTTGAAGATGAAACTTCAATGATCTTGATAATCGTCTTAGCATGCATTATGGTTTTTTCAAGCTCTGAAGTCTGAACATATGGTTGCAGTGTGATGAGCTTGTGGAGCATGGTGCCTCAGTTGGAGAAACCCCTGCAGCAGTGATCAAAAAGTGCAAGTACACCATTGCAATTCTGTCTGACCTTCTGCTGCTTTCTCGGTCAGTAAACCAGTGATTGATCTCTACAATACATAGAAGTAGGAGTTTCATTTGATCACCATTTTCCTTACACGCAGGTGGTTTTTGACAAAGATGGTGTGCTTGAAGAAATATGCAATGGCAAAGGCTACATTGATATGTCAACAGTCGATGCAGAGACATCATCAAAGATCAGTGAGGTATGAATTACACATTACTGCTAAAGTTATTGGATCTTTTAGGGGTCTTTAACTCTTTTTCCCTTTTCTTTCCTCCTCTTTTCTGAGAGGAATGTGTCTTGTTTCCAGAGCCGCAGATACATTTCTTTTAATTCTCATGAATCCACATAGGCCTAATTACCAAAGAAAAGCTCCCATTTAGTTGGCCCAAAAGTTATCAGTTGAGATTACATTTACGCGAAGTTTGAAAATACCCTGAAATTAGGGTATTGTGTTTTGTCCTTAGTTACCATCAAAAGCAAGCCTCATCCGGTCATGAGAAGGGGAAAGTATGGTTGTCAACAGTGCAGGATATAAGGTCTTCGTTAAGCAATCCAGACATTAGCCCTAAAGTAATCCTTGTGAAGGATTAGTTAGCGATTTCAAGAATGTTCACTTTGCAATGTCCCTCAAGCCAAAAAAACACCTACCTATTCATCCAGATGCTCTAGAGTGTGGAGAGGAAATAATACACTAGATAATTTTGGATTTCTCTTTCTCATCCACTTGACACGTTCTCCAAAGGTTAGAAGTGAGAAACTTGTCAAAAGTTCTTGATGCAGGACAATTAACCACTTGCCCTAAAAGCTCGAACTGTTAGAGTATGACGAATTAATCCTTTTATCTCATAGCTCATGCCCCACATCTCATGGGTTTAGGACCTCGGCCAAACCCCCTTCGTGGGCCCCAAATCACATGGGCTGCCCACCCCGAGTATGTCCCCGCATCCCACGGGCTACCTCACTCGAGCCCGGTGTGAAATGCGCATTAATCACCCCTGGTGAGGAGTCTCGAACACGAGACCTCTCCCGTGGGCCGCACCCACCCCGAGTGTGCCCCTGCATCACACAAGCGACCCCAGTCGAGCCCAGTGTGAAAACGCCCCTACATTAATCACCTCCGGTGAGGAGTCTCGAACACGAGACCTCCCGCTCTGATACCAATTTGATGCAGGACAATTAACCACTTGCTCTAAAAGCTCGAACTGTTAGAGTATAGCGAATTAATCTTTTTATCTTATAGCCCCACATCTCATGGGTTTAGGACCTCGGCCGAACCCCCTTCGTGGGCCCCAAATCACATAGGCCGCCCACCCCGAGTGTGTCCCCGCATCCACGAGCTACCCCACTCGAGCCCGGTGTGAAATGCGCATTAATCACCCCTGGTGAGAAGTCTCGAACACGAGACCTCCCTCGTGGGCCGCACCCACCCCGAGTGTGCCCCTGCATCCCACAAGCGACCCCCACTCGAGCCCAGTGTGTGAAATACCTCTGCATTAGTTCTGTACCTCCTATGGTAGGCTCTACAATTTGGTTTCTTGCAATGAGGTGAAATTTATTGATTGCTTTGAGAGATTAGTCCGCCAAGTTGTTTGCTCCCGTCTTTCATGGAGATTTAAATGAAGTTGAGTTTCTTAGTCTCATGGATCACTTAATTACATGGTATCTGATCCTTTCAAGGAGGATAGGAGATTGTGTGGGACCCATCCCAGAGCTCTTTGGTATAGTCAGCTATAATGGGGTTCTTATGATCACCTTCATCATAGGAAACATGGCTTTGGTCAATGGATGCTATTTGTGCCTGAGGAGGAGTACCAGAAACGTCAATCATTTGTTCGTTCATTGCCCCTTTGCATTTGAACTGTGAGCTCTATTGATATCCTTATGAGAACTTGGGGATTGTGGCCCTAGAGGTCATAGGAGGAAGGCATTATGGAGGCTTTGTTTTCTCACAGTTATGTAGGCTATCTGGAAGTAGATAAATAGTTGGACTTTTACTTTCAATAATAAATGTGAATCTATTTACCATATGGTTGGGAAGAGTTAAACATCTTGTTAACTCCTGGGCATTGGTCTTGGAGATTTTTGCTAATGCTGGTTTTTGCAGGCCCCCGTTTGAATGGGAAGACCTTTTGTTATGCTCTAATGTTGTAGGTGCCTTTGAGTCCCTCTCTTAATAAAATTTTTTTGAAGAGTCCCTCTCTTAACAAATTTGTTTCTTACCAGTGAAAAAAGAAGAAAGAAGAAGCCACCAATTACAGTATGAGATGTTGGGAGATTGAGAATTCTAATGTGTTCAAGGCAGTTTATGAATATTTGTTCGAGGGTAATCATGAATGATCTTAGAGGCACCAATCTCATTTGAGGTGTGTGCCTGATGCCGGCAACATCTGCATGTCACCCTTGACATGCTTTACCATGAACCTTTACTATGGTGCATGACTCGAGCACAGCTGCCATTGATTTGAATTCAGCAGTCTGTATGCTTTAAAGAATGCAAAAATGTCAAGAGCGCATAGTTCCTTGGAGATTTGGGCATTCTCAAGAGAATCCATTGGCCTAATTAGAAAAGTTGATACTGGAAAAGAAAATGTTGATCGCATATGCTTCGGATTCAACAGTTCCAACCTTTTTGCTGTATCATCTTATTTTTGGGTCCCTTGCTGATCGTTTAATCCACAAATTTAACATACTGTTAATTTCCTTTTCAATTCAAGCACTTATTTTATGGGTATTATTATTTGTTAGATATTTCTCATTTTTGGCATTTATGTTATTGACCCATTCAGATCTAGGGTTGGACTTATATCTGATGGTCCTTGTTCAGATCAGTGTCTAGTTGTCACTAGGTTAATGAACTTTTCTTTCCATCTACATTTGAATTGTCTTTTATGCATTTTCTCACATCGAATTTGTAGCTGCTGTTTGATGATTCCTGCAATCTCCAACTGTGCTGTGGGAAATTCTATCGGATTGACAAAATTTCTGCTCATGCTTATGCATCTGTTTTGGGAATGCTTATATGGTTGCCTCACTTTTTTCTTTTTCTTTTTTCGTTTTTATAAATTTTGTGCCAAGTAGTTTTGTATGGGTAATGTTGTCTACTTACATGATGCATAGGTGAATATATCAGTTTTTTATTCAGTTTTTCAAGCTCATGCTAATGCACTACTTTGGTTGATGTCTGTGGATCTGCATCTCTGCATATATATGTGAGAATCGCAATGCATCAACTCTTAAAGTTAGATTCGAGTAGGTAGTTTTCCATTTCAAGCCATTTAAAGCTTGTGGAAGGCATTAGATGCTAA
Source organism: Magnolia officinalis (assembly GCA_021015155.1). NCBI lineage: Eukaryota > Viridiplantae > Streptophyta > Magnoliopsida > Magnoliales > Magnoliaceae > Magnolia > Magnolia officinalis. The sequence continues at coordinate 75,281,584 of JAJHSJ010000003.1, forward strand.
T
>JAJHSJ010000003.1:75281684-75335680 GCA_021015155.1 Magnolia officinalis
AAAACTTAAGTCGACCTAGATCCAAGGTCAGTGAGCTTAAGTACGACCTTGGCTCAAGGGGGGCTCCGAAAATGCTCCGTTGAATCGAAACAGACTGGTTTGGACATAACCTAAGTATACCTTGGCCCTGGGGCCATTCCCATCAGTTTTGGGCCTATATAAGGGCCTTAAGCCCTCACTCTCTCATCTCATACGAATTTGGAAAAACCCTAGGAGAGAGAAGAAGGAAAAGAGAGAGAAAGAGAGAGAAGTGGGGATTCTTCCTGGGATTCTTTCTTGCTAATCCACTGCTGAAACACCACTCCCGTGTAGTTCTTCCAGTGTTTCCAACACCGTATTTGGGTAAGAAATCCTAACCCTAACCTGTTGTAGAGATTCAAATAGAACAGATGGTGGAATATCTAAACTATTCCTGTTGTAGGTTGTTGTGGTGCTGTTGACAAAGACGTAGTGTCTAAACTGATTTCGTTTCGCGTCTACGGCGTAAGGTACAGACTTTAAACATATAGGTTATGGTTTTCAAGGCTTTCAATGTCAGTTAATGATATGTACTGATGTGGATTCTATTGCACATGTACAAAGTGTTGTCCGTTTCATTTTTCAGATATACGTTAACTATATTGAATATACTATATTCCTCGTTTTGTAGAAATACCGTATACGTATGAAATATGATTATGCTTGCCATGATTAATTGTTGTCTATGTATGCTAGATGCATGTGTATCAACTTCTGTGTGAACGGATTAGCCTAATACATGTTATCCCAACATACGTTGTGTATGTTATAACGTGTAGCCTAAGTGTTTGTAAAAATGTTCGAATGAATATGAAACTATGATTTATGCTTGCCATGACTATTGGTCGTGAATGCATGATCGTGGTTCATGTGGCAAATCCTTTGTGAAAGGATTCGCTACGACAGGTGTTTTAACTAGCATATTACAGGTATGTTGGAAAGTGTAGTCTAATATTTGTAAAATTGTCTGAATGAGTAGGTAGTTAGTGAATTGAAATGTATAAGGGTGTTGAGATATGATTCTCAACTACTTTAACTATGTGTATGATTTTCTCCAGGTATTGTATATTATAGTGTCTGTTTATCTACGTAATGCATATGTATAAATTCATGTTTAAGTTGTGACGTGAAGGGTGATGGGTAGGGGTGCACATTTAACCGGTAGAACCGTGGAACCGGACCGGAACCGTTGGATCGGTCCGGTTTGGTCCGGTTTGGACAGCACCGGTTCCGGTTCCGGTTCCAAAATTGCGAGAACCGTTGGATACGGTTCGGTTCCGGTTTAGGGGCAGGTAGAACCGACCCGAACCGTGGAACCGTGGTCCCCACCTCTTCTTACATGTTGCTAAGAAGGATGAGCGGAGTAGATCTCCGAGAATGCCATCAGAAGTAGGCCCCACCTATTTTTTTTTTTTCAAAATTCCAAACAGTGAAAAAACGTCCGGACGTGCATGGATTGGGTTTTGACAGTGGCCCCCACCCATCATCCCTTTTCATGATCTGGACCGTCCAATGTGTCCCAGAGGGCGGCTTAACCCTCGCCTAGGTGGCGGAATTGTAGAAAATGAAAAACCCAGAACCGTGGAACCGATCCGGAACCAAACCGGTTTTCACGGTCAGGTTCCGGTTCGGTTTTAGTGTGCTAACGGTTCGGTTCCGGTTCCGAGAATCCCAGAACCGTTAGGAACGGTTCGGTTCCGGTTTTACCCCGGAACCGGACCAAACCGGACCGTGTGCACCCCTAGTGATGGGGGAGTGGTGTAACGATTCCGTGCAACAGCCCTGGTAGCCCTAAAGCGAACATTATTAGACCTTTGATTATATGATTTGTAATCTTAATTCATAACTGCTTTAACTATCTTTTAGGATATTTTATTGTAATTAAATGTAATTGGGGCTATTGTATAGTCCAGGCAATCGGTAACAGGCCTTGATTTTTTGGCTGAGGTCATTTCGCCACAAAAGACACGTTCGAAGAGTCCGAGTTGTACGATAGTTGTCGACAGTGGTACCTTGTCGGTTACTTCAGCGTACGCTCGTACCAGTTGAACTTGTCTAATAATCGTCGTATGTTCACCATGTTTGGACACTACTGCTTGAACCTAAGGTACCAAATTTACCAGTGAAATCCCGTTAACCTTGGTACCTCGATCCGCTAAGACTCATGAGCCGGACATGGTGGTATGGGACACCGTGGTTGAGTTGTCGGCCTACGCTGGGGTGACGAGCCTCCCCGTAGTTACCAGTGAGCAACCCAGACTCATGAGGCGAATATGGTGGTATGGGACACTATATTCGAGCTGTCGGCCTACACTGTTTTGATGGGTGATGGGGGAGTGGTGTAATGATTCCGTGCAACAGCCCTGATAGCCCTAGACGTGCCCTGTGTAATGACCTCGAGCGTACTTTGAGTCTACGTGGAGGCGATAACCCTTCCATAGCAACAAGAGTATAAACTAGGCCTACACTGATTTGGCAACGAGCCCTTTGCAGCGACATAGAACCGCAACATCGTATGAGACTAACTAGGACTGACGACCCTAGAATAGATCATTGTTTGGGAATTGACATAAGGGAGTTATCTTAGTTTCCCAATCCTGCTGTATGAAAAGGACTAATAAGAACTTGGAAATCATATGCATGCACCGCATCACGCGTACAGTCAGGCATAGCAGGTCAAGCACTGAGGCAGTGTTGTTCATGCGCGAACGTAAGATGAAGTCGCTGAGGGAGCGTAGGGGAGGGCATGCATCATATCATTCATATCATTCGTGCATTAACAAGAGTACTTAGGACCTGATTGTTGTATTGCTTTATCATTACTGCTTGACTGAATTGATAACATGTTAACCTTTGCTTTATTGTTCCACTGAGTTGATCACTCACTCCCACGTTACGGGATGGTGTTGTACACACCAACTAGACCCTGTTTGAGTTTCAGATGATGGCGATGCTTGCGAAGTGGAGCCGGACTTTTATGATGAGGAGGGTTTCTCCTTATACAGCTATCAGGCGAGTCTATGTAAACCATCTTCTGATCGACGGGAGTATAGGGATTACTTTAGTTTACACTTTTGAAACACCCATGTATATTCCTTTTGTTCATTTTTGGTGTATACATGTCTATCTTTAACCTGATAACATGTTCATACTCTGGAGACGTACAACAATTTATATATTTTATATATCTATCACAGTCTTTCGCTTGCATAATTTAACTGTCTCTGGAGTATGATATGTTGTTTTGGTATAATCCCACTCATGTTTATTGCATTAATATGAGCAACATTCAATCATCATTATCTATGTTGCATTAGTGATGCATTGGAACTCGGGAGTGGAGTTTATGCTCGACCCCCAATTTTCAGGGCGTTACAAGATGGTATCAGAGCATGATTTGGATTAAACTGGACCTGAGTTATGGTCACATGACGCACACTGACGTACTCTGACTTAGGAGGGAGCAACGGAACGTAGAGACAGACTTAGGATTTCCCATTTCACAAACGGCGAAATCAACCGAAACGGACTATAGAAATCGGACTCGTAGGCTTTCCCGATCGCGTGAAATGATCCCAACACCATTCTAGACTGTCACTTGACGGGTTTAGGTGAAACTTTTCCAGGTCCCACACTCAACAAATTGAAAGCACATGAATATACGTGAATGGGAGCTCGAAACGACTCGAAACGGAGTCGGGGCCAAACCGGTGCTATTTGGGGGGATCCATAGTGGACCCTGTACATCATCAGCACCCCGGGAGGGGGGTGGCCACCGCGCCCAGTCCAGAGGACCTTGGCGGCGCCGCGCCTACCAGTATGCACTGTGGTCCGATCTGTCTGGGCCTGTCGGGCCGACGCAGGCCAGGGTCGAGCCGACCCCTAGACAAGTGTGGGGCCAAATCATGTGGGGACCCCCTTTTCCTACTCATTTACCCCCCTCTTCCCTCACACACCCTTCCAAGCACTCCTTTATCCTTGAAAATCTGGTTTTTCCCTCTCAAATCTCCCCTCTATTCTCATATTTTCTTCTTCTTCTTCTCTACATAACCGTCTCCACCGTCTTCTTCACAAACCTCCAAATGTTGGGACATTTAGGGTCTTGTTCGGCCAACTGCATTTGGTGAGATTAAGGTGAATGGAATTGTAAAAGTAACAATAAATGTATGTGTATGGTATTGTCCCTAGATTGGGTGTATCCCATGGTTTCTAACACCATGTTTGGAATGTATGCAATTAAAAGCAAATCCCAAGATTTTCTTTCAAATTACACTTAGAAATTCATCATCATGGGATTTGAAAATCTCATCTCACACTTTCCAACACAAGGCTCATTTTTCAAAGCCTAGAGAAATTAATTTTAATCCCATCCCACCCTCCTACCAAACATGCCACTCCCAATCTCGAGGTGGGATTAGCAATGCAATCCATTTAATACAACTTAATACCATTGGCCAAACAAGCCCTTAGAGTTTTGGGACCTAAAGTGGGTACTCCTAGATTTTAAGAAAATTATGACAGTATAGGAAATCTAATAAATTGATAACATGAACCAGAGGACCTCCTTAGCTGGTATGGTCATGTGTGAAGTGCTCGAGCGTAATTAAATTCAAGTTCGGACAACTCAATTCTAATCAGACGACCTTTGACCCTAAGTGATAAAACACTTCCTTGTATTAGAAATGATATGAAACAACTAGTGTATGAGCGTAGACTTTGGATCATAACTATTGGATTACAACTAGTCCCAAGTTAAGACTGAGATACTGGTAATACTAAGGAATGTAAAAGAGTGATTATACAAAAATAATTGAAATGAAGACTTAGTTAGTTAGCTTGATTAGGTTGGAGTGAGATCTCATTCCTTCATTGAATCCCCCTAATACTTATAGGCTTATTTAATAACTCTTAGAAAAGTTGTTTTAACTTAGAAACTATTCACGCTTAGAGAAACGTTATATATCCCTCTGATTAAACGTTAGATCAAAACAACACACCCCCTAGGATTGTCTTCTCAAGGGCTTACAATTGGGAACACGGAGTAGAGAACTATCTATAAGCGAGGTATTCGCAGTTTGAATCGAATTCTCAATCCTGGTAGTTACCAATGAACTCACTGCTCTAATCAAGCAGAAGATCGGGATCAACGAGGATTAAGAACTGATACGACAATTTTCTATCTTAGCTAAGCAGAAGGTCTATGTATCCGGCTCAGACCCACTACACAACTTTCCTTCCGTGTTGATCGAACCACTTACAACCAAAAGTTTGTTAATTCGCCTTTGAGAAGTGTTAAGAACATATAGCCAATAGGGATACTTTATTCGGGCCTAAGAAATTTCTCAAATGGGCAACAGAGAGTTAGGAATTAGGTCCCAAATTATACCTCGTTCTGACATACGAAGCGAGACACAGATTCTTGAGCCTTGAGACTAGAAATATTTTTTAAGGGGGGTAGAACATTATGAGCCCAATCTAGTTAAGTCGGCTAATGCACCTCTTTGATCAAAGTGGCGCAACGAAAGCATGGTGGACCCTTGCCCCACTGGCCTAGGATCAAAGGGGATTGATCCAGGATACACGTAAGGATGGGTCATTAAATAGGATCTGAATCTTCCTTAGAAAGTCAACGTTGAAGCTACTAAAATAAAAGTAATTAGGGTCCAAGTACTAAACCAATTCATATTACAGAATAAGCCTAACAATGGGTACGAACTAAATTACAATAGCTAAGGTCGGTGTATCTACAACTGTGCTCATTAAATACGAACTTAATAGGAGCCTTAGCCAAGTTTAGGGTGAAACAATTTTAAGGAGGGTAAACTATAATGAGCCAGACTAGCGTAGATAGTGTACACCCTGCCACGCGTATAAACTTGAAATCGATAAAAATTTAAGCAATGACACTAATAAAATCTTTACTTACCCATAGCCAATTTCGGGAACGAAATTATTTTTTAAGGGGGGTAGATTGTAACACCCCGAATTTTTGCCACTTGGAATTAGACGTCCTTAGGCAATGGGTCGATCCTAACACCTTATTAATTTCTCAAAACTCAATCCCAAAAGCCAAAATCCCTTTTTAACCCATTTCCTTCCAAATCTCCCATTTCACCTTTCACCACCTTGTTCTTTAAATATTTTTAAGTACTTTCATATTAAGTAGGAATCCTAAAGTTTAGGTGATGAAGAACAATACTTTAAAAATCTGTACAAAAACCCGAGTATCACCTCAGCAGAAACCACTCAGGATCAAATCCTTTAGGAATTTGATAAAATTAACCTAGATTAGCAACGAAATCCGCTTGATCCACTTTAAATGCGATCTGCAAGACCTAAAACTTGTAGAATTAATGACGCTAGGATACCCTAAAATCTAGGATCAATCTCATTACCCAGTTGCTCTCGGGAGCACATTCAAACTCCGTATCAGATCTGGACCGCACATCGAAAGTCCGATTACTACGAAATTATATATTCAGGACCGCCTTACTGGACTTGACAACCATCTCGGAAATCAACTCCAGATAGTATCCCGAAGCTATTCGCTTGAACCCGGAGCGAAGAGTGTGAGAAAATGTGGTTTTCTTTAGAAATTAATTTGAATCTGAGACTTGTCGCTTGCGGGCCGAATATAAGCAATCAGACCGTCAGAATCTGACCCAAATACACCCTCAGATCAGGAGAAATTTCATACATAAGTCAGTGTACTAGTGGCCCTAATCGAGTTTCGGTGACCGTTGAACTGAAACTGGTCCTCCACGTGTGATATGGGAACCCGACTGGAAAGAAAACTTAACTCAACCTAGATCCAAGGTCAGTAAGCTTAAGTCCGACCTTTAGCTCAAGGGGGCTTCAAAAATGCTCCGTTGAGTCGAAGCAGACTGGTTTTGGACATAACCTAAGTATACCTTGGCCCTGGGCCATTCCCATCAGTTTTGGGCCTATATAAGGGCCTTAAGCCCTCACTCTCTCATCCCATACGAATTTGGGAAACCCTAGGAGAGAGAAGAAAGAAAAGAGAGAGAAAGAGAGAGAGAAGTGGAGATTCTTCCCTACTAATCCACCTACTGAAACACCACTCCCGTGTAGTTCTTCTGATATTTCCAACGCCGTATTTGGGTAAGAAATCCTAACCCTAACCTGTTGTAGAGATTCAAATAGAACAGATGGTGGAATAGCTAACCTATTCCCTGTTGTAGGTTGTTGTGGTGCCGTTGACAAAGACGTAGTGTCTAAACTGATTTCGTTTCGCGTCTACGGCGTAAGGTGCGGACTTTAAACGTATAGGTTAAGGTTTTTAAGGCTTTCAATGTCAGTTAATGATATATTACTGATGTGGATGCTATTGCACATGTACAAAGTGTTGTCTGTTTCGTTTTTCAGATATACGTTAACTATGTTGAATATACTGTATTCCTCGTATTTGTAGAAAATACCGTATATGTATGAAATATGGATTTGTGCTTGCCATGATTAATTGTTGTCTATGTATACTAGATGCATGTGTATCAACTTCTGTGTGAACGGATTAACCTAATACATGTTATCCCAACATACGTTGTGTATGTTATAACATGTAGTCTAAGTGTTTGTAAAAATGTTCGAATGAATATAGAACTATAATTTATGCTTGTCATGACTATTGGTCGTGAATGCATGATCGTGGTTCATGTGGCAAATCCTTTGTGAAAGGATTCGCTACGACAGGTGTTTTAGCTAGCATATTACAGGTATGTTGGAAAGTGTAGTCTAAATGTTTGTAAAATTATCTAAATGAGCAGGTAGTTAGTGAATTGAAATGTATAAGGGTGTGAAGATATGATTCTCAACTACTTTAACTATGTGTATGATTTCCTCCACGTATTGTATATTATAGTGTCTGTTTATCTACGTAATGCATATGTATAAATCTATGTTTAAGTTGTGCCATGAAGGGTGATGGGGGAGTGGTGTAACGATTCCGTGCAACAGCCCTTGCAGCCCTAAAGCGAACATTATTGGACCTTTGATTATATGATTTGTAATCTTGATTCATAACTGCTTTAACTATCTTCTAGGATATTTTGTTGTAATTAAATGTGATTGGGGCTATTGTATAGTCCAGGCAATCGGTAACAGGCCTTGATTTTGTGGCTGAGGTCATTTCATCACAAAAGATACGTTCGATGAGTCTGAGTTGTATGATGGTTGTCGACAGTGGTACCTTGTCGGTTACTTCAACGTTCGCTCGTACCAGTCGAACTTGTATAATAACCCGATTGGCCATTGTATGTTCACCATGTTTGGACGCAACTGCTTGAACCTAAGGTACCAAACTTACCAGTAAAACCCCGTTAACCTTGGTACCTCGATCTGCTAAGACTCATGAGCCAGACATGGTGGTATGGGACACCGTAGTCGAGTTGTCGGCCTACGCTGGGGCGACGAACCGCCCCGTAGTGACCAGTGAGCAACTCAGACTCGTGAGCCGAATATGGTGGTATGAGACACTATATTCGAGATGTCGGCCTACACTGTTTTGATGGGTGATGGGGGAATGGTGTAATGATTCCGTGCAACAGCCCTGGTAACCCTAGACGTGCCCTGTGTAGTGACCTCGAGCGTACTCTGAGTTTACGTGGAGGCGATGACCCTTCCGTAGTAACAAGAGTATAAACTAGGTCTGCACTGATTTGGTGATGAGCCCTTTGCAGCGACCTAGAACCGCAACATCGTATGAGACTAAATAGGACTGACGACCCTAGAATGGATCATTGTTTGGGAATTGACATAAGGGAGGTACCTTAGTTTCCCAATCCTGCTGTATGAAAAGGACTAATAAGAACTTGGTAATCATATGCACCGCATCACGCGTGCAGTCAGGCGTAGTAGGTCAAGCCTGAGGCAGTGTTGTTCATGCACGAACGTAAGATGAAGTCGCTGAGGGAGCGTAAGCGAGGGCATGCATTATATCATTCATATCATTCATGCATTAACAAGAGTACTTAGGACCTAATTGTTGTATTGCTTTATCATTACTACTTGACTGAATTGATAACATGTTAACCTTTGCTTTATTGTTCCACTGAGTTGATCACTCACTCCCACGTTACGGGACAGTGTTGTACACACCAACCAGACCCTGTTTGAGTTTCAGATGATGGCGATGCTTGCGAAGTGGAGCTGGACTTTTATGATGAGGAGGAGGGTTTCTCCTTATACAGCTATCAGGTGGGTCTATATAGACCATCTTCTGATCGACGGGAGTACAGGGATTACTTTAGTTTGCACTTTTGGAACACCCATGTATATTCCTTTTGTTCATTTTTGGTGTATACATGTCTATCTTTAACCTGGTAACATGTTCATACTCTGGAGACGTACAACAGTTTATATATTTTATATATTTATCACAGTCTTCCGCTTGTGTAATTTAACTGTCTCTGGAGTTTGATATGCTGTTTTGGTATAATCTCACTCATGTTTATTGCATTAATATGAACAACATTCAATCATCATTATCTATGTTGCATAAGTGATGCGTTGGAACTCGGGAGTGGAGTTTCTGCTCGACCCTCGATTTTCAGGGCGTTACATTTGCATATCTAGGATAGATGTTGGAAATACAAATTAGAAGGAGTATACGATAATCATGGGAGATATTTGTAGCCCGTAATGCATTTCAGTGATGCCAAGGTACATTGTTCCCATTGCACAAAAAACTGATCCAAATAGCCCTTTTGCTTTAGTGGGTGGGTTTAATTCAGAGGGTTGTTTGGAGCTCAATGGTATACCAATAAGAATTGAAATGCCATATGGAAGGATTTTAACTATTCGATCATCGCAGTCAGCCTCAAAACCCCTATATAATGAGCAATGAGACAAAAATGATCGGACCAAGGTTTTATTAACTGGTCTTCCGAACGATAGAACTTGTAGCCATCCTTATTGTGAAGAATTTCCTAAACTTTAGATTTTTCAAGACATTTCACATCTACTCTTCTTTCACATACAATCCTTCTCTTTAAGAATTTAGTAGCAATAGGACTTGCAGAGTTAGGATTTGAAGAGGATGAAGATCTAGACAATTAGTTAAAAGATCGTCCTCGCTGTTGAGACTTCAATATTGCATAATTTTTTCCATTTATATCTTGGTTTTATGAACATAATTTATCTTAATATTCTATTTTAGTCATGCATGTGTTGCAAGGTAAATTTAAGTGCTTGGATTGAAAAATGGTGCTAAAAAGCATGGATTTGATGCTCAAGAATCACTAAGGCAAGGGATGGATCTTAGGAAACCAAGATTGAAGAATTCACATGTAAAGATCCAAGAAAACCAAGTGAGGAATGAAGAGAATCGAAGATTTGAAGTGAAGAATCCTGAAATCGTCCTGAAAAAGTGTATTCTGAAGCTGTGAAGTTTATTTTGAAAAGCTACGCAGCAGGAAGTCTGTTTTAAACGAACTATACAGTGAGAAGTCTATTTTAGGAAAATACGTATATTTGAGGCGGTTTCTAGGGTTTTTCAACTTTGTACGAAAATTAGAGTTCCCTACTTATAAATCGGGCTTCCTAGGGCATTCCTAAACATCATTCAAAGCATTCAAGAGCAAAATTTAGGGTTTTTAAAGAGTTTAATTTTATTTAAGTTTTATAAATTGTTTTTTTTTCTTTTAGATCTTTTCTATTTACATTTATTCTTTCTTGTTTATTTCTTTATCTATTCTAGTTATGTTTTTCTAAGTTCCCTCTAGCCCAAGCTAGAAGGGAAGGACATGGGTTTAATATTTCTTTAAGTTATGATGATTGATTGTTTTAATGATAAGAAGAATGGTGCATGCATGTTATCTATTATTTAGGTTTTATTTTTTATCCTCTTGTGATATCCGTATGTTTCCATCATATGAGATCTATATTGATGGATAGGCTTACCCTGAATCAATCAGATTTTTTAGAAAGGAGAGGTTCTCAACCTGTTATATTTCTTTGATATTCATTATCCTATAAATATTGAATACTTAAAATCACTGGCGCTTGAGAATATATGTTAATGGTGCAAATCCATGATTTTTTAATTTTTTATATCATATATTAAAATATTTAAACTATTTTATTTTCCAATTAGGCTGACCATAGTGATCAGATCCTAGTTGTGTTATCCAAGTCATCATGATTTTGGAACATTAACCTATGTGTGGAACTTTGAAGTTTGGGTGTTATTTTATTCAGTTGAATTACATCCATTCAAAAATCCCAAAATCAAATCATAAGTTTGGTTTTTATTACTTAGTCTGTTTTGCATTTGATTTTTTCCTTCTTACAATTCATCTCCCTGTGGGATCGACCCTGTATTCACGAGATTTTACTTACGAACCTCTGCACTTGGAGGCAAGCAATCACTCGTGTTGAAACACAGAGTTTTTACCTAGATCTGGTTGAGTCTTCTCTGTCATGTTTCTTCTCAGATCTGTCTTCTATAGGCGGTGATGACTTCATTTAGGGAAATGAAGAGGAATGATAAAGACCTATCAAGAGGAGATGAACCAAAGGCAAGTGATCCTAGTTTTTGAGATGTATGGAAACAAAAAAATCATTAGGGAATACCTTTAGATTTTGCTAATTTTTGGTTGCACAGTCTTTCCGTCAAACTAGGGTAGAAACGAAAGAAGTGACAAACAAGACAGAACTGAGCAGCGAGGGATATTAAGTAGTTTGACGTGGCTCGATTTCGATAGTACCAAAGGTAACTTCAGTGTTATCAAAGTATCCCTGCAACTCAAAGGTTGTTGTAACAGATTTTCCTAAAACGTGCATGTGTTCATGATATGATTTTATCATGGAATTATCAAAATGTTTAGAGGCAAATCCTCAGATTTATCAATTAGACCAGTCATCCGGCTTAATCCTTTAGTTTGTCTTTAAAGCTTCCATAGGATGTATGATCCTCAGATATACCAATTTAGTTCAAAATGAACCAATAACCATTCATTAGACAAGGTTGATGAATAGGTAATAATCATTTAATTGCAGTGTATGTATCAACCTTTTCTGGTTTAATATAAGTATCATATTATCCATGAGTATCTCAAAAGTTATGAATGATACTTGTTCTATATGGAGTTGTTTAACATAAAAGCATTTTTATCAAACTCCATGAAGAACTTATTTAGTCAAGATTTTTTTCTGTGAATTGATTCAAAAGAAATATGCTTTTTAAAGTTCTAGAATCAATTTTAATCAACTGTGATTTACTTCTTGACCAATATTGTTCATTTTTCTTCCATTTTTAGTTTCTTGTTTTTTGTTTTTAAATTTTCAACTTTTAATTCTAGAAGTTCAATTTCTTGATTAAATTATCAAAAAGTTAGGCTTCTAACTCTAGTTCCTCTCCCCTTTTTAATTTCCTCAAGGTCAAGTTCATCGAACTCCGATTTCATCGACACGAGGTTCGATTCCTCGACATTTAAAAATGTGAGAGCACTTGCCTTTGAAATATTTCAGGTATATGATATGATCGAGCATCACTCGATTTCATCGGAATTTGAATATTGATGATATCGAGGGCAATGTCGATTCATCAATAATTCTAAGGAGTTTTCCTATAAGCTTGTTGGACAGTTTATGTCCACTTTCGATGACATCGATCATGCCTCGATATGATCGAAATTTAAATATCGATTTTATCGAGTGACCTCGATCCAAGAAAAATAACCTGAAAACTTGCTGGATAGATTTGTGTCCCAATCCGATATCATCGAAGGGCTTCCGATATCATCGAGATTTGAAATCTGAAGATATCGATGAGCTCTTCGATATATCAAGGATTACATGATTTGTCTTAGCAGTACTTTGGACACAACAGACCAAATGTCGATTTTATCGAGTCGGCTCGATGGACTAGAGATTCAAACTTCGATGATATCGATGAGTCCATCGATTCATCGATAATTCAATCCAGATATGTTTGTGGTTGCTGGACATCATAAGTCCTCATTTCGATAATATCGAGTGAGCTTCGAGGACATCGATAACATAGTTTGATTTCATCGAGCCATGTATCGATAAATCGACAAAGGTAGAAAACTTAAAGATTTTTCTGTTCTGTTTGAACAAGTTTTCTAACCAAAAACCCTAGGATGATCTATTCAATTTTAAGGGTTTTAATTACCTGGTGTTTTGGGACATGGGATGTGAGGCTAAGTTTTACCTGTGACGAGTTCGGGCACACATCCAGTTGAGGCAAACACTTAATCAATCTTCCTATGGGGCTCATTTGTCTTGCTGACTCAACACTCATGCTAATTAACAAACCAGGGCACTTTCGATCTCCCCATTTGTCAATTACGTGACAAAACACCAAAACACTCTAGAACAACTTCAAGACAAACACCCTAAATTGTGTGTACATGAACTTTACACAATTTTACAAAGCTATCTAGTTCATACACACAGATGACTATGCCATTCAGTAGCTGCTCTCCCTAATAGCAATCTCCCCCTATCTTCTTGCAGCTGCTCCCCCTAACACCTGCACCACTATCAACAAACAGATACACACAAGTTTGGCCAGGGGTGTGGAATTTGTTCTCCCCCTTTTTGTCAGTCATTGGCAAAGGATAATTTAACAATGGATATTGACTGAAGTTGAAGTATATCGGAGAACCAAAATTCAAGGAGGATAATCGTAATAGATAGATATAAAAGAACATCCGTTGGAAGCATACCAGTTCAGAAAAAAAAAAACTGTGATGACTAATAGTATGAGACTAAACATCAAGCATCACAAACCATAGTCAATATAAACCATAGAAAGTAGGGGATAAGATTCACAGTTGATAGCATCGTTCAAAGTAGACCAGTAAGCATTCCAAAGAAGCATGGCAGTAAATATGAATTAGAATCAGCCATGAAACAAAATATCCAATATATGTACCGCCCAAGGTTGGTAGTAGTTGAACATCCATAAAAAAAAAAAAAAAAAAAAAAAAAAACTAGCCCATCCATGGGCAACCCAAAACATCCACAAGTATCTGGCCCATCCATGGGCATAAAAATAAAATATGTTCCTCACTCAGAGGATATCACAACAAAAAAAAACTTGTCAGACTTTGCACGTTAATAATCTATCACATACACTCATATGAGCGTAGGGCATTCAAAAAGATACCAATGCCCATACGCAGAGATGCGAATAGGGTGTATGTGATAGCTCCCAGATGACAGCACTATGGCGGAGGAGCGGAGGAATATGGTGTTGTATCGTCGCGACGGCATGTGATCAAATCCATCAATTGTTGCACTGACTACTGCACCCTATGCGCCAAGCGCTCCAGGACAGTGAACCTGGCGTTCATTGACTCCTTCAGTTGAGTGACCTCTCGCAGTGTCGCTCCAATCCGATCCTGATGTAGCTTGAACCTTTTAGCATGCCCGGGTCGGATGGAGATGGAGCTTGTTGGGGCGCGAGAGGATCACCTTCAGCCATTCCGGTGCCTTCGGCTTGAGTAACCCCTTCACCACGTTCTCATTCTTCGTGAATCCCTTCCTCGGGTAGGTCTTTGGGAAACCGGTGGAATTTTAAATCCATTCTTCTAATGTTGTTCTTATTAAAGTGTTGAAGAGGAAGTTTTGGATCGTTTGTTGTCAGAAAACCGATCGCATTGCACACGGTGTGAATGATCCAAGGATAGGGTAAATGAACGTCGCGAGAAGTGTGAATCGCATATACTAACTGATGAATAATTAGAGTAGGAAGACAGATTTTGATCCCAGTGGCGACTGAATATACTACCATTGTAACAGCCCACGCCCACATTGTATGATATTGTCCGCTCTGGGCACAGCCCGCACGGTTTTGTTCTTGGGAGACTCCCCCAAAAGGCCTCATACAGTATAGGGTGATAACTCTACATATAACCACCACAACTTCAGACGGCACTTTCGATGTGGGATAAAGCTTCACCTTTCACTGTGTGCACAGTAGCCTGCCAGCCACACAATAGCCTGCCAGCCATCTTGGGGCCCGCCCACGTGTGCCCACAGTGACAGGGCGTCACAACCATGGCCATGAAACCTGTTAAGGTCATCACGATTGGTACTCCGAGGATATATGTTGGAGTCGAAGATGCTATATAGAATTCGATACCTCGGTTCCATGAATTTTGCTTTAAGCTCATTGCCTTGATGCCAGGTAATATCACGACCATAGTAGAGAAATTTCGTGACCATGGATCGAGTTTCAACATTCTTAAGGTCCATGTCCGGGAGACCGATGGGTGACAAAGTAAGGCCAACGATGTTTGTAATGATGCAGGAGTAATTTCTACATCGTCACCATCAATAGAAACAGTGATAGATGGAGGTTCAACTACTGGATAGTGACTGGAAGTAAAGAAGTTGTAGGTACGTTCATAGTGACATGGACCGCCAAAATCGAGAAGAGGCAACCAGTCAATTCCGGTTAACAGGGGTTCCAGATTGTATGGTTTTAGACTCTCCCTGTCTATCATCCTTTCATGAACTAGCTTCCTGCCAGTGTATTGGCTAGAGTCGGATTCACCTTAGTAGGAGGGGGGTCAGTGCTTCAGGTTGGGACCCGCCCCTAGATGTCTGCTTAGTTCGTTGGCGTGTAGGAATCCCATGTTCAGGAGCCTTCGCCCTTTCCTTTGGAGCAATGACCTTTTGCCTGGAGGATCTCGAAGATTCTTCAGGACCGGACATTTTCCCTTTGTCCTTTCTCATTTGTTGGTGCTCACAGAGAGAGATTTGGGGAATTTTGGGGACAAATGGACAGAACTTCTCTTGAAAATCTAGAAATATCCAAAAAGTACAAGATGAAATCTTGATGAAAGGAGGGAATGGAAGGAGTATTACCAGATTTGAAGGATGTCTAGGACTCTCTGATGAAGCTTCGTGTAGACCAGCTGAGAGGAACGAGCAGGAAAGAAGGAAAAATGACTTTTAGAAGTGAAATGCAATTTTTCCCGCTCGACCGCCTTTTATCGGGCGGCACACTTCAATATCATCGAACATTGTTTCGATGATATCAAATGACCCCATTCGATGTTATCGAAGCTGTCTTCGATAACATTCTCGATCATGTGACTCTTTCAATTCCAAAGAGGCGTCGATGATATCGATTCGTGATTGATGTAATCGAGAGTCCACATGATTTATTGACAGACATATCGAAGATGTATATCTTTCATTTTTCAGCATTTTGACAATCTTCCATGTATAATATAGTATATCTTTATATCAAGCAGTCTGCATAGCAAAATTTGTACAAGCATTGAACAATCCAAAATTATAAGCATCAGGATGTTTATATACAAAAAGATTGAGGTCAATGTCATTGAAAGTGGACATAAACCGTCCGGCAAGCTTATAAGAAAATTCCTTGGAATTATCGATGAATCGACACTGCCTCGATATCATCGATATTCAAATTCCGATGATATCGAGTGATGCTTGATCATATCATACACCTAAAATATTTCAAAGGCAAGTGCTCTCACATTTTCAAATGTCGAGGAATCGAACCTCGTGTCGATGAAATCGGAGTTCGAAATCCGATGACATCGACGCATGTTCGATTTCCTCGACCTGTTGGCAAAAGATTTCAAAAGTGTTTGACAGTTGAGTTTGTATCATCGAGCGGCCAATCGATGCTATCGAGAGTATACGCTCGATGATATCCACCCTGCTCGATGATTTTGAACTCTGTAAAAAATGTGACCATTTTATATCCGTTGGAACCTTTTGCCTATTTAATGAGAGCTTGTCCTTGGTTGTCTGTAGAGAAAACAGAGAGTGTTTTTGTGTATTTAACCCTAGATCATATACCTAAGCCTTTTCTCTCATGGAAGTTCATCCTCCAATCCACCCTCATCGTTGACATTCAATAGAGTGGATTGGGGAATGAACTTCCGCATTCAAGGATCCTGCAGCTACTACCTTAATGGCAAATCATTAAGCTGGGATGCCTTGAATGCATAGATGATTGGAATCGCTCTATCTCCCTTATAGGAAAACATTTAATAGAGTAGGATTCCATCATAACCTTGACCCAACACGTCGTCTTGTATTGGTACGTCTTCTGAGTTGTGGTTCAAGGGAGCTGAAGATTCTTCGTCATCAAAGGAGGAGATCTTCATCAATGCGCTAAATGGGGCTCATCTACTTATCTGTAAGTCATTAAAGTCCAGAGGACTCTTGTGATCATTCCTTCTGTAGGATTGGGTCTAAGGTGTTTCTCACCCCTTGCAAGTGCTCATAGGAGGCCTCCGGCTGGAGTGTACGTGGGGGTGCTTTGTGTTGACCCTTGCTTTGTGGAGAGCATAAACTCTTAGGTCCTTGTGTAGGTCATTGACCTATGTGGTTTAAAAGTTGGGTGTTGTGTGTTGACCCTTGCTCATGGGAGTATAAACTAGTGAGGTTCCTTGTGTGAATCCTTAGCATGTGTAGCCTAAAACTCGGGTGCTGTGTGTTGACCTTTACTCCTGTGTGGGGCATAAACTGTGTCATGTAGACACGTTGTGTCAGCCTAAGTGTAGGTTACACTGGTTAGAGGTGAACCTGATTTAAAACCTCCAGTTTGAGGTGAATCTATTGTGAAACCTCTTTTAGTGAGATCTGGTACACTCAAGGGTTGCGTGCGTCCACCGGAAGTGGAGTAGACAAGTAGTTGAACCACTATAAAAACAATTGTGTTTAAGATTAATATTTTCTTTGATTACTTGTTTGATTTCCCTAAATGCTTTCGTATTTGTTTATCTGAGATCATACCTCACACACAGTCTCATCCATCATAAACTATGATTTGCATCTTATTCATCTTTCAAATAGTATTATGACTGGATCCTCTATTTAGCTTGGGAGCCATTGGAGTTACTTTGAAGAAATCCTTATAAATGCATATTTTCTCAAGATAAGTTTGATAGGATTTTAAATTACCATAAAATATTAAAAAGTCTTATTCACCCCTCTAGGACAAATTGGCATATTCCCACTTCGACTAAAGCGGTCATTACCGCAATTTCAAAGGTGGGCCATACGAGTTGATTCCTAGCTCTAACAGTGGCTTTCTGTTGATCTAACGGTCGAATAACTCTGAATCTGAATACCAGCGGTTAAAAGGGTCCTAATGGGCCATTTGTAAAGCTTTCATCATATATTACTGACCAATACTAATATTAATATAAATTTTATTACTTATTGTATATTACTTATAATTATAATGGTTAAAATCTCATACACATATATAAATATAATTTTAATATTAACATACTACTACATACATGCTATTGATCACATATTTATTAATATCTAATTCATAATATACAATATCCTATTATACATATATACGAATTGTACAATAACATATTTAAAATCACATTGTTAAATAATATACAATTTTATTAAAATATCTAATAATTTTTGTATACATCTTTATAAAAGATATTTAATACTACATTAATATTTATAATTCAATTATATTTTGTAAAATTATTATTCATTATGTTTAGTTAATATAATGTTATCTTCATAATATTTTATATACATTAAATATATACGTATCACTCTATTACAATACATTTTCATACATTTCTATATAAATTATCAAAATACATCTATAATTTTTTTGATCTATGTTTATGTAAAATTTAAATAAAAAAGAATATAATATACTTATTAACTATTACTAGATTGTTTGATTCATCTATCGAGGCGAGCAAAGTCCTAACAACGGGTTGTGCTGATGGTGTGATGGTTCGTCTCGAACGTCAACAGATGGATGGGCCAACATATGGACGGGGACTGTTTTGAAAAGATCGGATTTGAACTGAAATGAACGTGAATATTTAAGTAGGTTAGGTTTATATCCATACTGAATGGTAACACTTGAGTACTAGAGAGTACGGGGTGTTACAAAGTACCCCCTTTAAAGAGAATTTTGCCCCCGAAATTCCGCACTTTTCCTATGAACGTGAATAGCAATCTATCTTATGGTGTCCGCGTGCATCCGCTAGTTCTCCGCACTAAGTTTATTTGTATAAGTAAGCGCTCATGACTCACTACTAGGACATGGTTTGTCTCATCTACCCCCCTTAAAGAAAGTTTTACCATCGGGATCTGATAATGTTCATCATGGTTATTAACGTAAGAGAATTATCCTAGAAGGACAAGTTGTACATAGACCTACCACAACCCGTAAGTCTTTAGCCTAGAAGGACAACCAAGGTGTTTAAGTTTCACTAAGGTTAGAAATCATTCTAGTATTAACCAAAATTAGCAAATCATTTAAATTCCTATCAACATCAGGATTTTCTATAGTATTTACTGAGATTACAAGTCCATCTAAGTGGGGACTAATAATATTATATCTTTCTCTTTATTTTCTTTTACATTTAATGATAGTTCCCCATGTCTAAGGTACGTTATAATTTTTCATTTTCAACGTTCGAGCTAACACGAACAGATGGTTATAATAGGTTTGAGCCCGATACATCGATCCTTTGCCGACGTATAGCAGAGGATTTGAATATTAATTCATAATCTTATTAAATCTCGATCCTTTGTTTGATCAGGGCATTGAGACCATTGAGACTTGTTAGGACTTAGAATTTAGGTCAAACTGCGTCCTCATCGCATAAACATGATTTCATCAATCCGTGATCCCGATTACCCTAGACTCATAGGAAATATCATGTGATCTTCAAATTTTTAAATGAGAGTGCCCGAAATTTACGTGAATAGACGTGAACGACCATCACGCGCACTCTGATCACCTAATGCACTACTAGAAAGAAATTTCACGACCAAAATTTTCACGTGAAATCTGAGTTTGAAATTTGTCGAATTCACCTAGGATTTCAAATCTAGTCTCGGCATGCTCAGACTATCATTGAACATTTGCCTAAGATTTTATAAGTGCACCTCTAATTAATCTTTACGTGCTGAAACTTGTGGGAAATGTTATATCTAAGTAAGGAGATGTATTAGGGGATTCAAACTATAATTTCCAATGTGATCCTTAAGTTTAGAGAGCACTCGTGTCCAATCAGATGTAGAATTCGGTGACTAAGAAAATTCTACGAAGGGTAAGTTCATTCCACTCATAAGTGTTGTGATAATGTTATCTCTAACTAAGGAAATTTATAGAAAGAGTTTAGATCCTAAATTTCTAAAATGAGAGGTTTATTTTTAGAGGTCTTTCAAACAGTCGACCCATCTAAGTAAGATAGTGTGGGCCTTTCAAACAGTCGGCTCACATAAGCAGTGAATGGGCCTTTCGAACAGTCGGATCATTCACGCTAAGGGATGGGCCTTTCAAACAGTCAGCTCATCCCTAATAAAGGAATGGACTTTTCAAACTGTTAGTCCATTCAAAAATAGGAGTGCCCTGTATACATGATTATTATTATTCAAAATTTGCAAGTAGCTACTTTAGGTAGACATTCAAATAAGTGTCATGGTTCAAGGTTTATAACCATGCATTACATATTTATCCTTTAAGCAAAAATTGGCATACCACATATATAAGTTTTCACAAAATAGGTATTGGGCATGTAATTAAATTTAATAACCATCGCAAATAGTCATGAAAGTGGAGTCATTAATTATTAGATAAAAATTAGAGTTGAACTAACACATGAGTTAACATGGAAGAGGAAAGCTCAAAGGGTAGAATCCTTACCTTGGGAGTTGTCGATCTCAACGGTGATGCTTAGTGTGTGTGATACTTAAGGTTGGGCCCTATCTACTTTCCTTATGTTTGTAGTGAGGTGGTTGATTTGGATCGGCTTTGAAGGGAATTTCTTGTTTAGCCAAAGACACCATCATGCCTTAGGCAACTGATATGAACTTAAAAAACTCTTAAGAGGTGAGGTACGTATGAGGAGGTAGCTTACCGTGTTCAAAGTTGTCACCAAGAGATCCAACACACTTGGCTAGAGGTCTAGCTTGCCATTGTCTCTTAAGTGTTGTTGTCCATACAACGGAGTTAGATTTACGATAGATATGCATTTAATGGCCTACAACTACCCATTGAGATAGTGAGCCTCATGAGGAGGTCTACCTGAAGGTTTAGCTCACACAGCCCGCACCAAATCCTTTCTATCTCTCCTTTACTCTCTCCCGCTCCTCTCTCTCTTCCCTACGATGCTGTCTTTGGCCTGCACTGACCTAACACGCTCCGTTTCGAACGGTCGTCTTGGTGCAGTGCAGCACCGAGTCCGGCAACTTACTGTCCGCACTCTACAGCTATCCTCTCTCACTTTATTTGTGTGTCTATCTCTGTTTCTCTCCATCTCCCCTTCTCTCTCAATGGTGCATTCAGGCTGCACTGACCTGACTCGATTCGGCTCAAACGGCTCGACTCGGTGTAGTGCAGCACCTGTTTTACACCACGCTCGACCTGCTCTCTCTCTCTCTCTCTCTCTCACTCTCTCCGAGCTTCTTGGTGGGAATCCCGAGGAGATAGGGTTCTATCTATAAAGCTAGGGCTATTCTATGACCGCATTCGACCTCCCAATGGACGGTCCAGATTTACAACCCCGCTTTGGACACACACACACACTCTCTCTCTCTCTTCTCGTCTTGCATGGGAGTAATCCACCGGTGGGATAGGCTTCACATCATCAAGGCCCACCGGATGAGTGCCTTAGATATGGTAATGGGGCCCACAGTATCGTGGTGGGTTTCCGGGCTAAACGGCTGCCTGCTAATGGCAGATTTTTATCGCAGTAGATCTTGTCGATCCAAACCGTTTGGAGGGACTGGATGGGCCTAGGATCATCGTGGGGCCCATTAATCTTGTCCTTGATTGAGGCACAATCGACTCACGAGATCTTCCCACCGCTGTTCGTTTCTCGTGCGGATGAAGGATTTTCTCGTGGATCTGCTAAGGTCGTTGTTGCCTTAATGTGAAGGGTTCAGATCATCTCTGGAGTCTAGGTGGGAGGCTCGGATAGAGCCAGCATGATTTTCCCGAAAGGGAAACCAGTCGACCACCTTTTTCCAGCAGCAGGTTTCTCCTCTTTTCCTGGCGCTGAAAGAGAGGCCGGGATCTTCGCTGGATGAACGGCTAAGATCTCAAGGAGAAGGCGCACGCGGATCGCTAGCGTGGCAACCTCCTATTTTGTTTTGGGTGAAAACCGTCATACGCTTCGGTTTGGGCCCCTATTTGTGCACGTGCATGGTTGCATGGGCTGGAGCAGTCAGCGAGGTTTCGGTCATCTGGGTCCTCTCAACCCGATCAACAGTTCAGATCAGAGGGTTAGGCCACCTAAGTGTGCCACCAGGCCATCCAGCCATCCATCCGTTTGAAGCTGGCGTGGGCAGGAAACAAAAGAAAAGGGATTTCTCCCTTTTTCTGGAATCTATCGAGTCAAGGCGTTTTTACCCGTGCCCTTAGTCCGGTGCACTACGGGTGCGGTCCCTGCAGTGCACACTCCATGCTCGGTGGGGCCTACATGGATGATCTTGATCAATCCACTCCGTTCATTTATTTTGGAGGCTCGCGTCAAGGCCTAGCCCAAAGGATGAGGCAGATCCAAGGCTTAGGTATGCCATATTAAGTGGGTATCTGTTGACATATGGCTTTTGAGTGCCCATTATCGTTAATCTGATGACTATTTGTGGTCCAATCCTACGATCAGAATTGTCCATCTGACTAGTGAACCAGTTAGAGTCACTATCTATTTTAGATTGATGTCATATAACATGAATGAGCTACACAACGTTTGCCCTTTTGGGTTTTATTATGGATTTCTATTGATTGGACGGTCAGATCGCCTCTAGATCTGATATTCAGGCTTTCTATGGATTCCTAGTCAGCTCTAAAGGGAACTTAACGGCTGGTTAATTGCTGATTAGTAAGCTTGTATGGTTTAGTCGTGGTTTGATCGTTAGGCTATCAAGAACACAATGAACGGTGGATCTTACGATCTGGAGTTTAGTGTTGACAATAGATGGTTTGATTTGCCTATCAAAGAGATTAAAACCCTAAAAATAAACCTCTCTTGTGATGTGATGGTCCATCTTTAAAGATGATGGATGGATGACTTGATCTAAAGATGAGGATCCTTTTAATGGTCAAATTTAGGTTAGATCAAAAGTGAATATCTAGATGAATCAAATTTGTGTTTGTACTAAACTTGATTCTCATGGTAATACCCAAGTATTAAAAAGTACGAGGTGTTACAAATCTTCTTTATTGATTTAAATCTTATAATTTAAATAGAGAAGATAAAAAACCGTAAACCTCACAACCTTAGAGCCTTCGTAAAATCATCATAAGTAGGTTGTAGTTTAAGGGAGCTGAAGTTTCTTCGTCATCATCGAAGAACGTAACATTGCACGAGAACGGGACTTACTAACTTACTTTGTAAGTATTTAGAGTCTAAATATATTTGAAACTCCTTCCTTATGTAGGATTGGGATTCGGAGTTTGAGTGTCAAACTCGCCAAGTCCTAGTTGTAGGCTTTCAAACTTTGAATACGTTGTGTCCTTGTGTAGGACGTGTAGCCTTACGTAGGCTGTGCCTTGTGTAGGCTCAAATTTTCTCATTTATTGAGAAAATGGAGGTAAATGGGGGAATTGGGAGTAAATAGAGGTAAATGACATTTAAGGTGTGTTTGAATGTGAGTAAATGCAAAGAAACAAAGTGAAATTGAGATAAATGGGCATGTAAATAAAATCCTCTCTTAAAGAGAGGATTATTTAAGAGAGAATTTGGAACTAAATAGGGTGAAATGCCTTTTTGAGCTCCCTTGGAGAGTTGCACAAGTAAACAAAGGTACTGCTATGCACATATCCGCCATACACGTGGTGTGTTGATGTTACTCCGAAATAATCCAATTATCTGCTACATAATTAAAACCACATCAATAGAATGATCCAAAACATTCAAAGGTTGGACATCTAAATGGACGGTTAAAAACGTTTGCAAGTTACTTGTTTGTAATCCTTACACTTGTGGCCCACCTGAGGCTCGAAATTTTCTCATTTTTTGTCGACATATATATTTCAATGGGCTTATTATAATTATTTTGTTTAATATCATATATGTACACTAATATTGAAATATTAAAGTTGATTTAAAATATCACATGTGTTATTGTGAATATATTGAAAAGTTTCAATGTATTCTAATTCCTCTTATTTACTCCCATTCAAACGGGATATTTGAATTTCAAATGCATTTCAATTACTCCCATCTAAAAATAACTGAGTAAGCCATTTACTCTTAGTTCATTTAACTCAAATTTCATTTCCTATTTACTTCCATTTATAAGCTCCCAAATAATCTTAGTGTCATTCTCAATTTCTCTCACTGCCTATATATAGTCACGCCTTTGCTACTCTTCCATTTTCTCATCTTTTTTTATATTCATACTTAATTCTCTCCCATCCTCGTACTATGTGCGGCTCATATGCCAATTGCTTATACATTACACAAGTGTATGGTCTTCATATTTTCTTTCAACAACTACATGTTTCTTCAATACATCTAACTCTACAATTCCCATTAGCACTTTTATGAGATCCCAACTTGTAAAAAGATTGTTAGGAAAAGAAAAGTCTTTTGGAAATTATTTGCAATTAATGGTCCATTGATAACCTTCAAATCACATGAATGAAAAATAAATAAATAAATAAATAAGAAAGAAATGGAACAACTCCCACAATAGTTTAGCAACTTAAAAGTGACACTGTGACTTCAATTACACACATAAGATGATTGTATGACTGTCCAGGCAGTGTAAATCAGGGAAACTGCCAACCACCATATATATAGTGGACATTAGTAGAATGGTTATGATTACTCATTTAATAGGAGTCCAGAATAATTTTAAAAAATGGTAATGATTACTCATTTAATAGGAGTACAGAATAATTTTTTTTTTTTAAAAAAAACATACAGAATAATTTTAATTTTAATTTTTTTAAAAACATACAGAATAATTTTTTTTTAAAAAAATTAAATATTCAGAAATATTAAATTTTGTTTTAAAAAAAAACATACAGAATAATTATTTTTTATTTTTTAAACATACAGAATAATTTAAAAAATAAATTTTAAAACATACAGAATAAAAAAAAAAAAAAAAACATACAGAATAATTAAAAAAAATAAAATAAACATACAGAATAATTTTTAAAAAATAAATAACAACGCCCACCGTGGGGCTCGAACCCACGACCACAAGGTTAAGAGCCTTGCGCTCTACCAACTGAGCTAGACGGGCTTATTGATATAAATTTATGTTTTATAAATAAGACTTTAATAAATCTACTCAAGTCCACATCTGAATAGACGGAAGAAAGCGCCAATCGTATTCTTCTCGCACTAATTTTTCTTTCTTCAATCGTCGAGCAATTCGAAGAAGTTCACTTGAAACCGGTTCCAAATCTTGATCAAGCTGTTTGGATCGCATTTCTCCGTCACGAAACATGCAGGAATAGATCCGGCAACGTTGCTAGGAATCCCTCAAATCTTCTTCTAGGGCACGTTCTTCTGCTGTCGTAATCCGACATTCCGATGGCTTCTTGGCTCAAAGTCGCTGAAGGTACTGATCGCAAACTCCTCTTTTTCATATTTCCTTCCTACCATTCGTCCGTAGTTTTGGAGACGGCAATCAATGCGATGGATGTTTGGGTTTGCGTTTCTCCGATTTTCATGATTCGATGGTAGAGATTCCTATCGGTTGTGACGCGTCAGGGGAGTTTCTGTTGATATGATGGAAGTCGATACTCAGCGAGGAAGGTTTAAGCTGTGTTTGGTTGCACAAGTGAACTGAATTGCGATTCATGATGTTTCCTAGTATTGGTAATGAGGATGTAGTAGTAGTATTGCAGTTATGTTCCTTTCAAATCCCAACTTGAATGTAATGTAATTGCAATTTGAAACCTAGAACCTCTTCATGAATGTTAAGGGGATTTGTATTTGATTATTTCCAATTCATTAGACCAATACCTGTAATCGCATTTGAAAGTGCATCCAAATGCAGCCTCATTCGGTTGTAGCATGAGTGACAGATCTCATTCTTGGCTTGGGAATTTTCGAGCAGCTTTTCATATTTTTTGAGGTTTTTACGTGATATTGTCGATAAAATCTCACTGAAAAATGAAAGATATTTATTAATTATTATTAGTTAAGAAATAATTTGAAAATTTTATATATACAGGTGTAAGATGTTTTTTGTAAAAAAAATTCTTAACAATGTTTGAATTCAAATCGTGATAATCTCGCAATAAAACTGTGAAAAATGAGAAACTTCTGAGATTTTGAAGATGTTGCGATATTCATGCGATAATAGCATTTTTTAAAATTTTTTAATTTTTTAATTTTTTTAATGTAGCACTACCAGGGATTGAACACTGGATCACTCATACCCACTACACTGCCTCTACCAGCTCATCTAACGAGGGGAGACAATGCGATTATGCCATTTGATTAATTTCCTGAGAAAAAGTTGCCAGATTTTCGAAATCTCAGCAATACTTGTCCGATTGCTTTTGAGACAAACTGAAAAGGAGGTAACTAAGGTAACTATTAGAAAAGAGAAAAGAAAGAAAACTTATGAAAGAAGCAATAGAAACAATTAGAAATGAGAGACCAGATAGGTAGGATTGTAACTTATAAGAGCTTCAAGAAGTACAAACCACTACGGAGTTACGAAGTAGTAGTTAGGAGTCATGCCTTGAGAAGTAGAAGCTAGAATGTCTGCATTGATTAAGCAATTAGGAAATAAGATGACATTTTTAATATATTAGAGGACAGGTTGTTAAAGATTATGGGTCTTGATCATGATCAATTATATGATCTTCTACCCAAGGATATCCACGACGCAATCAGGTTTTTGGTTTGTATAAGTGGGCAGATCTTTTAGTGATTCTGACCATTGATCTGGTAGGTCACTCCATGGACAGACCATGCTGTCTATCTCATTGTGTCCCAAGAGACTTCTTCTACAGGACTTCTCCTATTACAACAGTGGAGATGTAGTCCGATATAACAACCAAAGTGGCCAATTGTGATAGAAGTTCGAATTGCCAGAACGGCTCTACTCCACAATGTCTATATTCCCAAAGGCTATTAAAAAAAAAAACCATCATTACTAAGTACAGGAAATGAAATGTCAAGCTAATTCCACTTTTTCATGAGGAAATGGAAAATCTTCTAAGCACTCCATTTCCAATCCCATTTATTTATTTGAAATTGTGTTTCAAAAAGTTACTTCGTTTTCACAATTTGGTTTCAAAGCTCTCAAACACAGCCTAAAGAGACATCATTGATTAAGAAGTTACTTCATCGATGGCAACAAACGCTCTTTAACCTCTATGGCCTCCAAATAGGCTTGGGAAGTTAGATGAAGGAACCTAACCAGTCATCTATCATTGGATATGGTAAGTAGATAGTGGCTAGGAAACTGTGGCCTTCCAAAGAGCCTCGCTTGATCCATACACTCTTTTTGCAAGATCCCTAAGACACCTTGTAACGAAAGCTACCCCTCCTATATCTCCTGTATTTTTCCCATTTCCATTCACAAGGCACAAGGTTACATATAAGGAATCTTTGGTCATTTTCTTTTGTCAGGATCCATAATTATATCACTGAGGTGCAACAGATCTGTCATCTTTTGGTGGCCAATAGTACAAATCTAGTGTATGTAGTTGTATACTGTTGTGAGCAACCTTGGGCATTAAAAAGGGGAAAAATAAAATAATCTGTTACCTAATGAACCTTGTATAGGATGTGATGGCTTTAACATATGGTGTCAGCGAGCATGTCTATTCTAACATTTGTTTTCTTGTTTTTGTTGGGGAATTCTTCTTTTCACAAGAATACATGTACTGGCCGTTTTTTGAAATGCATTATCCCCTACAGTGACAGAGCATTGATCTGAAAATTGAAATCCTGATTAAATTTCTGTGAATTGAGGAGTAGAATGGCATAGATGAACACTCAGATCTGATCTTTAGTTTCCCAGTCAGATTTGCAGTAGCAGATTGTATTCCAACAAATTTGACTCAACCAGCAACATACTCAGCAATAAAGACAACAATAGCTCAATGGTCCTGAGTGAGGTTAAACATTGAGGTCTCGGGTTCAAGCGCAACTGACTTATAAAAAAAGGTGGGGAAATAATAGGGGATACATGCATAGTCACACCACAGTAATTAGTAAGAACCTCATTTCCAAATAGCTGCAGTCACAGGAATATTTAGAAAGTAAATTTGCTTCATTCCAGTAATGGTAGTTTGTTATTTAATTCCATATGCATTCAACATCCCAATGCAAAAGTCCTAGATAAATCAAAATCAAGTCCAACAAGGACTTTAACAGATGAAGGAAGCTTATCCTAATGACACGGAAGCTAGCCATACTGAAAATTGTTTGTCTTTAACCAACGCTAACAATTCTTACCTCAGTAAGGTCATTTGTGTGAGTCTAGGATTTATATGCTCCCCATGATTGATGAATATGTAATCATGTGTGTGATCTTATCTTGGTCCTAAAGCACAAGTGTGGCTTGATTGGTCCATTAGACACTCGTGTAATTAGACCTCATATAGGGGCTGGAAAGGCCAAATTCTTCAAGCATGTACAATGTGGGGCCCACCGCTTGATTTAAGTGTTGTGTGGACCATCCGATTGCTAATGTAGGGAAATAAAAGTGATCAAAATTGCTGTCAGGCTTCCAGACATATTCGATGGCCTGATATGTCCATCGTGCAGGCTGTGGGGTCCACTTGGGCTTTTTTCTTTTTTTTTTTGGTACTAGTTTTGTTTTTCACAAGGGCATTTTTCATGAAATTTTTGTGAGGCTTTATTCATGTTAACTAAATGCAAGAGGTTACTATTTAGATATGATGATCTTTTGGGAATCTAAAATCATTAGCTGCTATCAGATTTATTTGAAGTCGTTGATCGAAGAGCAAAGCTGGTTGCGAGTGAGTTGTCAGATGAACAGTCTATACAGCCACCAGGTATGCATCCCAATGCATTTAATGGTTTTCTAGTTAACAATATGTTTTGTTTGTACCTGGAGGGGGAACACCTTTGTTTTGAGCATTTACACATGCTTTTCATGACATTTTATGGATTTTAATTTTTATTTATTATTATTATTTTTTTTAATGGTTGTCTGCTACTTAACTTTTCTCTGTTTTCTTCTGGGCAACAAATAAGCTTCCAATGGTAAAGAAATTCAAGCCAAGAGGGAGAAATCAAAGGAGAAGGTATTTAAATGCCTATCTTTCAAATAATTTTTTTTTAATGGGCAGAATACTTAAAATGTGTTTGTTGCCCCACAGCAACAATTATGTTATTTATATAAAAAATTCTTAAAGTTGATTGTTTTTATAGGGTCAGTTGACACTCTCCACTGCTGAACCTCCTAATCCTACAACAAGCGATCCTGAACATGAACAAGAGCAGACTAGCATACAAGCATCTGCATCAAGTGTGACATCTGATAAAGATGAAGATGCCCCATCTGAAAATGCTGCTGCCGTGTCCAGTAATTTTACAGACCAGAAAAGTACAGAGCCACCATCTGATGTGAATAAAGTTACTGCACTGTCAGGCACTACTTCATTAGGGACCCCTCCAACTGATACTTGCAAAGATGATGCTGATATTAAAATCTCGACTACTGAGAATGATGTAGAACCCGTCACTTCCTCTGTAAATGGCGATCTTACAATTGAGAATGCAAGAGACGAGCCTGAGAGGTCCTCTTCTTCACAATTTACAGGCATAGAAGTTGAATATGTTAATGGACACCATGCAGTTCCAGCTGATGCTGCCACAAAAGTTAAGTTGGTGGGTGAGGATGTTTCTTTGAAGACTGACCAAGAAAGATCTGAACCTGGATTGTTGGAAAGACATGGTAGTATTACTGATATTCAAGATAAAGATGTAGAGGTCTTGCAAGAACCTATTGCAAATCTGAAGAAACAACAGGAACATAAAACTGATACTAATCCGATGAGAGTGCAAGACCAACTTGATGAGGTAGAGCATGTGTTATAGTGTAAAGCATTTTGTGTCACTTCACTTCTCTTATTATTTTGGATTTTTGAGAATTTAGTAGTTTCATTAACTAGCCCCTTTAGTTGGTTGGCAGGCTCAGGGTCTGCTTAGAAGTACAATTTCCACTGGTCAGTCAAAAGAGGCCAGGTTAGCCAGGGTATGATTTCATATCACTCTTCTATCCTGGAGATCACATATCTATTTCATCCTTCTGCATATGTATGCAGAACTATAATTTGGTCAATCTGCTAGTCTTGCATACATGTTACCTAGCACAAACAAACTCTCTAGTATATGACACTTCATGCGATGCATTATATCTGTGGGGACAGTGCTAGAGCCTATGACATATGGTTTGTAGGTGAGATTGAATGGAAGCTGGTTTGTAATGGAAGTGGAATGCAATGTAACTGGCAAACATGTAGGGCAAGCTGTATTCATTGGGACTTAAATGAATCACCCAAATCATAATCCAAAATTATTTTCAACAGAATATTGTGGTGCATTAGATCTGTGGGGATTTTTTGAAGCCAAAGTCAATTCCTTGGCTTCAATCAAGTGGAAGGTTCATCATCATCGTCCTTCTAATAAGTTGCCCATAAAATGGATCATCATCGTCGTCGTCATCTAAGTCGTATCACAATTAATTGGGGTCATCTACATGAATCCCATTCCACCATTCCACTCTATCAAGGGCCAGAAAATGGATGATCAAGATTATAATATAGAAAAATATTTGCTATGCTCCCATTTTTGGTCTGAGCCATCTATTCAGCGACCCTAGTTGGATTGCTTTTGATTTCATGGAATCACCTCAATCAAACATCATAATCATCCAATCCATGGCTTTGAAAACCATTAGGTATTAAATGAAGACCAGCTTTATGATGGATATGATCATTTGATTGACATGATCTTTGCATGGTGGTTGATTAAGTGTGAGCCAAGCCTAATGCACTATCTAGATTGATTGATTGGGTGCCCACGTGTCCAGATGCTATCCATTGCGCTATCACTTATTGTGTTGTGAGAGGGTTACCGGGAAACTAGCATTTGCTAATTTGTAACTCGGTGCTCTGTACTTTTCTTTACTTTTTGAAAGATAACGAATTTTTACTAGAAAAGGCGCCGAGATGGTGTGAAACTACCACCCAAAAAATAAAATAAAATTTACAATGCTTTAAACCATTTATACACGAAGCCCATTCCACTATATAGACTTTTTCCCTACTAAAGACCCTCTCCACCTTGTTGCTCTCGTTCTGCAAGCATCTACCATTCCTCTCTTCCCATATTGCCTAAAAACTAGCCAGCAAACATAGCCTCCAAATAACCCTTGCTTCCTTAGCCTGACACCATCCCAAGCCGTAAAGAGATGGTCAACTGTGTTTGGCATCGCCCAAGACATATTGAACAGCCTTAAAAAGCTATTCCGCACCTAACATGTGAGCGGGCACTAAATAAAGAGATGAATAGCCAATTCGGCACTTGCCATGCACATAAGAAAAACATTAAGGAGCACCATTCACTGCTTTTGAAGATTGTCAATTGTCCACGAATTTTTACTAGAAAAGGCGCCGAGATGGTGTGAAACTACTACCTAAAAAAAATTAAAAATTTACAATGCTTTAAACCATTTATACACGAAGCCCATTCCACTATATAGACTTTTTCCCTACTAAAGATCCTCTCCACCTTGTTGCTCTCGTTCTGCAAGCATCTACCATTCCTCTCTTCTCATATTGCCTAAAAACTAGCCAGCAAACATAGCTTCCAAATAACCCTTGCTTCCTTAGCCTGACACCATCCCAAGCTGTGAAGAGATGGCCAACTGTGTTTGGCATCGCCCAAGACATATTGAACAGCCTTAAAAAGCTATTCCGAACCTAACATGCGAGTGGGCACTAAATAAAGAGATGAATAGCCAATTCGGCACTTGCATGCACATAAGAAAAACATTAAGGAGCACTATTGACTGCTTTTGAAGGTTGTCAACAGTCAAGACCCTTTCACTCCCAACTAGCCATCCAAATGCCTCAACCTTCAGGGGTGCACTATAAAATGACACGTGTCGCATTTGCCCATGCACATCACCCCTCCGTAGTGCGCAAAGCATGTGGGAGAATGATTGAACCGAGAAGCACTGTGACTTGATGTTTAGCCAAACCATCTTATCCAACTCTCTCACCAAACAACATAAGTGGATGCAATCCAAAACCGACACATACTCCACTTCTCTGTCTAGAAGGTTCCTCTGACTAGTAAGAGACCAAACTGTTACATCTCCACGAAAAGAGAAGCAGCTAACTACCGGGAGATTACAATCTGGGGAAGGCATGCTATTCTCGGAAACACTGACTGCAGGGAGGTTTCTCGTATAGCTTTTGATGCAGGACATGGAAATTAGACATGAGCTATAAGATTTCAGACTTTATATCATACTAATTTAGAAACATTCACAAAACTTTCACATCTCAAATAAAGTCAAGCATTCAATCAAGGGGAATCTACAAGGGTCCAAGCCTACACATGCTAGGGCTGGATCAATTAAAATTATAGACCAAACAATGATCAAAGGAGAGTAGATTCATCCACACATGCAAAGGATTATTTCCCCAATCAAAGGGATTCACATGTTTCAATTCGGGAAACCTTAGGGTTTCAAAAGTAGAATAGAACTTGGGAATTTGAGATGATCTAGGGTTAGAGTTATGGAAACAAGGCGAAAGAGGAGTGAAATAGATATGAGAGGGAATCTGTGATCAGCTCGCACGTGTAGAAAGCAAACCGGCTTGATGCATGTGCGTGGATGGCGGCCCACATGTGTGTGGGATGGGCCACCATCCCTCCAAATTTTAGGCCAAACGGATAATCGATTTAAACACGGTGCTTCGCCGAAGTTTCAGCCCTCCTGCAGGGCCAGATTCTAGAAATCTACTGTAAGAGAAAAATTAGCTGCAAACGTGGGTGAATTTGATGAGGGGATGACTGTAGGAGATGAGGAATATGGAGGGTAGGAGATGGGGGCGATTTGAGATGGGTGTGGCTTCGCACCACGGTAGTTAGCCCTTCGAAGAAGGGAGAGTTTCGCACCCGATTAGGTTTCCACAACTCAGAAAATTAGAGAAGCAGGAAAACATAGAATTTTATTAATCATCTTCAATATAAAAAACCTTACAAGGAGTTGCCTATTTATAAGAAAAACCTATACCCAAAAGCTGCGTCATATGCACATACTATTACTTAAAGACGAAGTAATAAAAAATAACAACTAATCAATGCAATCTAAACCATTCATGTTTTTCTTGATAACGGTAATAAACAAAACTCAAAGTCCTAGGTCACCTAGGGTAGTGGGCCACGATCATGAGGTCCAATGATGAGATCCACATGATGATCGGGTCCACCCCAAGGAACCAAAACACATTTCTCTAACTAGGAGGCCCTTCATGGATGTCGTCATTGATCCAGATCGATAGTGGGGTCCTCCTCTTTACGTACGTGCCGGGGGGGGCGTATGCGCGAGATGTCTCCATCAATTCTCTCCGTCTGCGAAGATTTCGTCACTAGTCAGGATCGACTCGTAGAAACTCTTCCCCAGTGAGCCACGTACTATCTGAATCTGGGCATGACTTCCATTTAACCAGATACTTTTGAAACCCGCCGTCCGACGTTGATACCACTTGATGGTCCAAGATATCCTCTATCTCCTCTCTGAGTGTGGGAATGGTAGGCATGAGAGGTAGAGGCTGGGAAGAAGGGTCGGGAAGAGGCCATGGATCAAGGAAAATGTCTGGGGAATCAAGATGGTTAGGTGAGAGGCTGAACAATGTATCAGAGGTCCATTGAAATGCAACTAGATCCTCCACATTGAATGTGAAACTAATTCGCATGGAAGGTGGAAGATCTACCACATACACATTGAGACCGTTTCGTTTTATAATTTGAATAGTCCAGCGCTACACACGTGTAATTTACGAACGGCTCCCTGAGGGTACCGCTCTGGCTTGATGCGGACCATCACAGTCCCCTATATTGAATTCCTTAAATCGTTTATGTTGGTCTACAGAAATGTTCATTACTAATATTGATCTTTTGCCTGATTTCTTGATGCAATGAATGAATGTGATGTGCAAAGGACTCTACAGACTCTGATGGCCTATGGGACAGGGACATGGGGATAAAATCAATAGGCTTCCTAGGTTTATATGTCCCAAACTGAATAGGAACAACACACACCAAAATGTGTCTTTATATAATCCAAATTGAATAGGAACAAGACAACGGTGCGAGACTGGAATGAAAGTTTCATCAACCCAAGACACTCTATAGGGTTGGGGATGAGCTTCAAGCTTCAAGCCCAGACGACTCATAGTGCCAGTTGATGCCACGTTGGCACAACTATCGCTATCCACGATCATCTCGCAGCTTTTATCACCACATTTTGTGTAAGTATCGGAGATCGTGTTGCGATGCCAATCGTCGGTATTCTTTGCTTGTGCAAAGGCACAACGCACAACTGCAAGGGTCGCGGACTCTTGCGCTCCCTCTTCCTCATCACTAGGGTTTTTGCTGGCTCATATTCTTCCTCCTCACCGTTACTTTCTGGGGGCACTACTTTCACTTGCCCCTCAATAAGGAACACCTTGGTGCCCCTCTTTCGTGCCACATTGGTGGGCAAAGTGACCAAATCCCTGATATCTAAAACATTTAGTCGCATCGTTTCTGCGCGAGCTAGATCCGACAACTTCTTTACCCTTAACATCCTTGGGCCTAGACTGAGAACTATTGGAAGGCTTGTACTGATATCCAGTGCCAGGTTTATCCCCAGAAGGGTTGGCCTTAGTGCCAGAATCACAAGACTCAAACCACCTTCCCACAGATGCTTTGAGGTATTGCTCGATCTCTAACACTACTTGATACATCCGTTCAAGAGTGTTTATGTCCTTGGCGAGCAATTCTCTCCTAATGTCAGAACGGATGTCCATCTTAAATCGAGCAGGAGTGAGTATGGGATCCTCATTAACTTCATATCGGGTAGTATTCTTTGAACTTCTCAATGTATTCAGCAACACCCATTGGACCTTGTCGAAGAGACTGTCATTCTCCTCAACCAACCTCAAGTGATAAGAGAAAGGGAAGTACTTTTCCTTAAGAGTTTCTTTCATTTATTCCCAATGGACTATTGGGTCGTCCTTTGACCTTTCTTTCTTTTGTTCTAAAGTAGCCTAAAACCTCTTTGCTTGGCCCACCAGCTTCATCTTGGCGAATTGGACTCAACGAGCATTCGACATGTCATACCACTCAAAATAGTGGTCCATATCCGCCAACCAATCTAGAAAAGCCTTAGGGTTCAAGTGACCATCAAACGTAGGGGCCTCTACTCTAACTCTCTTGAGAAGTTGCGCATCTAGGTCATAATGATCACGATGCCTCTCGCGCTGTGCGTGCACGGGTACGCACCCATGACCAATTCCTTGGCCACCTCAATTTTTTGGTCTATCCTCCTGACCACCTGCCTGAGATTGGGCATCGTTCCCAGTGGTGGGGTTTGCCCGAACGGAGGTCTCTAATTGGGTAACGCGCACATTAAGCTGTTCAAAGCATTGGTCCATACATTGTTCCAAGCGCCTACCCAAAGACTCAAACTGTCGGGTTATATTGTTCATTGATTCTTGCAATTGCTCCACGTTTACCAAAACCACGATCAGTACGGGTGGGCATACAACTGCTCACTCAACTCAAAGACCCTCTAACACAACTATATGTACCTAAATGAGACTAAATGATCCTATTGGACTCTATATGAGGGAAGCTACACAATGCTACTAAAATTCCAGCAACCTAACTGCCCAAAAAGTTTGTCAATAGAAAATTCACCATCCCATGCTGTGAATGATGGGTCCTAAACAACCTTATATGATGAGAGTTAATACAAATTAAACGTGAGTAGACTAAACCCTAAACATGCAATACAATCCCCTATGAAAAACCTAGGCTCTGATACCAAATTTGATTCAGGACATGGAAATTAAACGTGATATGTGAGATTTCAGACTTTCAATCATACTAATTTAAAAACATTCACAAAACTTCCACATCCCACAAAAGTCAAGCATTCAATCAAGGGGAATTTACAAGGGTCCAAGCCTACACATGTTAGGGCTGAATCAATTAAAATTATAGACCAAACAATGATCAAAGGAGAGTAGATTCATCCACACATGCAAAAGATTATTTCCCCAATCAAAGAGATTCACATGTTTCAATTTGGGAAACCCTAGGGTTTCAAAAGTGGAATAGAACTTGGGGATTTGAGATGATCTAGGGTTGGAGTTATGGAAATAAGGCAAAAGAGAAGTGAAATAGAGACGAGAGAGAACCTGTGATCAGCTCGCACGTGTGGACAACAAACCGGTCTGACGCACGTGCGTGGATGGCGGCCCACACGTATGTAGGGGCCCACGAATCTGGAATCGGCCAGCTAAGGCCTGATCGGCCAGGGATGGGCCACCTTCCCTCCAAATTTCAGGCCAAACGGATGATCGGTTTGAACATGGTACTCCGTCGAAGTTTCAGCCCTCCTGCAGGGCCAGATTCTGGAAATCTACTATAGGAGAAAGATTAGCTGCAAACGTGGGTGGATTTGATGAGGGGATGACTGTAGAAGATGAGGAATATGAAGGGTGGGAGATGGGGGCGATTTGGGATGGGTGTGGCTTTGTACCACGGTAGTTAGTCCTTCGAAGAAGGGAGGGTTTCACACCCAATTAGGTTTCCACAACTCAGAGAATTAGAGAAGCAGGAAAACATAGAATTTTATTAATCATCTTCACCGAAAAAAACCTTACAAGAAGTTGCCTATTTATAAGAAAACCTATACCTTAAACGCCGCGCCATGTACGCATACTATTACTTAAAAACGAAGTAATAAAAAATAACAACTAATAAAAAATAACAACTAATCAATGCAATCTAAACCGTTCATGATGTTTCTAATAATAATAATAAGCAAAACTCAAAGTCCTAGGTCACCTAGGGTAGTGGGCCACGATCATGAGATCCACATGATGATCGGGTCCACCCCAAGGAACTAAAACACATTCCTCTAAATAGGAAGCCCTCCATGGATGTCGTCATCGATCCAGATCGATGGTGGGGCCTTCCTCCTCCTTGCGTAGGGGGGACGTGCACGTGCGCGAGGTGTCCCCATCAGTTTTCTTTAGTTATTTATAGCATTGGCTAATTAGTAATAGTAGATTATTATTCCATTATAACACAATTCAATCAATTATATTTCTTCGTGATAGACTCACCGTGCCTTGTACATGCTATACTTCATTGTTTGTAATTTATGTTTCAATTATTTTCAATTCTTTTTAAAGTTTTCTTCATTTTATATATTTTTTTCCTATTTTAAATGTTTTTTGGATTTAGTTTTTGAGGATAATGCATCGGTGCTCCTCAAGTCTTACACGGATTTAGTTACACCTCACCTCATAGGTCTCTATCACCTTAACTAGGCCTCATGCCTTTTAAGGAAATTGCCACAGATCCTTTCCTGATATGATACAAGTAGAGATCATGTTCTTGCACAAGTGAGTATGGTGCTTAATGCGTTCCCTTCCTCATTACTTGAAACCATACTCTCACTTATTCAAGTGTCATCTTTAGAATTTGATTCCAACCTTGGATAAGGGATTCCCATAGTCCTTGGAATTAAGTCGGTGGAAATCCTTGGAAGTTATCAAGTTTCTTCTGACTAATGTTTTAAAAACCCAGAATAGACATAATGCAGGGGCATTTTCACACCACGCTCGAGTGGGGTTGCCTGTGGGATGCAGGGGCACACTCGGGGTCGGCGGCCCGTGTGAGATGGGTGGCTTGTGTGAGGCAGGCACCACCCTTGTGAGACGGGTGGCTCGTGTGAGGCGGTACCCATGTGATTTGGGGCCCACAAGGGGGGTTCAACTGGGGTCCTAACCCATGCAATGTGAGACCTAGGCTATGAGATAAAGGGATTGATTCACCATGCTTTAACTGTTCGAGCTTTTAGAGCAAGTGGTTAATTGTCTTGCATAAAATTAGTATTAGAGTGGGAGGTCTCGTGTTCGAAATTCTTCACTGGGGGTGATTAATGCAGGGGCACACTCGGGGTGGGTAGCCCGTGTGAGGCGGGTGGCTCATGTGAGGCAGTACCCATGTGATTTGGGGCCCATGAGGGGGGTTCGGCCGAGGTCCTAACTCATGCGATTCGGGGCCTGGGCTATGAGATAAAGGGATTGATTCGTCATGCTTTAACAGTTCGAGCTTTTAGAGCAAGCGGTTAATTGTCCTGCATCAAGACACTTTTGATACTGCAATCTGTTAGGCACCTCAATTGCTTCTGTTCATGCAGACTTTCCTCAACAGAGGAACGGTAGGGCCGCCAACACCAATGAACTGAGCCAGTCATTATTCAACGAAGTCGAGCACTCGGCTGGGTAGTAATCATCAGGGGACATCCCAGGAGCATCACATTGACAAATGCAAATGGTGGGTGGTTGATGGGTCCTGCTTAATGAGTTAAGAAGACACTTTCATTCACTTCCAAGATGAAGACTCCATGTTGATTTGTAGAATCTAACCGTGCAAGGATTTCGGCAATCATTTAATGCCTATTGATGCCAATTTAGCAGCGCATTAAAGAATGGGGGGGACTATCTGAGGAAATCAGATTGCATACTGAGTTACTCAGTATGCTCTTATCGTACTGAGTAAACTCAGTTGGGCCCACCTTGAATGTATGTGGTATATCCACGCCGTCCATACGTTTTTCCATCTAATTTAATGGGTTGAGCCCAAAATTGAAGGACATTCAAAGATCAAGTGGATCATATCACTAGAAACAGTGGGGATAATGATTTCCACCGTTGAAACCTTTCTAGGCCCCACAGTGATGTTTATTTGTCATCCAAACTTTTCATAAGATCATACAGACATGGATGAAGGTAAAACACAAATATAAGCTTGATCCAAAACTTTTGTGGCCCCCAAGAATTTTTCAACGATATACGTTCAATTCAACTGTTTCTTGTGGTGTGGTCCATTTGAACATTGGATATGCCTCATTTTTGGGCTCAATCCCTAAAATTATCTGATAAAATGGATGGACAGAGAGAATAAAATACATAAATCATGGTGGACCTCCCAGAGTTTACTCAGTACGCTAAGTGTAGTGAGTTACTCACTACGCAGTCCATTTCCCTATCTAAGCTCTCACCTGCAAGGTATTCAATAACGGTAACGGTGCCCATAACGTCCAGCCTAATGGCCATTATAATACATGCGATGACAGTTGTTAGGCACCCCATTACGGTCAATTTTTTTAAAAGGAAAATATATTCACTCTGTATCCGTCTATTACGGGCCTCTTTCTTTTTTTTTTCTTTTTATTTTTCAAATTGGGTGTTACGTCCCCGTATTGTGTAATGGTCACCATTGTTACCGTTACATGGGGGCCATTATGGTCGTAACACAACTGTTTTTTAATACCATGCTCACCTGTTAGTGTGTTCTTGCTAAAGGGGATCTCGCCTCAGCTAAAGGCTCCACGGACTCTACCTAAGCTTTCACTCTTCAGTACATCCTTGCCCAAGAAGATATTGCTTGGGCCCTTCCTTTTCAGTCTCATCTCCTTTCCGAGTGTCCTCATCTGTTGGTGTCCCTTGAGTCCCCACTATGTCTTCATGCCATTGGTTATTTGTACCCTTGTGATCATACTTGTAATAGCAAGCATTTAACCTTGTGTCAGTCACAAGGCTTAGCTTGGGTGGCAGAAATGGTGGGGCCCCTGTTGGTACAAAAGCCTACCCATTTGAGTGGGAGTGTTTGCAATAATAATGCAAGTGTGCCTTCTGGATCATTTCGTACCATGTCTGTGTAACTGATTGTGCACTTTTGTACTGGACACTCAGGCACCAAGCATAATCACACCTAGTGTTTTAAATAGCGAAGTGCGTGCGGCGTAGCGTTCACCCCTCTGAAGCTAGATTTTTAATCAAGGTTACTCCTGGTTGCACTAATGTCATGATATTCACCAAATTAGACTGATTAATAATGAAATTTAACAAAATTTCATGATATTTGGTGCAACCACCGCAGCATAAAGTAATAGGAAAGGGTAATCATTAAGTAAAGATAATATAAGGGTTACTTATATTATTTTTACTAAAAGCATGAACAGATTAACTAATTTTGATTGAAAATAGAAAAATGTAACAAATCATTGAAAACATTAATTGATCTTAATTTTGTAGTGAAAGTTAACTTGTAATGTGAGCTATGTAGAGTGTAGCATGGTCTACATAGCGTGTAATGTTTTCTAATTATCATGTAGCGTAGGCTACATATGACTTAAGCTATTTAAAACACTGATCACACCTACCACACCCACACCTGTCTTTAAGCCTAGCATGGACATTTCCCCGTTCGAACAAACACATGCAGACACCGAGCCATTTTTGGTGTTTAGGTCCAACAAGTCAGATCCCTTCTGAGCTGTTCTGACCATGAACCTGGCTAATAAGAATTAACAAACAATATGCATCTAACATAGTGGTTAGGGTGTTTACTTTCCAAGTGGAGGGTGTTTACTTTCCAAGTGGAAGTCATGGATTGGAACTACATCACTGACATTGCAGTTTTAAAGGAAAACTCTTGACCACATTGTTGATCTGAGTTTCCAGTGACCTGACCTGTTTTTGTGGCCGGTTCTGGTCCAAACTGAATAAGCCTGGTCTGGATGGTAAAACACTGATTCTGACACTGAATAAGCCTCTACTTCTACCTTGATTTCGTCTCAGCGGACTGAGTTGGCAGCTTACATGTGTCAAACTATATATCCTATTTCATCTTAGTTTAGCTTCATTGCATGTGTGTAAAGGTAAAGAAAGAGCAGGGGAACTTGTACGATTTTTTATAGAAGCATTGAAAAGATACACTAATTTTGATTGAAATAGAAAATGTAACAAATCATTGAAAACAGTAATTGATTTTAATGTTTTAGTGAAAAATAACATTCAATGTGATCCACATAGCGTGTAGCATAAGCGTATGCAAATTATCATGTAGCGTAGGCTACACTCAAGTTATTTTCATGAGCTACGTAGCGTAAGCTACATGCTATATAGCGTAGCTGTTTAAAACAATGGATGGAATCTCCGAAACACATTCCAGGAAATACTGGGATTATTGTGCTTTTGCTTGCACAATTTTATTGGTTTCCCTGTGCTTCAGGCTCTGTAATTTTATTTATTTTCATTAATCAATCCTTATTCTATAAATGTGCAGGTTTGTGCTGGACTTTCATCTCGCCTTCAAGAATACAAGTCGGAAAATGCACAGCTGGAAGAACTCCTTGTTGCCGAGGTGCAATGTCGGCATACTGTTATTTACTTATTCACTTAATGCCGACCTTCAGTTAACTTGTATATTGATAGGCAATGTTGTTGAAAGAATGTTATGCTATTTTCTAATTTAATTCTGCTATTTTACCAGAGAGGACGGAGTATTTCATATGAGGCTCATATAAAGCAGCTACAGCAAGATATGTCTGTATCCAAGATTGCAGTGACCAAAGTTGAATCAGATATGGCTGATGCTTTGGTAGCCAAAAATTCAGAAATTGAGGCTCTCATAAGTTCAATGGATGCAGTGAAGAAACAGGCTGCTGTCTCCGAAGGAAAGCTTGCTTCGTTGCAGGTTGCTTGTTCTGACATGTCCAATTGTACTTCTGTTTGTCAAGCTTTGATGACATGATTCTTTATATGGGCATGATATGAGTTCGGATAAAGAAGCTTTCTTAGTTTGACCTGTCAGCATTCTACATTCAGTTGTATCTGTCATGTTGAAGCTTTAATCTGAATTAGTCAGCACTCACCACTCAGCAATCCCTCCTTTGTTCAATTCATGCCATGTTGTAACTACCATATTAGAGAGAAGTTTCAGTCCATATCCTGATTTATATGGTAGAAACGATTAGTTGTTTCCTTTGACTAGGCTGACTTGTCCATCACAATTCTCTGCCTTTGGTGAAAATGTGCCAGCTTTTAATTATATGACTATATGCCAAGGGAGAGAAGTTTTATTGTGTAACTTCTTGCTATAGCAGGGAAATTTTTTTTTTGTTAAAGCCTGTTAAGAACAAAGGTTTTGCTGCCTGCAATTGGCCTTACTGCATGGATGATGAAAATCATCAATTACATGCTTGATTCCTTTTTAGTATAAATCATCGATAACATTGGTTAATTAATAGAAGCTGATTAAGAAAATAACATTGGTTTACTAATAGAAGTATAAAGGTTAACATTTCAAAGTCCCTTCTGTTGTCTTTTGTTTTGCATGTTCCCAATTTCAGTTCAATGTTACTTTTCTTCCAGAAGCGTACCATGGCCCATAATTGATTGTTAGCCTTCTACTAGTGTGGGGTTAATCTCCCAGTTAAGAGAACATATAAAATTATGTTTGATTATTATTTTATATCAGTAACACTTATAAACTTGGACCAGGAATGGAACCAGGTAATGTTGTAATGTAATTCTGAGCCTGTTTGCAAATTTCGCTTCAAATTAGGGCCTGTTTGATTTTCCACGATGCTGGTAAATTCCTGGTAGATAAGTAATTATTACTTTTTCACTTGTTTGAAGATGAGTGAGTAATTCCACCTAGAAAAACAGTCCAAAAATGTTTGACTTAAATCTGTGGGCCCCACCGTGATGTATATGATATATCCATGTCGTCCATCTGTTTTATTAGAATATTTTAGGGCATGAGCCAAAAAATAAGGAAGATCCAATGCTCAATTGGCCCACATGAAAGGAAACAATGGACTTAATTTGTCCACTGTTGAAAGTTGATTCTTTTATTGGGCCCACATTGAAGTTTATTCACCATCTAACCTGTTCATAGGGTCACATAGACATGGATAAGTGAAAAACATAAATATAATCTTGATCTAAAACTTCTAAGGGCCCCAAGAAGTTTTTAATGATAGGCATTCGATTCTCACAATTTCGTGTGGTGTGGTCCACTTGAGCTTCAGATCTGCCTAATTTTTGGGCTCATGCCTTAAATTCAGTTGGCATAATGAATGGACGGTGTGGATAAGCCACACACATTACGGTGGGCCCCATATTTATTTTGCAAATTTCTCTATTTAAGTGTTTAAAAAGTAACAGGTCAAGTCAGCATTGGGAAAGATGCAGTAATTACCTTGGTAAATAATGATTACTCATTTACAAGGTAATTATA
The DNA here is from genome assembly GCA_021015155.1 of Magnolia officinalis. NCBI lineage: Eukaryota > Viridiplantae > Streptophyta > Magnoliopsida > Magnoliales > Magnoliaceae > Magnolia > Magnolia officinalis. The sequence continues at coordinate 75,325,025 of JAJHSJ010000003.1, forward strand.
GTTGAGCCAGAAAATCAAACAGGCCCTTAGTTCATCTTACTGGTTTAAAAAATGTGGGTCAGCTATTTTACTCTCTATCGAAAATTATTGTCAATAATTCAGGAGGTGGGTTTGTCTCTCGTAGGAGTTGGGACAAAGAAGAATGGCGCAGGGATGAATGTGATGAGGTTGATCATTGTCTTCATCAAGGATAACTACTCTGAATCCATAGAGCTTCTTTGGACTCCTCACAGTAACTTCTCGAATCCACGAGGAAAAAGCAAGGAAATTAGAAAATAAATTCCATAAAATTCGTAATTTGATTGACGAATGTCTAATGTGTCCTTGTTACACCATTAATATATATATATATATATATATATATATATATATATATATATATATATATATATATATATATATATATCCAAAATTCGTAATTACCAAAAATAGCAAAATTCTAACTCTAACAAAAATCCTAATTCTAATAAAACTCTTCTAAAACCTAATTTCTAAAAATAAAAATCCCTAATAAAATTTTGCTAGAAGAGTCCTAGCATGATTACAAGTTATTCCTAAAAAAGAAGAAAATTTAAAAATCTAAAATAAAAATATTAAAAAATTTTGGAATTACTAAAAATAATAATTTTTTCCTAAATTTTCGTTTTTGATCTGAAAGCGCACGTTTTTTTACGAAACGGACAGATGCGACCCACTGTGTGGGTCTGTTCACCTCGGATGGCCCGTTTCAGTAAAGATTGATAGGTTGTGCGCCCCGTAACGATACCCGAATGAAAAGTTACGATCAATTAGCGGTTCACCTTTTTTCGGCCCAACCATGCTAGGAACGTATCTATGACACATTCTACATCAAAGAATGATTTGAAGTTGGATAGACCCAATTAGGTTTTTGCGACTTTCTGCAAATTTTGCATTGAATAGGTGATGTGGGTGTACATCACTGTCGTTAATACTTAAAATATGAATTCAATATCCCACATTGTACTGTGTGTTTATTCGTGTGTATGCAATGTTCGAAGTATCGATATCGCTACAAGTTTCTTTAGTCGGGGATACGGAAACAAAACAGTTATCTCTGAAAATACCGCCGATTCCCGTAACTGCGGGGAAACATGGGGAAAATGGTGGAATTTTTCAATGAAACTTCAAGAGATGCTAAAATTCACATTTGCATATTTAAGAATCAAATAATGGTGAAAAAGATGCATATTTACATATTTAAAAATCAAGTAATAATTTTCCCTTTAATGGGCCATAAAAGCATGTATCGTTGACTCGGGGAAACATTGGGAAAATGGTGGATCCATCCATCCATCCATGCATGCACATACATGCATACAAATACACATGCATGATCCATCCATGCATGCGTGCACACACACACACATACACTTCCATCCATCCAACCATTCATCCATCCATGCATAAATCCATCCATCCATCCATCCATGCATGTATGCATTTACACACATACAAACATGCATTTCATCATACAAGCATGCGCCCATTGAAAAATGATTTTTTTTTTTTTTTTTAATAAACAGATTTTTGGCGATATCAATACATTGGTGATATTATTGAAATATCGCCGATACAAGCAACACTTGGAATTTACACAGTTGAAAATATTGGCGATGTTGGCGATGCAAGAAGCACTTGGAGTTTACAGTCCAAAATAGTGGCAATACAATATCGATATCGGTACATTGGCGATACTTTGCGATCTAGTGCCGATACCTGGAATTTCTGATACTACTAGTGCTATCGGCATCACTACCAGTGTTATCAGTATTGCCGAGCTGGAGATACAGATAATATTGGGGATATTTCGATAATATTGGGGATACTCTGAACAATGTGCGTATGTGTGTACATCCCGTACCCTTCAACATGGACAGCTTGTGAGATATCTTTGGGACTATCTCTAGGTTGCCTCTGCATTTATTGAGGTTGAGGCAGACACTATGTCTGCTTACATAGAGTCAACCATAGAGAAAATGTATCCCTTCAAGCAGACTATTATGTCTAACTCCATGATTCACTACTGTTCCTAACTTAAGTCAGATGCCCTAGTGGGGGTGGCTAACATGGAGTGTGTGTACTGACATTGGTGTGTACTAACAAGCTAACCTTAAAATTAAAAAAAAAATTTTTAAAAAAAAAACACGTAAGTCTGATGAGCTTGATTTTAGTCATTTGGCTCTCTTTTCATCATCTTGATGGGTTAATTATGTCAAATGTACATTCTGCCTCTGTGATCTAAGATGTGGTTCCAAAATTTGTGTATCCATTTGATCCCGTTCTCTTGTAAGCTGTCAGCTCCGATTTATAGTATTTGTTGCTTTATTAACAGCACTTCCTTTCTCTTAACCAGGCAAACATGGAATCTATTGTGAGAAACCGGGAACTAACAGAGACACGGATGATGCAGGTACGCAGTTCAGAGCTTTCAGACCCTTAATATTTCTGATTTGATGCATTAGAATATCTTCTCAGTTAATCTATTGCTTTACCATTTGTTTATGGAAATGGCATACATGTTTTATATACTAGGCTCTACGCGAAGAACTGGCTTCTGCAGAGCGCAGGGCAAAAGAAGAGCATTCTGCACACAGCGCAACCAAAATGGTTCTATCTTGAACTGTGTTGTTTTTATATTTCACGTCAGTTACTATCTTTCTTGCCCATTCATTTATTGTTTGAGTAAACAGGCCGCCATGGAAAGAGAAGTAGAACTAGAACATAGAGCTATTGAAGCATCCACAGCTCTTGTTAGGCTTCAGGTATTGTAGAGAGTGGGGTTGTTGGCATTTCCTCTTTATATTATGCATGTGCAAAAATCTTTTATTTGAATTTGCACTGATAATATACCTGGAGAATAAATACTTCTCCGATGTTTGTGATGAGCTGGCTGAAAATATTAGTGAACTTGGTCCATTCTGTTTTCTCTTTATGTATTCAAAATTTGAATTATATTTTCTACCAATTTTCATCACATATCAGAATCCTCATGATGCAGGACAATTAACCACTTGCTCTAAAAGCTCGAACTGTTAAAGTGTGGCGAATTAATCCCTTTATCTCATAGCCCAGGCCTCACATCTCATGGGTTAGGACCTCGGCCGAACCCCCTTTGTGGGCCCCAAATCACATGGGCCGCCCACCCCGAGTGTGTCCCCGCATCCCACGGGCTACCCTACTCGAGCTTGGTGTGAAATGCGCATTAATCACCCCTGGTGAGGAGTCTCGAACACGAGACCTCCCTCGTGGGCCCCAAATCGCATGGGTTACCCACCCCAAGCGTGCCCCTGCATCCAACAGGCGACCACACTCGAGCCCAGTGTGAAAATGCCCCTGCATTAATCACCCCCGATAAGGAGTCTCGAACACGAGACCTCCTGCTCTGATACCAATTTGATGCAGGACAATCAACCACTTGCTCTAAAAGTTCGAGCTTTTAGAGCAAATGGTTAATTGTCCTGCATCACCTCAATTTTTAAGGAATGTAAAAGGAAAGATGTGCACTCGGGATGGTTTTCTTTTAATCTTTTGTGGCCTAGGTTATGCCAGAGTCATGTACGACTTCCTTTAGGCATGGCACGGAGGTGGGGGTGTTTTAGAAATGGGAGTTCCTCGGTGGTTGGGTGATTAAGATAATCATGGAGCTTGTAAAGGGTTGGGCTCCTAACGTTAAAGCAGCTTCGGCTGATTCTTTCTGTGATTCAGAGCCCTGATTTGCATTGTATTCTTTTCCTGTCTTTTGACAGGCTTTATAATAACTTGTGTGCGTGTGTACACACGCACACAAAAATAAAAATAAAAATGAAGGTTGTAAAAATGGATAAGGCCTAACACAACTTTTCAACTGCTTGGGTGGTGAGGCTTTCATATTGGGTAAGGTCATTAAAGGTTCGCACAAGTAGAAATCCAATTGATGCTTCAAGGGATCAAACTTTTCTGTTGTTGGCTATCAGGTGATTCGGTGGTAGATAATGGGGCACTGTCAATGGGCAGTTCGACCTGACAACCCATTAGATTGGTTCCCACAGATCTGCTTCTGGACCGACATTTGGTAGACACATCCAAATCCAGGTCCTAAGATCCAATTACTAATCCAGTAGGGTTGGCTATAATCCATCTAGATCTGAACCTTTCGCACCTCTAGAGCATCAACAAGTCAGATGTAACAATAACCTGCGGGCTTGATCTCTCTCGGATCCAGGGCCAGACCCAGATTTGGCTCTTATTGGTTGGATCTGGATCCGGATCTCAGGGTCAAATTAATACTTGAATCAGATCCAAATCGGTCCTGACTGGACCTGTTTCTGTCCAATTTATAGCCCTAGTGGATAAGAATTCCATATGCCCATTAGATGGGTTCGCAAATATGAGGTTTCTTTAGGACTAGTGGATGCAGTTGAAGATGTATTGATTTGTGTCAACACTTGGAATTCCCCCTCTATTCACGGAAAAGAAAACTTGGAACTGAAATTTAAGACAAGATGTTAGTATTTGATTGTTGCAAATAATTCCTCATAGCATGATTTGAACTCTTTTCCCATCATAGATGTTGTTATTTTACTCTTTTGTTTCTTCTAGTAAAATCATTACATACCAAAAAGAAAAGAGGAAGTGACAAACAAAGCTCTTCAATCCCTCATGAGAAGAATTTTGTAGAAGAAGCTTCTGAAGCATATAAAATTACCCCATTTCACCAAGGAATAAACGCCATCTCCTATTCCCTTTTTTTTTTTCAACTTTTAAGTTCACCAATTATCAGCAGCTCCATTTTCTATACCGAAACACAAAGATCCACCAGTTCTCCATGCATCCAAGGAGGAAGCCCTTCTCTGATGCCCTCTCCTCATTTTTTCCACTACTAATGAATCAGTTTCAACCAATATATTTTTCCTAGCAGACAGGGAAAGTACGATTTCCATATTATGGGTCTGCCTCAATGTTAGATGAGAGTCATGGGACCCCAAGAAAAGCCAAAAGTGCTGTATGGAAGATCCATTTTTGTTTGGGTAAAGATGTTCTAGCTCATTTTTTAGGGGGTCTCCTGTGTTTTGTTCCATGTGGAGTGCCTGAACATTTTCGGTTGACCTGTATCCCAGGTGGGGCAGTACTCCAAAAGATCAGCTCATTTTGCATACATAAGGTTTCCATGCAAGATGTTAGATGCCTCAGATCCGTTTGGTTTAAAGGGGAATACAGTGTGAGGCTTTGATCCTGTGGACCTATGTGTCAGAGTGTCAGAATGCCTTTTGAACATAGTATGGGGAGGCTTTGATCCTGTGGACTTGTTCATCAGAGTGCAGAATGCATTTCCTCACTTCACATGCGGCACAGAAACTTTGTTTTCCTGTCCTTCTATTTCTTTTTTCAAGTTGTGTATTTTTTTTTCCTATTCTCCCCTGCTGAAGTTTACATGCATTGATTTATCTCATCATCTTTCATTTTAATTTTATGTTATTAGTCTCTAACAAGGGGCTTCATTGTCAGAGAACAGTGGATGAGAGGACATCAAAAGCATCTGAACTCGAGCAAAAATTGGCACTGCTTGAGGTAAAAACTTCTTCACTTCTTTTTTGTTGTTCTTTTGTTTCTCTTTTTATAGATCAAGACATGACATCCCAACTTGTTCATTTTATCCATCCATCCCTTTTGTCTCATCAGGTGGAATGTACATCTTTAAATCAAGAGTTACAAGACATGGAAGCCCGTGCTCGTCGTGAACAGAAGAGGTCTCCAGATGAAGCAAATCATGCCCTTCAAGTAAATAGCATAAGATTGTATTGGTGGGGATTAATTTTATTCATGAGCAAAATCCTTAATCATGGATGGCTGACCATTTTAAACCACAACAACCTGAATATCCATTCATTTTATGTGCTAAAAACTGTGGATTCCTCTGCATCACATAGATGAAGGTGACTTGTGCTAACACCTGTTGTCTATACAAAGAACAAAGAACTGTCATTTTATTAATTATTCAGAAAACACTGTGTCAGTGATCTCCTAATCAAACCATGGGTTTTTAACCAGGCAAGGCCAAGGTTCAGGGATAGGCTAGAGTTTTAGACTCAAGACCCTGTTTTTTGTACTTTCTATACTTTACCTGTGTAATTGCATTCAGAGATTGAGTAGAGTTTTGATCTCAAGACCCTGTTTTTGTGCTTTCTGTACGCAACCATCGTAAGTGTTAGGTGCAAGCATTTCTTGCTTTCCTAACAGGAATGTTGTGTATTAGTCGATATGCATTTTATCAATGATACCTAATCATTCAGCGATTTACCCCAAGTTTCAAATATCAAGATGCAGGCATGGAAGGAGGAAGTGGAGCGTGCCCGCCAAGGTCAAAGAGATGCGGAGAGCAAGCTTTCTTCTTTGGAGGCATGTTTCTTTTATTTTTTGGCTAATAATTTTAATATTATACATGTCTAGAAATTTATACGTTAAAGAAGACAATATCTTAAATGATCTTTTATTCTTCTGGAAATAGTGTTATATAACTAGGAGGGAGATTAGCAACCAGTGTAGATTTTTTAAGTTTAGCTGAAAAGATATTAAAAGCATTAAATGGAGATACAAACTGATGATAAGAGAATAAGAAAAACAAGAACATTAGACCTTAACAATCCATAGTAAGCTCCACAGGGATATTAGCTAACACAGGTGAGGACTCAAGCCCATGCAACCATCAGACCGTCAGCTTTTAAAGAGACCACCTCTAATGAGCTCGACTTGTCTTCAAAGGCAATCCAACCAAATCGACCAAATGCCAGCTAGAAGGGCAATCCTCCGCAATATCTTCCTTTTCCTCCCGAAGCTGTCAGAATGCCACAATATGAAGAAATCACCAATCGAAACAGGCATCACCCAATCCACCTCGAACATATCAAGGAAAGGCCAAATCTTCTGCAATTTGGAGAGTTTGGAGGTTGGCCTTTGCTAGCCGGCTTATGGGCAATTTGGGGGGAGAGGAACAATTGTTGCTTTTGCTTCCTCTCACAACATATTGGGGAACATTCTGGGGGTCTTCCATAGGGCAAAGATGGATGTAATTGCACAGGCTTCAGGATCCTCAGCATTAAGAGGATGCAATCTTTCTTGTAATGATTGGGAAAGTCTGTAATTCTTTGGCCTTTTGGCCGGTTTATCAATAAAACAGTTAACTTCCAAAAAAAAAAAAAATTCTTCTGCAAGCAGCAACAATGCATAAATCGGTGATGCACAGGTTCAATATTGTGAAGCCAGTAGATACACTCATTGGTGATTATCATTTGTCTATTTCCTTAATGGTGTCCTTGCCAATAACCAACCAAATGGCATCACGCACGGCAGGCCCAAATGCTTCCAGTTGTGACAGATAGGGCTCAACAGGGCAACACGCTAGATGAAGGGTCGGCACAAATAGTGGAATAGAAGGATTTTGACCACGAACCATATTGGTCTCTCTAAATTCCTCATCTGTCTCTTTCCTTCAAAGCGCCCCCCTTGACCTTGGCAAAGATCCAAGAGTGTAGCCAATTCTTCAAATTACATGTTGGACAGATTCTAACGAAAAAGAGGAGACCCCACTCTGTCCCCTGATGGAGCACTGAGCAACCACTGCATTCACCTCCAAAGCCACTCTGAACAGAGGCAGAATTACACAAGAGCCTATCGCCACACCAGCAGTCCTTCCAGAAGCAGATACAGCCATCTGGGTGCCATCCCCAGGAGAAAAACAGACCTCTGGCATAAAATAGACTCAACCTAAAAACTGCTTTCCAAGTTCAAAAAGGCTTTGTATTGGGAGGCTTGCTTAATGAACCACCCATCTCCTTCTCCCCCATATTTGTGAGCAAGTACCCTTTTTCTGCACATTTCCTCTTCCTCCCCAAATCTCCATAACCGTTTCTCTAGACAATTCATGTTATGACTCATTTGTGTGGGTGTTCGTTTGACTGCTCTGATCTCAGTTCAATCGAAATAACTTATGTTATGACTTCTGAAGAGAAGCACTTCAAGCTCATTGCTTAGAACCTCCATGATTATGTTAACTCATGTTATGACTTTTGAAGAGAGGCACTTCAAGCTCCTTGCTTAGAACCTCCATGGTTATGTCTGCATCTGCAGGCTGAGATGCAAAAGATGAGAGTGGAAATGGCTGGCATGAAAAGGGACGCAGAGCATTATGCACGGCAGGTCAGGCACTCCTAGTTCTATTCTGTTTTTTCTTGAGAGAGAGTATTCAATCATCTATCTTCACACTGTACACTATTATTAGTTGATGAATTGTCTTCAATAATACTTTCAGTTGTTTCACTGAATAATTCTTGCTTGTGTATGCTAACACTATACAGGAACACATGGAATTGGAGAAACGATACCGTGAGCTAACCGATTTATTGGTATGTATGGAGCCACAGTTACTTGTTCACTCTTATGAAGTTAATCATTAAGTTTCACAACTGATGTTCCGTGATTCAGTACTACAAGCAAACACAGCTAGAAGCCATGGCTAGTGAAAAATCTGCAGCAGAGTTCCAATTGGAGAAAGAGGCAAAGCGTCTTCAAGAAGCACAGGTTTACATTTTTAACTATTGAAACTGTGCGGTTCAAATTTTAGCTTGATCTTCAGCATTATGTTTCAGTTCTTCTTATCATAGGGAGCTCATGGTTTTCTTGTTGCATAAATACATTGGCTTGTATTGAACAGGTTGAAGCAGAAAGAAGTAGAGTTTCTCGTCGAACATCATCATCTTGGGAAGAAGACGCTGATCTAAAAGCACTCGAGTATGTTGATATTTCTCTAATTAGATTCATTGCTGCTTTTTATATTCCTCTTATGGGATCTCAGTGGTTTCTTGATAGCATGGGGTAACTTTTTGCCTCTGTTTCTTTGTATTGTGCACAAACTTCATCTTGGGAGAAAAATCAAGGTTCCCAAGTCTCAATCTAAAGGCTTGAGGAGATCCTGAGTTTCTACAGTTCAAAGTTACTCGCCTAACTAGAACCTGACTTGGCTTTTGGTTAAAAACCATCTTTTGGCTGCAAAGTTTGAAGTTAAGATTTTTGGGTCTTCCCCAGACATCAAACATTACGTAGGGAGAGAAATCTGAGTTTTCAATCTCAATTGAGTGTTTAAGGACAGTTTGGGTTTCTAGGTGTTTCGGTTGAGTCGGCAAAAATATCAGGTTGATTTGGCAAACTGAGTAGATTCGCTCGTGCCTATGTATGGAGATGCATAGATGCCACATTCATTATTTCCTAACTAGAAAAATACCAATGTTAAAAATATATTGAATATACTTCCCTGTTTTAGTAGTAGTTATCTACAAGGGTACAATTTGGATATTGGATAAAGTTAGATGTATATGTGTAACACCCCATATTTCGTAACCCAAATTTAGTACTTGTTTTCTGAAATCCCGAATGTTAACCTTTAAAGATAGCCCACATTTCATAACATAAATTCTTTTTTCTTTTATAAGTGACCTCTCAAGCGAAAGAGAAACAAATCAAGCATAAAGGAAAAGTCTAAATATACATTTAAATACCCAAGATATACAAAGGCTTATACAAACCAATGACTCAAGTCTTACAAATACAGGAAAGTACAAAATCAATATAAATGAAATCTATAATTTAGAGCCGCAAGATCATCCAGCTCCTCATGCTCCACATGAGCACTAACCTGCACATCATTTACGTCTCCTGCACCAACTGAATATGGTTCGACAGCGTCAATGACTATCCCAATGAGGTATACCCATCAAGATTTACCAAACCATCACAATAGTTAAACATAGTTTTCCAAGATAGGTCTACACTAAACCATTCATAATTATCATAACAAATGTGATTCCAATCCATCACATTAGCCAAGGATAGTTTTAAAGTAAGAATCATATAAAACAATTCATAATACAATCTTATTTAAATGCATGGATGCATGCATATGCACATCAGCCTGGGGATGCCCAAATCTATGGAACAGCATAAGAAGACTCGTGTTTATAGAAATATTTGAACATTTATGATAACCATCACTCTTTTAACTTTGCAACTCTTTTCTTTCTCTTGTTGTTGTTATTGCTGCTGCTGCTGCTTTTGTTTTCTGTTCTTCTTTTCTTTTTCCTTTCATTTTCAATTGGAAATAAGAAATTTTATCAACAAAACAAATGGCTAGAAGACCAGATACAACCCAGTGCTGATCTTTGGTCAGAAATCGATGATTTTTCTTCCTTTCTTCTTCAATTAGCCACTCATTCCCACTCCTCAATATGAGCCTTTTTTTTACCGATTGTCAAATGGGTCACGCACGCGTCTCTCCTTTGCATGTACAGACAGTAGAAGTAATAGTGTTTCTAATGAAAATAATCACTGCAGGCCTCTCCCCTTGCACCAACGTCATATGGTTGGGGCAAGCATGCAGGTAACCCCTTCTCTCTGTCTCTCCTTCCACCATCGCATTCGTTGCACCACTGCCAGATGTTGTCTTGATAATTGATTCTTGCAGTTGCAAAGAGCAGCTAAGCTTTTAGACTCGGGTGCTGTCAGTGCTACTAGATTTCTTTGGCGGTACCCAATTGCTCGAGTTATCCTACTCTTCTACCTGGTTAGAATAACTACTAAATCTTACTTCTTTGGCAATTTAGTTTAAAA
>JAJHSJ010000003.1:75335780-75501358 GCA_021015155.1 Magnolia officinalis
GTAGAAGGACTCGGAGTACAATTTTCGCAGCCGTGATCGGTGGGCCCCACAGAGGCATTTTCTGGAAATCCACCCCGTCCATTAGATTCAGGACGAAATTTCAGTCAGGAATGGGTGGTTTTGAAGGTCCATTAGCACGGCCCACAGAAGAAATCACAAAAAGATCAGTTTTGAACATCGGGTAGCCCTTTTGTGGCCTCTGTATCACGCACGTGTGTACGCATGGGAGTGAACTATCAGCATGGTTTTGTAGTATTCATGGCCCTCTACAAGATGGACGGATCGATCGTCCAACAGACCTCGTGTGGGGCCACTGTCGTTCGCAAAAACGGCCAGCGGCCGTTCTTTCGCTGACGCAAACCGCGGATGCAGGCGGCTTCCGCTGCGTAAATGGTGGGGTCCACCGTGATCTTTTGATGGGAAATCACTCCGTTCATTGGATCCCTCTCGAAAAAAACGTTCGGGAGGGGACAGTTTTGTAGTGTCCATTGATGCGGTCCATTGATTTCTGCTCCGCCGTCCATTTTACTTTGAACGGTCGATTTCACCCAGGATGACGTTTGCAATTCGGCCACCTAGGCAGTGATGAGAGCCTTCATTAGGACCTGATGGACGGTCCGGATTGGACGTTTGGACAAGGAGTGGGGCCCACAACTCGATCCGACGGTCGGCCAGCGCTCGCTGTACGCTGGCGCGTTTTTTAAATCGCGGAAAAGGTCGGTCAGCGCTCGCGCTGACCGACCAGCCGTCCGGTGCACGCGAGTGCACCTGTGTATGGTGTACACTCACCATCATTTGGGGTCCATCTTGATACTTATGGAAATCTGATCCGTCCATCTGTTTTCTCACCTCATAAAACGGATGAGACCGAATTTGAAGCATTCCAGATATCAGGTGGGCCCGAATCGATGGTTTGTGGGCTGATTTGTCCGTTGGGGCACTTTATAGTGATCCGAGGGTGAAATTTGAATGTACGGTTAATTTATGGCCCTCATCCCATGTATGAAGTTTGAGCTGATCGGATGGCGGGAACCATGTGATCTTGCATTCTGGACCCCTTCGGGCCCTTTGGCTCGCTTTCCTCAGATCCCAGGCGTGTGAACTCTTCATTATTGGTTCTCTGAGGTCCATCCTGTGCTCGGTGGCTTTGGATCATCAAATCCATGCTTTTAATCCTCTTTTCAGTCCAACGCTCATTATTACATCCTGCAACAAAAATACAATTAAAATATGATGTTTAGGCATTATCATGTACGTAAAATAGGTAATGATCGGGGTCTGATATGCAATATTTGACCCTGATCACAACCCCCAACCAGCATTTTGCTAGTCCCGAGCAAAACATGCGAAAAATAATTTCAGAAAAAAAAGACAATTCCTGTAAATTCAAGTGACTTGTGAACAGATAGTCGAGATGTGATCATTCTACGATTCATGCATGGTGGTGAGTGGAATTTTCTCCTGGAATGAAGTTCACTGTAAATTTCATAATCAAGTTCAAAATATTAAGCCATGAATTAGAACATCCTAAACATTGAGTTCCATTAGTGTATAGTGTATTCTCGGCTTACGATCATTAAGAGATCCGATTGTTAATTTCATGATATCATTGGTAATTATCAACGGGGTGCATGACAACTAAACCTGGAACCAACACTTGCCTTATAGATTAACCTTTCATTCTACCATTTTTTTTTTGATTTTCTTTATGAATAGTACGCCAAGGAGGAGAATCAAATCTTGCACCTATAGGGAGCAAACCTATGGTGAAAATTTGTCGCCTAAATCTTTTCGTATGTCAATTATGAGGAATCGAATCGTCATCTACAGGGAGCAAACCTATGATGACGATTATGCGACTTATTCTTTCAATTCTTCTTTATAGACTGATGCTAAAAATTTTTCTTTTCAGGCTGGTTCCCTTCATGCTTAGTGATTACCATGTTATCAATTAATATCGAACCGAAAACTTAATGTGTAAACGAGATCTGATATGTGAAATCATGGCTCAATCAATGTTTACAACTTCTAATCGTGGATTAACAATTCAAACTTAAGTGTGAAATCTACCAGACAACCGAATCCAAGAGTCATAAATTTCTCACATTCTGAATCTTGTAATTTCAACATCACAACTATCCTTCAAAATCTCTTTGAATTAAATAGAAATTCCAGAAAATTTTAAAAATTTTCACAATTTTTGCTCAAACCAAGAAAATACTGATTAGGTAACCTAATCTCCCACCCCCAACCTAAAATCTACATTGTCCTCAATGTAAAAGAAATAAGCATGCAATGCACATGAGACAATGAAAAGAAAAGAGGAGTAGGGAAAGATAGTACCTGGATGGAGAATTAAGAAGCTCTCAAAAATATCAGCGTAAAAGTGAGTCAGCACAAGAGAGAAATCAGTAAAATAAAATATCCTACCTATACCACTTTCGCAGGTGCTGTCGATTGCATTTAGCATATGCAACAAGCCTTTAAACCCCTAGGTTACCCCTAGTGGACGAGTCGTAGTCTCGTGAGGGTTTGCAGTAATGTTACCCACAAACATTGAACTAATCTAACAAGGAAAAAGAAATCAAATGAAATGCTGGGTTGCCTCCCAGGAGCGCTAAGTTTAACGTCTTCAGCCAGACAGGAACGGACCATGAATTCATTAATCTTTAAGACCAGGGTCCGCCAAAGAACTTACCTCAACACGTGGTTAACCAATCCCAGACAAGTGATGTGAGTTCCCATGAGCTGTGCTATCTGAAATGAGGTAACTGACACTATCATCAAAAAATTTAAGGACTTCTGCTCGAACAACTTCCTCCATGTTAGGATCATGCTTCCTTTGCATTTTACATGACATTTCCACAGCATGATCCTTACATATAGTGGGGCACACTCCTTGCAGTTCTGCTATCTTCCGTTCAATTGCTGCCTTATATGTTCGAAGAACATTAAGCAACCTATTCTCTTTTGCCTTCTCAGAGTTAGAAGCTGTGCTGTCAGGAAGAGTCTCAGAGGGATGAAGAGGTTCCACTTTCGCTCTCCATTTTTCAGTCTCCAATATCGGAGTAGAGTCGAGCAGTGCATTGACTTCATTGATGGGACTATCTGTGTCAAACTACGTGCCATGTTGTGCTAAGCAGGTCTCAAGTGGATCTTCAAAAGACTTACGGAAGGAGTCCTGCACTAGACTCTCGATCATGTCCACTTCAAATATGTCGTCCAAATCTGCGGATTGTTGTCCTGCATTAAAAACATTGAGTTTAACATTCATGTTACCAAATGACAACTTCATAACTCCATTCCTGCAATTTATAATAGCATTAGATGTGGCCAAAAATGGACGACCCAAAATGACTGGGATCTGACTATGAGGATTCTGAACAGGCTGAGTATCTATAACTATGAAATCCACTGGAAAATAAAATTTGTCAACCTGGATTAGCACATCTTCAATAACACCCCGGGGCACCTTGACAGATCTATCAGCTAGTTGTAATGTTATTTTAGTCGGTTTCAACTCACAAGTCCTAGCTGCTCATAGACCGAATATGGTAACAAATTGACGCTCGCCCCTAAATCAAGTAATGCCTTCCCGATTTTATGATCTCCTATGCCGCAAGAGATGGTGGGAGCTCCTGGATCTCTAAATTTAGGAGGAGTGTTATGTTGAATCATGGAGCTAAGCTGCTCTGCAAGGAAGACTTTCTTATGAACATTCTGCTTACGCTTTTGAGTGCATAAATCTTTAAGAAACTTAGCGTAAGGAGGGACTTGCTTGATAGCGTCAAGCAACGGGATGTTGACTTGCACTTTTTTAAACACATCCAAGATTTCATCAAAGTTGTTTCTTTTCTTCATTGGTGCCAGACGTTGAGGAAAGGGTGCTTTGGGCACGTAAGGTGGCACGTCAGCGGCTCTAGGAGAGTCAGAGAGTTTTTGGACTTTGGATGCATTGGTGTGTCTCTCTGCTTCACCTTGATTTGATTCATCCCCAGGTATCTCTATTTTGTTGTCAATCTGTTTGCCTGACCTAAGGGTAATGATCGATTTGGCTTGCTCATGGTATTGCCCTTGGTTGGAATTAGAGCCAATCTCATATTGTCCCTTTGGATTAGCCACAGGTTGGCCAGGGAACTTACCCTTCTCTCTCTCACTCAATGTGGCAGCCAGTTGACCCATTTGTACTTCCAGCTTGGCAATGGATTGTGCATTTGCATGCAAGCTTTGCTGGTTGGCCAGTAAGGTTTGTTGGGTGTCTTTTTGGAATTGGAGAGAGCTCTGCATAAAAAGATGGAGTGTGTCCTCAAGAGATGGTTTCCTTGATTGTGCAGGCAGTTGTTGATATTGCGGAAACTGTTGAGGTTGCATAGGAGGATTTCCAGATGGTCCTCCTTGCTGCGATCCTTTTGCCCAAGAAAAATTTGGATGCCTAGCCCACCCTGGGTTGTACGTGTTCGAGTGAGGATCATTCCCAGGTTTCTGAAAGGTGTTCAAAGAATGAACTTGTTCAGAGAGGAATTCTGGAAATGTTGTACCAGATGGGCAAGATTGCGTAGGATGGGAAGGACTAGAACATATGGCACAAGCCTCGGCTTGAGTTGTTTGTGGAGGTCCATTATGCAACATCAGAGCATCAACCTTCTTTGTCAGGCCATCAATCTTGGCATGGAGATCTGGTGTGACTCCTATCTCATATATGCCACCTCTCTTTTGTGGTTGGGAATTTCTTTCACCTCTATCTGAATAATCCCATTGCTGGGAGTTTTCACACAAGGTTTCAAAGAATTTCCACGCTTCGGTATCGCTCTTGGTCATGAATGACCCTCCACTGGTGGCATCAACCATGCGACGGTTCTGGGGTGTCAGACCGTCATAAAAGTATTGTACTTGTTGCCACTTCTCAAAACCGTGGTGTGGACATTTAAGAAGCAAGTCCTTCCATCTTTCCCAGCATTCATGAAAGTGCTCTCCCTCTTTTTGTGTGAAATTAGTGATTTCTCTACGGAGAGCATTAGTTTTGTGAACAGGGAAGAACTTGTTTAAGAACTTCCTAGACAATTGGTCCCATGTAGTGATAGACCCAACTTCTAGAGAATTCAACCATGCTTTCGCCTTATCCTTCAAAGAAAAAGGAAACAGGCGTAGGCGGATCGAATCGTCTGAGAAGTTTTGGAATTTAAAGGTGGAGCAAATGTCTAGGAATTCTTTCACATGATGATATGGGTCCTCCTTGTCTAACCCATAAAAGGAAGGCAACAACTGTATGACCCCAGTCTTGAGTTCAAAGTGTGCTGCCGTGGTGGTGGGCAACACTATGCATGAAGGCGCATTGAGTTGGACAGGAGCTGAATAATCTCTAAGAGTTTTAGTTCCATTCTCTTCTGCCATTTAACTGGGATGTCTTTCAATCTTCTATGGAATGTTCTTTCTATTTCAGGATCAAAAGGTGCTAGTTCTTTATCTAGAGATCTACGTCCTAGCATAAACTAAGTAACAACCTAAGAGAAAGAAAACTAAAACTAGAATCTATTAAAAAAAACAAGTTAAAACTATGTAAGTGAGAATGGGAAGAAAGAACCCGGAAAAGGAGATGATTGATGTTAAGAAGCTCCTCCTAGCTTTCTTCCTCAATTCCTGAAAATAGAAACAAAACAAATCAGGTTCCTAAAATAATGATAGAAAAATCCTAAGCAACGGTTAATAAAAAAAAGAAAATAAAAAAGCTAAAAAGGAAAGAAATCCTAGAATTAGAAAGTTACTAAATGTAAAAAGCTAAGTAAGTTTCTAAAAAAAAAGGAAAAAAGAAATTTCTAAAACTAGAAAATTTACTTAAGAGAAAAAAATCGAAATCTAATAATGAAAAATTTAAAAATTCACAAGAAATTCTAGAATTAGAAAATTTCTAAAAGGTGAAAACCTAAAAAATAAAAATTAGAAAAGTAAAGAATTAAAAAGGGATTACCAAATTGGAGGTTTATCTCAGGACCCTACAAAACAGGAAAGAGGTTAATTTCTAAAATAAAAAAAAGAACTCTAAGTTAGTAAAATCCTAAGCTATGAATTATGATAAGAGAGAATCCTAAATTCAAAAAGGACCGAAACAGTCCCCGGCAACGGCGCCAAAAACTTGTTCACCCCCCAAGTATAGGGTTGTGATGTAGTAATAAACTCGGTAAGACCGAGGTCGAATCCACAGGGACTGGTCGTCACAATTCAAATTCACGATTCTCCTTAACTAATTCAACAAATAAAAGATCAAATGGCTAACACAAATCTATGGAAAAATAACTATTGAGAATAAGGAAGAAAATTCAATCAGAGGAAGCACTAGGACTTTCGAATCCACCCCTAATATCATAACCATTGTTTTGTCTGTTAATTCACCTTAAATTAGATTGATCAACTTATCTAGAAAAAGCACAATCTGTGTCCTTAATCGGGCATACAGATTGTCTAATTCCTTCAAGCAATGCCATGAATAACATATCCCATGTCCAAATCGGGCATATGGAATATGCAGTTCAGTAAAGCACCCTGTTTCTTCCTCTACAGGAACCTGTTCATGATCAGATACAAGCACCTAGAATAAGCATCCAAACCACATCCATCCATAGACTCAAAAGTTCATAGATGGAGAAGTATAGAATTTAAAACAATCAAGCACACTAAGGAAAGAAACAAATCAATTTAATTAAAGTAAATCAACATAGAACAAAGGGTATTCAAATTAGGGGTTTCATCTCAGCCCTAGCTGAGAGATTAGTTAACCATAAACTCCATTAAACAAATGGAAAAATAAAAATAAATATTCATAAAAGGAATTTCAAACCAATTTCTCTCTCTTCTTTCTTCTCTTTCTTCTCTTTCTTCTCTCCCTTGCTATAGATCTGGAGCTCCTCCCTGGTTCTCAATGCCTTCCCACGTCCAAAACTCACCTTTTATAGCTGCTGGATGGCTGGAATCGGTGGCAGAGTCGTAGAAGGACTCGGAGTACAAATTTTCGCAGCCGTGATCGGTGGGCCCCACAGAGGCATTTTCTGGGAAATCCACCCCGTCCATTAGATTCAGGACGAAATTTCAGTCAGGAATGGGTGGTTTTGAAGGTCCATTAGCACGGCCCACAGAAGAGAAATCACAAAAGATCAGTTTTGAACGTCGCGGGTAGCCCTTTTGTGGCCTCTGTATCACGCACGTGTGTACGCATGGGAGTGAACTATCAGCATGGTTTTGTAGTATTCATGGCCCTCTACAAGATGGACGGATCGGATCGTCCAAACAGACTCGTGTGGGGCCCACTGTCGTTCGCAAAAACGGCCAGCGGCCGTTCTTTCGCTGACGCAACCGCGGATGCAGGCGGCTTCCGCTGCGTAAATGGTGGGGTCCACCGTGATCTTTTGATGGGAAATCCACTCCGTTCATTGGATCCCTCTCGAAAAAACGTTCGGGAGGGGACAGTTTGTAGTGTCCATTGATGCGGTCCATTGATTTCTGCTCCGCCGTCCATTTTACTTTTGAACGGTTCGATTTCACCCAGGATGACCGTTTGCAATTCGGCACCTAGGCAGTGATGAGAGCCTTCATTAGGACCTGATGGACGGTCCGGATTGGACGTTTGGACAAGGAGTGGGGTCCACAACTCGATCCGACGGTCGGCCAGCGCTCGCTATAACGCTGGCGCGTTTTTAAAATCGCGAAAGGTCGGTCAGCGCTCGCGCTGACCGACCCAGCCGTCCGATGCACACCGAGTGCACCTGTGTATGGTGTACACTCACCATCATTGGGGTCCATCTTGATACTTATGGCCAATCTGATCCGACCATCTGTTTTCTCACCTCATTAAAACGGGATGAGACCGAATTTGAAGCATATCCAGATTATAGGTGGGCCCAGAATCGATGGTTTGTGGGCTGATTTATCCGTTGGGGCACTTCTATAGTGATCCGAGGGCTGATATTTGAAATGTACGGTTAATTTATGTCCCTAATCCCATGTATAAAGTTTTGAGCTGATCAGATAGAGGGAACCAGGTGATCTTGCATTCTGGACCCCTTTCGGGCCCCTTTGGCTCGCTTTCCTCAGATCTCAGGCGTGTGAACTCTTCATTATTGGTCCTCTGAGGTTCATCCTGTGCTTCGGTGGCTTTGGATCATCAAACCATGCTTTTAATCCTCTTTTCAGTCCAACGCTCATTATTACATCCTGCAACAAAAATACAATTAAAATATGATGTTTAGGCATTATCATGTACGTAAAATAGGTAATGATCGGGGTCTGATATGCAATATTTGACCCTGATCATCACCAAAGCCCACACCTTAGAACTGATGACTCATAAAATGCCGATGTTTCACTACGAAACAGCCAGAAGAGGACCCAGTATGTTAATTGTAAATACTGTGGACCACGAAAAAAGGAGTCAAGGAACAAGGGATTCAGGAGAAAGAAGGACAAAACAGAAGGAAGAATCAAACCATCCCAGAAACAGGTTCACCGGAAAAAGATCTAGATCGCTTAATTCTCACGAAGGGTTTGCATTCGATAGAGAAGATGTCGTTCCTATGATGAATTAGTTGTTGAAAGCCGGTACGATAGAATTTCCTGTGTCTAAGTGCCCTGAAGATACAGGAAGATCAAGAGAAAGAGATTTTTTGCTGCTACCATCGTCTGATAGGGCATCCGACAGAAAATTGCTACACATTAAAATGCATAATACAAAGAATGATAAATAGGGGCGAAATAGTAATAGGAAAAGAAAAGGAAAGGGACGCAAATGTGACGGTGAACGTGTTGACAGTTTGGGACAGTGCAGATGAAAGAGCAAAGAAAGAAAGTCGCGAGATGATAAGGAAAGCCGCAGTAATTATGTTGCAGTCAGGAAAAAGAATGGCAAGTCCCACAAGGAAGAAAGTCAGAACGACAAGGACTAAGGTCATCAAGACCAGCGCAATAGTGACAAGAAAGAAGAGAGGAATGAAGCAGCAAAAATGACTTATGATGTCGTGAATCATTTGAATGGTATATCAGCTCGGTTAAGCGTTTACGACACGTTAAAGTTATCAGAAGATTTCAGGCAAAGTCTAATTCACACACTATCCAACCACAATGTCAGAGAAACATTGCTGGTGGAAATGGAAAATGAAGAACGTAAAGAGCAGGAAGACTGTATGCCAGTAGTTTCCTTCTCTGACGATGATTTAGCTTGTTATACAGGGCATAATAGGCCATTGATGATAATAAGCCATATTCGCGGCAAAGAAGTAAAAAGGATTATGCTCGACAATGGATCTGCGGTAAACCTGTTACCGTTAATAATGTTGAAAAAATTGGGTTATCGTTGTTCTGATCTATGCCGTAGTGGAATGATGATACAGGACTTTAATCAAGATGGGCAGCGTGCACTCGGCAAAATTACGATGATATTGGAAATAAGAGACTTAACTACTGATGTTGTTTGTCATGTGATCAGTGCGGTCACGATATATAATCTTCTCTTGAGAAGACCATGGATACATCAGTACGGTATTATACCTGCTACCCTTCATCAATGCTTCAAATACTATAGGAATGGAATACAGTATAAGGTAATGGCCGATGCGAGACTATACACAAAAGTCGAAGCCTTCTTCGCAGATGCCAGTTACTACGACGAATTTGCCGGAGGGGAAGAGAAAAAGAATGAAGAAGGCAAAACTCTAAAAAATGCTCGTGTGAAAGTAATAAAAGGAGAATCCGAAAAGGCAAGATCATCTGAAACCTTAGAACCAAAGAAGAAGTTTTATTTTATACCAAGACATATGAGACAGCCAGGACAACCGCCGTTAACATTACTGTCTCCTAAACAGTTGAAAATCCTGCAGTCAAACTATATAGTACCATTGCCCTGCACTAAAAGAAATAAGTCATTCCTAGCTGTTCCAATAAAGTTTTATGTGGAGGCCAATGCAAAATATTTGGAGCCGATTAAATTTTACGCATCTTCGGAAGAAAAGACAGAAATGAGAGTTGAGAATAATGTGTATCACGGAGAGCTAATGTCTCATGATCTCAAGAAATACAATCTGCCAAGCAGAAGAATGATAAAAAGGATGAATTTTGATAATGAAGAACTGAATGGTTTAAATCATGGGAAATGAATTTAAGTCCCTATTGTAGTCGGTCAGAAGAAGAGAGAAAGATTTCAAGGAGGGGGTGAATAAATTTGGAGTCCAAGTTTGCGTTTGATTATAAGTTAGTGTGCGTAGATGATTGTGCGTAATGTTATTGTACACTAGTTCATTGTGCAGAATGTCATTATGCGCTACTTGTCATGGCACTGAAAAGTGCAGAAAGGTATTGTGCGCAAAGTCCTGTTGTGCAGGAAAGGTGTTGTGCGGCGCACAACGCTGTTGGCACACAATGGTGTTAGTGTGAAGAATAACTTGACCCAGAAACAGTGTGCAGCAGGCGGGAAATAAAGTCAGGGAAAAGAGTAGAAGTGTTGTATTTATAGGCGAGGTCTTGACCGTTGTGCGAAAAATGTTGTGCGGAAAGCGTTGTGCAGGATATGTTGTGCGCAGTTCAATGAGCGCACAATAGAGAAAATGACTATGCGCCAAAGGGATTGATGTGCACACAACAGGGGAAAGGAGAGCAAAAATAGTTAGAATGAATATATATATATATATATATATATATATATATATATATATATATATATTGATCCTACATTGTTTATTTTGTAGATATAAAAATAAAAAATGCAGGATCAAAGGGACATCTGTTAAAGCATAAAAAAGAGAAAAAGACAGTAAGAAGTCATTGTGCAGATAGAGGCATTGTGCGCTGATGATCATTGTGCGAATAAAGGCATTGTGCGCTGATGATCATTGTGCGCAGAGAGGCATTGTGCGCTGATGATCAATGTGCACCCAGAGGTATTGTGCGCAGATGATCATTGTGCGTAGTGGAGCATTGTGCGCTGAATGTCCACATGCTGAATCTCCACATAAAGGATTTCGCATGAAGGAGAGGGCACAAAGGAATCCGCATGAAGGAGTTCACACAAAGGAGTCCGCACAAAGGAGGAAGTACAAAAGAGTCTGCACAGAGAGAAATTGGCGTACAAGGGATACCGCGTAATGTCGACGTGGCATGTTCACACTTGTGAAAGGGGTATAAATACCCCCTGACCCCTCAGTAGGAGGTCATTAACAACCAATCAAGGAGAAGAAGATCCGAGAGAGAGAGAGAGAGAGAGAGAGAGAGAGAGAGAGAGAGAGAGAGAGAGAGGTAGAGTCCGCACCCATTGTGCGAGATAGATGTTGTGCAGCGCACAACACCATTGACACACAATGCTATTGGCGCGCATCAAGTGTGAGCGCACAACGTTAGCAGGCGCACAATGCAATTGGCGTGTAACAAGTGTGAGCGCACAACATTTGCCGGCGCACACACCGTGAGCGCACAGCAGTGCCGAGCGCACAATGGTAACCAGTGCGTAACAAGTGTGAGCGCACAACGTTAGCGGGCGCACAATACTGCTAGCCAGCGCACAGTAGCCCAAAAAGCATGATACTGCTGAGTGCACAGTGGTGTCTTAGCACAACAGTCTACAATATACGACGCTTCCAGCACTTATTGTCTTAGCACATGATGTCTTTTGTTTGTTTTCTATTATAAGTCTATTTTGGAATCAAAGGAGAAAAGGATGTAAAAGAACTTGGAATGAATAAATAACATGATTATTTTCTCTGTCTTCTTTTGTTAATTATTTAGTGAACGAAATTTTCCAAATGAAATGCATTTGTTTCTTGTTCAAAACAAAATCCATGAACATGGAGAAAAGAACCGTTAGAGCCCCGATTTGGTATGAGTTCAAAGACATGATGTCTTTTGCATTATTCACAGGAAGTGGAGATCCCTCCACCTTTCAATAGGCGAAATCTAAAAAGGATGGCAACAAGTGCATGCAGGCCATGTCTAAGGAGAAGGAATTAGACATGAGAGTTAGTGAAACTTCCTAAAGGTCAGCGGGGCTATAAGGTGTAAATAGATTGAAAGGAAGAAGGAAATATTAATGGAGAAAGAGGGCAGAAAATACAAGGCAAGGCTCGTAGTAAAGGGGTTCTCACAGAGAGGAGTAGATTACAATGAGGTTTTCTCTCCGATCACTATACATACCTCAATCAAGGTACTAGCTTACCTTAGCTCGAACTCGGCTCGACTCAGTCCTTGAGCTTGACTAGCCAGCTCGGCTCTGTTTAGTCAGCAGCTCGCGTGGGCAAGTTCGAGCCAAGATCGAGCCGAGTTCATCATTGCAGCATTTTCACAAACACCTGGACTACACCTTCAAAATCTCACTGTATTTGAGACAACAGCAATGGATTTACATGTATTTTATCAAACACCTTCTAAGCAACATAAAAATCAAGAAAAAAGGGTGTTGGTTTCATATACATACCTTCCTTGCCACCAGCCACACTTATTTGAGTCATTTCATTAAACACATGGTGAGCAACATCAATATCAAAGTAACCGAGTCACCGAACTGGTTCGATCGAAGTTGAATTCGAGCTGGGTTCGATCCGAGTCGAATCGAGCTGGGGCCAGCTCGAACTCGGCTTGAACTCATTTTCGAGCTCAAAAAATCAGCTCGACTCGGCTCGAACTCATCTTCGAACCGAGTCGAATTGAGCTTTTTCGAGTCGAGTCAAGCGAGCTAACCAAGCTAGCTCGGTTCGTGTACACCTCTAGTCAAGGGTTTAAGTACCCATAGGCAGTGAAATCCCACTATAGCATGTGTGTGGGTGTGTGTGCTTGTGTAAAAAAAAGAAGAAGAAGAATCGCCTAATGAAAAATCAGCCCCTTCTAATCATTTGTTTTGACAGACTTTAAAAAACAACTTTAACCATTGATAAATTGTAAAATATAAGTGAGATCTAGTAAATGAATAGATGTGACTGATTTTTGCATGAAGAAATCATCATGGTGATTACAACTCATTGGATTGGTCGGATGTTGCACACAAATAAGAAGTTGGAAGGTATCTTTTCAATGGACCATAATTTGTGGTCCAACTAGTTAGATGTGCAACCTCCTCTTTTTCCATTGTACTAGCAGAAATTTACAAACAGTTAGAGATGATATTTTTCCATTGATTTTCGAAGGGGCCCGCTATTGGCTACTCGGTTTGTTTTTAATCATGTAGGCATGCTAGAATCGATACAATGGCTCGATCCAAATCGATCAACTTTTACCCCAAGTGCCAAAATAAACATATATGTCCAATATGAACGTATATGATAAGATTATGAGAAGA
Organism: Magnolia officinalis; assembly: GCA_021015155.1. NCBI lineage: Eukaryota > Viridiplantae > Streptophyta > Magnoliopsida > Magnoliales > Magnoliaceae > Magnolia > Magnolia officinalis. The sequence goes on from JAJHSJ010000003.1 coordinate 75,349,081, forward strand.
TCGGTCGCTTACTCAACCACTTGTAGAATTTGAAAATGATCAAGTGATAATTGGAGAGTGGGGTTCTTCCTTCGAAGATGGGTTACTTTGTACCTTCCATAAGAAAGACTTTTAGAATACTGGTGCAAATCAAACAAAATGAAAAACTCAGAAATAAAGTTAGATTATAACTAAAAATTATAGCTAAGAATTACCACTACTGGATTATCACTACTCCTAGGATAAGCTAAAATAAAGGAGTTTGATAAGATAAATTTGATTGTTAATTGTGTTGGTTTTGAGATTTGATTGAGATATCTTGCTCTCTCACATTCTTCTATATTTATAGATTTCTATTGTAGCTTATTCTTCCATATCTTTTTACCATCATTGCAACGGTTTCAACAGTTGAAAAGCCTCTATCTAGATCATTCTTTCTGTTACTTTCCACCTTTGCAACCTTTGCTCTTTTAAACGCTTCTCGTCGGTCAAGATTTTGTTTTGGTTGTCCTTGGTCTCCCTTCATGTCCTTAAACAACTCGACTATGCTTCTTGTATATCGACCGCAACACTCCGTCAATCATCCATTGACATGTAAAAGTAAACTTACACCAGTTGTAATCCTGCAAAAGCACTCTAAATCTTTGAATATCTTTTCTTTATCCACTTCCTATTCCTTGTACAATGCCACATGTCGTTCCCGTATTGGTTTTTCCAAAATTGTCAAAATTAGGGTACAATACCCACTATAATATATATGTAAAATACACTCCGACCATTCGATATATAATTCCACTTTTAGCCTAGGATTAAAAAAAATAAATCCAGTTACATGTGATTTTAGGTGGATCACACCAAAGGAACTAGTTGGAGAGAGACGTCCACCCTTAGTTTTTATTGGGCCCATTGTGATAATTATATGAAATCCACTCCAACCATTAAATTCTAAAGCAAAATTTAGGCATAGAGCCCAAATATTAGACATATTCGTGATTCTAGTGGGCTACACTAAGGGAAATGGTGTGGAGGATGAGTGTTGCCATGTGCATTATTTCCAATCATGTGGTCCACCCGAATCATGGATGGGGCTAATTTTTGAACCTCGGGCCTAACATAGGGTGACACACATGGTGGTTGGAATAGATTTCATGTAAACATCATAGTGGGGCTCACTCTAGCTATACCCATATGATAAAACTTAACTAGTTGAAAACACTTTCCTAAAAGATACCAAGATGTAAGTAATTTGTAATTTGTGAACCACCCCCCCTACTTTGCATAGACTATAAAGCAGAAGTTACACCACTTCTATTACGTAGCTTGTGAAGTTGTGGTCGGTTTTTGGATGTGAGATGAAAATGGCTAACTGTTGAAATTTGACATAGATGATGTTGGGGAACCATAGAAGCACATGGTGATGAATCAAGTAAAGTATCTCAATCGTACATTCAAGTCCAATCACAAACACTTGGAATTTAATGTGAAAAAATCCTTGCGATAAAAAACCATGACATAAAGTGACAATAATACACTATGAAAGCAGAAAATTACCAGTTATAAATATTATACAATTCAAACAAGCCTCAAATCTCCTTTACCAGCTAAGCTATGCTCTTAAAACCCTAGGAACAAATTAGAAAGATTTTTATACTTCTATTATCTCTTCCAAATCCCGATTACACCCATATATAGTGTCTATGAGAATTAGAATCGAAATCGAAAACAAATCTTGTACTTACGTAATTCTGTGTGTGCTCTCGATGGCATTGACGAACTGTTGATAACATCGACGAACTGTTGATGGCATCGAATTCTTTCAACAGCATCAAGAAAACATCGAAATGTTTCAACAATAAAATATGAATTTTTCAGATTTTTTCGATAATATCTTCGATGGGGCTTCATTGGCATTGACGAACCTGTCAATGACATCAAACTCCTTCGATGACATCAAGTAGGATACCACAAGTGTCCAACAACCAACATAAGAATTTCATATTTTTCAAATGACATCGATCACCCTCCTATTATGACATCGAAGTCATCAATGGCAATGAGCTGCCTATTTAATACATCATCGATCGATTATCCAACCGATCTCAATTTGCATTGATAACCTGTGTCCAGTCTCTGGACAGTTTAACTTGAGTTAATGGATGACACGTACAGTTTTTGGGTACCTGTCTATCAACCATCAGACTCTCTCAGCGTATGAAATAAGCTACCTTAGGAGAACAAAGTCAATCGCATGCCTGTCCATCCCCATCTCTCTTGCTTCTTTTAGGGTTGGATGTGATGTGAGCCGTTTGATGGATGGTGACCCATCTTATTAGACACATTATAACTACTTTGGAGTAGGAAAGTCTTCGGATTTGAACTGAAATTGCTTTCGGTAGACGCATCTCATCCGTAGCTCTCGGGTGATGTGCGACGCGCGTACATCCCACTTGCAAATTGTTATATTCAAGGGCCATGTGAAGGGGACTTGTGTGCATACCACGTTCAAGAGGGCCTCGTCCATACTTGTGTTGAGGTACAGGCCATTCATTGGGTAGGACGCACTCATATTTGAAAAATGGATAATTAGAGAAAACGATCATCCACATTTAATGCACATTTGTGGCCCACCTGATGAACGGATTGGATTTTTTTGGAGGCCTGAGAATTTGGATGATCCACACCTCATGAATGGCCTGGATCTCTTTAAAAGGATGTACGGCAGGGTGTATGACTTGTGTGAGTCACATGGGCTTCCACTCAAGTGGAGTACACATAAATACTTTTGGGGTGATGATCCCCACATGGATGGCCATGCCCCTCATCATAAGGAGAGCAATTATTTAATACACTGGCAGCATGTGATTCTTGATACGCACCCAGTTATAAATTTTGAAAATGTACCGTTGCTAAATTATAATCCAAAATCAAAATCAGACTAGCTGAACGATCTGGCCCTCTGATCCTTCGACACTCGTTTGTTGGAAAAGGACCATTGGATGTTTTTATTTTCTACCGTCCAATAAAGATCAACGTATCTGATAGTAAGATAATCAAATAAGTGTAAATTTTGGTTCATGACATATCTAAATTGGGATCCATAATTTGAACAGATTAGCTTGACTAACTGTATGCCACGTACGCAATTTTTAGTGACTGCTCATCATCCATCATATTCTGCCAGAGTATCAAAAGCATTTCTCTAATCATGTAGCTTATATTGGGCGCCTGCACCACACAATACGAAGAAAATAAACTCACGGTCCATATTTAACCATAAGATGACAAGTACAGACGGCTAGGATCTTCCCATCTGGCAGAGCTTCAGTACATGATCAATCATACATCCATAATGGGCCCTGTAAAGTCAACGGTCTGGATTCCCTCTTCATAGTCCCTACTCGTACGAAATCAAAACCCTAGGGCAACCTAACCGTATCCTCGGATCGAGGATTGTACAATTTTCATTCAATAATTATCATCTATCATCTTTTGAGATGGTGGGCCATCATGGGACAAAAGGTAGCTCTCTTTCTCTTTTTCTTTTTCTTTTCTGTCAGATGACGTTGGAGAAAGAGAGAAATAGGCGGGCCAATGGAATCAAATGCGTATGAATTTCGTTGCAAATCAATACAACTTTTGTACAATAAGCTTAATCAACAACTTCGTGTGTGGGGCCCACCACCATGTGTGCTTAAAATCCAATCCGTCCATTATGTGTGCCCCTTATGTTTCCTTGGACCCATCTGATCTAAAACTAAGGTGGGCCGTGCTATGTAAAATCATAACTTAAAGCCCTAAAATCAGGTGGAGTGGTCCACTTGAGTTTTGGAATGGTCTGATCTTTGAGATAACGATTCATCCTGTAGAGTCACATCTTCTGAACGGATTGGATGACACGTACAAAACACGGTCGGCCCTACACACAATCTGAAAGATTTTAATGGTGGGCATCCCTATCCTAAAATTTTCTTGTAGTGTGAATCACTTTTGTTTCCAATCAGGCTGATCTTTGGTATATGGGATGAAGTTGAAGGGCCTCACGTCATGGATGGATTGATGCCATGCACATGTCACGGTGGGCCCCACACATGACGATGTAGCATGACTATATTCTTCCAAACCTTGTAGAGAGGAACCAGTCTCATATTGAACTATCGGCCATTCAAACCATTAACTAACTAATAAGCTTTGAAAAATATTGATTTTAATAAAATATATTTTAATAATAAAAATAATATAATATATATTATTTGTTGGAAAAAAAAACACTGTTTTGTGGGATATTTGGATAGTATCACATGAGAAAGGGAAGAGAAAAATCTGTGGTTTAAATGATAATAGTGGAGTATTATAATATTTACCTATCTAGTCCGTGGACTATGGACTTTGCATGTTCCAGTACGCACTGGAACACCCGCGCGCTCAGTCTCGGTGCGAGGGCGTGGGCATGTGATGCAGTGTGGCTGTAGAGGTGCTAGTGGCGCACTTTACACTTCGCATGTATACATCATGTCGCTCCCTTCGTGAACCGGAGTAGAAAATCTATAACAGCTGTGCCAAAAGTGCATGGTCCAGCTGAAACTGCTGCATGGCTAGCCCAACAGCTAGAAAACGGCTACTTGTTGTCTCACAATAGTCATCATGTAGCAGATTAATGGTCATGCACAACAGTCAGAAAATGGCCATAAAACGGTTAGTTTTCTCCAACAGCCAGAAAACGGTCATGGGATTTATTTCCCTGGACCATAACTCCTAGCCACCATAGCCTATAAAAGGAGGGCCTGGATGGGTTTCCAAACAATCTCAACCCACTCCGGCAAACCATTACGAATTGAGACAGCCAGCCCTCTCCACTCATATACTCTAGTGCTTCCAGCAACATAACAAGGCTTGAACTTTAACTTGAAGAACAGACTAGCAATGTGGTCTACGACGGTTCAACTGAACCAGTGGCTAAAGATTTGAACTGACCAGTGTAGTGGTCGAAATCACTTTTTCTCTTCCTTTCTTCTTCTTTTGAAAATTTTCTATTATATGGTAATGCTGCTAGAAATTGTGTAAAAGGGTTCCATTTGGTGGGCCTTCGTGTTTGCTGAACGCAGACCCAAACCAGGCTTGTCGTATCCTAGAAGCAATTTTTCTGTAACCTATCAGCATACTCAATTCATTTGAGTAGGGGCAAATTGTAAAACCCGTATCCTAGTTCGTACTGTTCCGATGAATCCTGCGATCCTTTCCGTCGAAGTCCGGCAGTCCGTGACCGATAATTGACGTTGCGATCGATCGTAAGTCGTATCTTTTAGATTCGAGTCGGTTTAATCCGAGACCTGTATCAGTGCGACCGCACCGTCGTTGCGGTTCTAACGCCGCGTCTCATGCGCCAATCCGACGCTTAGATCATAAGATGCGGACCATACATTATAATAACCGTGGACCGCACATTGCGGGACCCACCCATCCCATGTGGCACCAATCCCTAGGTAATTATGAGGGTGATGGATGACATCACCCTAAGCTATAGCCACCCTACACCCCTAGCCTAAGCTATAGCCACCCTACACCCCTAGCCTAAGCTATAGCCACCCTACACCCCTAGCCCTCTTACAAGCATTTAATGCTAGCCACCCTCTCTTACAAGTCATCATTGCCTACCTAAGCTACTCTCCCTCTCTCTTATCTCTCCCTCCCTCTCCTTTAATTCTCATTCATTCATTTTCAAAGCAACACCAAGAGCAAAGAGAGCTCCCACGTCCAAGCCTTCCATGGAAAAAAAGATGACCTTGTGTGGCCCACCTTTCCCTTCCCAAAACCTCTCATCCTAGCCCTTGATTTCCCATCACCACCATCAAAGTGAAGCACAAGGAGATAGGCTTTCCAACGGACCAAAGAGATCAACCGGTGGGTGCTTTGATAGGGTAGTTTTCTTGCTTTCTTAAGTGGGCCAAGTGAGACCTACCGATCAATGGTATGGATCTCACTTGGGACCCTAAGATGTGGCCGATGGCCCACTTGATTTTCATTTGATGTACGGTTAAATGCAAGGGAGGGCCCATAGTGTCGGGGTCCCTCCATCACACGTGTGTCCCACTTTCTCTCTTTCTCTCTCTCTTTCTCTTTTGCGAAGTTATGAGTATGGCCCACTTGAATGGACCCCACAATGGAGCATGTATTGGATCCAAACCATCTAAAGGTGGGGCCCACTTTACATATGTATGGTGACCACACCACCTCACCATGTGGTGGCCCACCTACAAAGGATGCACCTTAAAGGCATTGCATGCCTAAGCAAAGAAAAAAAAAAAAAAAAAAAAAAAAGAAAAGGAAAAGAGAGTCCAGGACTGTCTGGACGTTTGAAAGGAAAACACGGACCTTAGCCTTTTCAAGGCATTGGAAGTGGGCCATCTGTATAGGACCCACCTTGATGTTTGTATCCAATCCAAGCCGCCCATCCTTTTCCCAAACTCATTTTAGGCGTTGAGCCGAAATTGGAAGTCAATCCGACTTTTGGGCAGGCCCTACTCTTGAAAACAGTGGTTTTCACCGTTTAAAACGTACCTAAAGTTCTCCTACGTACCAAAATACACCCGATATTAGACTTGTTGGGTCCATCTCTGGCCGTGGAAACCAGTGGCCGGGGTGGATTCGGCTGAAGCGGGCCCCACACCTGAAAACCACAAAAAAAGGTTTTGTTTTAAAAATATATATATATATATATATATAAAACAGCAGCAGCATTTCTGCTGCTGCCGCTGACACAGAAGGACGCGCAGGCGTCCTCCGTTTTCGGGCGGCCAAGAGGCAGGGACCCACGGCCCCTGCCATGGGCCCCACCATGATGTATGTTGGCATCCATGCCGTTTATGAGGTGGGCCACTCCCTTAAGTGGTCCCCCTCCGAATTTGAGCCACATCCAAGACTCAGGTGGCCCACACCACATGAAACAGTGTGAATTAAACTCTACCATTGAAGCCCTTTTGGGCATTACAGAAGTTTCGGATCAAGGTGAAAATCGTTTTCACCCTTCAACCAGGTCCACGTGACCTTATGAACGGGGTGGATGGAAATTAAACGTTACAGTGGGCCCCACATGGGACCCACACTGATGTATGTATTTTGCATCCACCGTCCAGGCAGACGGTGGAACCCACCCTGATGCATGTGTTGTATTCCACCGTCCAGTGGACGGTGGGGCCCTGTGTGTGTGAGTGTGCAGGGTGTGTGTGTGTGTGAGTGTGCGTGTGTGAGTGTGCATACGTGTGTGATGTGTGCGTATGTGTGTACGTGTATATATATATATATATATATATATATATATATATATATATATATATATGTATGTATGTATGTGTATATATATAATATATATAAATTATATGTTATATTATTATATTATAAGGGATGGTGGGCCTTCATGTGGGCCCCACCATGATACTTGTGTTGCATCCAAACAGTCTACCATTTGGCAAGCTTGTATTAAGGCTTGGGGCCAAAAATAAGATAGATCTAGTTATCATGTGGACCACACTGTTTAGTGACGATTGAACGTCCACCATTAGACCCTTGGGCCACCAAGTTCTTGGTGACCCTATGGACAGATTGTATGAGAAATAAATGTTAGGGTGGGCCCTAGGAACTTTAATGGTGGAATTCTTTTTCATCACTTACATTGGTGCGGCCCATTGATGTGGCCCATTTGATATGTATACGGTCCACTTGGTATATATAAGGCCCATGTTGTGAGGCCCATTGTGATGTTTCAAAGGCCCATGGGATATGGCCCATTGCAATGTACCTAAGGCCCATTAATGTGGCCCACTTGATTTATATAAGGCCCATATAATGCGGCCCACTTGATGTATCCAAGGCCCATAGGTCGAGGCCCAACGGGAGGTCCTTAGGGTCCATTGCAATGTATGATTTTCCCATGGTTTGTGTAATGATGTCTTATAGCGGGCTATACCTTGGGAGCAATGTTGGTTTGACGTCCACATTGTAGAATAATGTTGGTTTAATGTCCGCATTATAACTCTCCCTAGGGCCCATTAGTAGGCCCACATTTGTTGATAGTTCACCACTTTATAACTTGCTTAGTATAGCTCCATGATTCATACCCATACGCATCATTTGTATGCTTGATATGAGGAATGTTTGATCATAGCATAGGCCGTTGGGCTGAGACATTTACGGGACTCCTTATGAGACGGGGTGCCCCACATGATCGCGTGGTACGCGTGAGATTGCTGCATGATTGTACGGTGTGAATCATGCATCTCGCATATGTGTGACTTGATCACTGCACGCCCTAGTGACATCAGGGCCGTGGCTCCACAGGCACATCGTGGATGACCGTATCGGATACCGGAAATACTTTGTTCTAGCACTGTGGGCACTTAGGATGTCCTTGGGTGAGAGTCCCAGAACCTTTTTGGTACCAGGAGATGCTCCAACGTCTAGACCAAGTGGATACACGAGCGCGCCCGAGTGCCGAATACCAGTAGGCCGCGTCTCCCACTGTGTCGTGGTCGGTTGGAAGGGGATGTGGCCTTATCCGCCTGAGTGAGGGGGCTATAAGCTAGGCTGAGTTTGACCAGCTCGCAAATGTGTCCGCTATCGACGAGCCGGGTAGGTATTGGCAGACTACTGGTCAGGCGGATAGTGTGGTCTCTTCCACTTGCTTGACTGTGCAGCTCGGGAGGAGGCAGTCAGTGTGAGGTGTATTAGACCCCGGTGATATCCAGAGAGGAACCGTACTGATATGTGTACATGATGAGGACTGACATGCTTGTATTGCATCTCCCATATGGCATTCGGCTACGTAGGCCTTGCATTGTGTCGGTGTGGCCGATAGCATTCATGTTTCGCATCGCATGACCTTGGTATGGCCGATATCATTCATGCCTTACATTACATAGCTCTGGTTGTATTCATGGACTTACCGCATATTTCCGCATTACTCTGATATTGTACACTTGGCGTTTGCCTTGTACACATACTTACACCACCCTCTAAGCTTTTGTAAGCTTATGCACGACCGTTGCGTGCAGGTAGCGTTGGACAGCAGCCGCGCTGAGGCAGGAGTGCGTATCAGATCTTTTTTTTGGAGCTTTTTGATCACCTTGTATTTCCCTTTTCTGCATTGTACTTAAAAGTTTTTAATATAGTGGATATGTGGTGATGTTGTTTTTGTGACTTGGTTATGCTTTTGGTTATGCTCCATTACATCATATAAAAAAAAAAAATTCATACTGAAAATCCTCCTTGTAGGATCCCAGGATCGGAATCTGGCGTATGGGCGCTGGAAGTCGAGAATGGGATGCTACGGAGGCTGTCGGCGCCGGATTCGGCGATCGAGAATTTTGTGAGCCCGGTTTCCGAGTTTGGGGCGTGACACAAATAACGCTTTAAGGACAGCGTTTCAGACGTGCTTCAGCCTGTCCATATTTCAGATTAGTTTTGCATTTTTCGGATTACATATTTTACAGAAAAAATATTATTCTGTAAATTCACAACAATAAGTGGCATTACTAGTGCAATCATGAGGAGAGAAATCAAAATGGCACGTGTGATAGCATGCGCTCACACGATGCACATGACTCGTATGATCCAATTTCTCTGATGGGCCATACATGATGAACGACGACGACGACGCCGTTTATGTAACTTGGAAGCCCTGCGAACGGTCCAATCTGCTCTTCGTGCGGAGCGGAAGCGGATTGGCTTGTTTACCTCACATCAGCTATATAGCTGCTGGGTTTGATCATGAGTTATGTGTTATATCCAAACCGTCCATCCATTTGGCGAGCTTGTATTAAGACTTGAGAAGAAAAATAAGATAGATCTAACTATCAAGTGGACCACACTGAAAAAACCAGTGGGGGATTGAACGTCTACCATTGAAACCTTTTTTTAGGGTCACAAAAGTTTTGTATCAATGTGAAATTTATTTTTCCTCTTAATTCAGGTATTTGTGACCTTATGAACAGATTGGATGTAAAATAACTGTTATTGTGGGCCCTACAAATTGTTTAATGGTGAAAATCATTATCTCCGCTGCTATTTATGATGTGGTCCAGATGATCTTTGGATATGATTCATTTTTTGAATAATTCTCGAAAATGAACTCTAAAAATAGATGAACGGTGTAAATATAATAAATACATCACTGTAGGGCCATGTAACTTTGATCTCCTTTGAACTGTTCGTACAACTCAGGAGCTCGAGGAGCGTTAGTGCTCGTCTTCGCACGAAACGTACCTACAACAGCTATATAGCTGGTGTGAGGTACACCAGCCAATCCGGTTCCGTGTGGAGCCTACCATGTAAATGACACGTGTCCAGTTCATCCAGTATCATGTGCGGTGGAGTATAAGACGCAGATTGGGTGCTGCCATTATCAAGATAGGCACAGGCACAACACATCGGGAATGTAAGAACGTAGGGATGTGATTAAATGGTGGACGCGGATTTCCCGCTAAAGGCTCCTGCGCTAGAATGAAGGTGGGGTCCACCATGATGTTGATGAGAAATCCAACCCGTCCATCTATTTTTGGAGCTTATTTTAGATTATGCGACCAAAAATTAGGAGCATCCAAAACTCAATTGGGCCATACAAGATGAATAAGTGGGAAAATGAATTCCTACCGTTGAAACCTTCTTAGGCTCCGCCTTGATGCTTATATGCCATACAAACTGTTTATAAGATCATTTTTAGTGGGATGAAGCGAAAAAACCAAAAACTTAGACCGATACAAACCTTATGTGGCCATATAAATATTTCAACGGTGGTCACAAAATCCCCAATTTTTCCTCTCGTGTGGACCATTTTAGTTTTGGATCCACCTTATTTTAAGGCATCAAAACAAAATTGAGGTAGATCCAACGATCAAATGGACTACACCACATATGACTCTTGCATTTAATGCAATTGACTATGCTTTGTGCATTTTAATGCAACCAAGTTTATTATTTGGTGTGGTCCACTTGAGCATTGGATATGCCTCATTTTTGTGTTCATGCCTTAAAATAATATGAGAAAAGAAATTGACAGCTTGGATGTACGATACATCATAGTGGGCCCACTCACTGACTTGCCCGTTCAGAGCTAGGGACGGGGTAGTATGCAATCCTCATCTCTTAAAAGGGCAAGTTGAGGAACGAGGTTTTGTAATTTGATTGGACGTTAGGCTACTGCATGGGTACAATAGTAGAAAATGAAAAGAGACATGGTCAATGGAATACCTCTATCTTCCATCACTAAATACCTATACATTTGTGGGTCATCTTGCAATTTGATTCTCTTTAAAGTTTGTCTCGTCGTTTATGAGACAATTGAGTTACTCGGCATGCAATAGGTCACTAAGTAAATTATGTGAGGTTTATTGTGGATATATATTGGATTTATTCACATTCTCCATTCACTTTTTTCAACTCATTTTAGAGTATGAGCCCAAAATTGAAGAATATCCAAAGCTCAAGTGGACCACTCCACAAGAAGCAATAGGATAATGATGTCCAATATTAAAACTTTTTAGATACTATAGTGATGTTTATTTGTCATTGAACGTATTCATATGACCACATAAACAGGGATGAAGGGAAAACACAGATATCAACTTGATTCAAAGCTTGTGTGGTACCCATAAAGTTTTCGGCAGTTGATGCTCAATTTACTATGCTTCCTATGGTGTGGTCCACTTTATCTTTGGATATACTTTAATTTTGGACTATTATCCTAAAATAAGCTGGTAAAACACATGGTCAAAATAAATAAGACATAATATGGTAATAATGTATTGTACTTTATGGTAAAAATGTAATTATTATCATTATTCTGTTAGTTCAAAGGAAAACCAAGTAGCAACCTCATGCCATATACCTATCAAATCTCCACTTCTAACATGTAAAGTAATTTCACTAATATTACGGATATAGAAGGATCCACAAGATCCTCCTCAAATCATATTGTATCCTTTATTAAAAAATCAATTCCATGATTCTAGGCAATCCCTTGATTATAGACAATAGCTATAGATAGATATGTTGACTTTGTACGTAAATCATCTTGCTGTAATATTGCTTTGTATATTCTATAAATGAGAAGAGCACCACCAGACAAAATCACGGTGGTTTTTCAAACCTTCTCATGGTATCAGAGCTCCTCTAAGGATTCACCTCCGTCGATCCAAATGGCTTCTGAAACTCCGTCCCCTATCCTGTCTTTCAACACCATGATCCACCTCTTGACCATCAAGTTATCTTCTTCCAACTTTCTCCTCTGGCGTAGTCAAGTGCTGCCATTGCTGTAGTGTCAACATCTCCTTGGATATGTTGATGGCTCCATCAAACCTCCTTCTGCAAATATTGGTTCTGGTGCCTCTGCCACTGTCAATCCAGCATTTACTGAATGGCAGCAGATCGATCAACTTGTATTAAGCCTCCTCCTTGCTTCATTGACAGAAGAAGCCCTATCTGTTGTTGTTAGTCTGACCTCTTTGCATGCAATCTGGTCCACTCTAGAGACCACCTTCAGTCATCGCTCCAAATCCAGGGAGCTGGGTTTAAAAGATGAATTGCAACACATGAAGAAAGATGCTCGGTCTGTTGTTGAATATTCCCGTGAGTTCAAATCCATTTGTGACTAGCTTGCTGCCATGGGTCGCTCTGTAGATGATCTTGACAAAATACACTGGTATTTACGTGGACTTGGCTCTGCTTTCTCCACCTTTTCTACTACACAGTTATCTCTTTCATCTCTCCCTTCTTTTACAGAAATTGTTCCCATGGCGGAGAGTTATGAAAATTTTGTTAAATCACTGGAGCTGCCTACCACGGGATCCACTTCTGCAACCTTCACTGCCTCTCACAGTAACAAATCTGCCTTTGCTCGTGGGGGTGGTCGTGCCTCTCGTGGGGGTCGTAGCCGTGGTGGTGGTCGTCATCAACGCAACTGTGCTATTCGTTGTCAGATTTGTCGTGGGGAAGGGCATTACGCCACTTCTTGCCGTGATCGCTACTCTCATTCCTCAAATGCTGCCAACCTTGTGGAGGCTTTTACCTCATGCATACTCAATGATAATCAGGCTTCTGATTGGTATACGGACACCGGAGCCATTGCACACATGACTAATGATGCTGCTCAGTTGGACAAGTTTGATACGTATACTAGTAAGGATCGTGTTACTGTCGGTAATGGTGCCTCTCTTCCCATTTCTCACACCGGTACCCTCTCTCCCACCTCTTCCCTTACCTTAAAGGATGTCTTAGTTGTGCCTGGCTTAACCAAAAATCTGATTTCCATCAGTAAACTTACCTCTGATTTTCCTTTTTCTATCACCTTTACTAATGACAGTTTTATTATACAGAATCAAGTCACAAGAAAGGTGGTGGCAACCGGACGGCGTGAAAACGGTCTTTATGTGCTTGAGCGTGGACATCAATCTTTAATTTCTGTTTTCTCTAATAATTGTCCTCGTGCTTCATTTGATGTTTGGCATGCTTGTTTGGGTCATGTGTCTCATTATATTATTTCTCTTTTGAATAAAAATCGTCAATTATGTGTGACTTCTTTGCTTCGTACTCCCACTATTTGTTCTAGTTGTCAACTTACAAAAAGTCATAGACTTCCATTTCAACATAATGACAAACGGGCATCTCATGTTTTGGATCTTATTCATTATGATTTATGGGGTCCATCTCCTGTTCCGTCCAATTTGGGTTATAAATATTATGTCATTTTTGTTGATGATCATTCCCGATTTACGTGGCTCTATCCTTTGAAATTTAAATCGGATTTTTTTCACATTTTTCTTCAATTTCAGAAATTTGTGGAAAATCAGTTTTTTCGTTAAAATCAAAGTATTTCAAAGTGATGGAGGCACTGAATTTACCAATCATAATTTTCGGGATCATTTACAAGACTGTGACATTCATCATCAAATGTTTTGTCCTTATACACTAGCCCAAAACGGCCGTGCCGAGCGCAAACATCGTCATATAACTGAAACTGGTTTAGAGATGCTCTTTCACTCACATGTCCCTTTGAAATTTTGGGTTGATGCCTTTAGCACGGCTGCTTTCACCATTAATCGGTTGCCCACGCCTATTCTTGATGGCCTGTCTCCTTTTGAGCTTCTGTATGGTAAATCTCCAATTTATTCCAATTTTCATCCTTTTGGTTGCCTTGTATTTCCATACTTACGCGATTATGCTTCTCACAAATTAGCCCCTCGCAGTCGTCCATGTGTTTTTCTTGGCTACAGTATGTCTCATAATGGCTTTCGTTGTCTTGATCGTTCCACTAATCATGTCTTTATTTCTAGGCATGTTATTTTTGATGAGCTTAATTACCCTTTTAAGGGAACTCCTTGCTCTAGGCCCTTGCCTAACTCTCCCGTTAGTGCATTTCTTGAGCCTACTCCATCCCAGTGGCCGAATTACCGACTCAGCCCGATCCCATACCACATCCGTGTGGTTCTTGTTTAACTGACCCATTTGCTAGTTTTGTGCCTATTTCTATTTTGCAAGCCCCAGATGCTGAGCCCACTATTCCTTCGGTGCATGAGCCTTCGCATGCCTCAACTCTCATGCCTGCTGACCCAGATCCTGTCACCAATGTATCTTCCCCTACAGCCTCGGGCCTTCCTCCTCTAATCGGCACTCATCCGATGCAAACTCGGGCCAAATCAGGAATTTTCAAGCCTACCCACCGATCCCATGTGTGCACAGTTCCTCACTCCAACCTGTTCCACTCTCTTCTCACGATACGCGAGCCCAAAGGCTTCAAGTTTGCTGCCAAACATCCCGGTTGGATTGCTGCTATGGATGAAGAAATTCAGGCCCTTCATCAAAATCATACATGGGATCTAGTACCTAAACCGCCCAACAAAAATGTAGTCAGCTCCAAATGGGTTTTCCGCATCAAATATCTATCTGATGGCACTGTGGATCGTCTTAAGGCTCGTCTTGTTGCAAAGGGCTACACACAACAACCGGGCCTCGACTTCACTGACACTTTTAGTCCTGTTGTCAAGGCTTCCACAGTCAGAATTGTTTTTTCCCTGGCCGTCTCTAATAATTGGCCTCTCCGGCAACTTGACGTCAAAAATGCATTTCTTAATGGTCTTTTGCAGGAAGAGATTTATATGGATCAACCGTCTGGATATGTTGATCCTATATATCCCACACATGTTTGTCAGCTTCGCCGGGCTCTCTATGGTCTCAAGCAAGCTCCACGTGCTTGGTTCCATCGCTTTAGCTCTTTTCTCTTGGCTATTGGCTTCATTTGTAGTCGTGCTGACTCATCTTTATTTGTTCTTTCCAAGGGTGCTGACTTAATCTATTTATTACTCTATGTTGACGACATTGTCGTGACTGGCAGCAATTCGGCACTCCTCGATAGATTTATTGGCAAGCTGACTCGTGAATTTGCCACCAAGGACCTTGGATCCTTGAACTATTTTTTGGGCTTGGAAGCTCATCACACGTCTACTGGTCTTTTCCTTAGCCAAGCCAAGTACGCCCATGAGATCTTACAGCGTGCACAGTTAGTTGACTCCAAACCGGTGGCTACTCCCATGGTGGTCGCTTAGCACCTTTCCACGGTTGGCCCAGATTTTGATAATCCATCCCTCTACTGGTCGCTCGTAGGTGCCCTTCAATATCTCACCATCACTCGCTCGGATATTGCTCACGCTGTCAGTGCTGTCAGTCAGTTCATGCATAAGCCATCTATTTCTAATTTTCAAGCTGTTAAAAGGATACTATGCTACGTTAAGGGGACTCTTCGGTTTGGTTTATCTTTCACTCCATCTTCCTCTAGAGAACTCATTGCTTATTCAGATGCCGATTGGGCTGGGTGTCCCGATACGCGTCGCTCAATTTCTGGCTATGCTGTTTATTTCGGTGGTAATCTAGTGTCTTGGAGTTCCAAAAAGCAACCAACGGTTTCCCGGTCCAGCTGTGAATCTGAATATCGAGCATTGGCCCTCACTGCCGCTGAGGTTTAGTGGCTGCGGCATCTCCTTCGGGATCTTCATGTGTCTTCTTCATCTCCTCTGGTCATGCTTTGTGATAATCAAAGCTCCATTTTTCTCGTTGTCAATCCAATCTCTCATAAGCGTTCTAAGCACATTGATTTGGATTATCATTTTGTGAGAGAACTGGTGGCCTCCGGAGAACTCAAGATTCGTTATGTCCCCACTCACTTACAAATTGCCGACATGTTCACCAAAAGTCTCAGCCGACCTACCTTCATTTTTTTACGTTCCAAGCTTCGCATCTCTGATTCCGAGACACTAGGCTTGGGGGGGGGGGGGGGGGGGGGGGGGGGGGGGGGGGGGGTATTACGGATATAGAAGGATCCACAAGATCCTCCTCAAATCATGTTGTATCCTTTATTAAAAAATCAATCTCATGATTCTAGGCAATCCCTTGATTATAGACAATAGCTATAGATGGATATGTTGACTCTGTACGTAAATCATCTTGCTGTAATATTGCTTTGTATATTCTATAAATGAGAAGAGCACCACCAGACAAAATCACGGTGGTTTTTCAAACCTTCTCAGCTAACTAGATATATTTGAATGTGGTTCGGTCAATACGTGTTATATCCACACTGTCCACCAATTTTACAAAATTAATTTAGAGCTTGTCTTTAAAATTGAGTTTGATTCAACAAATCTATAACTCTAAGAAGTTTTCATTGACAGACATTCAATTCTCATCCTACTTATGATGTGGTCCATGTCTTCTTTAGACCTACCTTGTTTTTTTAATCTCATTTCATTAAATTATCGTGCAAGAGGAATGGATGGTGTGGATATAGCACATATATTATGACGGAGCTTATGAAAATATGCCAAGTCAATATACTTCCATCATTCAGTATCATGCGGTGATTCTAAAGTATTATTATGATGTGACAGTAAGTAATTTCTTCTATTAATCGAAAGTTTAAAATGATGATGTGAGTTTTACACATTATTACTTGGATAATACATTATCCAAACAGGCCCTTGCTGTTGCTGGTCACATTTGTTAGCTACTGTTAAAGATGTAGCTCATTCAAGTGCTAAGTGCATGTGTGATCGAACAACTTTCAAACATGTTTTCCATCTATCTCAATCCCACTACATTACTTTTGCATATCCATACCCAATTGATGACTTTCTGGCAAGATATCTTTCTGTCTAATTAAAGCCAATCAAGAAATCTTTCTGTCTAATCAAAGCCAAACACATTGCTGTAACACATCAACACCTAAACTATTTCCCCTAGGTCTACCATATGTGTCCAACATAGGCAATATCTAACCGATCTCCTCAATCTTCATGGCTTTTTTTTTTTTTTTTTTGTCTTTGAGAAGGTACGGTGTCTAGGTTAGATCATAAGTTAATATTAAGTTAGTACGCACCCAGCTCATGATCTCCAAGATTCAAGCATGCAATATCCAACCAGTCCACTAGGTTGGCCCATCAACAGGATCACCACTCGCTGAATAAACCAAACATCCATTTTATTATTTATCAATGGCTTTATATTTTCCATGGTGTGGTCCACGTAATGATTGAATGGGCCCATTTTTTGCAAGGTGATCCTCATGGTGAAGCCAACCTATTGGAAGGTTTGGATGTTGAACAGAAGTAATAGATGGAAGTTATTTACTTGATGTACATGGTTCAACTGAATGGACTCGAGACCTTTTTATTTTTATATTTTGCACTTCGCAGAGTGAAGCGCGTAATCGTAGTCATGGATGTTGTGTAACTCGTTTCCACTGATGAGGCTTGAATTTTAAATTCAAATGTTCGGTAATTGGTTAGAACAAAAACTTTGATACTCTGGCACCACAATGGATGATATGCAGGCACCTACAGAGAATGTGCACGTGGCATACAATCAGTAAAATTAAACTGTCCGAGTTATGGTAACTATGGTAGATCGATTATAAAACAAAAGCTAATCTTATTTTAATATCTTATAATTAGATTGGTGGACATCTATCAAACGTTTAAAACGTAAAATAGGAATAGTCCTATTTTCACAGACAATTGTTGGAGAATCATATGATTATTTAACCAATCGTATTTTTGGATTTTGTCTGGGTGACAGCGGTCTGCACAATTTAGTATTTTGAGTTTATATGCTGCATTACAATTTCTAAGTGCCTATGTATTAAGTGCCATAAGCCACCTGAATATCATATTGGCCCCCTAATCGTTATAGAAAAGTAGCACTCAGCCCTAAATTGGATTAGGTTACTTAATAAGCTTTTATCATTCCGATCAAGTAAACATTGTTAGGCTCACCATTAATGGGAAGCGGATTGGCTGGTGTACCACACCACCGACCTAGCAGGTGTGTTGATGTCACAAAGTTTCATGGGTCCCATCATGGTGTATGTGTTATATCCAAGCCCTCTGCCCATTTTGTGAGCTTGTCGTAATGCTTGAGCTGGAAAATAAGACAGATTCAAATGTCGAGGGAGGGGTTGAACGTCTAGATAATAGAAGTTTTGGATCAATGTGATATTTGTTTTTCCTCTTTATATAAATTGGTGTGACCTTATGAACAAATTGGATAGAAAATATACCTTAGGGTGGGCCTTATGAATGTCTTAATGGTGAGAAGTATTATCCCACTGCTATTTGTAGCGTAGTTTACTTGAGCTTTCGATATGATTTATTTTTTTGCTCGCGATTTAAAATAATTTGGTCAAATGAATGAACAATATGTATATAATAAATACATCATTTTGAAGCCATGTAACTTTGATCTCCTTTGAACCATTCATACAACTGGAGGGAGCTTGAGTAGCGTTGGTGCTCATCTTCTCATGACACATACCCACACCAGCCAGGTCGGTGGTGTGTGAAGTACTCTAGCCAATCCTCTTCCACCATGAAAGCATTTGGTTTATCTTTCGGCTCATTAAAAGGGGTTGAGCCCAAAATTAAATCATACCCAGGGCTTGAAAGGAAATAGTGAGAATAATGATTTTTACCATTGAAACTTTGTTAGGATTTATAATGATGTTTATTTGTCATCCAACCAGTTCATAAGATTATAATGTTATGAAGGAAGGAAAATTATAAATATAAGCTTAATCCAAAACTTATGTGTCAACCGAGTACATTCAATTCACACTACTTCCTATAGTGTGGTCCACCCAAGCTTTTGATGTGCTTCACTTCTTGGCTGAAGCCCTAAGATCACTGGTAAAATGGTTGGACAAAGTAGATAAAATACATAAATCACAGTGGACCCACAGAGTTTACTGTGGGTTCCACTACTTTGATCACCACCCCTAGTTTCAAGCATGCCATGGAAATTTGCACTTCTCATCCGTCCACTGAGAAGAGTATATGATTTCTTACAATCGGTGGTAGGTTATCTAATCCTACCGGTCTCTGCACACGCACGGATTGTAAGCTAACTGCTAACTTACAACCCGGGTGTAGGCCGGCAATGAGATCCATATCGATTACTGGTATATGTAAGCATGTGGCCCTAGCGTGTGGACAGTCACTAGAGCCTACACGCTGAAATGTTGACTGTCGTTACACCAATTCTCCTATGATCACGCTTCAATGATGATCCTAACCTTTGATTTTTAGAGTTGAATGCAAGATATTAAAAAATTTCTTTTTATTATTTCTGGTCATCTATAGAAAGTGATGGTTACATCATCTTTCAGCACAAGTTTCTTATGATTCACAACATGGACGATTCCGATTGTCGGACCAATCAGTATGTGTGGCCTAATGGGTGGCGACACATGCAAGTTCATTCATCGCGACACAGGAAAAACGGACTTTTTTTGTCACCGCCCGAGAAACATTTCCTCGCTGGGCCCATCAGCACGTGCTTCAGATAGATAGACTGCTTTTTCGGACGCGGATTGCGTACTACCCCCGCCCGTACCTAGCTCCGAACGGACAGTTCTGTGGTCGGGCCCACCGTGATGTATCTGTACATCCAAACCATCTATCCCTTTTCTCAGGTTATATTAAGCATCAAAACAAAAATAGGCAGATCCAACGATCAAAATGGACCACATCACAGATGACTCTTGCATTTAATGCAACTGACCTTTAATTCTTTGTGAATTTTAATGCAACAAGCTTATTATTTGATGTGGTCCACTTGAGCGTTGGATATACCTCATTTTTGTGTTTATGCCTTGAAATAATATGAGAAAAGGGATTAACAGTTTGGATGTACAGATACATCATGCTGAGCCCGCCCACAGACCTGCCCGTTCGGAGCTAGGGACGGGCGGGGGTAGTACGCAATCCGCGTCCTGCTTTTTCCAACGGACGTGAGGTTGAGTAGCGAGACTAGCTACTGAGGTGACGTCACCAAGTTGTGTGGGCCCCACCATGATGTATGTGTTGTATCCATACCGTCCATCCATTTTGAGAGATAAGTTTAGGGCATGAGCCAAAGAATGAGACAGATTCAAATCTTTAGTGGACCCACCACGGAAAACATTCGGGAGAGTGATATCCACCGTTGAAACCTTTCCAAGGTCCGCCACTATGTTTATTTGAGATCCAACCTGTTCATAAGTTAACACAGATACGAAATAAGGGAAAACCCATATTATCTTGATCGAAAACTTTTGTATCCCGTAGAAGTTTTTTAATGGTGGACGTCACTCTCTCCACTGTCTTCTGTGGTGGGTCCACTAGATCTTTGGATCTAACTTATTCTTCAGGTCATGCTGTAAAATGATCTCTCAAAATGGATGGACAGTACAAAAATTACATCATGGTGGGACCCACAAAACTTGGTGACGTCACTTCAGTAGCGAGTCTCGCTACTAAACGTGTCAGTACCTAATCCGCGTCATTTTCCAACACCATATGGGTTTGGGGGAGTTAGTTAGTACTCTGATAGCCTGTGATACTTGATACACAGGCACTGAAGAATAGCATACGTGGCATACTCTTAACTCAAATCAGACCAAATGAATGCGTAACCCAACTAACCTCTGACTTTGGATACTTGTTCGGTAAAAAACAATCGGTGAAATTTTCATCTCAACCGTCCAATAAGGTCCACCAATTCTATTTGTTAGATAATGAAATGAATGCAATTTCTGATTTGTCACACATCTGTACTTCATTGATAATTCAAATTTCTGGTTTGTTATTCATGTACGCTACGTGCACTATTTCTTCATGCATGCATATTAACTATCCCATTCCGCCAGAGTATTATAAGTTTTCATTTTCCCAAGTCTTCCTCGATGACTTTATTTTTTGTTTTTAGCGGGATTTCAGTTGGTGCTGAACCTGACTGTTCGTGCATCCGCATCTACGCATATAATGACTTGTATTTTGACTTATTTTAGTATTTATTAATTATTATATTAAATGTTAATTGCAATAAATTTATGACGCTAACATTTTTACATTTTGATTGAACTTGGCTCAAAAAACAAGATAGATTGTGGGCCCCTAGGATTGTATGCATGCTGTCCATTCATTCTTTTCCAATTATTTTAAGACATGAGCCTAAGCTTTAAAATGGGGCACATCCAAAGATTAAGTGGACCACATTATAGGAAACCGTCAGAATAATGATGCCACCATTGAAATCATTGTTTTCTTTGGTATAGCTCATTTGAGCTTTGGCTACACTCTATTTTAAGGCTCATGCACTAAACAATGTAAAAATGAATGGGTGGAGTGCATATAATGCATACATCATTGTGGGGCCCACAGAGCTTTCATAACAAAATAACTTTAAGATTGCCTGAAATAATTTTATTCTTTTCAAATAGCAGACTTACATAATTACTATACTTTTAGCATATAAATACAAGTAATTACATTAAAACAAACAGCCTCAATTTTGGTGGTGATCTCGTTGTGATGTATGTGTTTTATATCTATTTCATCCATCTGTTTTGCCCATTCATTTTAAGTTATGAACACAAAATTAAATCAGACCCAAGTTCAACTATATCACCTCATAAGAACAATAGGAACAATGACACCTGTTGATGCAAAAATTTGGTTTACCCTCTTTAGACCTTCGAGTACCTGCACAGGAAGAAGATAAAGGGGACCCTGGCTAGAGCAAGGGACCCTCCGATGCCAAAGTCAGGCTAGGAATCTGGGTCTTATTGTATTAAGGGGTTCTGGGAGAGAGTTTTTGCATACATTTCCTCCTTTGAATCTTTCTTATGTATAAGAGAGGGAGGATCCTGCCGTACCGGGATTCTTTCCCCATATCTTCGGAGAATTGATCATTTTGACAGATTTCACCCGATCCCGAGATCCTTCGGATCGGACACCTATACTTTTGAATTTTCAGGAAGGTATTTGACTTCACACCGTCTTTCCTTGGCTCGGCTCGGCCGTTTCCGACTCTTGAAGAGTCTCGGCTGGCTTAGGAGAATGAGCTTTTTACCTTCTTACGGACGGAATAAGCTCGATTTTTATCCATCACCCTTCCTTACTCCGTAGCCAACTCAACCAACTTACCGAGTTGGTTTCTCATTGTCAGTCGGATGACTTATAACTTATTTGGCCTTAGTCGGCTTATGTTGACGTTACTAACTCGTCGACCGAGTCAACTTATCAGGTGTCATATCTCGGACTTAGCTAGAAGACCGAGAAATAGGGGGGTCGGGTCGGTCTGTTCTATACTCGAGTCTTCGGACTTAGCATATTTTTTCCCCAACAGTAAGCCCCCTTACTCCTTATGCCTCTTGCAGCACTAAGGAGTAACGAATTTTTAGGTCGGTCTGGAACGGAGGCCGAGGTTATGATGAGACAATTAATGCTCTTTGAGTCGTCCTTTACTTGCGATGATTCGTTTTCCGAGGTCGCACGTGCAGTTAATCGTCAAGACATTATTCCCGCGAATGGACGTCGGACGCGTGGCGAAGGCATTACCGTGGTCAGTTGGCGTGCGCCAGGTGTCGAGCGAGGGAGTTGAGGCGAGCGCTGCTTTGTCTGTCTATTAAATGCTCTTGCCACATGGCGTGGTTATAAAAGAGGGTGGGAGAAGAGTGCGAATTTTAGTTTCGCCATTCTCCTTTTCCCGCTCTTCTAGTTTTTCCCTTTTTCTTCTTCTTCTTCCGCGGCTTATCGCTAAGCTTTCGTTTGTGCCGTTTTCTTCTTCACCATTTTCTTTTGCATCCATTAATGCCTTCTCCAGTGAGTTTTCCCTCCCTTTCTAACAATATTAATGGCTACGCATGACTCTCGGAGCCCCCGGGAGGGAACTTCCAGTGAGGAGGGTGATTAATAACATTTTTGGAATGTTACGGAGCCACCCTCTTTATTGGCGGAGATCACCGTTGATGCGACGCTGCTTTCCGATTCGTTAGGAGGGCCGCTGAATCATCGGTAGAGCGCCCTGCTCTGATCGGTGCTTCTGCTCTGGCCGGTCCTTCTGGTGGCGGATCATCTCTGGCAACCCACCCAAGGAGACCAAATCCTGCGTTGGATGCGCTGGAGGAAGAAGAAGAGGAAGAAGAAATACGAATTGCTGAGGGAGCCTTTGTGTTTGCCCCTGTGACTCGATCAACGCAGGCTTCTAAGTCGGCTCAGGTTTCTGAGTCGTTTTTCGAGGGAGAGGGGGCTGAGGATGACTTGAGCGGTCCCGTTGCATCAGTTTTAACTGAATCTGACCTGAATCGAATCCGAGCCAAATACCATGTCCCGGACTCGGTTATAATTTAGCTTCCTCGTCCGAATGAATTGCCTGATCACCCCCTGTTGGGATGGTTGCAATTTTTCAGGTCTCGATGCAATGTAGCTTGTGTTTGCCTCTCCAGCCCATTACTCGAGATTTCTTGTCTCGTGTCAAGCTTACTCCTGGCCAGATAGTCCCGAATAGGTGGAGGAATTTGTTCGGGTGCGCAGTGTTATGGGCTGAGTTGGAGTAGCCCCCACTGACATCGATGAATTCCTTTACTTATACCAAGTAAAACCGACTCCAAGTTTTCCCGGCTTTTACTTTCTGAGTGCGTGGTGGGGCAAAGGTGGCTCTCTTATCACTGACCCACCGACTTCCAACAAACACTGGAAGGAGAGATGGTTTTGGGCGTGTGGACGTTGGGAGTCGGCTGAACCTTGGCCCTTCGAGTCTCGAGTTTCCAGATCGTTTCGTAAAGCAGGTGATTCGGCTTTAGACATTTTGTTTCTTCGCGTCACAATGCTCTAAATCTGATCTTATGGTGCCTTGTAGATATTCGAAGAAAAGGGGGAAGCTTGGATTGGTGACCTAGCTCGGGTCAAGGATTTGAAAAAGTTGAGTGCGGAGGACCGGTCGTGGAAGTCATTGCTGCAACCAGAGCGTCTTCACTTAGCGGGTTTAAACTCGTTCGTATCAGGTAGCTCCTGTTACATTGTCATGTTCTCTCAGTACTTCGTCTGACTTGCCTTTGTTCTTCTTTTCAGATCTGCCCAAGGCTCGACCTTTTCTCAAACAGGCTTCTACAGACATGGCTGAGTCTCGACCTTCTCTCCTTCCGATCTCAAAGGTGAAGGCTCCTCCAAGGTCGGTTCTTCTGGGGAATCAGCCTTCGAAACAGCCAAAGACAGGTCTAAGGATCCAGGAGCCAGTGGTCCCATCTGCCTCTGTTCCGGTTGTTCCGCCCGTAGTTGTGCTCTCCGACCCTGACGAAAGGGTGGAAGAGGTGAATGCTACGCCTCCTGTGTCTCGGCCAGCTTCGGAATCGAGATTCATTGCTGAGGAGGTTCTGAGGCAGAGGGAGGGGCCAAGTGGAGAATCCTCGAGAGAGGAGATGACTCAACAGGAGTCATCGCCCTTCCACAAAGTTATATCGGGGATGATCCCTTGGGCCATTGCTCATGGGAGCGAAAAAGACTTCGCCAGCTTCTACAATACCCCCACGCTTCAGACCCTTGGTCATACGGCGAGGTTACTCTTTGAGGCAATAACTTTTTTTATATGTGACTCTAATCTCGGGCTTTAGTTACAACTTGTTGTTTTCCGCTTGCAGTTGGCCCCCTGCGTGGTTAAGGCTTGCTCGGAATTATCTGCGGCTCAGAAGCTTGCGGCTGAGGCAGAGACGGCTAGGAAACTTGTGGCCGAGGCAGAGAGATGCCGCGAGGTTGCCGAAAGTCGGATCGATAGTATGACCGGCGACTTGTCTTTTGCCAAGAAGGCCGCTGAAGATGCGGAGACAGCTCTTGAAGGCGTTAAGGTTGAGAGTGCTCGTTTGGCCTCGCTTCTGTTGAAGGTCGTGGAAGAGAAGCGGCATCTTCGTCATGTCCATAGTATTTGTGAGAGTACTTTAGCTCGGGCCAGGGCCGACGCCGCGACACTTATCCAACAGGCTCAGGAGGAGGCCAGCCGAGCCAAAGAAGCTCAGGACCGGGCCGTGGATGCCTTTCTCGAATCTTCGGAGTTCGGGGAAGAGAGAGATCACCTTTATCAAAGTGGATACAAGGCCTGCGTTCTGGAAATGAGGGCCGCCTTCCCCGACCTTGATCTTTCTGCATTCGGAGCTGTTAGTACGGAGGCGGAGGATACCGAGGATGTTCATGCTGATGCCACTGCCGATGAAGAAGTTCCCACTGCTACTGCTGCCGGCTTTGAGGCTAATCCCTCTGGGACTGCTTCGGGAGTATCTCCGACCGAAGGATAGTAGCCGTGCTTCATTTTTGGCACTCACACCAGCGCTGTGTCGGCCGAGTCTAAGCTTCTTTTGGTACCATCATCAGCTTTTCTCAGGCTGACTTTAATCCCAGGCCGATTCAAGAGCGTCCATAACTAAGAGAGATCATTCCCTTTATCAGAACTAACTACGTGCTCCTTTAATATAGTCGAAGTAGAGTCTAATCTAACCCGATGTAAAATACTTAGAAATAATGAATGGAAAGTTTCAGTTTTATTGAATCGACAATGTCTACATGTCCACTCTATTTTTGTTTGTGGCCGACTTAAGGGTAATAGATTTTGAGATGCTCGACATTCCATAAGTGAGGCAGAAGCTGCCCATTCAGGTTTTCCAACCGATACGCTCTAGGTCGAATGGTACTCGAGACGATATAGGGTCCTTCCCAATTGGGCCCTAATGTGCCTGCACCAATTTCTTTGGTATTCGGGAACGTTTTTTGGAGGACCATATCCTCGGCACGGAATCATCTAATTTTAACTCGGGTGTTGTAGAACCGAGCTACTTGCCTTTGCCGGGCCACCACTCGTAGCTGAACTTCTTCTCTTTTCTCTTCTACTAAGTCAAGCCTGAGCAACAAGAGTTCTTCATTTTCTTGTTCGCTGAATGAATTAACTCGGGCCGAATGTATTCCGATTTCGACCGGGGCAACTACCTCTGAGCCATAACAAAGGGAGAAGGGAGTTTCTCCCATGGCAGTCCGCGCTGTGGTTCGGTAGGCCCACAATATGTTCGGTAGTTCTTCAGCCCATGCTCCTTTGGATCGATCGAGCCTTCTTCGGAGATGCTGTTTGATAATCTTGTTGACAGCCTCGACCTGTCCATTCGTCTGAGGATGATGAGGCGAAGCGTACACGTTTTGAATCCCGAGATTACTGTATAGTTCGTGGAACTGTCTATTGTCGAACTGCCTTCCGTTATTGGTGATAATAGTTCGTGGTATCCCGAACCGACATACGATGTTTTTCCACACAAAGCTTGTAATCTTCTGTTCGGTTATCTTTGCCAATGGCTCGGCTTCGGCCCATTTCGTGAAATAGTCCACCGCTACAACAAACTTGGCCTGACCCTTTCTCAAAGGGAATGGTCCGATGATGTCGATCCCCCACTGTGCAAAAGGCCAGGGACCAGTCATTGGGGTTAAGTCCTCGGGGGGCTGCCTCGGGACTGCTGCGAATCGCTGACACTTGTCGCACCTTTGGACGAACTTTTTAGTATCATGCTGTATGGTTGACCAATAATACCCCTACCGCAGGACTTTGTGGGCGAGTGAACGTCCTCCCGAGTGGTTTCCGCATATCCCTTCATGTACCTCCCGTAATACGTAATCAGCTTCATGAGGGTTCAAACATCGTAATAAGGGAGCGTAGAAGCCTTTTTTGTACAGGACCCCGTTTAGAATAGTATATCGTGATGCCCGGATCTTTAGCCACCGAGCCTTGGTGTGATCTTCGGGTAGCTTTCTCGAGTTGAGATAATGGATGATAGGGTCAAACCAGGTTAGTTCCGACTCAATAGCATGCACAGTCGAGTTGATTGGTTCAGTAATACTCGGCTTAGCGACGTACTCGATTGACACCGATCTGGGTATGTCGTCTTCGTCGGCCGAGACAAGCTTTGCTAACAAATTAGCTTTAACATTCTCAGTTCTGGGAATCTGAATTATTTCGCATCGTCGAAATTCGCTGATTAATTCTTTGGCTTTCTCCATGTAAGCCTTCAGTTGTTCTTTTCGTGTTTGGTAAATACCGGTGACTTGGTTGACAACTAACTGTGAATCACTAAATACATTGAGATGAGTTACACCTAAGCTTGTGGCGAGTTGGAGGCCAAGTAGAAGGCTTCGTATTCTACTGTGTTGTTCGATGCTTGGAATCCAAGTTGTAAGGCATATTGCATATAGGTTTGATCAGGAGTTTCTAATACTACCCCAACCCTGCTTGCCTTAGAGTTGAAGGAGCCGTCGACGAACAATTTCTAGGGGGTAAGGTCGGGTGAGGGGTCGAGAGAAGAGGATGCTGTTGCTCCAATGATTCCGTCAAAATCAGACATTTTGTCGATCTGCGGAGTTACTTCGACAATGAATTCGCCACGGCTTGTCCTTTAATGGCTGTCCTTGGCCTGTATTGTATATCAAACTCGCTCAACTCGATAGCCCACTTTGTAAGTCGGCCGGAGGCCTCTGGCTTTTGAAGGATCTGACGCAATGGTAGGTCGGTCATGACGATGATTATGTGAGCTTGAAAGTATGGTCGGAGTCATCGCGAGGAAACTACCAGGACCAAAGCTACCTTTTCCAGGGGAGGATACCTCATCTCTGCTGGTAGTAACGCTTTGCTGACATAGTATATTGGTAATTGCTTTCCGTCATACTCACGTATGAGGGCCGAGCTAATCGCTGCGTCGGATACAGCCAAATATAATAATAAAGCTTCTCCTGGCTCAGGTTTGGATAGCAAGGGTGGAAACCCAAGGTAAGACATCAATTGCTGGAACGCTGCTTCACACTCTTCCGTCCACTCCATCGATTGTCGTCCCTTCAATTTTTGAAGAACAGGAGACATTTATCGGTGGCTCGGGACAGGAAACGGTTGAGTGCGGTACTCGTCCAGTCAGCCTTTGTATGTCTTTAATCGTCTTGGGAGACTCCATGTAGAGTAGGGCCTTGATTTTCTTGGAATTTTCTTCGATTCCTCGCTGACTGAGAAGGAACCCGAGAAATTTCCCCGAGCTTATGCCGAAAGCACATTTGCTCGGATTTAACTTCATTTTGTATTTGTGCAGGGTTACGAACATCGCTTCTAAGTCGGCTACATGGTCGGTCGCGTGTACACTTTTGACGAGCATATCGTCTATATATACTTCCATGGTTCGGCCGATCTGTCGAGCGAACATTTTGTTCACCAACCTTTGATACGTCGCTCCAGCGTTTTTCAAACCAAATGGCATCACTCGGTAACAATAAAGACCTTTGTCGGTGACAAAGGTAGTTTTAGATTTATCGGATTGATGCATTACAATTTAATTATACCCAGAGTAGGCATCCATAAAGCTAAGTAATTCATGTCCTGCGGTACTATCTACCAACTGATCAATTCAGGGAAGAGGGAAGCTATCCTTTGGGCAGGCTTTGCTCAGATCTGTATAGTGAATACAGACGCGCCACTTCCCATTGGCTTTTTTCATAAGCACCACATTGGCTATCCATTCCGGATAATATATTTCTTTTATGAATTTTACCTTGAGGAGCTTACCGACTTCCTCTTCAATGATAGCATACCTTTCTGGGCCGAGAGGACGTCTTTTTTGCTGAATTGGCCGGTAGGTCGGATCAATGTTGAGTCGATGGGTCACGACCGAAGGATCGATTCCGGGCATATTTTCGTGGCTCCATGCGAATATGTCAGCATATCGTTTGAGTAGAGCTATCAGATTGTCTTTAAGTGGTGACTTCAGGGATGAACCGACCCGTACCACCTTCGACTCTTCTCCCTTGGCCAGGGGTACCGATATAAGATCTTCCATCGGTTGCCCTCATTCGTGAGTTCCGACCCTGAGATCCAGCGATTCAATCATTGATACTTCAATCGGAACTTTTACTGCAGTGGCGTAGCAGCCTCGAGCGTCTTGCTGATCTCCTTTCACGATTCTTACTCCTGACTTTATCGGAAATTTTATGGAAAGGTGGTATGTGGATACCACCACTTGCAAAAGATTCAAAGTAGGTCGACCGAGTATGGCATTGTAGACAGATGTTTGGTTAACGACAAGAAAATCTACCATTACTGTCGTTTGATGCGGGAGATTTCCGGTGGTGAGTGGTAATGGGGCAATTCCTTCCGGGAGTATCTGTCCGCCTAAGAATCCTATCAACGGAGTTCAGACTGGACGTAACGTTGATCGTTCAATTCCCATTTTGTCGAACGCCTGAGTGAACAACACATCCGCAGATGATCCAGTGTCCACGAGTATACGAAACACTTTTCTGTTAGCGATGGTGAGAGTGATGACCAGCGCATCATTGTGAGGATGATGATGCCTCGAGCGTCATCTTCAGTGAACGAGATACAGTACTTTTCCTGTTTCTTTTCTTTCGGAGGCCGATGTAGTAGGAAAATTTTGGACTCGGGCTGACTAAGGCTTCTGGCGTGATTTTTTCGCGCATTATTAGAATCGCCCCCACCTCGATGACCACCGACGATCATTCGAATTTCTTTCGTGATTCGGTTTTCACCTGGGCGTGCTTCCGCGGACACGGTCTTTTCTACATGCTCCCCGAGTCGGCCTTCCCTGATGAGTCGTTCGATTTCTTCTTTTAGATGATAACAGTCACTCGTATTGTGCCCGTGATCGCGATGATAGTGGCAGTACTTATCTTTACTCTGCCGGTTGGGATTACCCCACAGTTTATTAGGCCAGTTGATGAAACCTTCACTTTTGATTTCCATTAACACTTGTTCCTGAGTTTTATTCATGGGAGTGTATGTGGAAAACCTTCGGTCGGGTCGCTTTCTTGACTTTTTATCATCGTGTACTCGATCATCCTTACGCTTTTTCCCTTCAACCGAGTTGGTTCCTTTTTTAACCGACTCTTTAGCCGAGGATTTTGCATTCTGAGCAGTCTGGCGCAGGAGTCGCGTTTCTTCAGCATCTGCGTATTTGTCCGACCGAGCCATAAACTCGGTTAGGGTCTCCGGCGGATTTTTGTCCAGAGATGGTAAAAATGGCTTGTCTCTGACTCCTTGCATGAGTGCGTTGAGTACTTGTCTCTGTACTCGATCATCCTTACGCTTTTTCCCTTCAACCGAGTCGGTTCCTTTTTTAACCGACTCTTTAGCCGAGAATTTTGCATTCTGAGCAGTCTGGCGCAGGATTCGCGTTTCTTCAGCATCTGCATAATTGTCCGACGAGCCATAAACTCGGTTAGGGTTTCTGGCGGATTTTTGTCCAGAGATGCTAAAAATGGCTTGTCTCTGACTCCTTGCATGAGTGGGTTGAGTGTTGTTTCTTCCGAGTATTTTCGAACCTGAAAAGATTCAAAATTAAAACGTCTGATATAGTCCTTCAGCAACTCTCCTGTCTTCTGGATTATATTATTCAGATGCGCCAACGGTTTTAGTTTCTTCTTCCCACCAATGAAATTGGTGACGAAAGCGTCGCTGAGTTCGGCGAATGAACCGATAGATCTCGGTTTTAGTTGTTTAAACCAAAACCGAGCCACGTCGGTTAATGTGAGAGAGAAGACTCGGCACATGACTGCATCCGAGGCATTGTGCAACTCCATATAGGTTTTGAAGCATTCGATGTGTTCAGTTGGGTCAGTTTTCCCTGTGAAGGGTACGATTTGCGGTAACCAAAATCTTTCCGGTAGCCGAGCCTGCATCACTTCATCTATGAAAGGGGACGCTTTAGCCTCGAGTCGAGCTGGATACGGTTGATGAGATGTTCGCAGAACCGCGGGCGAAGCAGCAAGCAGAGGACTGGAAGTAGGTGGGAGAACACGCGATGTTTGTCCTTGTTGATGCGGTAGTACCTGCTGGTTGTACATCTGTTCCAACATCTTTTTAATGACGTTCATATCAGATCGGATCTCTTGAACCTCCCGACTCAACTGTGCGTTTCCCCGATTCCGTTGGTTGTTGGATATGGCTGGGGCCACCAGCAGCGCAGCTGGAGATACCAGCAGTGGAGCTCCTAATGCTGCACTGGCGGCGGACCTCATTTGCATCGTTCTGATCTGTTCTTCTAGTTGTCACCATTAGAACTTGTCTTACTGCTCTTTTGGATAGAATATGAGAAACGGTTTTTTGTTAGTTCCCACAAACGACGCCAAACTGTTGATGCAAAAATCTGGTTCACCCTCTTTAGACCTTCAAGTACCTGCACAGGAAGAAGACAAAGGAGACCCTGGCTAGAGCAGGGGACCCTCCGATGCTAAAGTCAGGCTAGAATCTGAGTCTTATTGTATTAAGGGGTTCTGGGAGAGAGTTTTTGCGTACCTTTCCTCCTTTGAATCTTTCTTATGTATAGGAGAGGGAGGATCCCGCCGTACCGGGATTCTTTCCCCATATCTTCGGAGATTTGATCCTTTTGACAGATTTCACCTGATCCGAGATCCTTGGGATCGGACGCCTATACTTCTGGATTTTCGGGACGGTATTTGACTTCTCACCGTCTTTCCTTGGCTCGGCTCGGCCGTTTCCGACTCTGGAAGAGTCTCGGCTGGCTTAGGAGAATGAGCTTTTTACCTTTTTACGGGCGGAATAGGTTCGGTTTTTATCCATCACCCTTCCTTACTTCGTAGTCGACTCAACCAACTTACCGAGTCGGTTTCTCATTGTCAGTCGGATGACTTATAACTTATTTGGCCTTAGTCGGCTTATACTGACGTTGCTAACTCGTCGACCGAGTCAACTTATCAGGCGTCGTATCTCGGACTTAGCTAAAAGATCGAGAAATAGGGTGGTCGGGTCGGTCTGCTCCATACCCGAGTCTTCGGACTTAGCATATTTTTTCCCCAACAACACCCACCAATAAAACTTTCCTGGGCCCACCTTAATGTTTATTTGCCATCCAATCTTTTAATAGGGTAGCACAGACGTGGATGAAGGGAAAACATAAACATTAGCCTGATCCAAAACTTTTATGACTCCAAAGAAGTTTTAATGGTGAGTGTTCATGTTACTACTGTTTTCTATAGTGTGGTCCATTTAATTTTTGGGCATGAGCTGGTAAAACGAACGAACATGGATAAAACATGTACATCACAGTGGGCCCCACAATGCCCAACACCACCTAGGGTGACCACCCAATTCACCTTCATAGATGATAGCCTAACAACATTCTTGGAGGGAGTAAAAATAAATTAAGATATAAAAATTACTTAGCCTTAGACATGGACTATCCTCCTTGAGACAGTAAACACTCTGTACCATTTAACCAGCTGTGAAGGGTTTCAGCAACTCCTTAATTGCACTGGGAGAATAAAATGCTTCTCTTATATTTTGTAATTCTTTCCGAACCAAAACTTAAGAGGCATTTGATGACTGTTATTGTAATATAACTAGAATGGTTAACCTAATTGAGTCGGTCTAAGACTCCTTACTCCACTGCGAATAGTGCCATATGACAAGATCCTATTTATTCTCTTGTAGTTGTTAACCTTTCATTTTTTATTTTATATTTTTCCATAAAACAGGCATCTTCAAAATATAAAATTAATTTTTTTTTTTTTTAATTTCTTATGATGGAAAAATAAAACTCTTTAAATAATTTTATATTTCCTATGATGGAAAAATAAAAACACTTTGAATGATTGTTTCAGGACACGAGATAAAAAATGAGGTAGATCCAAATCTAAGGTGCTCCATACCACAGATAAAATGTTGTCATTGAGTACTCTCTCTCTCTCTCTATATATATAGAGAGAGAGATATATATATATATATATATATATATATATATATATATATATATATATATATATACACACACACTTCTGTAATGTTTATTTGCCATCCATCCTGTTGATTAGATCACAGAGACCTATCAGCTTGATCTAAAACTTTTGTGACCCGAAGAGGTTTTTAACGGTGGGTGTTCAATTAGTACTCTTTTTTGTAATACAGTGCATTTGAGATTTTGATCTATCTCATTTTTTCATCTCATGTCCTAAAATGAAGTTGCAAAATAGATGAATGGTGTGGATAAAGCACAAAGATCGTTAAATCATGGTGGGACCTACGGAGCACCGTCCTGTAGCTAGTTGCTATTGGCCGTGTCAGTAGGCAATCCGCGTCCCAAACTGGAAACTCGGATACTCCAGTCGTGTAACATAAATATTGAGAAATACTCTGATGATCTGGCAGAGTGAGATGGATGATACACTGGCAGTTACATATATTCAGAAATCGCTTCCATGACATAAGATATTTCAAAATAAACTATACAAATTATGATTACCCATCTTGATGTACTATGAATATTGAAAAGTTATTCTTATTTGGTTATCAAAATATTAGACTAGTGGACACTTATTGGATGTTTTAACGAGAAATATCCAATGGTCTTATTTAAAAAGAAAAATAAGTGTCCATGAATGAGAGGATAGGATAGTTCTCTTGCTGCCAATTCAATTAAATTAGGTTATTAGTGTAAGTGAGGGCCTGAATTGGTTGTTCGTGTAAGAGTAAGATCTATGGGTGTACCAGAGTTTGCTCAACTCGGAGGTTTTGATTGAATCGTTGTCCTTACATTGATATGGATAGATTGGAGACTGAACCGGGATCCAATTATCTTCTCAATCACCAGTTTGTGTTCCGTTCAAGTGATATGTGAAAGGGAAAGAGTTATTACTTCGAGTGAGTTCTTTTTACCTTGTGACAATAGATGTGAGTATATAGCCTTAAGGATTTTTTCTTTCACCAGTATTTATGTTTGTATGCCTCTCGGATGAACAAAAATGTATAAATAAACAAAATAAGGCTAAACATTGCTAAATTTATTGATATTTAAATTGCTTGATTCATTATAATCGGTAATAATCAACTAGATAAATAAATGAAAAAAGAAAAAGCAAAAGATAGATAACTAATTTGTTTATCGAAATAGACAATCAACGCAGGTGGTTAGTAAGATGTGATCGGGTTGGTATGATCAACTGAATCAGAACTTAAATGAACATGATCCTACAACTTAATGTTAATGATATTTATTCCTACTCTTAAGGTACTGTAGCAAGAGCTATTGTGCAATCACCATATTAAAATTAGGCTAAACTAAGGGAAAAATAAATAAAAAAGTAAATAAATGTGTTTGGTGTAGGGCCTCAAGCTCTTATTCGTGTGCTCCTTTTATAACTTGTTGAGGTACTGAAACCCTTCGCTGGGTTTCTTTATTGCTTACGGGTCCTTTGCGCTCATGTTGCAATTCTCGATATGAGAATCTCCTTAATTGCTACGGAATTGGTGACTTGGATTGGAAAAAATAACTCTAGTCATATTCAGACTCGTTAGCTTCTTGAATCTTCTTCTTTTAAATGATCCATTGCGGAGATGTTTACGGTCCACTAAAGATCAGGCCTGTAACCACCAAAGTTTCTTTAATGAAGACAACCAAATCAAGATCCGCAAACCTCAAGGGTTATAACTGGACCGATCATGGTCAGTCAACATCTCTACTGATGGCCCACCTTATTAACTTCGAGGTGTTTGATGGTGCAAATCAAACCACCCCCTACATTTAACCATTCAATAGGTGATGGTTTAGAGTGAGGTAGGGTTTGATGCCTAATACTAATTTATTATCGGGATAGGTCAGATCTATTTCTCTCATTCTCTTAATTCTGATTAATATGCGGAACGGGGAACTTAACTGAATTGATGTGTTCGTTGCTCCTAACTTGGGTCCGAACCATAGCCAGATTGGTTTGGACATGCATCTGATCTCCTGATGTTCACAACCTTCTCAAGCGCCACTAACTCTCCAAATGTTTATAGGAAGATTTCCATTTTGAAAGATTGTGAGAGGCATCCTTATCGAAAATATCATCACCATATCTATTATTAGATTGATTTTCTCGACGGGTCTTTTATAGACATTCCAAGTAAATTACCTCATAAATGGGCATGTTGATCATGGTCACATGGCATGCGATCATTCATCCCTTTAAATACATACGTAAAAGTTTGTGCCATCTTAATAACGGAATACATAACACCAAAGAAAAATCAACTATCTCTTCAAGTGCGAGTATGTCTTCTGTGTGTACCAAATACCTAGTATCACTAGGTGACAGTTTTTTTATTGGATCACATCATGGTGCCGAAAATTAATAGGTGTAAACAACTTCGACCTGATTTTTTATATTTTAACCTAATAAGTTCCACAGTTTGGCCTGTTTACTTTGGTAATTTAATATGCACCACCAAAAACATCCCATATCACGCTATTCCATAATCACCAGCATTTCGCCCTGCCATGCCAAGTGTCAAGAGACTATAGGTTTTCTAGACACGCAGTTAAACCGGCCACAGGGAGTTATGGAAGGTCAATCTCAATAATAATCCCCGTCG
Organism: Magnolia officinalis; assembly: GCA_021015155.1. Lineage (NCBI taxonomy): Eukaryota > Viridiplantae > Streptophyta > Magnoliopsida > Magnoliales > Magnoliaceae > Magnolia > Magnolia officinalis. The sequence continues at coordinate 75,384,799 of JAJHSJ010000003.1, forward strand.
TTACAAAATAAATATAGTATTATTAATATTAAAATATAAGATGATTTTATTGTATTTTATAGTTTTCGGCCTTTTGGCAAACGTTGCACTTGATGAGCCACTAATTAAATTATAACGGTTAACCTAACTAATTTGGTCTAAGACTCCTCATCCTGTTGCAAACATGCCATGTGGCAAAAGTTTTTTTTTACTCTCTTCTGATTACCAATCCTTTAATTTTTAATTTTATTTTTTTACATATAAGAACTGCATCCTCAAAATATTAAATATAAAAGCAATATTTTTCAATTTTTTTCGTAAAAATAAAAAAAGCATAACTAATTAAAATTTTATTGCAAAATTAAAAAAACCTATATTTTACCAAATAATGCCTGGACTGTGCCTTTTGAGGATGGAATTATAAAAATACCTTCTTGCTTCGTTTTTTCTTTAGTAGGCAGTGATAATCAATTCTTGTAGGGTCCACGTATCCAACCCGTTGAAGGCATGCACCACACCATGGTGATAAAACGACCAAGTATCAGGTCAATCAGATCAACATTTCGGCTGTGCTTGAATTAATATATTTTAAATGGTGTATATTATTTTTTATGGATTGACTTGATTGAATTCGCCATACTTTTGAAGCGTCTAACGGTAACATTGGTGTGCATCTATTTAACAAGCTTGATGTAAGACATTATATGAGCCCCAAAACTTTTGATAAAGAAAAAACAAAGGAAAGCAATAATGTAATTTCTCCTTTTAAAAGGCATTATCAGAAATAATAGTAACTTAGGGCACTACTTGGCAAAACACATATTTTAAAAGAATTTAGCAGTAAAAACTTGTAAATAATAATACATTTTGAAAATATCCAACAAAACCATGATCATTTGAGGGATGAAAAAGATGGTCATCAACCCATCCTCACTAAAAAAGAAAACTAATCCTTTCAATTGCTAAGATCTCTCAGCTGGGATTACATTTTGGCAGGGTCCATCTTCACAGATGGGATCACCGGTCTGGATCATGGCCGGACTTGTACAAACTAGAAACTGGATCTTATATCATTAATTTGAGAAATACTTGGATGCTCTTCTAGAGTATGATGAATAATTAATACACAGCTAATTATTCAGATATAATTCTTCCATGCCATAAAGATAATTCAAGGTAAACCGTCCAAATTATAGACACCCGTCTTGATGTACCATGAACAAAAAATTATTCTTATTGGGCTATCAAGATATCAGACCGATGGACCAACATTGGGTGGTTAGAATGAAAAATATCCAATGGTACATTTAAGAAGCAAAACAAGCGTCCACGATCAAATATTAGGAAAGTTCAACTTGTTTATACACACTGGTTCTCACGGGAAGTCGTGAGCACTTTTTAATAAATTGATGTGAGCCCAAATTCGGAACGGTCCATGTGATGTAGCATTCCACGAAGCCTTAATGCCCAACTTTCAGCTTAATCCAAAACTCTGGTGGGTCTTGGCAAATGACCAATTACCGTCTATAATTTATCTCTCTCACCCATTAGAGTTTTGGATCATGTTGAAAGTTGGGTCTTCAGATTCCACGGAGTTCCGCATGCATTACATGGACCGTCGGGATTTTGTGCTCATGACACGTGTATAAAGGGGCGCTTGGGTGCTCACATGAGGTGTGCAAGTGAGCTTGACTCTCTCTCTCTCTCTCTCTCTATATATATATAGTTAATAATTGTTAGCTTCATAGTTTAGCTGGTTTCATTTGGTTTAACATGCATTTGTCTTGCCAAGTGTCAAGAAATAATGTATTACATTCTAGAGGTTTGCAAGAATACATCTGGATGATCCAAATCATATTTTATGATGGGCCTCACCATATATTTGGTATAAATAAAATAAATTTTTTATTGAAATATTTTAATCATTTAATAATTTTATACATTTGCTTTGGATATGGACTCTATGCATTAAATAATCAGACGGTTGAGATACTTTTATCCCCAACCAAACGTATAAAGGTACAATGGCCAAAGTCCCTACTTACAATGGGATATATTCACTAGCAAACCTTCATCTTAGAATGGAAATGGTCCCATGCTAAATGCTTTGTTCTAGGTTAGTTATCAAGCACTCGATCATCTCCATACACGTGTCATGCATGTACAGGAATCACAATGGTTGCAGGATGTTTTAGCCTCCGATTGAGGAGCGCATGAGGTAACACCGCATTGGGTGTTTCTCAACTGTGGGGCCCACCTTCATGTATGCGTTGTATGTGCACGCTGTCCATCAGTTTTTACGACTCATTTTAAGGACATGATCAAAAAATAAAGTGGATATAAAGATCAATTGGACCACACCATAGGAAACAGCCGTCATTGAATGCCCACCATTAAAAGCTTCCCAGTCCCCACCGTAATTATTATTTGTCATCCAACCTGTTTATGATATCACACAGCCCGGATGAAGGCAAAACACAAATATCAGCTTGATCCAAAACTTTAGTGGCTCATGAAAAGTTTTTAACGGTCAATCACCACTTTTTTCAGTGGTATGCTGCACTTGAGATTTGTATCTGCTTATTTTTTCTAGGACTAAAGTTTAAAAATGAGCTTTAAAAAATAATGGACAGCGAGGATATACAACACGTACATCGAAGTGGGCCCCACGATTAGGGAAACATCGGCTACGGTGTTAAAACTGGGTAACCTGACTGGCACCTATCCATCCGTTGTACGTTTCTTTCCCCAACCGTCCATTTCACGTCATTAATACTCTTTCACGCTGGTTTTTTTTTTTCAACGGTGCCTGTTTGGCCGGGCGATTCCTATGGGTTAGGAGGGATGGGATGGATTTTAAGGTAATGATGGTGGTGTTAGTGGATTGGTTTAAGATCCATGGGATTGCTAGATCCCGGGACAAGTTCACTGTGACGGTTTGGCACGCCCAGCATATTCCGGGATCTTACTTTCGAATCCGTCCAACCAAGGGATGGGATCAATTTTAAGGTAATGATGGTGATTTCAGTGGATTGTTTTAAGATCCATGTGATTGCTTATATCCCGGAACAAGTTCAACGAGTCTGTTTGGTTCGTCATGCATATCCCGAGATATTGCGATCCCATCCCTCCTAATACCGTGGGATCGGTCCGGCCAAACAGGCGTGCGATCTTAGAGAAGGGAAAGGATCATGTTATCAAGTGGGGACCGTTCATCTGTTGGGCCCTCTTGAGGATAGGCCATAATCATAATAATCTCGACAGTTTGATGATCCTTGTAATTGATTGAAGAAATTATTCCCACTGAATTTCAACCGTTGGTTGTACTTTATGTAATTATCTAATTCTAACCGTGAAAATCATTCTAAAAAGGTGGTTAGCGCCATCCAAGTGTCGTGTTTTTATTGTGAACGGTCCATCCATGGTAGACCCCATTAAATGAGCGGTCCGGATCCTGTAAATGCATGGCACATGTTTAAGATTGGGTGTTGATGACGAAATTAAAGTCAACGCATTGAATTGTTCACGACCAAGTGCGGAGTTACCGTGCCCTCGTGACAAATCCAATTCGTCCATCAGTTTTTAAAGACTACATTCGGACAGCCAACTGCGAATCAGTAAGATCCAAAAGTCATGTGGGCCACACCATACGAAACAGTAAAAATTGAAAGGTCCACCATTGAAGCCTTCCTTGACCTTACTATTGATGTTTATATACCATCCAAACCGTTCATATGGTTATTATCACTCAGATAAACTGTTGCCCCTACAATGTTTCGAATGGGGATGTAGAAATCTCACCTTTAGCGACGAAAATTTTCGTCGCTAAAAGCCAAATTTTCGTAGCTAAAGAGTTTTAGCGACGAAAATTTTCCTCGCTAAATTCGTCGCCAAAAGACCGTGGAATTTTACCGACGAAAACTGTTTCGTCGCTAAAAAACTCTTACAAAACTTTTAGCGACAAATATTTTTATTGCACGATTGAAAACTGCGCTTCGTGGCAAGACAACCGATGGAGGGCGGTTGTTCGACAATTTATTCATTGCTCGATCGGAACTTGGTAACTGGTGAGATGGCCGGTGAAGTGATAGCTTATTTATAGTCTTGATACGAACCAAGCACGTGGCAAGACAGTCGTAACTTGACTAACTATTTATTGTCTAATGTGGACCAAACTTCGTGACAAGAAGGCTGGCGAAATCACCTAACACGTAGCAGGAAAGCTCCATAGCCTTTCATTTGAAACTAAATGATCTTTCTTGTAGAGAGTTAAATTAAGAATTAAAAATTAAGGCCCCTAAGCTACGGGCAACAATGGAAGACAAACTAAAATAAATTAATAAAAGAATAAATGCCCATAGTGAATGGATAAATAAAGCTAGGCTTGGTTGTAACAGCATGAGGCCTGAAGCTCTTCATTGATTACTCATTTTATAAGCTTTTACAAGGCGTTGGCCTTACATAGTCTTTAACATTGTGAATATAACACCTCGTACTTTACAGCACTCGGGTGTTACCATGAAGATCTAACTTAATATAAACACAGACTTGACTCATTTAAGTGTTCATTTTCATTCGAACATAAATCTGATTATTAGGAACATCTTTGTCCAAAAATTAAGTCATCCAACCGTTAATTTACAAGATGGACTATTACATCCTCAAAGAATCCACATCGAACTATAAAGACTTATTCCTATGAACCCAATAGGGATAAAACGTCGGCTAAAGCTTTGTTAGAGTAACTGAACCGTACGAACTCAATTTTGGGAACCAAGTTGTCGGATTGTTCACTCCCCAAGTATAGGGTTGTGATGTAGTAATAACTCGGTAAGATCGAGGTCGAATCCCACGAGGACTGGTCGTCACAATTCAAATTCACAATTCTTCTTAACTAATTCAACAAATAATGGAGTAATTTACTAACACAAATCTATGAAAAACAATTGAAAACAGGGAAGAAAATTCAATCAGAGAAAGAGCACTAGGACTTTCGAATCCACCCCTAATTATCCTAACCCTTGTTTTGTCTGTTGATTCACCTTGATCTAGATTGATACCACTTATATAGAGAAAGCACAATCTGTGTCCTTAATCGAGCATACAGAATGTCTAATTCCTTTAAGCAATGCCATGAATAACATATCCCATGTCCTTGGTCGGGCACATGGAATGTATAGTTCATTAGAGCACCCTGTTTCTTCCTCTATAGGAAACTTGTTCTTGATCAGACACAAGCACCTGTAATAAGCATCCAAACAACATCCATATATATACTTTGGTCAAGTTCATAGATGGAGAAGTGTAGAATTTAAACCAATCAAGCCCACTTAGAGAAAGAGACACACCAATCAAATCAAAGTAAAATTAAAATATAACAAGAGTATTCAAATTAGGGGCTTCATCTCAGCCCTAGCTGAGAGATTAGTGACCCATAAAATCCATTAGGAAAGAAGGAAAAATAAATATGAAAAATAGAAACATCTCCCTTCTTCTTTCCTCTCTCTCTCCTTTCTTCTTCTCACTGGATCTGATATTTTCCTCTGGATCTGGAATTCTCTGATCTCTGAATACCTTTCTCATGTCCAAGACTCTTCTTTTATAGCTAATGGAGTGGTGAAAATCGGATTTGGGAAGCTGTCGCACGCGCAGCGAAAGCTTTTTCGCAGCTAAGTTCGGGGCCTCGAAACACCATACTTTCCTTGCTCAAATTCCATAAAAATACCGTCCCTTAGGACTTTCTTGGGTCCTCTACATGATGTACGGTTCAGATCTACCATATGATCAAAGATGGTGGCCCACAATCGCCTGGAAAACCGGATTTCCAAATTGTGCGAAACCTTTCGCACCCTTTCGTTGTCGTGATCGGTGAGCCCCACAGAAGTATTTTCTGGAAAATTCACCCCGTCCATTGGATTCAGGACGAAATTTCAGTCAAGAATAGGTAGTTTTGAACGTCCATTGATGCGTCCCAGAGAAGAAAACACAAAAAGATCAGATTTGGACGTTGCAGGACAGCCATTTTGTGGCCTCTGTACCGCACACGTGTGCACGCATGGACGCAATATATTAACATGGTTTTGAAGTGCTCGAGCCCATCTTCAAGATGGACGGCTCAGATCTTCCGTACCGGTGATGTGTGGGGCTCACAGCCAACCGCAAAAACGGACAGCGTCCGTCCGTGAGGCGTTGCAAAAATAGCAACTGCCGTTGCCGTGGCGGGTGGAATTTGGAAGGCGGTCAGCAATGGTGCTTCTCGAGCACGTGTGTACACCATGTACACACGTTGTACATACGGGCTCATTGTAATGTATTTCATAAATCCACTCCGACCATCTGTTTTCCCATCCAATTTTAACAGTTGAGACCAAATTTGAAGTATATTCTGTTATCAGGTGGGCCCAGAATCAACGGTTTATGGGCTGAATTGTCAGTTGGGGCACTTCTATAGTGATCCGAAGGCTGAAATTTGAAATGCACGGTTAATTTATGTCCCTTAGACCATGTATGAAGTTTCGGGCCAATTGGATGGTGGGAACCCTGTGATCTTTCATTCTGGACCAGTTTCAGGCCTCCTTAAACGTGAACGACTTGATTTCCTTAGGTCCCTGGCATGTAAATTCTTCAATATTGGTCCTCTGAGGTTCATCCTGTGCTCTGGTAATTTCGGAGCGTCAAATCCATGCTTTTAACATCACTTATCAATACACGCTCCTGATTTCATCCTGTAATAAAAACACAATCAAAATATGGCATTAAGCTTTATCATGTATGTAAAATCAGGTAATAGTCGGGGTCTAATATGCAATATTCGACCCTCATCACGGATCCACCGTCGATTAGTCCATGATGTTTGATCATATAAACTCCACACTCGAATGTATCAGATTGGCTATTCAGTTTAATATTAGCTATTAGATTCCATGGAATTAGTCTTAGAACCCTAGATCATCAAGTAATTTGTTTTATGGAATGATTTGACCATCAGATTTTGATAGGTTGTGGGATAACCATAATTTTAGGAATCGTGACCACCTAGCTCAAAAATCAACCACTAAAAACTCACCTAGATAAAATTTAGAATCCCTTGGACCATTGATAATCAAATAAAGCTAATTTTACCGTTAGATCGATGGAAATCGATACAGAAGACCACAATCCCCTTGATATGGCACACCTGAGTTTATGATTTTCTTCATCTTAGGTCGAATGTCATCTCATGGACCTTTAAGCCCATTAGATGGATTAAATTTCTTAAAACATCTCTGTGGACCCCACACTTAGGGTGCGTGTGCACAAATTGTGCACAACTGCGATGCACCAAATCGAAAGTCGGGTCAAACCGGTCAAACCCAAAGATGTAAAAACCTCTTTCTCTTTCCTGCCCTTGCTGTTTAAACGAATAATGTTCGTTCTCGCTACTCATGGCCCACCATGATCATCCATGTGAATGATCCAAACCGTTCATCTTGCAGAGCACCCGAAGCCGACAAAACTCAACAAACTCACATGATGATGCACACGTGTGCATGCACAAATACGGGTAAAATCCATGTAGCGTGCACTGTTTTGCTGAAAATGGAAACCCCGTTTCTCAGGTGAGCTGGCAATCCGAACAATCTTTACTCCTTAAATCTCAACCATCCAATGTGTGACAATCCCAGCCCTCCAAGTTAGGACAAGCCCTAGAAATGTCGGAAAGAATCTTCGTTGTTCGTTCGCTGGCAGAATCCTAGCCGTCGGTTTGCTTCTAGAAGCCTTCCAGTTGATCCTCAACATCCATCCTAGGGCAACCAACACCCCACTTGTAAGGGCCTCTAGTTCTCGTGTGAGATATCGTCGGCTCACGCGATACCGTCCGAAACAAAAAATCTCGCGAACCATCGAGATTTAGATCAAGTTCGCCCAAAATATGGGTCCCACGAGCTCTTAGGGACTAATCCAAGTTGTCCATATGTGTCCGATCAAAAGAAAACCCATCCAAAGATGATCTGCCATTAACAGATGGATCATCTTCCTCAAGCGAATGGAAAAAAAAAAAAAAAAACCCATCTGCGCAGTATGGGCCTCATTTTCAAATCAGATTCGTCCATCATGTGGCCCATGGTGTCAGAGGCCCAACTATAACATTGGATTTCAGCCATGCAACTACTTCCAAGGGAATTAACATTTGTATTGTCTGGTTAGTTTAGATTATTACACAGGAACCTTAACTAATCAGCTAATTAGGAGTCGATTCTTCTAAGCATTTCAAAGAGACTATATACGCTCACTTAGGGCAACCATTTCTAGAAATGGAAAGTCTGTTAGAGAGTTAGAGGGTGTTGTTCCTCCTTGTTGCACTGAGTTATTTGACTCGGTTCGAGTTGCACATCTAGGTCGAGTTCGGGTTGAATCTAGACCCCATCTGGTCGTGAGAAAGAATATTAAGAGAAGAATTAAGAAAGAAGAAAATTGAGGAGATGGAGGGGAGAGAGAGAGAGAGAGAGAGAGGTGTAAATCCAAACTCGGTCCGCACCGAGTTGCTGCTCAAGTCGCGGGCTCGATTTGTCCGAGTGTGGGTGAAGACCAGGCCCTATCCGTTCGGGTATATAAGAAGAAGTGGTGAGGATAAAGAGAGTGGGGTGGTTGTTGCATCATTGTCGAATTAGCTCGGCTGATTTTCTTCTGTGTCATTATCGAGTCACTGACTCAGCCATATCTGGCCTAGTTCAGGTTTCATCTATCCATATTCACTGGACATGGTGGGGTTTCAAGGGAGAAGAAATGAGGAGTAGAAAGAAGAAGGAAAGGAAGAGAGAAATAAGGAAGAAAAGAAAGAGGAGGAGGAGAAAGGAAGAGACATGGAGAGGAAGATGTCGGAATGGGTCGACTCACTAAGTCTTTAGCGAGTCGGATCGAGTTCTATTGAGTCCAGCAAGCTGTTGGACATTCTAGTAGGAAGAAAAAAGAGAAAATGAGAAAGGGAAGAACGGAAGAAGAAGAAGAAGAAGAAAGAGAGGTGAGGGCGAGTCCAGTTTTGGGCTCGACTCGGTGCGTGGTGAGTCAAGTGGGTCTGGTCTAATCCAACTACCCTACTGGACAGGGATTGGGTTAGAAGAAATGTAGGAGGAAGATGCAAGAGAGAGAGAGAGAGAGAGAGAGAGAGAGAGAGAGAGAGAGAGATAGAGAGAGAGAGTAGGGGGTTCATTGTTTGCCTTCGAGTCGACTTAACTGAGTTAGACTATCTCAGGACCGAACTATGCCGTGTTGGGTTTGTTGTTGTGTCCCTGTAAGTGAATTTGAGGAGAAAAAAGAAAAAAGAGGAAGGAGAAAGCAGAAGAAGTTATGAGTCACTGCAAAGTCGACTTAGTGGGCTTCGTCCAAAATCTAGTGATAAATCCAACTTGAGTGGTCTAATCATGTCCAACAATATTGGGATTCCACTGGTGATAGCGGTAACCAATTAGAAAATCTCTCCGACTCGTTCGCATGGAGTTTATACTGAGTTCATCTGAGTTCAGGTGAGTCGAGTTATCGAGTCGACTAATGATTCGACTCTAAGGGTGCATGCACTTCCTAACAATAATAGCTAGCAATTCAACTCATAAGGTGATGATGACCTTTCGCCTTGGGCTTTCCACCTTCGCTTTCATGTTAGTTGAAGTGATAGTTTCTATTTTAATTTCAACTGATAATTGATATCTCCATTTCATAATCACTTGTGTTAGTTATTGGAATTGATTCTCAAATCATATGCTCAACATTTATCTGGTATGAACACTTATATGTGGCACTTGAATATCTTCTCATGCTTGTAGATTGCCTATGAAACTAGAATTGCTACATCGATTAGTGAAAAACTCCACTTATATATGTATATCTAGATTGAGATGTAACTTGATTGATTGTGATTACAATGAATCCTCGATCTAGTAGTCATTTTATGTATTTGATTAAATTGAATTTTTTCATAGACTTACCATCTTGTAGATCGCTTATGCCTATGTGGCTTTTTGGGAACAATCCCCTTTTATCCCATCATTGAATGGACTATTTACCGTATGCGGTTTTGATTGATTATTTGCCCTTTGTGACTTTGATGGATTATTTTTGTATAACCCTGTGATAATAAGTTCCACTTGTTAAAGTATGATTGACCCCAAGTTGAGGAGGTTACCATTCAACATTCTAATATTGGAGTCTCATGAGTCAGAGATGGTAGTATGTGATATTATGCTTGAGATGTCGGCCTATACTAACTGACGAGTCCCTCATATTGACTTTTGAGCTTTCTTAAATCATATGTTTGTAATTGGGATAATAATGGAAAAGCTAATCATGTATTCATTGCATGCGGACTTTTATAGGTGCTTAGTTCTCCTTAGGACGTAAACTAAAATACTTTTCTGGGAGGTTAGTTTGCATTGAGTGTCCTCGTTGCATGGTCTTTTTTGGGTAGCTAGTTCCTCTTAAGGTGTATCTTTGAGTACTTTTCCAAGTGGCTTGTTCTCCTTGAACAACCTTTTTACCAGTTGAATGTGTATCCCCGGGTCTATGAGCATATGCATGCATTCATACATTTAAACAAGACTTCTCATATGTTTTGTATGATGTGAACCGTTATTTATGCTTATTTAACTATAATTAACTAATGCGACGATATATAATCTTGAGGGGAATTCATAATGAGCTGGTTACTCATTCTTTGAATATATAATTGTACAAATGATGCATGCGACTTTAAAGATATTTATGTTCAAACTGATGAAGAACGTGATATAGATATCAAGGATGTGTGGTCTCATCTGCTCAAGAGAAGCTGTGCGATCTTACAGCTTAAGTCTAGCTGCATTTTATTCTCTTTTATATGATGAATTGTTTATTCCTATATTCGTTAGTGTTGAGACATTGGTTTGTATAAGCTTTATGGGCAGTCGCTCGTATATTCTAAATATGTATGCAAATTTTCATTATGCTTGATTTGTTTATCTTCCGTTAAAATGCTCTCTTAAAAAGAAAAAAAATATACGTGAAATTGAGCTATTCTTAAAGGTTAACACTCGGGTTTTTTGAAAATAAGTTGTATACTCGGGTTACGAGAATCAGGGTGTTACAATGAAGGATTTGAATGATCGACAATAAAAATCTCCTTGATTCTTCTACACTAACGTGACCTATTGCATATGCCCAGGTGTACAGGAGATATATCTCATGTGCATTGGCTAAAGTCCTCACGTCTTTGGACTCTCACATTAAAAAGTTATTATAATCCTTACGTCACTTAGCTTTAACATCCGTATATAGTGCTTTTAGAATGACTATGGCATTTAATGCTCTCTCTCTCTCTCTCTCTCTCTCTCTCTCTCTCTCTATATATATATATATATATATATCATTTGATAGGTTTATGACATTTAATGCTTAAAGAGAGATTTACTTTAATGAGATTCTTGCTTTTTGCAGAGAGTATTTTTTTATTATTAAACTTTAGTATTTAATAGTCCCCATCTCATGTGCATATTTTTACTTCCTCTTCTTAAATTCATTTACACCATATATGGTATGGCTACCACATGACGTCTTCTAAATCATTTGATATAAACACGTTTAATCAGGTGTAAGTAATAATGGGTTTCAACACCGGGTCAAGGGTTCGAGTACCCATAGGTGGTGAAATCACATTATGGCGTGAGTGTGTAGGGGTGTGTGTGTGCGCGTGCTAAAAAAGAAAAAAAAATGTGTAAATAATGATGGAGAGCATAAGTAAGATTTCGCCCATCATTTAGTGCATAGTATTGTTACTGGAAAAACAATCTAACTATTGGATTGGTGCGCAGTCATTATAGGAATAAAAATGAAATATATCCAATTATCTTATTTCAAGAAACAAGTGTCCACGAATCAAAGGTTAATTAAGATCGTTCAGCTAAACTGATTTTGGGAATGCAACTCACCGACAAGGACGACTTCCACAATTTGGAGTTAACGTATGAATCAGATAATTCCCCATTTTCTCTCTCTCAAATGTCGGACCTCCACAGTGGGCCCACCTGAGTGGTGCAAGTGAAGGTCTTGATTCTGACCGTTAAAAATCTAGTAGTGGGTCAATCCGTTTGTTCTTTCTTTCTGTCTTTTTCTTGCTTTTTTAAACATAGCGGGGCCCATAATTCGATGGTATGGATGACCAAACCATAAAACCCACTTGAAAAGAAGAGATATTGGACGCTAGCCTCGGCTTTGATACCCTGGCGTAGCGCGATGCTCCGTAATCAGGTACAGATGAATTGTATACATGGGATGTACCTAGAATTAGACTGTCCCTTGTGGGACCCAACACAGAGGGTCCATAGCCCAATAGTAACTCCCAACAAATAATCCCGAATGACGGATTGGTGGACATCTAATAGACGGTTAAGATGGCAAGCTGAGTTTAGGCCCACCATGGATGTATGCGTCTTATCTGATTTTCCCAGAAAATTATAGTGCATGAAACCAATGTTTGGAGCAGATCAAAGCTCAATTGGACCACACCACGGTGGGAATAATGATATCCACCGTTGAAACCTTTATAGGGCCTACAGTAATGTTTATTTGTCATCCAGTCTGTTTATAAGATCACATGGACATAGATGAAGGGAAAACATAAATATCAGGTTAATACAAAACTTATGTGGATCCCTAGAAGTTTTTAATGTGAATTGTTCAATTCAAACTATTTCATGTGGTGTGGTCCACTGGAGCTTTGGATATGCTACAACGTAAGTCTTAATCTAAAATTATTTAATAAAATGGATGGATGGAGTGGGTATAAAGCATAAATCACGATAGCCTCCACAGATTCAGATCATTTACTTCGGAAGCGATATAAATGATGTATTGACGTCAGCAAACTCGGTGGGTTCCATCGTGATGTATGTGTTATATTCAAACTGTCTATCCATTTGACGACCTCGTCATAAGGCTTGACAAGAAAATAAGACATATAAATATCAAGTGGACCACAGTGCAAAAAGCAGTGGGGGATTTAACGTCTACCATTGAAACTCTTTTGAGGGTTACTGAAGTTTTATATCCATATGATATTTGTTTTTACTCTTTATTCAGTTCTTTGTGACCCTATGAACAGATTGGATGGAAAATAAACGTTACTCTACTAATTTTTAACGGTGAAAATCATTATCCCACTGTTATTTGTGGTGTGGTCCAATTGACCTTTGGATATGATTCATTTTTTAACGTTATCCTGTAAAATGATCTTGACAAATGGATGAACGGTGTGGATGTAATATATACATCATCTAGGGGGCCATGTAACTTTGATCCCCTTTTAACCGTCCGTACAACTCAGAGCCCAAGGAGTGTCAGCGCTCATCATGGGGACGCGGATTGCGTACATCCAAGCAGTTTATCTGTTTTCTCAAATTATTTTAAAGCATGAACACAAAATTGAGCAGATCCCAAACTCGGACCACACCAAATAATAATCTTGGTTGCGTTAAGATGCGGAAAGCATTAAATACAAGAGTCATCTGTGGTGTGGTCCAGTTGATTGTTGGATCTGCCTCATTTTTGTTTTAATGCTTTTAAATAATAAGAGAAAAGGGATAGAAGGTTTGGATGTACATATACATCAAGGTAAGCCACCCCCACAGAACTGCCCGTTCGGAGCTAGGGACGGGCGGGGGTAATACGCGGACGCGGATTTCCTGCGCAAGCCTTTCGCAGGAAGTTCCTGCGCTGGGAACGCAGGCGGGGCCCACTGGGATGTTTGTGAGAAATCCTCACCGTCCATCCATTTTGTGGGTTCATTTTAGGACATGAGGCCAAAACTGAACCGTATACAATGCTCAAGTGGGCCAAAAACGTGATAATTTAACTTCCACAGTTGAAATATTCGAGGAGCCACAGAAGTTTTGAATCATGCTTATATATGTGTTTTCAGTTCATCCCAGTCGGAATGACGTTATTAACGGTATGGATGGCATATAAACATTATTGTGGAACCCAAGGAAGTTTCAACGGTAGGAATTTCCCTCACTACTTTTTCTTTTAGTACGGCCCACTTGAGTCTTGGATCCTGTTCAATTTTGGTCTACTCTACTAAAATTATCTCACAAAACGGATGGACGGTGAAGATTTCTCACAAACATCACGGTGGGCCCCACCTAAGTTCCAAGCGCTGGAACTTCCTGCGAAAGCCTTTCGCAGGAAATCCGCGTCCGTAATACGCAATCCCACCTCTCGTCTTGGCACGACACGTACTCACACCAGCTATATTGCCGGAGTGGTACACCAGCCGATCTGCTTACACTTTGATACGCAGGCATTCAAAATTTTACACGTGGCATACGTTAGCTTAAATTAAGCCAACTAAATTGTGAAGCAATTACCGAAATCCGATCAGAAGAAGAATCCTATCCTGTGATTGTTGGATGTTTGTTGAAAGTGGACTGTCACATCTTTTTCAAATTTAACCTTCCAATAAACGACTCAATCTAATAATTAGATAATCGAATATGCTTAAGTTTCCACTTATATCTAAGCAGGGATTTATAATTTGCAGAGTTTAGTTTGAATTTCTGGCATGTCACTACACTAATGCAATTTATAAGTAATTTTTAATTGCTGCATATCAACCATCACTTTCTGCCGAGCATCAAAGGTTTTCCGTGTTCAATTTACAAAGGGGTATACCAAAATAAATAAATAAATAAAGACCGATTGAAAGAAAACAAGAACTTCTAGAAGCTTCTAGAAACTTTGCCCATATAGTTTGCCATTCAAGACCCGGCGTTATCCAGATGACTAGACTTCTGTCTCTCTCTGTCCGATACTTGTCTTTTACCAGACATTCAATGCTTGGTGCAACATGGAGGGCCCTACTCTCCCACATGCCATCATGTCATGCTTGAAAGGCAAGGATTACATCTCCTTTACCTTTCTTTGGGTTTGAAGGGAATGGCATGTGCAATGCACATGGAGAGATTAGTTTGTCAAAAGAGAATAATCATATTATTAGAATTTTAAAAATATAATAAAAAATTAAAAATTAAAAATCTATTTATAATTGATTATGCTTTAAGGATAAGTTTCTATAGAAAATTAAACAAGAGATTTACATTTAGATGTACTTTTTAATTATTGTTGGCCAATATTGCTCGATTGTCTATGTTATACCTCTAGAGTAGATGTTTATCTTCCATATCTATACCAAACAAAGAGATGAGGTAAGCCAATGCACTAGCCCTAGAATAGAGTCAGGGCAATGTACATAAAAAAACACTTATAGTGGGCTACATGTGTGGACATATAGATGTAGAATTTTATTGTAGAATTGAAATGGATCGTGCTATGCATCAAGTATGGAGATCTAATAATTGTAATTCAAATCATATCTGATGGAGAACCATTGCAGAAAAAATTGGTTGCCAGAGTTTTACATAATTTATACCTTTTAGAGAAGCATATGGATGAGAAGAACTTCAAACCTGTGTAGGTTTGGGGACCCAACCAAGTTTAAGTTGTTGCAAAGGAGAGAGTTTTGAAACCCATCACAATTCCTTTCCTTAAAGGGTCTACACAATTTTAGCATTCGAAATCCAATTAAGAGATTGAGCATGTAACATAATCAAGTGTACCACCCCTACACGAATTTGACATTGATTACAATTATAGTGGGGCCAACCGGTATGCTCAATCACAATATCCAACCCTTACATAGATTTAGACTGTTGATCAATTAGGCCTACATTATAAAACTCTTACATTCCTCAACTTGGTCCATATTGATCAATGTCTAGGATTCATTTTAAAACATTTTGAAAGCATGTTTTATGATTTTTTTAAAATCATATCTGAATGGTTAACCAATGTAACTGTTGGATGATACGGAAAATGCTTCAACAATCTAGTCCATCAAAACTGTTATTATTAGATCATGGTAGTCATCACAACATTTAATCTTTGATAAGTGAGACTAAGCACGGTCACAAATACTACCAGTTTTAATAACATAAATTAATGACATATAAGTATGGCATAAATATTGCACCAGTGTGATCACATGTGCCTATTCTCAAGAGGTTCCGGAACTTTTAAATGTCCAAGGAGACAAGACTTTAGTTCTGCTTCTTTAAAACAAATTGTGCATACTTAAAGAGAAGCATAAATAAACATTGGTATTAGAATCATCAAACTTTATAAATTAGATCTCTATATATGTATATACAAAATGGATTATACTCAACTCCAACTAATTAAATACATTTACAGAGTTATTAACTCCCAAAGATATCACATGTTCCTAAAATAACGTGATGGGAAACTCTTTAATGAGTGAATCTACAATCATCTGCTTAGTGCTGATGAACTCTTCAGATACTACATGATTTTATACTCTTTTTTTCATAACAAGATATTTGATGTCGATATGCCTTAACTTTGATGAATGCTATCGTCGCTTGAGAAGGAAACCATGGCTGAGTTGTCGCAAAGGATTCTTAATGGTTTCAGGATGTACTCCAATACCCGCAAACCTGAGAAAAAATATTGTAATTATATTGTCTAATTTGAAACTTTATGATAAGCAATGAACTCAACTTCATAGTGAATGAGATTATAGTAGACTATTTCACACTCTTTAAAGACAGAGCACTACCAACCATCATGAAGATATAGCTTTAAGTGGACTCTTAGTATCAACTCGGTCAACAAAATTTACGTCGAAGTCTCCAACCAACTCCAAATGGTTGTACCTTTTATATGTGAGTCATTTATCCTTTGTCCTTTGCAGGTAGCTTAACACCTCATTTACAGCTATCCAATGCTTCATTCTCAAATTGGAGAGATACATTCCTAACATTTCATCTTCTTTACAAACTTGAGCATACATGATACTCTCTACTATTGATGCATATGAAAAATCCTTCATATAATTCTTTTCTAAATTATTTGTTGATACTAGAATTGACCGAATTTATTATCCTTTACAATGGGTGATTGTTTAAGAGCACAATTTTGCATGTCGTGCCTTTCGAGTACCCTATCAATATAGGTCCTCTATGACAAGCTAAGTAGTCCACATGATCTGTCACGATGTATCTCAATACCGATGACAAAAGAGGCGCCACCAATATTCTTCATCTGAAATCTTTGAGACATGGTTTTCTTATTATTGTACAACATCCTAATGTTACTATTAGTTAATACAATGTCATCGATATAGAAAACTAATATGACGAACCTACTCTCACTGATCTTAATGTAAATACACTCACCTGTAGTATTATCTACAAAACCATATGAAGAAATCACTTCATGAAATTTTAGGCACCACTGTTATTACGTCCATTTCAATCCATAGATAAAATTCTTGAATTTATAAACCATATGTTTGAGCTATCAGCCACAAACCCTCTGGTTATAACATGTATATGTTCTTATTTAGATCTTCATTGAGAAATGTAGTCTTTACATCTATCTAGTGTAGCTCCAAATCCATATGAGCCTTAAGAGTCAATATGATCCTAAATAGCATTTTTTAGAAACGTATGAGAAAATCTCCTTAAATTTTATGCATTCACTTTGACTCAAACTTTTAGCAACAAGTCCAGCTTTATGTCTTTCGATATTAGGAGTCATGTTTGTTCTTAAACACCAATTCACAACCAATTGACTTTATTCCTTCAGGTAATTTAACAAGATTTTAAAATTTATTTTACTTTATGGATTTTAAATCATCCATACATAACTAAGCTTTTGCATGCCATGATAAACAGTCCACACAATTTCAAATGTGTCATGCAAATTCTTAGCGAATTACATCATTGCCTTGCCTAGATAGAGTTGGTCCCGACAGGAGCTCTATGGGGCCAACCGTGACATATGAGATTAATCGACGTCGTCCATCTATCTTTGACATATCATTTGAGGGTATGAGCCAAAACAATAAAAATAAAAAAATGGGGCAAGTTTAAGGCTTAAGTGGACCATGGGAAGTAGTCGGAAAATAATGACGCCTAACCTTTTTTGTGGTGTGGTCCACTTAATCTTTGGATGTATCTCATTTTTGGGGCTATGATCTCAAAAAATGATATGGGTACAAGGCATACATCATGGTGAAGCTCACAAAGTTTTGGCATGAAAAAGATTGACTTTGGTGAAATTACATCTCCCTTCTAAAAAGGGAGCACATTTTATTATTACATAATATGCCCATATAATCATGCATATCAATTAGCCATTTACTGAGTTGGTAGAGTGCGACTTGGCTGCAACCACAGAATTAACTATGTAGGTGAGACCCCGACCAAATGACCCACCTAGATGTATTTATTGTATATTTACTCTGTCTATATGTTTTTTCAGCTTATTTTAGAATATGATCCAAAAAATGAAGGAGATAAAAATTTCAGGTGGACCACACCATAAGAAATAGTGATCGTTGAATGACCATCATTAAAAAGTTCCTAGCGTCCACCATAATGTTTATTAATCATCCAACCTGTTGAAAAGGTCACATAGAACTAGGTGAAAGGAAAAAAAATAATTAAATAAATATCAACTTGATCCAAAACTTTTGTAGTCCGCAAAAGGTTCCTAACGGTCAATAACTACTAATTCCTGTGGTGTGGTGTGGTGTGGTTCATCTGAAATTTTTATTTGCTTCAATTTAGGGATCGTTGTATATACAATGCATACATTGAGGTGGGCCCCAACAGTCAGGGTCTCACCCATATCACTGGTTTTATGGTCGCTACTCGAGCCTGTAGGTACTGTGGAAGTTCCTGCCCTATAAACTTAGGTGGGCCCACCCTGATATTTGTGAGAAATTCACTCAATCCATTCATTTTTTGAGCTCATTTTAGGGCATGCGGCCAAAAACGAGCCAATCCAATACTCAAGTGGATCGAAAAGGTGAGGATGAACTTCCACAGTTGAAATTGTAACACCCCGTACCTCTGGTACACGGGTGTTACTTCTTAAAATAATCTTAATGGAAATCGAGACCGGTTGATTAAGCGACCGAAATAAAATCTATGCAGGATAGGACCCTCCGTCAACATTGGGGTCATCCACCATGACCCCTAGGAATTCGGGCTGCACTTTACACCAGCCAGGAAGGTAAGCATGAACGAAAAACTTAAGTTCAATTAGCTTCTAAGTCAACTTGTGTTAGCAATATTCCGAAAACAACCAAAAAATCTGGCTGAAAACAGTCTGGAAAAATGCTCTATTCGGGCCGTTCTTTGGCTGGGAAAATGGCAGCCACCATGCCTCCGTTTGAGCGTCGATCTGGGTTGAAAAATGGCCCAAGGAGAAGCCTGTTTAGGGTAAAAATCAGGGCCAGAAGTGACTCCAAAACGGAATGCAACAAGGGTCGTCTTCACGTTGGCAGCGGGTGAGCTGCCCTGGTCATGGGCCCTGCGTAAATGCAGGTGGGCTTCACCCAAAGCTGGTGGGCTGCCTTGACCGTGGGCCCTGCACAAACGTAGGTGGGCCTCACCCAAAGCAGGTAGGCAACTCATATGTGGGGCGCCCCATACGGACAACAGGCTTGGACGTGCCCTCTAAAACAAATAAAATAATATTTTATGCTTATGTAAATATAATATAATATTAATATATATATACACAATATCTTAGTGGGCCACATCGACGTGGGACCCACCAGGTATACATGCTTACATATAAATATATATATATATATATATATATAATATCTATATTCTGTGTGGGCCACATCACGTGGGAGTCCACCACTGATGGACGTGTGTTTTAAACATTTCGTCCATCTGTGTGGGGCCCACCTTGGGATGTGTATTATATATCCACTCCTTACACCTGTCAGGATGGTGGTGTGGCCCCCACTGTGATGTATGTGTCCTGTACACACCGTCCATTCATTGGACGTGGACCCATCATAGTAGCGTGTGGCGCCCACCTCGATATCATCTGTTCTAATCCTCACCGTCCAGCCTTTGGACGGTAGGCCCATTGCAGCCGGCAGCTTTAGCTGCTGCATTGATGCCACCAAGTTCTGTGGGCCCCAACAACATGTAGCTGCTATGATGACGTCAGCAAATTCGGCAGGTCCATGCATGATGTATGTGTTTTATTAATACCATCCATCCTAGCCGGTCACATCACCATGATGTATTTATTTCATCCACACTGTCCAGACTATGCTGGACGGTGCTGGACAACGTTTGGACAGTGTTGATTTATGTGGACAATGTTTGAATGGTGCTGATATGCTGGAAAAGGTTTGGGACAGTGCTGAACCATATTTGAACAACATTGAATTACCTGAACTACATTGGAACGGTGCCCATTTTATGTTTGGACGGTGCCGATATACACGAACTACACTTGGACGATGCTGATTCACATGAACTATATTTGAACAACACTTATTTACATGAGCTGTGTTAGAAAATGCTAAACACCATTAGTAAGCCATGTGCTCCAAAAGATGATAATATACTGTGACACACGCGTTACACTTACAACTATTGAAGCGATTTCTTTCGTGGGTAACCCAAACCCGTCCATGAAGCCCACCTGATACATATGTGGTCCATGTGTGAGGACCAGTTCAACCCCTGGTAAGGACGAGCTTGAGCCCAGTTGGACCACCTTGCTTGAATAAGTACATGGTGGGCCTAACACAAGCCTCAAAGGCCTTGTTGTTGCATTCCTTTGAACCTTCTTGTTGGTTGAACAAAACCTTAGGAATACCTGACAAATATAAACTGTAATTTTAGGAGATTCTTTGAGTGACCTTGGGCCATAAGAAGACTTGGATCAAGAACGCGAACACGACCCTACAAGTGAGGATTCTACCCCTTGAGCTTTCCTCTTCCATGTTAACTCATGTGTTAGTCCAACTCTAATTTTACCTAATAATTAATGACTCTGCTTTTGTGGCTATTTGCGGTGGTATTAAAATTAAGTACATGCTTAATATCTATTTTTTAGAAACTTATATATGTAATATGCCAAATTTTGCTTGAAGGATAATTATGTAATACATGCTTATAAACCTTGGACTATGATACCTATTAGAAAGTCTTCTAAATTGGCTGCTTGCAATTTCGGATACTAATGATTGGAATTAATCATGCATGCATGACACTCTTATTTTTGAATGGACTAACTGTTGGAAAGGTCCATTTCTCCTATTCGGATGAGTCGACTGTTTGAGAGGCCCATCATCCTAGCATGAATGAGTCGACTGTTTGAAAGACCCTTTCATTGTTTAAGTGAGCCGACTGTTTGAAAGGCCCACTATCTTACTTGAGTGGGTCGACTGTTTGAAAGACACGTTTCTTCCCAAGTTGAATGAGTCAACTGTTTGAAAGACTCATTTTCTTGCCCGAATGGACTGACTGTTTGAAAGGTCCCTTCCCTTATTGGGATGAGTTGACTATTTGAAAGGCCCATCGCAATGCATGAATGTGCTAACTGTTTGAAAGGCCATTCTCTTGTTTATCGGACCGACTGTTTGAAAGGTCCATTCATTGACCAACTGGATGTACACCCCCAGTTGACGTGCACTCACACATCCATGCACTTAAACAAGATCATCATGAAATGTTTTGTATGTTTTATTATCTGAAACAATGCTTGGTTAATGCGAGGTGTGTAATCTTGAGGGGAGTTCCCACTGAGCTGGCTACTCATCCTTTGAATATATAACCATACAAATAATGCAGGTATAAATGAGGATGCGAATGGGGCAGATTTGGATGCTGATCCCACGGGATTAGGAGAAGAAGACTATTATGAAGAGGAGCCCCGTCAGGACGCAGCGGAGTTTTACGGACTGAATCAATAGCTATTTTTATTTCCTTTTTAGCTAGTAACTCTTGAAACATTTTGAGATTTGAGGTTTTGTATTTGGGCCCCAGCTGTGTGGCCCTGAATATTACTTTTGGTTGGGTTACATTCATACTACGCTTGCTTCCATTGATCGCACTTTGATTTGTTTAAGTTATCTATTGATCACCAGTTAACACCAGATTTTTGGGAAACGGGCTGTATAGTCGGTTCTAAAAAATGGGGGCATTACAGCTGGTATCAAAGCGGAGTATGAGATAGCCTATGTAACGCCCCGATTTTTCAGGACTCGAGTACACGACTCGTTTCCCAAAAACCCGAGTGTTAACCTTAAAGGATGGTTAAAGTCGAGTATATATTTTTCTTTTATCTTTCATCAGAGTAAGCAGATGAGTGTAGAATGGACAAGTAAGCATAAAAGGAAATTTCAAATTTCATTTAGAATATACAAGTGGTTGCCCATAATGACTTATACAAACTAATGTCTCCAAAATTAACAAATACAAGAATTACATGATACAATACATAAGAAATAGTAAAATGCATATAAATTTGGGCCGTAAGACCCCTCAGCTTCTCAAGGTATATACAGTTATGCAACTCTGGCACTTGAACCCAGCTCCTCATCTGCCCTAACCTGAAAATCACTTAAGCCACCTGTGCTACCTGTACGGTTATATTTATTTGATAAATGAGTGGCCAACTCAGTGTGAACTCCCCTCAAGATTACACACCGCCGTATTAGGTAAGCATAGTTATAAAACAAAGCATACAAAACCATACCTGATGTAGGTCTTATTATGTGCATGGATGCGTGAAGTATGCAATCATCAAACTTGGGAAACATCATCCAGTCGGGTTACCCATGTAATCATCGAACATGGGAAACATCATCCAGTCGGGTCACCCATGCAATCATTAACCCGGGTAAAACATCTAGACAGTTTGTGCCTCGGGTAAAACATCCGGACATGCAAATACGTATGATAACAATAGATGATGGTTTGTGCCCCGGGTAAAACATTCAGACAGGCGAATCCTTATGTCACGTACGACAGCAATAGATATTGGTCTGTGCTATGCATGCATGATTAACTAACCCGATATTAGTCCAATTGCAACCAGCCAATTTAAATAAGCTCACAGTCACTACGGGGAACACATGACCCAGCGTAGGCCGATGGCTCGAGCATAGTGTCCCACGACTAGAGCTGTACACGAGTCGAGTCGAGTAGGGCGATACTCGTACTCGGCTCTTAACGCCCGAGTGCTGCTCGTACTCGGTTCTACTCGGCCAACGAGCAGGGACTCCCTGCTCATACTCTACTCGCCCGAGTACGAGTAGTTAACGAGTCGAGTCGAGTCTGAGTTTTTGAGGCGAGTTCAAGTCAATTGGAATTTGAAGTTAAACTAAACAATAAAATATATAAAATGTAACAATAAAATATATAAAATACACATAATTTATGATTAAAAAAGTAAAAAACTTTGATAATTACATTAGCATATTTACATTACATTGTTCATTTCAAAATGACAATTTATAACTAATAACCTATATAAGAGGAGTGTCTTCCTGTATTGTCATCTGATCCATCGGAACTGCTATCTATTTGTTCATATACAAATTGATTCACTTCCTCTGAGTCAGAAGGCGAAGAGATTTTTCCTTCATGCTCTTCTACACTTTGAACTAGAATTTTCAAACTTGCTTTATGTGAAGAATTGTATGTAGTACCCAATGCCCTATAAAATTCATCGAGACGAGTCAGGAATTTCAATTTGTTACTCTTTTTCTTTTTCTTGTTTGTCGTACTCGAGTAACTCGACCCTTCTTTAACATCGTGTTGTCTTTAACTCGAATATCACTGAAGTCTAGAAACATCTTCCATACTGCGTTTTAAGGCGAGTTGGAATTGTTCTTCCTCCAAAGATTTTAATCTGGCTTCCTCCTCTACATCTTTTGTGGATGTCATTCGTGTACTAGATCCAGAAGCAGAAGGTTTGGATGGAGTGGAAGGTTTTCTATTCGAATCTAACAGAGCTTGAAAAAGAATTTGGACATCCTTAGGGGCATTGGGGCATGATTTTGCATCACCACCTCGACATGACAAGTGTAAGTAAAAGCGATTAGTCTTGTTTACAAACTTTACGCCACACAAACCACACTTAATCTTTATTTTTTCAGACCTTGGTGGTGATTCAACTAGGGAAGCATAGTCTCAAATGTTTGTCGATGGCTCCGATGACGACATATCTACATTCAATTTTTAATAAAAAAAATCAGAATATTGATAAATAAATTGAACTTGATATAGGAACAAAAGAAAGCAATATAAATGTATCAAAAGTCAAAAATAAAAGCAAATGAACAGGTATATGTAAATAAATATCAAAGATTAAAATTCTTCCAAACCACATTCCAAAAGGACCAACACTTTCGTGTTTGCAATTGCAGTGAAATAATATTACAGATCATTCATCATTCAACCAAAAAAAATTGAAAAACCGAAAATAATTACTGATATGTAGGTAGAGACTCGTCACAAATCTCAATCTCTTCTTCTTCATCATCATCACTCATATCTCCTCCCCATATCGGGCGCAACTAATCTTGCATACAAATCAACGCTTCAACTGTGTTTGACGAAAGTGAGCTTCGATACTTGCTCGCAACCTTACTCCCTGTGCTGAATGCGGATTCTGATGCCACTGTTGAAATTGGTATTGATAATATGTCTCGTGCCATCACAGATAATGTAGGGTATTTTGATTCACTAACGCTCATCTTCCACCATTCCAACACATCAAATTCAGCTCGCACTACGATTGACTCGTTGAGGTACATTTCTAACTTTGATTCCTTAGTATCAACTCCCATTCGTGCTTGTGCCAAATATGATATGTATTCATTTAGCACATCCGGATTACTAGGTACAGAAATATTCGCATCTCTACTTTCTTCAACATTCACTGCAGGTAAAGTATTAACATACGATTTGTACAGATCTTCAAGGGCTTGACACACCTTAGAAGTCTCTGCTATCGCTCTTTCAATAGGATAAAGCTTCATGAAAATAAAGCTAACAAATCCCATATTACAACGGGGATCAAGAACAACTGCCCAGGACATTAACAGATGACATTCGTCCCAGTATTTATCGAACTTCGTCTTCATACCAACTGTCATCTGGCGTATGAAATCTGGACCTGCACTGGCATTTTTCTGCAGAGCATCCTTAATCTTCTAAAGAGACGGAAGAAACAGATTCACGATTGGATACTGATTTCCAGAAAAAATCTTCATGCAATCGTAGAAAACTTGGAGAAATGTGTGAACTTGTTGTGCTTTGGCCCAATCATCTGTGCTCGGCAACCAAGAATATGTTCTGTCACGTGCTGCGTATTCAGGAAATGCAAGCTGTAATTCCATTGCCGCATCTAACATTTCATAGGTCGAGTTCCAACGTGTATAAACATCCAACTTCAACGTTTTTTTAGATGGCACATTCAAACGTTGGATGATGTCATTCCATACACTCAGTCTCGATGGCGACCTCCTTATATATTTCACAATTTCTCTTATGTTCTCTATAGTGTCGTCGATTGCTTTCAGCCCTTCTTGTACAATCAAATTTACAATATAGGCACAACATCTGACCTGAAATATTTTTCCTTCAAAAAATAAATTTCATGTAGCCCTGAACTGGTTACGTAAGCATGAAATGACACTGTCATTTGTTAAAGCATTGTCTAAAGTTATTGCTGAAATTTTCTTCTCAATGCCCCAGCCTTCTAGACTACTGTAGATGCAATCTGAAATAAGTAAACCAGTATGTGGAGGAGGAAGGTGTTTGAAGTTCAAAATTCTCTTGCATAGTTTTCAATCTTTATCGACATAGTGAGCGGTTAATGAAATGTATCATTTTCTTTGATTGGATACCATCCATAAATCAGAAGTCAAAGCTATTCTGGTCACTGAAGCTAAAACTTCTTTCAGTTTCATCTTCTCATTTGCGTACATCTTCATGCTTTCTCTCTGCACTGTGACGCGGGAGACATTCTCGGCCTGAGGGTTATGGAATTGATAGAAAGCCCTAAACTCTTTACTTTCAATCATTCTGAAAGGTTTTTCTTACAAAATCACTAATCTAGCAAACCACTCATTCAGCTTCTCCTTATTAAACTTATGAGTGGACACTACGCCTTGAAGTCGTCCCCTTCTAACTTCGTAAATGACAGTGTCTGTTGGCTGGGAGGAGGGAGTTTTGCTTTCTTACGACACGTCTTCAAATGTCTAATTAGATGTGTCATAGATCCTCCTGAAATCTTGCTGAATAACCCTTTGCAGTGATTACACTTTATCTTCTGTATACCGTTAACTGTCACATCTTCAAAATCATCCCACACTGTTGATATCTTCTTCTTCCCCTTGCATACAGTTGACGTGTCTGTGTCCCCCTCTACTATTAGAGGAGATGTGGCTGATGTACCCATTCCAGGGGTATTTGGGCTTTCGTCTTGACTAGCCATCTATAAAATAAAGTTCTCGAAATGTTATACGGCTATACCTAGGGTCTTAGATGGCTAGACCGCTAGACGGGCATAATTACTTAACTATCTAAATCAGTCACCCGTTCAAAGTTAGATAGATTGTAATGCTTCATTTTTCAATTTAAATGCTACACCGAAATTTCGGCAGCATCTCCCCTTATCTCTCCAGAATATATTAATCTTGTATTTGATTCTCATGTCAATCATCAACACAAAGTGTAGACATTTGACGACAGAAATAAATACATGAAATATATTTAGAGAGAAAAAGGAGAGACGAAACCAGAACATGCATATGCATTTAAATTGGAATAAATGAAGACATTACAATCTAACCCTGAACTGTCCAAAAAGGGACAATTTGAGCAATTTCTATGCATCCAAGAACACACTGAATCTATGTCTGGCAACATAGAAATCCTCAAATGGGTAACTGATTATCCTATACTACAACTAGAACAATACAAATAATAATAAAAGATGACAATCAAATAATAAATGAATTAAAAATACAATTTGAAAGATGAATGCTAAGTGTAATAACTTGAGTGCACTAAGCATTCCTTAACCCAAATGCCAAATCCAATTAAGCATGGATTGGGAGGACTTGACGCATTAAGGGTTTTCAGAATCCAAAAGTCATTTAGAAGTATGGATGGTATGCAATTAGAATTAAAGGAATTGTAAATATTCTCTCATACTGATTTTGAGACCTCTCTTTTTAGTGAGATTATCAATAAATTTTCTTTTTTGTTTATTTTTGAAAGAAAGAGAATAGAATGTGTAACATATATAGTTGTCACTAAACTATTAAAGTATTAATCCATTATCGACTACATAACTAAAATTACATCAATGGAATGATTTGAGCAGTCCGTAAACTAGTGCTATAAATCAATGATTAAAAAACAAATTAGTGGTTCAATTGTGATCTTATGCTGTGGTCAAGTCAAAATATGAAATTTCAATCAGTATATCAAACATTACATTACATATGTCCACTAATTAAAATTATTAATATTAATTTAGTAATTACATTTAAACTCCCATAAGTATGCTACATTCATATCATACCCATTAACAAATCACTACTATTAGTCTATCACTAGGTAGGATGAAATGAAAATACAAAAATCAACTAATAATTATTTTATATACAATTAAAATAATAATTAAAAAAATAATTCTTACCTGATGGACGAACGAGCACCGGGCAGAGGTGGGACGACCTGCGGACAGGGGCGTCGGGCAGGCCAGGGATGAGCTGCAGCCTGCAGCAGGGACAGGGGCACCGGGCAGGGCAGTGACGAGCTGCGGACAGGGCAGGACAATGACGAGCTGCGGACAGGGCAAGGTAGTGAGTCAGTGATGAGCTTTGGACAGGCCGCCGGACAGTCGTTGTGGCCACTGGACAGGGCAATGTGAGCACCCTGAGAGAGAGAGGTAAGAAGAAGGGTAGCTGGGTAAGGAAAATGACGACCGGGCAAGGCAGGGACCGCCGAACGGTCGTTGTGGCCGTGCGGGTTAGGGTTTTTTAAAGAGAGAGAGAGAGAGGGTTTTTTAGGGAGAACATCGAAAGACTCGGAACGACCGAATAAGGGCACCGGGCAAGGGCACCGGGCAGGCTACAGGGACAAGCGGCAGAGAAAGAGAGAGATAGAGAGAGAAAGAGAGGGAAGAAGAGGGACGGGCCACGGGGCCGGACGGGAGAGAGAGAGAGAGAGAGAGAGAGAGAGAGAGAGAGAGAGAGAGAGAGAGAGGGAAGCTTTGATTTGAACAGGCGCTGGGCGCTGGTCGCTGGGAGGGAGGGTTTTTTGTTTTGTTTTAGGCGGGCGAGCGAAATGATGAAAGTGACAGGGAGAGGGACGATTTTAGTTTTAGGGCCACCCAGTCCCTGGTCGAGTACGAGTCTCGAGTACCGAGTCGAGTATACGAGTCGAGTACCAAGTCGAGTATACGAGTCGAGTACCAAGTCGAGTACCGAGTCCAGTACTACCCAACTCGTACTCTACTCGAAATAATGAGTACCAAAATTGTACTCATACTTGGCTCAAACAACTGACGAGTCGAGTAAAAGTGAGTCGAGTCGAGCGAGTACCCGAGTTTTATCTGCTCGTGTACAGCTCTACCCATGACCACCATCCCTAACCCATGAGACTACCACCTTAGGATGTTTAATGAAAACCCGTTAACTAGTGGCCAATCATAATACAGCATACGGGGCTTACCATCGCATGGTTGCATGGTATAAAACATCGGACCCATCTAGGGCAAGTACCAAACAAAACCACGTAGGGTGAGTATCAAAATATGCCACGTAGGGCCGATATCAAAACCATATGATAAAACCATCCTTAATGACCATTGAGCACAATAATCCTGGATGGTAGGCCCACATCAATGATCCATCTAGACCACCACTCAATAACCACCAAGTCGAAGGTCCATTACGATCACAACTAGTCAGGTTACAACCCAAGTATGGGTGTACATTCATATGTGAGAATTTTCCACTAATGTACCAGTTTAAGTTTCACAAGCAATTTACAAGCATGAACAATTATACAGGATAATTATAAAGCATGTAATACAGCAATTCAATTTCCACCAGCTAACACATGTGATTATAAAGGGAGATATCTATTATGAATTTAAATAAAAACTATAACTTAAGCTAATGAGAAGATGGAAAGCTCAAAGGAAAGAATCATTACATTATACTTTGCATCGCCTACCAGCATTATTAAGGAATGCGCGTTCCCTTACAATCAAATCCAACTATAAATCAAGATGCATAATTAGATCCAAGTTCTACATACTACCTAGGGTTCAAGATCATAACCTAGGATTCGGATTACTTTTAGGGTTTTAGTATAGAATTAGAGCTTCAGGCTAGAGTTTAGTTATAGGCCTTAGATTCTAGGACTTGAATTCTAGATTAGTATTCCTATTATTATTATTATTATTATTATTATTATTATTATTATTATTATTATTATTATTATTATTATTATTATTGTGCAATAGGTCAAATAATATTCCTAATGGGAATATTAGTCCATTGATATTAATCATGGGGGTTCATAAGTTCATGTTTGAATGTATCGACATTACCTAACATCTTTATAATGACCAATAATCTCTTAGATAATACAGGTAACAATAGTAGGATATTTTCTAATGATAATACAATAAGGACTAATACTAATAATTATATTAACAAGTATTTGACTAATCCCATAAAGGAAATGATAATATTTTCTAATGATTTTAAATCATAACTATCAATTCCAGTTATGATAATGGATAATATGATTTACCACGAATTATGAGGTTTTACAATTAGATCCAACCCTAACACACTACTTAGGATTAAGGTCTCAACCTAGGGTTTAGGTTGCTTAGGCTTTTAGGGTTTAGTCCCAGGGGTTGAACTATAACATGTGCATAATTTTAGCAAAATGTAATAATATGGTTAGTCATCATTCATCGTTGATGATATGTATGATTAATACTTGCGATCATGGTGGTAGCAACTATTACAATGGTAACAAATATTAAAATCTATTATTAATGGTAATAGATTTTCAAGTGATGGGTGTCATACTAATATCATTTAATAGTAGTTTCTAATATTAACGTAGACGGTGTGGTGATGGCTATTCATGATTAATAACTATCATAACAACATTTAGGAGTGACAATTGAAGCACTTAAATTTAACCATTGTAACTAACATTAGTATAGGTAGTTTATTAATGATTAATCATGTTTAGTATTAATAAATCTAATGACGATTGTAAAGATAACACGATAATCGAAATAATCTTTATATAGAAAGGAAATGTGGCTCACCTAGGTCGACTCGGTTGAGTCAAGTTGACTCGGCTAAACACCCATCTCTTTCTTTTCCTCCTCTTCTCCTTTCCTTTCATTCTAACTCAGTTAAGGCTCAACTCAACTCGTCAGCGAGTTGAGACAGAGTAGCACAACACCTCCGCAAGTCAGTTGAGTCGAGTTGGTTCGACTCGACGTGTGGTGCAACGCCACCACCACTCTCTTCCATCATTCCTTCTCTTTCCTTCCTTGCTTCTTCTCTTTTCTTCAAGCTGGAACGTTCAGGCAGGGACGTTAAACTCGACCCATGACTCGATGAGTCGAGCTCGGGCTCAACCAGCAATAGGGACCACCGCCCATGACTCAGCTGTCCGAGCGGGTGCACCCCGACTCCTCCTCTTTCTCTCTTCTCTTTCTTCCCTCTTTCATTCCTCCATTCCTTTCTCCCTTGCTGGGATGTCCAGCAATGGGTCTGGACAGACCAACCCAGCTTGACTCGCTCAGACTTGATGAGTTGACTCAGTTTGGGCCGGACAACCCATCTTCTTCTCCTCGTTTTCTCTCTTCTCTTTCTCTGAATCTCTCTCTTCTTTTCTATTTCTTTCTTCTTCTTTTCTTCTCTCCTTCTGCTGCTGGAAGCGTCCACCAATAGGCGCAGCATACCACGGCCTAACTCGGCCCAGATTCTGTGGCTTGGGCGAGTCAGTGAAGTGCGGCACCCTCCACTAGCAGTGTGGTGCACGGATTTCTCTCAGACACTCTCTGTCTTCACATTTAGAGAGGTTCAGAAACTTCTGGACTCGACCCAGTCCAACTCAGACCGAACCAGGCCCGATTTCCCACAATCCGACCAGTTGACTCGACTCGGTTTGAGCTGTTGTGTCGGTGCGGCACAACAGCCGCATCATCACTTCCCTTCCCTTCTTCATCTCTCCATCTTCCTCCCTCATTTCTTTCATTCCTGGCCAACAGCAGCTTCAATCTGACCAGGCCTCATCCTGAATCGACGTGACTTGGGGTGGTGCAGGTCGTCTCCAACAAGGAAGATATCTCGGCGTTAATGGCAAATGTCGACCCGGTTCTTATTTCTTCGAGGGGAAGCTTCTGGATGACCTAAATGTATCCCACGAAGCTTGAGGGAGAAGAAAAATGAAGCTCCATTGTAGGTTTCATGGTGGGTTCGAGCACGGGAAGGAAATGACCATTTTTTAGTGCAGCCACAGAAACAGGGAGGAGGTCTGTTGTAGTTCGATCCTCACGTCCTTATACAAACTCTAGCTCTCGTTAGAGCCATCGGATGGAGATTTGAGGGCCTGGATCTGGTCTAGTTAAAACCGCCACTCAAAACGGTGGGTAGGGGCTGAAACCGACCATTTTCTGTTCTTTGGTATAGAGAGAAACCTAAACCACATAGTTAGGGTTGAAGGGTTGAGATTTTTTTTCCACATATGGACGGCTAGGATCGGTGGAGAGAGACTTACGTGGATCGCCCCGTTGGCAACAGTTTCCATTTTTGGAAACAAGTGTGTTTGTAAGGTCGTTTTGCATCAAGGTTTGTATGTTCATACGTATCGGAAAACTTGATATGGAAGTCAGGTTATGGTCAGCCCCTCTCCCTAAAGTTGATGGACGGATCGGATCCCCCAGGTGGGTGATCGTGGTGGGCCACGGACGGTCCCAAACGGTCGTCAGACCATTTGCTATGAAAACAAGAGAGAGAGAGAGAGAGAGAGAGAGAGAGAGAGAGAGATCTTTTAAGCAAATGGCAAGTCAGCATCGTTTGACCGAGCCCCTTGGCTCGGTGCACGGTGGGTGTACACCCTCTGGTGCACTCATACCCCCATTAAGTGGGGTCCATCATGGTGTATGTGATAAATCCACACTATCCATTCACCTTGGAAGACCTCATTCAGGGGCCTAAACTAAAGATCAAGCCAACGAAATGCCTAGGTGGGGCCCACAATGTAATTTGTAATCATATGGTGGTTTCTCATCAATCTAGTAGTCGGATGATTTCGAAGTTGGACGTCAATGGTTAAAAGGGTCCAAGGGTCCATTTAAGGCTTTCATCATGCATTATTAACCAATACTAATATGAATATGGATTTACTTGTAATTAAAATAATTTAAAACTATACATATATAAATATAATTTCTAATATTAACATGCTACTATTTACATGCTATTAATCACATATTTATTAACATATAATTCCTAATATACAATATCATATTACACATATGTATGGATTGAAAATTGCATAATGTCTCTTTTAAAATCACATTATTAAATAATACACCATCTTATTTAAATATTTAATAAATTTTTTTTTTGTATACATGTTTAATACTACATTGATATTTGTATTTCAATTATATATTGTAAAAGTATTATCCACTATGTTTAGTTGATATTAGTTTCATAATATTTTATATACATTAAATATATACGTATCACTCTATTTCAATTCATTTCTATATGTTAAATAGGTTATCGAAATACATCTATAAATTTTTGATCTATGCTTGTGTAACGTTTATAATAAATAAAGAAAATATACTTACTAAATATTATTGGAGCACCAACGAACAGATGGGTCCACATATGGATGGGGCCCGTTTTAACGATCAGATTTAAACTAGGATGAACATGAATGTTTACTTAAGCCTGGCTTGTATTTATGCTAAGTTTGGTTATATGGTAACACTTGAGTACTGAAAAAAACGGGGTGTTACAGCCTGGCTGTGGGATCAATATACAAAACCTTGAGGAATTAACTTAGGGGGAACTTAAAAACTTCCTTTATAAATAAGGAGGATGAGTAAACTTGGAAACAGAACCCTTAAGTCACTTAGATACCAGCAAAACAAACAACCGAACCTATGAAGAGATCCCCTATAGCTAGAAAGAACTTAGAATGTATATCACCTAGGAAAAGGACTTAAAATCCCTTGGAAAATGGCAAGTTGGTCGTCTGGACTTAGAAACAAGAAACCTTAGCCTCCTTGAAATTCTAACTAGGAATACCACTTAGGGTTAGAAACTAAATGTGCATGCCACGCAATAGGCAAGGCGATGAGATCTCTAACTTTAGTATTTCTTCGTGACTGACTAAAAGCATTTTTCCCAATACCTAAAACACAAAAACCTTGATCCCTCAAGAAAACATGACGCCAGTACTTCGGTCGCATCACACCAACACAGTGGATATTCACCCCATGCCCTCAACTGAATGACAGAGGGAGAGAAGTCCTGAGTACACACCAGGCCTCCCACTTGAGGTGGCCAACATGAACAATGGGTCAGAAACAATTGGGGAATCCTCCTCCCCCGAGTCCTCACGTCCGACCTACCACCCCGATACTCCGGGCAGAGGATGTCTACTATCGAGACATCTGCAGAAAGACAGGACGGGACTGCAGCTTTTTCAGCCGTCGAACAAATGGATGCAGCTATGCAGCGGCAACAGGACATGTTCGCGACAACAGCACGACATGCGCACACTAATGATGGAGTCCTTGAAGAGCCGAGACCGTGGGGAGGCGTCTTGGGAAAGATATGGTAGGGGCGCAGATATCTTTGAGCGGTTCCAAAAGCTTCGGCCGCCAACATTTGAAGGGGCACCAGACCCAGTGCAGGCAAAGCGCTGGCTGGCGAGGATTTTTAAAATAATGAGACCCCTGACATGTACTGACTCGTAGATGGTGAGCTTGGCCACATACTTATTAGAAGGGGAGGCAGAGAATTGGTGGCAAAGCCTGCAGGGGAGTGTCCCGGCCACCTACTCCTAGACGTGGGCTGGATTCAAGATAAAATTCCTAGAAAAGTATTTCCCGCGATCATTCCGCAATGAGAAGATCGTACAATTTTTACAGCTGGAGCAGTGGAGCCTTACCGTTACCCAGTACGAGGCCCAATTCGATGAACTCTCCCGGTATGTGCCCAAAGCTTTGGAGGATGTCGAATACAAATTGCAGAAGTTCAAGAAAGGACTTAGGCTGGGGATCCAATCGCGGCTATGCTCCTGGGATTTTGAGGACTTCGCAGAACTAGTGGACAAAGACATGTGGGTCGAGAAGGATTTCGAGCGCATCCTGAGAACCCGTCCTCCAGCTAGGAACGCTCTAGTCAGGCCTAGACAGGCGCCTCCCGCCCCGCTAGTGCCAAAAGGGCGTTTCAGGGCCATACCAACTGCCATCGCACCAACATTCACAACTAGGAGTTGTCATTATTGTGGAAAGGAAGGACATACGGTTCGCTTCTGCTACAAGAGAATGGAGGATGAGGGCCTCACGCCCTCACCAAAGGGGAATTGTCCCCCTCCCTTTCAGGTAGCAGTCAAGCCAACCACCCAGATTCGGAGCCCCATTACAGCAGATGAATCCTCCGGCTCGTATGTATGTTGTCTCTGCCGCCGAAGCCGAAGGAGGATCGTCCTAGGCAATATGCGGTACAGCTCACATCAACGATACCCCTGTACTCATCTTATTCAATTATGGCGCAACATTATCTTTCATACGCTCTGTTATAGCAATGAAACTAGAATTAGACCCAACCCGATTGCACGCCCCCTAGTCATAACATTCCTTATGAGTAAAAATCATGGAAGCAACCAAAACATACCTCCTAACCCTTCAACGACACACATCGCCTCGAGGATGAGATTTTCTTTTAGGGAGGTAGATTATAACAAACCCAGTTGTTAGCCATATACATTTGTAACGCCCTGAAAATCGGGGGTCGAGTATAACTCAACTCCCGAGTTCCAACGCATCACTTATGCAACATAAATAATGCTGATTAAATGTTGTCTGTGTTAGAGCAATAAACATGAGTGAGATTATACCAAAAATAGTAATTCATACTCCAGATCATTTGTATAAAGGCAAGCGGAAGACTAAAAACGTATATACATGTATGTAAACGATACAAAATCATTTCTTTTTCCAGAGTATGAATCCATCTGAGTCACCATATACATATGTTTGTTTTGTGAACAAAATGTCAAAAATAAACTAAGAAGTGATCCCTGCAGATCCCGTCAATCCGGCAGCCTAGTCGAAGCCGCCAGAGTACTGCATATAAGAGAACTCCTCCTGGTCCTCGTCATAATCAGGCTCCGCCTCCTGAGTTGTCGGCTCGTCTAAACTTGAGACAGAGTCTGGTTGGTATGCACAACACCGTCCCGTAACGTGGGAGTGAGTAACTAACTCAGTGGAACAATAAAGCATAGGTTAACATGTTATCAATACAGTCAAGCAGTAATGATAAAGCAGTAAAATCAAACACTCCTAACTACTCTTATTAATGCAAGTATGGATGCAGGTATGATGGATGCCCTCACCACACCCTCCCTCGTGCGACACCATCTCACGTTCACGGCATGCTTTCATCCCTCAGTGCTCCACATCTTCCAAGCACATGCAATGCATGATGAGCATGATTATTGAGTTTTTAATTAGTCCATTTCAAACAGCAGTATTGGAAAACTAAGGTACCTCCCTTGTATCATTCCCAAACATGATCCATTCTAGGGTCGTCAGTCCTAGTTAATATCAGACGATAGTGTGTTTTCTAGGTCACTACAAAGGCTGTCAGGGCTGTTACACACCAAGGTCACACCACTCCCCCATCACCTCTTTAACGATTCATCACTATACAGAAACAGGCCTAGTTCATACTCTATGTACCGCGGCAAAACCCTAAGGCTCACTGCGACTTCAGAGTATGCTCGAGGTCACTACAAAGGGCTGTCAGGGTTGTTGCTCGCATTCGTTGCACCACTCCCCCATCACCTTATCAATGTAGGCCGACAGCACAAATATAGTGTCCCATACCACCATAATCGGCTCACGAGTCTGGTTGCTCACTGGTCACTACGGGGAGGCACGTGGCCCCAGCGTAGGCCGACAGCTCGACCACGGTGTCCCATACCACCATGCCCGGCTCATGAGTCTTAACGGATCGAGGTACCATGGTTAACGGGATTCCCACTGGTAAGTTTGATACCCTAGGTTCAAGCATTAGCGACCAAACATGGTGAACATACATAAGACACAACGGAGAAGCGCAGAAGCACTTCGTGTGGCCAACCACTATCGCCAACCGAAGTATGACTCGGGTTCGTCAAACACATCCTTTGTGGCGACATAAATCTCAGCCACGATCTCAAATCTGGTACCGAATGTCTGGACTATGGACATAGTCCCAAACTCAATCAATTCTCATCCATAGCATGTGGAGTAAAGCATGATAAACAAAGTAATTCAAGCATGCTAGTAGGCATGTCATAAGGCATGTCATAAAGCATGACATAAAGCATGTTGGAAAGCATGTTATAAAGCACTATACAAATAGGGATACAAACACATATACTTCATAAGTGAGTGGTTAGAGTAAACAACCACATGGAAGGAATCATACATGTCTCTAAGGTAGTTGAGAACCCCATCTCAGCACCTACCTAAGGCAGTAACATTTAAGCACTTACTCTCACAAGCAATTTTACAAACACTTAGAGTACACTATTTCAACATACATGACGTATGTTAGTAAAATATGTGTTAGGGCTATCCTTTCGCCAAGCTAGTATTTTATCCGTGTATATCATATTCATACAGCAAATAATCATGACAATTACATCTCCAAAATTTATACATATACGGTATTTTCTAGAATACACAATTTCAACATACATAGTGTATATAAGCAAACATGTATTACGGCGATTCCTTTCACCAAATACGTATTTTATCCATATACTATATAATCATACAACAAATAATCATGGCAAACACATTTCCAAAATTTGTATGTATACGGTATTTCTACGTATACCTAGAGTATGTAAAATTCTATATTCTGCATCTTTAATCGAAACAGGAAACGAAAAGCACTTTGTAACATGTGCAATTACATGCAGATCATGAATCTATCATTATCTGACATTGAAAGCGTTGAAAACCATAACCTATATGCCTAAAGTTCTCACCTTACGCCGATACACGCGTAACGGAGTCAGTTCGTTCACCCTTGCTTTGTCTAAGGCACAACGGCAACCTAAGACATGAAATAGGTTAGCTATTTCATAACCCACACCCTTCACAACTCCAAAACAGGTTAGGGTTAGGATTTCTTACCTAGAAACGGAGTCAGTATCCCCGGGAAAGCGGTAAGATCGGTGTGGTGGAGCTAGGGTAGGGAGAGGAAACAGCAATAGGGAGATTCTCCCACTTCTCTCACTCTTTCACTCTCTTTTCTCACTTCTCTCTCTAGGGTTTTCTTCAAATTCATATGACTGTGAGAGAGGGTGTTCTAAGGCCCTTATATAGCCTAAAAAGTCTCCAAAGTAGACTTAAGGTCAAGGTATACTTGGGTTATATCCAAATCGGCTTTAATTCAGCTCAAAAGAGAGTTTATGGCGGCCCTCCTTGAGCTAAAAGTCGGACTTAAGCTCACTAACCTTGGATCTACGTGGAGTTATGTTTTCGTCTCAGTCGGATTCCCAGATCACGCGTGGCGGACCATTTTCAGTTCAACGGTCAGTGGGCCTCGATCCGAAATTCCAAGTACATGTAAATGTTCCTGAAAATTTTTCTGATCCGAGGATGTATTTGGGTCAGATTCTGACGGTCTGGTTGCTTATATAATGTCTACAAGCAATACGTGTCAGATCAATATTCAAGATATTTATTTTGTAAAGAAAACAAGAGTTTTCACACTCCCTCGCTCCGGACTGGAGCGAACGGCCGTGGGACACTGTCTGGACTTGATTTCCGAGATGGTTGTCAAGCCCAGCGAGGCAGTCCTAATTCCTTAACTTCGTATTATTCGGACTCCTGATGTGCGATCTAGACCTGATATGGAGTTTCAATTCGTTCCCGAGAGCAGTCGGGTAATGAGTTTGATCCTAGACTTTAG
This sequence comes from Magnolia officinalis, assembly GCA_021015155.1. NCBI lineage: Eukaryota > Viridiplantae > Streptophyta > Magnoliopsida > Magnoliales > Magnoliaceae > Magnolia > Magnolia officinalis. The sequence continues at coordinate 75,422,912 of JAJHSJ010000003.1, forward strand.
GGTAACCTAGCGTCAATGATTCTACAAGTTTTGGGTCTTGCAGATCGTATTTGAAGCGATTCCAACGGATTTTATGGCTAATCTAGTTTAGCACTTAGTTAACTTTGTTAAATTTCTAAAGGATTTAATCCTAAGTGATTTCTGGTCGAGGTGGTACTCGAGCCACAGTACGGAAAATTTCAAGTCGTTACAACATTCATACGAACACACAATATATAGGGGAAAAATTAGTAAATACTTAGAAACACTGTAGGTTAGGTTGTCATCGTTTCCCGTCCTCGGCAGAAGTGCTGAATTTCGGGGGCGAAATTCTCTTTTAGGGGGGTAGACTGTAACACCCTATACCTCTAGTACACGGGTGTTACTTCTTAAAACAATCTTAATGGAAATCGAGACCGGTTGATTAAGCGACCGAAATAAAATCTATGCAGGATAGGACCCTCGGTCAACATTGGGGTCATCCACCATGACCCCTAGGAATTCAGGTTGCACTTCACACCAGCCAAGAAGTTAAGCATGAATGAAAAACTTAAGTTCAATTAGCTTCTAAGTCAACTTGTGTTAGTAATATTCCGAAAACTCAAATATAAACTGTAATTTTAAGAGATTCTTTGAGTGACCTTGGGCCATAAGAAGACTCGGATCAAGAACGCGAACACGACCCTACAAGTGAGGATTCTACCCCTTGAGCTTTCCTCTTCCATGTTAACTCATGTGTTAGTCCAACTCTAATTTTACCTAATAATTAATGACTCTGCTTTTATGTCTATATGCAGTAGTATTAAAATTAATTACATGCTTAATATCAATTTTTTGGAAACTTATATATGTAATATGCCAAATTTTGCTTGAAGGATAATTATGTAATACATGCTTATAAACCTTGGAATATGATACCTATTAGAAAGTCTTCTAAATTGGCTGCTTGCAATTTTGGATAATAATGATTGGAATTAATCATGCATGCATGACACTCCTATTTTTGAATGGACTAACTGTTGGAAAGGTCCATTTCTCTTATTTGGATGAGCCGACTGTTTGAAAGGCCCATCCTCATAGCATAAATGAGTCGACTGTTTGAAAGGCCCTTTCATTGTTTAAGTGAGCCGACTATTTGAAAGGCCCACTATCTTACTTGAGCGGGTCGACTGTTTGAAAGACCCGTTCCTTCGTAAGTTGAATGAGTCAACTGTTTGAAAGACTCATTCTCTTGCCCGAATGGACTGACTGTTTGAAAGGTCCCTTCCCTTGTTGGGATGAGCTGACTGTTTGAAAGGCTCATCCCCATGCATGAATGCGTCGATTGTTTGAAATGTCATTCTCTTGTTTATCGGATCGACTGTTTGAAAGGTCCATTCATTGACCAACTGGATGTGCACCCCTAGTTGACGTGCACTCACGCATCCATGCACTTAAACAAGATCATCATGAAATGTTTTGTATGTTTTACTATCTGGAACAATGCTTGGTTAATGCAGGGTGTGTAATCTTGAGGGGAGTTCCCACTGAGCTGGCCACTCATCCTTTGAATATATAACCGTACAGATAATGCAGGTATAAATGAGGATGCGAATGGGGCGGATTTGGATACTGATCTCACGGGATTGGGAGAAGAAGACTATTATGAAGAGGAGCCCCGTTAGGATGCAGTGAAGTTTTACGGACTGAATCAATAGCTGCTTTTATTTCCTTTTTAGCTAGTAACTCTTGAAACATTTTAAGATTTGAGGTTTGTATATGGGCCCCAGCTCTGTGGCCCTGAATATTGCTTTTGGTTGGGGTACATTCATACTACGCTCGCTTCCATTGATCACACTTTGATTTGTTTGAGTTATCTATTGATCACCAGTTAACACCGGATTTTTGGGAAATGGGTTGTATACTCGGTTCTCAAAAATCGGGGCGTTACAGTTCGTATCAAAGCGGAGTATGAGATAGCCTGGCTGTGGGATTAATATACAAAACCTTGAGGAATTAACTTAGGGGGAACTTAAAAACTTCTTTTATAAATAAGGAGGATGAGTAAACATGGAAACAGAACCCTTAGGTCCCTTAGATACCAGCAGAACGGACAACTGAACCTATGAAGAGATCTCCTATAGCTATAAAGAACTTAGAATGTATATCACTTAGGGAAAGGACTTAGAATCCTTTGGAAAATGGCAAGTTGGTCGTCTGGACTTAGAAACAAGAAACCTTAGCCTCCTTGAAAATTTAACTAGGAATACCACTTAGGGTTAGAAACTAAATGTGCATGTCACGCAATAGGCAAGGTGATGAGATCTCTAACTTTAGTATTACTTCGTGACTGACTAAAAGCATTTTTCCCAATACCTAAAACACCAAAACCTTGATCTCTCAAGAAACCATACCGCCAGTACTTCAGTCGCATCACACCAACACAGTGGATATTCACCCCATACCCTCAACTGAACGACAGAGGGAGAGAAGTACCGAGTACACACCAGGCCTCCCACCTAGGGTGGCCAACATGGACAATGGGTCAGAAACAATTGGGGAATCCTCCTCCCCCGGGTCCTCACGTCCAGCCTACCACCCCGTTAATCCGAGTAAAGGACGCCTATTGCCGAGACATCTGCAGAAAGACAGGACGGGACTGCAACTTTTTCAACGGTTGAACAAATGGCTGCAGCTATGCAACGGCAATAGGACATGTTCATGCGACAACAGCAGGACATGCATACACTAATGATGGAGTCCTTGAGGAGCCGGGACCGTGGGTAGGGGTCTTGGGAAAGATATTGTAAGGGCACAGATATTTTTGAGCGATTCCAAAAGCTTTGGCCACCGACATTTGAAGGGGCACCAGACCCAGTGCAGGCGAAGCTTTGGCTGGCGAGGATTTTCAAAATAATGCGACCCCTGGAATGTACTGACTCACAGATGGTGAGCTTGGCCACATACTTATTAGAAGGGGAGGCAGAGAATTGGTGGCAAAGCATGCAGCAAAGTGTCCCGACCACCTACTCCTAGACGTGGGATGGATTCAAGACAAAATTCCTAGAAAAGTATTTCCCGCGGTCATGCCGCAATGAGAAGATCGCACAATTTTTATGGCTGGAGCAGTGGAGGTTTACCGTTGCCTAGTACGAGGCCCGGTTCGACGAACTCTCCCGATATGTGCCCAAAACCTTGGAGGATGCTGAATACAAATTGTGTCAGGGATCCAGTCGCGGCTATGCGCCTGGGATTTTAAGGAATTCACAGAATTAGTGGACAAAGCCTTATGGGTCGAGAAGGATTTCGAGCGCACCCTGAGAACCCGCCCTCTGGCTAGGGTCGCCCTAGTCAGGCCTAGACAAGCGCCTCCCGCCCCACCAGTTCCAAAAGGGCGTTTCAGGGCCATATCAACTGCCATCGCACCAGCATTCACAACTAGGAGTTGTCATTATTGTGAGAAGGAAGGATATACGGTTCGCTTCTGCTACAAGAGAATGGAGGATGAGGGCCTCGGCCCCACCAAAGGGGAATCGTCCCCCTCCCTTTCAGGCAGCAGCCAGGCCAGCAGCGAGGCCGCAACCACCCAGATCCGGAGCCCCAGTACAGCAGATGAATCCTCCTGCTCATATGTATGCTGTCTCCGCTGCCGAAGCCGAAGGAGGATCGTCCCAGGTAATATACGGTACAACTCACATCAATGGTACCCCTGTACTCATCTTATTCAATTTCGCCACAACATTATTTTTCATAGGATTTGTTATAGCAATGAAACTAGAATTAGACCCAACCCGATTGCACGCCCCCTAGTCATAACATTCCCTATGAGTAAAAATCGTGGAAGCAACCAAAGCATGCCTCCTAACCCTTCAACGACACACCTCACCTCGAGGACGAGATTTTCTTTTAGGAGGGTAGATTATAACAAACCCAGTTGTTAGCCGTATACATTCATACGAACACACAATATATAGGGGAAAAATTATTAAATACTTAGAAACACTGTAGGTTAGGTTGTCATCGTTTCCCGTCCTCGACAGAAGTGCTGAATTTTGGGGGCGGAATTCTCTTTTAGGGGGGTAGATTGTAACACCCCGTACCTCTAGTACATGAGTGTTACCTCTTAAAACAATCTTAACGGAAATCGAGACCGGTTGATTAAGCGACCGAAATAAAATCAATGCAGGATAGGACCCTCCGTCAACATTGGGGTCATCCACCATGACCCCTAGGAATTCGGGCTGTACTTCACACCAGCCAGGAAGGTAAGCATGAATGAAAAACTTAAGTTCAATTAGCTTCTAAGTCAACTTGTGTTAGCAATATTCCGAAAACTCAATCCACGAAGGTCAATGGGTAACCAACAAAGTATCCCTGTGTTTTAGACACGTATTTAACCATTGAAAACAAATATCGAACCCATCTAACCGTCAGATCGCGTCATACGGGCCAAATACAGCCCCAAAGGGTGTGTAGCGGCCCACCTGGGCCTCACATACGCCCAAATTGGGTTGGGGCCCCTATATAAGGACCCCAAACCAATTGGACAAGGTAGATCCGACGGAAACATTACAGTGGACCCCACATACAGTGCGTGTGCACCTTGGACTATAAGCATGGGACGTGCGCTGGATGGAGTTGCTTGGTCAAACAACCTTTGACCGAGCAAGATTTCAAAATGGTTGGGATCTCTCCCGCCATCGAAAGATTTGAATTTGTAAAACTTTAAACCCCAAAGTGAGCCTCACCAAGCACTTTCCGACCGATCCAAACCATCCATTTCACTCACGTGGGTCCCCTGATCAAAATCGTATAAGGGTTGGGACTCGTGCATAGGAACGAGTGAGATGGGTTTGAACCGTCCATTCCATTAACGTGTGGCTAGGATCCGAGGGAAAGGACCACCTAATGGATTCCCTTGCAAGCCAACCCTCCCATTAACTAGTAGACCCAAGCCTCCCACAAGTATAGCTGGGAAGGTCTCTTCATGGCAAAAAACGGCTAGGCGGGGATGTAAGGGTGAAAGCAGAGGCTTTCCATTTAAAGCTTGACGGAAGCTGGCATAGCCGTCGACAATTGCCTTGCCTTGCCTATAAATAGGCACCAATACCTCTTGATTTCCATATAGAGAGAAAGGAAAGGGAGAGAAAAGAGAGGAAACAAAAAGGAGGGAGTGTGGGCGTCGGTTCAGCCAGGAAGAAGACAGGTTTCTCTCTTCCTTTTCCTTCTTCATTTCTAGTAGAAAGCTACCTTGCTGTCAGGGCCGAATAAGGCCCTAGGAACAAGCCCTGTATTAAGGCCAAACATGGCCTAAAAACAGGCTTTGTCTTGAGGCTAAAAATGGCCTGTGAATGGCTCAGCAGGGAGCTGAAAATCAGCCTAAAAACCAGCCCCTGTCTAAGCTACAGCACACCCCAAAAATATGAATAATACCAGTCCACAAACCTGGCTCACTACACACCTGGTCGAGCCGTCTCTGAGCCGGAAATATGGGAGCAAATGAAGCTCTGTTTGAGCTCTGAAATGGGCTAAATACAGCCCCTGTTTTATGAAAGTGCCCTGGCTTGTCAATTAGCATGTGTGTTGAGTCGATTAGACTACAGAGCCTGATAGGAAGATCAATTCAAGCGTCTGCCTTAACCGGATGTGTGCAAGCTCGCCACAGGTAAATCTGAACCTCACATCCCTTGTCCTAAATCACCAGGTAAGCTAAAACCCTTAAAATAAACTACAACATCTTAGTGTTTTTAGGGTAAGAAAACGTTTTCAAAATAGAAAATTTATCTAAGTTTTCTTGCCTTGTCAATTTTATCGATACACATCTCGATATGATCAACCTGCGCTGTCGAGTCCTCGATGCTCCATCGATACCATCGAAAAGAGGACCAAATATGTCTAGCAACCTCATAACATATCTGGACGAATTATCAATGTATTGATACACCTATCGATATTATCGATATTCAAATCTCGAGTCTATCGAAGTCTACTAGATCTTATCGACAGACAGATTTTCGGCGCCCCTGTTTTTCTTAAAGAATATCATATAAGCATCGATATATTGAAGCCTCCTCGATACCATCAAAATTTAAACCTCGATGATATCGGTAGGCCTTCGATGATATTGATCTTGGGCGCCAAGTTCTCCAGCAACATATTTCAAGGTGTTTTAATTATGATCGGGGGTCACTCGATGGAATCGATATTCAAATATCGATGATATCGATGCCGTATCGATTGCATCGAACATGGACATAAACTATCCAGTAAGCTTAATGAAAAATCTTTTGATTTATCGATGCATCGACACAACTATTGATATCATCGACATTCAAATTCTGATGATCTCGATGGTCCCTCGATCACTCATGAAAACCTGAAATATTTCTAGTCAAGTCTCTCTCATTTTTCAAGTGTCGATGGATCGAACCTCTCATCGATAGAATCGGAGTTCGAAATCTGATGACATCGACAATCGTTTCGATTCATCGACCATTTGGCAAAAGGTTTCAAAAGCGTATGACATTGAGTTCGAGTCATCGAGCGGACCATCAATGCTATCGAGAGTATACGCTCGATGATATCGAACCTACTCGATGATATCGAACTCTGTCATAAATGTGACCGTTTTATATCCGTTGAAACCTTTTGCCTATATAAAGAGGACTTGTCTATTGTTGCTGTGAGAGAAAGAAGAGAGAGCTTTTGCATGTTTAACCTTAGATCTTATACCCAAAGCCCTTTCTTTCAAGGGAGTTCATCCTCCAATCCACCCTCACCATTAATATTCAATAGAGTGGATTGGGGAATGAACTTCCGCATTCAAGGATCCTTCAGCTACTACCTTAATGGCAAATCATGAAGCTGGGATGCCTTGAATATATAGATGATTGAAATCACTCTATCTTCCTTATAGGAAAATCTTTTGAGAGTAAGATTTCATCATAACCTTGACCCAACCTGTCGTCATGCATTGGTACATCTTTTGAGTTGCGGATCAAGGAGACTAAAGACTCTTCATCAACAAAGGAGGAGATCTTGGTCAACGTGTTTAATAGGACTCATCCACTTATTTGTAAGTATCTAGAGTCTAGAGGACACTTGTGATCATTCCTTGTTAGGATTGGGTTTAGGTGTTTCTCACCCCTTCAAGCCCTCGTAGGAGGCTTCCGATGGGAGTGTACGTGGTAGGTGCATTGTGTGGACCCTTGCTCTGTAGAGAGCATAAGCATCTGGTTGAAGGTGAACTAGTCAAAACCTTAGGTTGAGGTCAACCGCTATGAAACCTCGGGTTTGAGGTGAACCGTGTAGAAACCTCCGGTAGGGTCTTATGGAAGATCATTGGCCAGTGTGCCTAAAAGTGAGTGCGTTGTATTGACCCTTGCTCGTGAGATCATAAACAGTCAGCCTTAGTGTAGGTTGTAAACGTTGAAGGTGAACCTAATTTAAAACCTTATGTTTGAGGTGAACAGCTGTGAAACCTCCTTAGTGAAATCCGGCACACTCAAGGTTTGAGTGCGTCTATCGGGAGTGGAGTAGACTGATCGTCGAACCACTATAAAAATGATTGTGTTTGAGATTGTTATTTTTATGATTGTGTGATTTACTTTAATACTTTCATATCCGAATATCTGAGATCACACCTCACACACATACACAGTCATATCTATCATAAACTAGTTTGCATACTGTTCGCTTATTAAATAGTTTGTGATTGGATCCTCTACCGGGCTTGGAAGCCAGTAGAGTTATTTCTGAGTAATCCTAATATGAGCATGTTGTTAAGATTAGTGTAATAAGATTTTAAATAAACTATAAAAACTTTAAAAGTCCTATTCACCCCCCTCTAGGACATATTGGCATATTCCTACTTCAACTAAAGCGGTCTCCACCGCTATTTCATTTTATGGATGAATACAACCTGAAAATGCTTTATTTGAGGCCGAACGTGGCATCTAAATGGCCCCAGCTTGGGATGAAACGCAGCCCAGAAAAGGCCTGCAAACAAGCTCCGTTTGAGCTACAACACACCCCGAAAATCTGGTTGAAAACAGTCCGGAAACAAGCTCTGTTCGGGCCATAATTTGGCTGGGAAAACGGCAGCCACCATACCTCCGTTTGAGCGCCGATCTGGGTTGAAAAACGGCCCAGGGACGGGCCGTGTTTGGGGTAAATCAGGGCCGGAAGTGACTCCAAAACGGCATGTAGCAAGGGTTATCTTCACGTTGGCAGTGGGTGGGTTGCCCTGGTCATGGGCCTTGCACAAATGCAGGTGGGCCTCACCCAAAGCTGGTGGGCTGCCCTGACTGTGGGCCCTGCACAAATGCAGGTGGGCCTCACCCAAAGCAGGTAGGCTATCCATATGTGTGGCGCCCCATACGGACAGCAGGCCTGGACGTGCCCTCTAAAACAAATAAATGAATATTTTATGCTTATGTAAATATATAATATAATACTAATACACACACACACACACACAATATCTTGGTGGGCCACATCTACGTGGGACCCACTAGGTAGACATGTTTACATATAAATATATATAATATATCTATATTTTATGTGGGCCACACCACGTGGGAGTCCACTACTGATGGACGTGTGTTTTAAACATTCTGTCCATCTGTGTGGGGCCCACCTTGGGATGTGTATTATATATCCACTCCTTACACCTGTCAAGACGGTGGTGTGGCCCCCATTGTGATGTATGTGTCCTGTACACACCGTCCATTCATTGGACGTGGACCCATCATAGTAGCATGTGGCACCCACCTCGATATCATCTGTTCTAATCCTCAGTGTCTAGCCTTTGGACGGTGGGCCCATTGCAGCCGACAGCTTTAACGGCTGCATTGATGCCTTCAAGTTCTGTGGGCCTTATAGCTGTTGTGATGACGTCAGCAAATTCAGCAGGTCCATGCATGATGTATGTGTTTTATTAATACCATCCATCCCAGCCGGTCACATCACCATGATGTATTTATTTCATCCACACCGTCCAGACTGTGCTGGACGGTGCTAGACAACGTTTGGACAGTTTATATGAACAATGTTTGGATGGTGCTGATATACTGGAAAAGGTTTGGGACAGTGCTAAACCGTATTTGAACGACATTGAATTACCTGAACTACATTGGAATGGTGCCAATTTTATGTTTGGACGGTGCTGATCTACACGAACTACACTTGGACGGTGCCGATTCACATGAACTATATTTGAATAACACTGATTTACATGGGTTGTGTTAGAAAGTGCTATGCACCATTAGTAAGCCATGTGCCCCAAAAGATGATAATACACTGTGACACACGCGTTAACTATTGAAGCGATTTCTTTTGTGGGTAACCCAAACCCGTCCATGGGGTCCACATGATACATATGGGGTCCATGTGCGAGGGCCAGTTCAACCCCTGGTAAGGACGAGCTTGAGCCCAGTTGAACCACCTTGCTTGAATAAGTATATGGTGGGCCTAGCACAAGCTTAAAAGGCCTTGTTGTTGCATTCCTTTGAACCTTCTTGTTGGTTGAACAAAACCGTAGGAATACCTGACAAATATAAACTGTAATTTTAGGAGATTCTTTGAGTGACCTTGGGCCACAAGAAGACTCGGATCAAGAACGCGAACACGACCCTACAAGTGAGTATTTTACCCTTTGAGCTTTCCTCTTCCATGTTAACTCATGTGTTAGTCCAACTCTAATTTTACCTAATAATTAATGACTCTGCTTTTATGGCTATTTGCAGTAGTATTAAAATTAATTAAATGCTTAATATCTATTTTGTGGAAACTTATATATGTAGTATGCCAAATTTTGCTTGAAGGATAATTATGTAATACATGCTTATAAACCTTGGACTATGATACTTATTAGAAAGTCTTATAAATTGGCTGCTTGCAAATTCAGATAATAATGATTGGAATTAATCATGCATGCATGACACTACTATTTTTGAATGGACTAACTATTGGAAAGGTCTATTTCTCTTATTCGGATGAGTCGACTGTTTGAAAGGCTCATCCTCCTTGCATGAGCCGACTACTTGAAAGGCTCATTCATTGTTTAAGTTAGCCGACTGTTTGAAAGACCCACTATCTTACTTGAGCAGGTCGACTGTGTGAAAGACCCGTTCCTTCGCAAGTTGAATGAGTCAACGGTTTGAAAGACTCATTCTCTTGTCCGAATGGACTGACTGTTTGAAAGGTCCCTTCCCTTGTTGGGATGAGCTGACTGTTTGAAAGGCTCATCCCCATGTATGAATGCGCCGACTGTTTGAAAGACCATTCTCTTGTTTATCGAACCGACTGTTTGAAAGGTCCATTCATTAACCAACTGGATGTGCACCCCCAGTTGACGTGCACTCACGCATCCATGCGCTTAAACAAGATCATCATGAAATGTTTTGTATGTTTTACTATCTGGAACAATGCTTGGTTAATACGGGGTGTGTAATCTTGAGGAGAGTTCCCACTGAGTTGGCCACTCATCCTTTGAATATATAACCATACAGATAATGCAGGTATAAATGAGGGTGCGAATAGGGCGGATTTGGATGCTGATCCCACGGGCTTGGGAGAAGAAGACTATTATGAAGAGGAGCCCCGTCAGGACGTAGCGGAGTTTTACAAACTAAATCAATAGCTGCTTTTATTTCCTTTTTAACTAGTAACTCTTGAAATATTTTGAGATTTGAGGTTTGGTATATGGGCCCCAGCTGTGTGGCCCTGAATATTACTTTTGGTTGGGTTACATTCATAATACGCTTGCTTCCATTGATTACACTTTGATTTGTTTGAGTTATCTATTGATCACCCGTTAACACTAGATTTTTAGAAAATGGGTTGTATATTCGGTTCTCGAAAATCGAGCGTTACAGAAATATTCATTGGGCCACAAAAGTTTTGAATCAAGCCAATATTTGTGTTTTCAGTTCATCACAGTAGGAATGGCGTTATAAACTGTATGGATGGTTATGAACGGTATGGATGGCATGTAAACATCACTGTCAGCCTCAAGGAGGTTTCAACGGTAGGAATTTCCCTACCCACCTTTTCCTTTAGTGCGTCCCATTTGAGTTTGGATCAAGTTCTGTTTTGGTCTAATCTCCTAAAATGAGCTCACAAAACCGATGGACGGAGTAGATTTCTCACAAACATCCCGGTGGGCCCCATCTAGGTTTCCAGCGAAGGATCTAGCCTTTCGCAGGAAATCCGCGTCCGTTACCAGGGATGCGTACTGCGCACGCACCCGGTGCACCAATGAATATAGCGGCCGCGTGCGCATGATAAGCGTCCAAGTCGAGATGAAATGTGAAGATAAGATTCTCCAAACAAATGAAAGTTGTCCTTGAGAATGCTAGTCCCATGTCTCACGTGAGCATACGGAGTTTTTTTTCATGTCCAGTAAAAAAAAGATCCTTTAGTCAGAAAATGAGGCGGACTAAAATCTCAAGTGGGACACACCAAAAGAAACATTCGAGATTGACCGCTCACTATTAAAACCTTCTTGAACTGGTGACACTAATGAGAGCAGCGGATATCGCACGTACATCTGTGAAGGAAGAAAGAGATTTTTGGGTATCCATCATCCCGTGTGAGGCTCACTATATCCATGGATACTATTGAATGGTACCATAAATAGGATTTTCATAAATGGGCCATCCATGATGACACTCATCAATGAACAGTTCTGATTAAAAGGGCGGTCCACGGACAGCTGGGTTTTTCCAAAAAATGATGCAAATATAATTATGAGCATTTGGGCCCCCATATTGGAATGGGAAGACGAGGAGGAAGACTTATGGCGTGAAAGCAACGGTAGATGATGGAAAGGACGCTTTAGTGGCGTCATTGGTGGGCCACTATTTAATATAAACCAGTTCCAAAGACGTGTTGGCATCGCAACAGCAGTAGCATCTGTTCCCGCTAAAATACGCCAGGGGTGGTGTGGTGTCAAAAACAATCTTGTCACACAATCACATGCCACTTGCCTATGATTTTCTTTGAAGCGGATTGCGTGCTGAGTAACTCATCATGCTATAATGTACTGGGTAAAATCTGTGGGCCCTACAGTGATTTATTTCTATTATCCACGCAGTCCATCCGTTTTAATAGATCATCATAGAGCATGAGCTCAAAATTGAATCATATCCAAAGCTAAGGGACCACACCACATGAAACAGTGTGAATTGATTTCCTACTGTTGAGAACTTCTTGTGGGCCACAGAAGTTTTGGATCAAGCTGATATTTGTATTTTCCCTTCATCCTTGTTTGTGTGGCCTTATGAACAGGTAGGATGACAAATAAACATTACTGTGGACCGTAGGAAGGTTTCAACGGTGGACGTCAATATCCCCACTGTTTCCTTTGGTGTGGTCCACTTGAGCTTTGCATATACTTCAATTTTACACTCATGCCCTAAAATGATATTAGAAAAATGGATGGACGGCGTAGATAAGACACATACATTCATGTTGGGCCCCACGGAGTTACGCTTGAGCATACTGAGTCACTCAATACGCAATCCACTTCCGATTTTTTTTCCAAGTCAATCCTCAAGACATTATTATATCCCTTTGTTACTTTGTGGTAATCCCAATTAATAAATGTCTGATCGCTTTAAGGAATGTGGGCCAGTTGGTCGGTGGAATGGTTGGAACCTACAGGTTGCTAGGTGGGCCAGCGGGTTTGTTTTGTTTCCAACCGTCGTTGTTCAACCGTATAATCTGGTGGTAGACTCTCGGGAGTTCTGACACCCGGTCAAGGGTTCCCGTATGTGGTGAAATCCCACTACCCTTAGGGCCGGGCGTATTGGAAGGGATTGGATGGTATTGGAAGGGATTGGCCCGGCGTGCCACACAGACAGGGTGATCTGATCCCAAGATATAGCAATCCCATGGATCTTAAGACAATCCACTGACAACACCATCGTTACCTTTAAATCCCATCCAATTTACCTTAATCTGTTCAAATTTGCCTGGGACATATTTGGTTCAAGAGATTGAAATGGATGAGAAGGTTTAATCCTGGAATTGGCCGGGCATGTCAAACAAACTCGATATAGCAATCCCGGGATACAACAATCTCATGGATCTTAAGACAATCCACCGATAACACCATCATTACCTTTAAATCCCGTCCAATCCACCCTAGCTAATCCGTTCAAATTTGCTTAGGACGCATTTGGTTTGAGAGATTGAAAGGGATGAGAATGTTTAATCCCAAGATTGGCCGGACATACTAAACAAACTCGAGATAGCAATCTCGGTATATACCAATCCCATGGATCTTAAGACAATCCTCCATGCCATCCAACCTAATATCATTCAATCCTTTTCAATCCACCCGTCCTAACAAGCCCTCAGGGGTCGAGAAAGGGTACAAGTTTAGGTTAGGGTTTTTAAATTGTTATATAATTCTTCACTGGTCAAGCTATATATCAAGCCGAGTCTAGTTGACCTTCGCCCGGTTGAAAAATTTTCTAAGTTAAAAAAAAAAAACAGCTCCACTCAGATCAAACTCAGTTTTGGAACGAGCTTTTTCAAGCTGAGATGAGCGAGTTAACCGAGCTAACTCGGTTTATTGTACAGCTCCAATTAGAGTCCCTTAACCTAAAGGCGATGTCACCCCGCCTAGTTGCCCACACGTGCCTACATGGCACACTCATGTCACGTGACTCACATCCCCACCATTCATGAGGCTGAACGTACATTGAACGACCCTTCTCTCTACCGTGATACGTTAGTGGGATGTTATCGGAAAGAAGCCTTTTTCCTTGGCAGCGTAACCGTGTAACACTCTGAAGAAAATCACGTAGATCCACTCATCAGGTGGTCCACATCTTCGAGATTGGATGGCGACCTGATTTGAAGTTCAGTTATTTAATTGTCAGAATTAATAGATATAAATGGTTAAGAGATATTTTAGTTGCATTCTATCCTCTATGGGGTCCACTGTTTGGATGGTCTGGATGGCTTATGCGTGACATGTCAGAGGAGTCGTCAATCCCAAACTCTTCACGGTGCAAAACCAACATCGTAGTTTAAGCATCTCTATCTAGTCTATTTTACACACGTAGCGCTCCGTCGGCGAAAGTTCCGCCGTCCGTGACGACGCGAGATCCTTTCCTTTCTCTCTCCTAATCGAGAACCGATTGCGTGTGCCCCGGGCAGATATATCTATGTGGGGTCCACATATATGTACGTTACAAATCCACTACGTCCATCAGTTTTTAAAGACCACAGTATGATTGGTTTCTAAAAATCAGGCAGATGCAGATCCAAAACTCATGTGGGCCATACCCCACGAAATAGTGGAAATTGAACGCCTGGCCGTGACAAAAGTTCTTTTTATCAGGATGATATTTGTTTCTACAGTTTATCTTAGCAGTAATAATTCTATGAACGGTTTGGATGTCACATAAACATCATAGTCAGCTCTAAAAATATTTCAACGGTGCACATTGTTGTTCCCACTGTTTTATTGGTGTGGCTCACCCGAGTTTTTATTTACCCAATATCTATAATAGTGACTCATTTTAATATATGAACCAAAAAATGAGTCAGGTCCAAGGCTTAAGTGGACAACAATGTGGGACTTGAACGTCCACCATTAAAAACTTCTCGGGAGCTAGGGAAGTTTTGGATTTAAGCTGATATTTGTGTTTTCACTTCATTCACGTCTACATGACCTTATGAATAGGCTGTATGGTAAAAAAAACGTCAGGTTGGCCCTTAGAAACGTTTCAACGGTGGGTGTCATTATCAGTGTAGCTTTCTTTAGTGTGGTCCATTTATGCCTTGGACCTGCCTCATTTTTTTAATTCATATATTAAAATTATTGAAAAAAAGCATTTAATGGTGTGGATAAAACACTTAAAACACAGTGGGCCCCACAGAGCCCTGCCCGGACGGATTAGTGTCCGGGCGAGGTAGGACGCAATCCGCGTCCCTATAATAATATCCTATCATGGTCTTTAAAAACAGATGGACAGAGTTGATTTGTCACGGAAATCTCTGTGGACCCCAGAAAGCCCCGGGCACATATATATCTCCGTGCCCAAAGTCATACGCAATTCTTTTTCTCCCCGATCCATCTCTATGATGGAAGTGGATTGCATACTGAGTAAGTCAGTACGCTTAGCGTACTGAGTAAACTCTATGGGTCCCACAGTCATTTATGCATTTTATCCACTCGGTCCATAAATTTTAGCAGATAAGTTTAAGTTTTTAATTAAAAAATAAAACATATCCAAAGATCAAATGGACCACACCACCGGAAACAGTGTGAATTGAACATCTACCATTGAAAATTTCGTGGGGGCAATAGAAGTTTTAGATCAATCTGATATTTCTGTGTTCACTTAATTCATGTCTTTGTGATATTATGAACAGGTTAGATGAAAAATAAACATCACTGTGGGCCATAAAAATGTTTCAACGGTGGAAATCATTATTCCCACGGTTTTCTGTGGTATGGTCCAGTTGAGATTTAGATATACCTCAATTTTTGTCTCAACCACTAAAATGATCTGAAAAAACGGATGGACGGAGTGGATAAGACAAATACATTCACGGTGGGCCCAAACGAGTTTACTCAGTACGATAAGAGCGTACTGAGTAACTCAGTACGCAATCGGATTTCCTCTATAAGGCGCGCTAGCCTAACTCGCGTTTCGTACCTCGCGCACCAAGAGCCCGTGGGTGGAATTTCTATGAGATCCACACCGTCCATCAGGTACTCTGCATGATAATATCCTTATATTCCTAAATCATGACCATACAGACATCATTTAGGTCACATCCTAGCAAAAAAATGGCACAGGACGCCAGCCATCAGTGTTTTGTTCGACCCACCGTGTGTTTATATGAAATCCAATCCGTTCATGTGGTTTAGCAAAAAATTACAGTAACTAAAAACTCAGGTGGGCCGTAACATATGAATTTAGATTTCTGTTGGTATAATTTATGGGTGGCTTGTCTGATTGTTGGATAACTGGTTTTTGGGATCAAAGCCGAAAACAGGGGTGATGTACCTGATGGACGGATTGGATTCGATGGACATTAAGTCGTTTCACACACGTCAAAGAAAATGACCCCCATTAGGAATGTCGGCGAGGCACGGAGTGTTTTTCCGTTTCTGTGTAGAGCTCACTCTCTTCTATCCCACTTGAGTAGAGCACACCGAAAGGGTAAACGGATTGGCTACTCCCCTGCCACCATCCCGGTGGCTGATGGTCGGTGCTCTTTGGGCCCCACAATGATATATCTGTTTCATCCATTCCGTTCATCCATATTTACAGATAATTTTAGGGCTTGATCCCCAAAAAAAAGAGGAATATAAATCTCAGGTGGACCACATCGCAGGAAAACAATAGTGATTGGATATCCACCATTAAAATCCTCCTAAGGCCCACTGTACTGTTTATTTGACATCCAATATGTTAATTAGATAATACAGACCCAGATGAAGGGAAAAAGCAAAGATCAGCTTCTAAAACTTTTATGGCCCCCAAAAAGCTTATAATGGTCGATGTTCATTCAACACTGTTTCCTGTAATGTGGTCCACTTCAGACTGGCATATAACTCTTTTTTTGTATCATACCATAAAATGATCTAGAAAAATAGATGGACGGAATGGATGAAACACATACATCATAGTAGGGCCCACAGAACACCGACCATCAGCCATTGGCTGTTGGCAGGGGGAGTAGCCAATCCGTTTACACAGAAAAGGGATAGATACAAACACCCCCATCCATTGTGCATTGCATATGCAATTATGTATGCATACATACATCCCATTATTCAATTCTATCTCTAATCGGGCCCGTTGATGTTGACATGGATAATATCTCGGATCATCATCATCCATCCACATCCACGGCATGATCCACTCTATATAAACCCCGAACCCGACCCAAACCAATCCCATAACCGAACTTCTCAAATATCTTCTTCTCACGCTCTTCCACCCTCCGAATATGTAAACCCATCCTTTTTTAACAAACACCCCCATTTTCTCTCTCTTTTCTATCCAATCAATCCTTACAATGAAAGAAGAGACGGAGCATCTGCTACAAAACCTTATTCCTGGCTTACCAGACGAAATTGCCCTTGACTGCCTCGCCCGGGTTCCCTACCGATTCCACTCGGTCCTCAAATCCGTCTGCCGCGGATGGAATGATCTCCTCGCCGATTCTTCCTTCTACCACTACAGGAAGATCAGCCACCGGGGCGAAGACCTCGTCTGCCTCGTGCAGGCCGTCGTGACGAAGGAATCGGCCGTGGAATCGGCGCCTAAGGATAAGGCCGTCATTCGCCACATCCCGCCCGTGTACGGCCTCTCCATCTACAACGCGACCGATGACACATGGCGGAGAGTGATGCCCCTGGCGACGATCCTCCCTGCTGGGATCCCGATGTTCTGCCAGTGCGTGGCGGTGTCCGGGAAGCTTGTCTTAATCGGCGGCTGGGATCCGGCCACGTTAGACTCTGTCGCCGACGTGTTCGTATGCGATCTCGTCCGCGGCGGGGGATGGCGCCGGGGGGCGCCTATGTCCGTTGCGCGGTCCTTCTTCGCCTGCGCGGCGGTGGGGTCCACCATCTACGTGGCGGGTGGCCACGATAACCAGAAGAACGCCCTCCGGTCCGCGGAGGCGTACGACGTCGAGTCGGACACGTGGCGGGATCTGCCGCCGATGGCTGATGAGCGCGACGAGTGCCAAGGGCTGGCCTGCAACGGGCGGTTTTGGGTGATGAGTGGGTATCGGACGGAGGCTCAGGGCCGGTTCGACTCGGGCGCGGAGTGCTATGACCCTGTGAGTGGCACATGGACCGAGTTACACGGGGTCTGGCCCTTCCCCAACTCCAGCCCCAGAGGCACGTGCTACGCCTCGCCACACGTGCCGAAAGGCCAAGTGCCGAAAATTTCATTTTCCCCACTATGGTTTATAAATACTAGCAATAATAGCCATAAGGGAGTGATGGAATTTGACGAGAGAGAAAATAACTGGAAGTTGGTGGGGCCCGCACCCGAGGGCATTTGTTCCTCGCCCTGCACGACTCTGATCTCAGGTGGGCCTTCTTCAGATCGTATCTTCGTGATTGGTTCGGGACATGGTGAGGGTGGGCCACATCGGCATCGAGCTTGTGTATCCGAGACTAATACTCGGAAGTGGACCCACATCAATACTCCGGTCGACTTCTCGGGCTTTGTCTACTCTTCTGCTGCGCTCTACCTTTGAGCTATTAGTATGCTTGGTGTATAGCAAGTGAGAAAATAGAGTGTTTTGTCACCTCGGTTTGCATCTTGGACATGTGGACAACCATATTATCTATCTTGGACCTCCCTTTTGCAAGATCAGATGGGTCTCACCATGGTGTATAAAGTAAATCCGCTCCTTCCATATAAAAATAAGCCTGATAAAAAAATAAATAATAAATAAATAAATAAACTCAGATGGGCCACACCAACTGATGAAAGATACCCAACATAATGGTCCCACAAAAACCGGTAGTTGGCATCCCATTACATTATTTTTCGTTGTGGCATGGACCACCTGAGTATATAATCTGACTTACTTGGCCCCCCAAGGCTTAGGTGTTTTCAGCGTAGAAGGCTCAGTTATAACTGGTCTGAGTCACCCTATACCAGGCCCAACCCATTCGGTCAGTTTTATTTATTTATTTGAATCCAAACCCATAAACGACATATATTTTGCGGGGTTGGGTCTGGGTCAAAAATACTGACCTCTGGGTTCAGGGACCCCTATATCAAGCTTGGCCTGATGATTGACACGGATGACATTGTCAATGAGTACAGATACAACTGGGTGTGCAGGAAGGTTTCAGTACCACTAGATTACTTCTCTTCTATATTTTTTGTTTGAGTCCTGTTTAGCGTAGACGGATTGCCTGGCTGTGGATCCTGGCACATGTAGTTCATGTAGTCAGAAGCTGTGTGGGGCCCACAGAGATTTCCATGACAAATCCACTCCGTTCATCAGTTTTGCAAGACCAGGATAATACAAGAGTCTAAAAATCATGCAGATTTAAAACTCACGTGGACAATACACGAAACAGCGGGGATTGAACGCCCACCATTGGAAACGTTTTGGGGGCCGAAAGTTTTGTATTAGGATGATATTTGTGCCTGTTGTTTATCTGAGTGATAATAATCCAATGAACGATTTAGATGGGATATAAACATCGTGATCAGCTCCAGGAATATTTCAACGGTGGAGATTACGCTTGGTTCATTTGGTGTGGCCTATGAGTTTTGGATATGCCTGATTTTTAGAATCATGTCCTATTGTGGTATTGAAAAACTGATGGACGGAAGGGATTTCTCACGGCCACAAAGGCAATCCACATCCAGCGAGTTTCCCCTTTTCCTAATGAACAGAATCGGTACATGTGTGGCCATCGTAAGCCATCGATCTGATGGCCCATCATGGATAAACCTTCCTCCAAAATGATTTTAGCTTGAATAACATTTCGAGCAAAGTACCGGTCTTGGAAATGGGTCGCAATCGGACATTTCAAAGTCACTGGCTTGCAATACGGATGGTTAATACCTGCCATTACCCACTAATTAGACATTCCATTCGGTGAACCCCATCTCATTTGGTGGTGACGGTCTAACCATGGGATCAGTGTTAGATGGTGATAACAGAAGGGGCCATTAGTCAAATGGTTAGGATCATACACTTGGCTGTCTGGGTAATTGAAGATAGAAGAAGAGGGCCCATTTCTTGGATGATTAGGATCATCTGATCAATGTGATTTTGGCACAGTGGCCCATGAAGACTAGCAAGGTTGGGCTGGTACATATATTCCGCGGCGGGTTTTCCAACCCGGACTGAGAACAGGCACGTTTGTGTTGTTAATACACAGGCTTGGGCCTGAAATTCAAGGCCCGACTGGTGGTGCACACAGGCCGGTTTGGTCCAGTTCTATGGTGAAACTGGAACCGAACTGTTCCTAATGGTTCCAAGAATTTCGGAACCGAATCCGACCGTTAACACCTTAGAACTGAACTGGAACTGGACTGTTAAAATTGGTTCGGTTCCCAATCGGTTCCACGGTTCTGGACTTTTTATAATCTAGCCTAGAGAGAGAGAAAACCAGCAAGCTTGCAGCAACCGAGAAAGAGAGAGAGAGGAGCGTGGTGCCTGACTAGAGGGCATAAGGTGGCTGTCTGATGGGTGAGAGAGAGAGATTAATGGATGGATGCAGCCACAACAGTGCAATAGGGGCCGCTCATGATCCGCCCGTGAAGACTGAAAGGAGAATAGATAGTTTAGGCTTCCTCTATATATATATATATATATATATATATATATATATATATATATATATGGAAAAGGTACAATGGGCTCGAGCTGATTTTAACATTCCATGAGGTCGAGCTGTGTGGGCCCCACCGTGATGCGTTTCGAACATCAACACCGTGCATTTGATGCGTCCCCTTTAAATTATGGGATATCCCAAAAATCAGCCGTATACGGAACTCAGGTGGGCCATAACATCTAAAATCATGTGAAGACATGTCAAAAACATAAAAAAAACACTTGATGGGGCCCACCTGAAAATTTCATGCGTCTAAAACTTGGTCTGAACCCTCATCCAAGTGGGACACACATAATGGATGGGCTAGATTTGCAAACCACATCTCGGTGGGCCCAAAAAATGATTATGAATGTTTTAATGGTGCACGGCCCCTCTCAACTTCTGTATGTGATGTGGCCCACACAAGTCACGGATTGACTTGATTTTTGAGACCTAAACCCACGATGGAATGGTGCATCTGACTGATGGGGTAGATGTTTAAAACGCATCACAGTGGGGCCCACACAGCTCAACCTCATGGGACGTTAAAATCAGCTCGAGCTCATTGTACCTTTTCCTATATATATATATATGTGTGTGTGTGTGTGTGTGGGGTCTGGTCATAATTTGGTTCCACACTTCCATTCATAGTTCGGTTCAGTTTTATATACCCTGAATCGAGAATTGAACTGAACTATTCGATTCTTTAATTTCCGGAATTAGAACTGGAACCGGTGCACTTTAGAAGTGGACCAAACCCGTTCGGATTTACGGGTTCTACCAGTTCCATGTACACCGCTATCCCCCATTACTAAATAGGCCAGGCAGAATTGACCTTTAGGCCCAATAAATAACCAGATCGGGCTTGAGCTGATCTAGACCCAGCCCAAGCCAGTCGACAATGGCCCGAAAATTCCAACAATTGGAGTTTTATAACTATTTCATGGACCACTTGTTTACGTTCCGAGAACTGATCAACAAAACAGTGCCCATCGATTGGATCCAGATCGACGGACAGACAACAAATCCACTGTACGTATGGCATAAACGAACGGCTATCTGGAGATTTTAGGCCATCCAAGTGGTGGGTCCTAATGGCAATGGAGCTTACCTGAAAATCAAATTTCTGGGACGATCCTAATGTCCACATACAGACGACAAATCAACGATTAAAATAAAAATTTTCGGCGGTCCAAATCCAATGTGCGATCATTGGCCATGCCCAATAGGGCACACCGTGCTGATGGTCTGAATTGGGCAGTGGATTGCATCATAGAAAGTGGCTTTTGTTCGGCAGCGAAGGACACCATCCGGTATCTCCCACCATCTGCTAAGTATGATGGACGGCAATCTGGTGCACATTTTAAGATGGGATTTCAAAAATTCAAATTTTGATATTGGTTTTGGATTCCTGCTCATGATGCATGTATTCTATATCCATTGCATATGTTTTGTCAGATCATTTTAAGGTATGAGCCCAAAAGCCTAAGTATATTCAAATCTCACATGAAGCATACCATGGGAAATGACAGTTAGAAATTTATAATGGGCCACAAAAGTTTTGGATCAATTTGTTTTTTTTTTTTTTTGTTTTTTTTGTTTTTTTTTTTCCATCCATATTTATGTGACCTTATTAACAGATAGGATGGCAAACAAACATTAGGGAAACATTAAAGTGGGCCTCGGATGTTTTTAATGGTGGAATGTTAAATGACCACTGTTTTCTATAGTGTGGTCCACCTGAAATTTGTATCTACTTCATTTTTTGGTTCATGTCATAGAATGATACGGAAAAACGGATGAACGGCGTGGATATAAAATACATACATTAAAGTGCGCCCCATGATAAGGTCATCAGCGTCTTGGTTGAGGCACTGTTGTACTTAATCCGCTCCCGACGACAACTCTTACGCCTGCGCAAGATCCGGGCCTTGTGCTGATTAGGTCCTGAAAAAGGCAAACATACTCAGCCAGACGCGGATTACCTGCGAAAGCCTTCCGCAGTAAGTTCCTGAAACCTACGTGGGTCCCACAGTGATCTTTGTTAGAAATCCATCCATCCATCCGATTTTTGAGCTCATTTTAAGATGTCAGTCAAAAATTGAGCAGGATCCAATACTCAAGTTGGCCGTACTAAAGGAAAAGGCCGGTAGGGAAATTTCTACCGTTGAAAACTCCCTGGTTCTACGATAATGCTTACATGCCATCCATACCGTAACATCGTTTACACTGGGATCAAGTATTAGCATGATTCAAAACTTCTTTGGCCCAGTGAATATTTCAACTGAGGATTTTCAATCCTCACGTTTTTGGCTCACTTATTGGATACTCCTCATTTTTTCCCTCATTTCTTGAAATGAACTCACAAAACAGATGAATGGGTGGATTTCTCACAAACATCACAGTGGCCCTGCTTAGGTTTCAGCTAAGGAACATAACGGGAAAGGCTTTAGCAGGAAATCCGCGTTCTACTCTTTCCTGTACCGTGGGGCCATCTTGATGATGTGCGTCCGTCCGTTTTCACAGCCCATTTTATTACGGTGGTCCCAAATGTTAAGGGCAGTGGTATTAAGTTGTATTAAAAGGGATTGCATTGTTAAACCCACCTTGGATTGAGAATGGCATGTTTGGAAGGAGTGTGGGATGAGATTAAAATTAATTTTATAGGCTTTGGAAAATGAGCCTTGTGTTGAAAAGTGTAAAATGAGATTTTCAAATCCCATGATGATGAATTTTCAAGTGTAATTTGAAAGAAAATTTCGGAATTTACTTTTAATTGTATACATTTCAAACATGGGATACACCCAATCCGGGGACAATACCTTACACATGCATTTATTGTTACTTTTACGATTTCATCCACAATCCCACCTAATGCAGTTGGCCAAACGGGCCCTAAATATATTCAAATCTCTGGTAAAACATGCCAAAGGAAACAGGATGATTGAACGACCACCATTAAGGATTCCAGGCCCACCATAAGCACTTGGTAATGTTTATTTTCCATCCAACCTATTGATTAGGTCAACCAGACTAGCGTGATGGGACAATACAAATACCAGCTTCATTCAAAAATTTTGTGACTTGTAAAATTTTTTTAATGGTCGTTCACCACTTTTTCTAGTAATGTGGTCTACTAGAGATATGGATTTTCTTTAGTTTTGGGATAACTTCCTCAAATGAACTTAAAAAAAAAGATGGTCATACATAACACATTCATCAAGGTGGGTGCCACATGGAAAGGTAACACCTACTAAGGTGTTATGCTGGTAACACATTATTGGGTGTTACCCTTGCCATGAGGCCCACCTTGATGATGTATTATATATTTACAGTCTTCTTCCAACTTTTCAGCTTATTTTAGGATGTGGTCCCAAAAATTAAGGAGATCTCCGTGATTGAATGGCCATGGCCACTATTAAAAACTTCTTAGGGTCCACCAAAAGCAGGTCCGTAATGTTTCTTTTCCATCCAACTCGTTAATAAAGTCAAGCAAACCTGTACAAAGGGACAATGCAAAGGTCTGCTTGTTTTTACCGGTTAGTAATATGCATGATGTAGGTGTTTTTTACACCATTCGTCCATGTTGCGAGATCATTTTAAGGCATAGCCTAAAAAATGCCTAAAATGAGGCAGATCCAATGCTCAAATGTCAATATTTTCAAACTTCATCATGGTATCAAGGAACTCACCTTGATAAAGAAGCGTGGCAAAAATTACACACCATGTATGCGAGCAAATCCCACACTCGTGCAATGCAGCTTAAAGAGGCATTATTTAAACAGCCACCAAATTATCTCAAGTTGAAAAAGTTCGGTTGTCTATGCTTTTCACTTACTCGGCCTTACAATACCAACAAACTTCAGCCCAAAGTCATTCCTTGTCCATTCGTGGGCTATTCTTCAGCCCAAAATGCATACAAATGCATTGATCCAAAAACTAAAAAATTAAATCATTCTTGCCATGTCCTCTTTGATGAAAACCAGAATGGTCCTCATAACAACCCAAAGTCTTCGTCGTCCTCGGCAGCTGCTCCACTCATCAACGCCTCGTCTCCACCACAACCTCCACCAGTGACTTCGGCAGGGGCTAATACTTCTGCATCACCGGCAGGTAATGCCTCTATTTCCTCTTCTTCTACTTCTGTATCAAATTCACATGTACTTCCTCTCCCCCATGATACTACTTTGCACATTGATTCAACATATGTTCCCTGCGACTTACTTGCACCACAAATTACCCACACCCGCTCCATGACCACTCGGTCGATGAACAACATCTATAAACTTAAACAATTACATTCAACAACCAAACATCCCATTCCAAATACCATTGAACCAAGTTGTGTAGGCCAAGCACTTCTTGAAACACACTGGAGAATAGCAATGTCAGAAGAACTCACTGCGCTCATGCACCATGGTACATGGGAACTGGTTCCCCCCACCAAATAATTGTAAACCAGTGGGTTGCAAATGGGTCTTTCGTGTAAAACGCAAAGTTGATGGGTCTATTGATCACTTTAAAAGCAAGGCTTGTCGCTAAAGGTTATCATCAACGTCATGGATTGGACTACAAGGAAACATTTAACCCCGTTGTGAAGCCCACTACTATTTGCATTGTTTTGACAATAGCTGTTATGCAAGGATGGCCTTTAAGACAACTTGATGTCAACAATGCATTCCTGCATGGAGAGTTGATTGAAATCGTATATATGGACCAACCCCCAGGATTCAAAGATGCCTCGAAACCTAACCATGTTTGCAGGTTAAATAAGGCCATCTATGGCCTTAAACAGGCTCCTCGAGCCTGGTACTCGGCGTTAAGATTGGCAATAATGAATCTTGGTTTTCAAAATTCGAAAGCGGACTCTTTGTTCATATATCGCCACAATTCTGTTTTGTGCTATTTATTGATATATGTGGATGATCTAGTTATCACTGGTAGTGACATGCAATTTGTGTCTCATATCATTGACCAACTTGGAGTTTGATTCTCTTTAAAGGACATGGGCCACCTTCACTTTTTCTTGGGTACGGAAGTCATTTCTACTACATCAGGTCTCTTCCTCTCACAACACAAATATATTCGGGACCTCCTCTCTAAAACCAACATGACGGGTGCTAAGGAAGTTTCTACTTCGCTGTCCACAAGCACAACTCTAAAGTTGGTTGATGGCACAACATCTTTTGATAGTACCGAGTTTCGAAGTGTCATTGGATGTCTTCAATATTTGTCTCTCACCCGTCCGGACATTTGTTTCTTCGTGAATAAACTTTCACAGTTTATGCACAGCCCCACAGTAACTCATTGGGCAACTGCAAAGAGACTCCTTCGCTACTTGAAGCAAACAATCTTTCATGGCATTCACATAAAAAAAAAAATTTCAGTTTTGCTCTCACATCATACTCTGATGCTGATTGGGGCGAGCAATTTTGATGATCGTACATCCACATCCACACACATATGCTTTCTTGGATCAAACCACATATCTTGGAGTTCAAAAAAATAAAGAGCTATAGCAAGATCGTCGACCGAAGCTGAATATAGATCCCTTACAAATGTAGCTTCAGAAACTGTGTGGCTGTTATCACTATTCACAGAACTCGGGTTATCAATGAAAGATTCACCGAAACAGTTATGTGATAATTTGAGTGCAACTCACCTCAGTTTTAATCCAGTGCAACATTCTCGGATGAAGCATTTCAGATTGATCTACATTTTGTTCGTGATTTGGTTCAACGTGGCATTCTCAATGTTCATCACGTCAACACTCAAGATCAGCTCGCGGATTTACTGACAAAACCATTGTCGCAACACCGCACAGATTCTCTCAAAAACAAGATTGGCTTAGCCGATGGCAGCTCCATCTTGCGGGGGCGTATAACGGAGAACTCCTCAAATCAAGCACAAGATCAATCTTAACCTGATTATTAGGCTGAACATCTGTTATAACGGAGGACTCCTCAAATCATGCACAAGATCAATCTTATCCTGATTATTAGGTTGCACATCTGCATGTAACAGCTACAAATTTTCTGTAACAGTTAGGCTTATTTTTAGCTTTCCCTCCTAGAATAGATTCTATATATTTCCATTCAAACAATTGTAAAACATATATTCTTCCAAGACAACAATAAAAAATTCAGTGTCGATATTTTCAAACTTCATCAAAATGAACCACACCATAAAAAGTAGCGGAGACAATGATGTCCATCGTTGGAACTTTCTTAGGGCTTTCATGATGTTTATTTGCCATCCAACTTGTTTATAAGGTTATACAGAAATGAAGGGAAAATATAAATATCAGCTTGATGCAAAACTTTTGGATAAAGTTTTGAATGATAGTCATCATTCAATTCCACCTGTGGTGTGGTCCTTGAGATTTGGATATGCATCATGTTTTGGCTCAACCTCCGTGGGCACACCACCAAATGTTGCAAAACTGCCTAGCAATGAAATGCATTTAGTGGATAAATTCCTTAGTTGGAATAGATGGGAAGGATTGGCCTATGAATTACGAAATCCACTATAGCTGTGGGTCACACATTGATGCATGCATTTTATCTGCACCTTCTATACATATACACCATTTACATATATGGGAGACTCGAGCTGCATATAAATATAAGTGACTGGCACTCGTTAAAAAATCTGATCCATTGATTACAGTTCTAACATCTTCCAAGCGCCAATTTCATATAAAGTAGTGTTTTTCCAAAAGAAGAATAGGATTCGAAGCATAGGATTAGATGGTCGAGATACGATGAAGTTTCCTATCATAATCATTATGTAATAATGTTTAACTCCATTTAATGCATGCAATTTAAAGAATCTTTCCAAATAGGTCCTTCCATTGGCCTTTAACTACTAGTATTCTCAATATATGATATTGTAATCATGCATTGTTGGTACCCTTCGAATCTTTGATTTGAATATGAGTCATTCAATAGATGTTTTGACATGCAAGATCACACGTTTTTGTTTTGAGTTGTCTGGTAGACTGAGAGAAGATACCTTGCTTAACACTGATGTCATGGTATTAATTTCCTAGTGAGTTGCTAACAGTGGAGTGTGTATAACAAGCTAGCCCACCCCCACCCCCCCCTCCCCCCAAAAATAAATAAATAAATTTGTATCAATTCTCAATACGGCCATTTATTATTATTATTATTATTATTATTTTTAACGGTGGCTTGGGTAGAATGAAATCAAGAACATGAACGGTTCGTATCATCATTTCAAGTGCAATATATATGGCCTCCCACTGATCTCCCTTGCTTCAGGTGCGATGTACTGCCACTTCTATTGATATTTACAGCAGAATTATTTATATTTTAATAAATTTTAATTTAAAAATTTAAAACTATTTATTAAATTATAATAAATATCTAGGATTTCAACCGCAAAAGTCATCTTGTATTTGGATTTTACCAAATGGCGTTTGGAGAAATCAAAATTTTCGGCTGGTTCTTTTTGCTGTGGAAATTACACATACGCCCTTGTTTATTATATCTTCAGAAAGTAGAGAATGATTGGTGTTTTTACGAGATGTAGCTTACGTTATCTGACGAGTACCACCATGGATGAGGGACCGTCATGAGCCATTGATCTTTAAAATATTTTCCACTGTGTAGCCAGCTGCTGTATTTTATGAACTGTATCAATGAAAGTAATTAATTCAATAAACTAGGTTGAATTTCGTGCAAGGGGTTTTCCCTATAAACTCCACCTGATGGATTGACGTATGGAAGGGCACGAAAAAAGTGATTAAGAAGAACCCTATCTCCTCTCCGTTATATAAGCATTGAATTCGTAAGGTGTAACGATTCTTGAGTCTATCATAAATAAGAAAAGTCGTAATATTTTATTGAAGTTTGTCTTTAAATCAAGATTATAAGACTTTAAATAATAAAATATGATTTTAATTAAAATAAATTAAAACTTTTTCAAAATAGTAAAACTTATTAAAATGAAAAGTTTTCTACAAAATAAAATTCACAAGTCGTGCTTCTCATAATGCATCCCAAATTAAAAGTTATAGCCGATTTATGATTAATACTCTGAATAATAATTTTTCTTGATTTGAAATAAATTTCTTCGACTCGGGCACACCTGGTCCATGTTACATCGTTAGATTATGTCTGCTTTTGTTTAGATTTCTTTTGGTCCATCTGAGCTATGAATAGATCCGTGGCTCGCTCTACATCATGAATGGCCTGGATCTCCCACCCTGACGCGTGTGCAGTTAATCTTCTCTTCAATGTCTCCTCGCGCAACTTGTCTGAGCATTTCTCTTCTTGTAATAGTGACTGCGTTGTCTATGCACCCACCCTCGATGTCACCGCCAAAGGTAGACCCATCATGTCTGAATCGTTACTGCCAGAAACGGACGAGATCCTTGGACGGCAAATGATAAGGTAGAGGGTGTAGAACTGGAATATGGTAGACCCATCAGCTCCATAGTGCACTTGACAGGGTCAGATGAAAATCTTATCCGTCTATCTAGCGGGCCTGATTATAGATAGATTCTTCTCAAAAGTTACACCTATTAACCAATCATATCCACCAGTTTTTGGTAATTATCACCAATGATTCTTCGCTAATAATCAATTTTAGTATCTATTGTTGGTTTGAAGGCCATTGATTGGATGGCTTGGATCAGAAAATTTGTGTCCATCAACGGTGAGAGAGTCACTATCTGGATGTCCCTAATTCACGCATGCAGCTGGCAAGTGAACGGTGGATATATGGCTCGATCTTATTCAGGTTCTTACTGTAAACACGTTTGTAGAACAAGTTTATAATGCAAAGCGGTGGTGTGGGGCCCACCGTGGTGTGGGTTCCACATCCAATCCGTCCACAAGGTGCGGTGTGCTCCATCCAAAAGCAAGGTGGGTCACACCACAGGGAACGGTTGGGATGGGGCCGGACAACGTCCATTAATTAAAACCTTTCAGACAGTGTGTGGTACCATCATGTTTTGTATATGCCATCCAATCCATTCAAAAGATGTGTCCCACTGGGATGAATAGATCACCCTAAAACTATGGCCACTAAAAAGCACAGATGGCCACACTAGGTGATTTTATAAGTTTTAGGTGTCATGGTATGAATTCGATATCAGCCTGATTTTTGGGATCCAAGGACAGTATGATCTGGGTCACATGATGGACGTATTGGATTTCATGCATACATCACGGTGGTCCCCACATAAAAACCTTATTCTGCAAACCTTGTAGAGAAACTGGCCTTCTCTCTCTCTCTCTCTCTCTCTCTCTCTCTCTCTCTCTCTCTCTCTCTCTCTCTCTCTCTCTCTCTCTCTCTCTCTATATATATATATATATATATATATATATAAAGTTGGAAATGTATGCATGCATGGTATTGTTCTTGCTAGTGCCATGCCTACCATGTATTCTTGGGCTCCTCTTCTCTTCCTAGTTCTGGCAGTGGTATGGTCTTTGGTCCATCTCCTCCGTTCAATTAGAGTAGGAAGCAAGGATAGGCTTCCTCCTGGTCCACCAGGGCTACCCATTTTGGGAAACCTTCATATGTTGGGTGACCTCCCACACCGGACCCTCCACACGTTAGCCCAACAATACGGTCCGATCATGTACATGCGTCTGGGTCTCGTCCCAACCGTCGTAGTCTCGTCCCCTCAGGCAGCCCAACAGTTCCTAAAGGCCCACGATCTCATCTTCGCCAGCCGTCCATACTTACAGGCTGTCAAATACATCGCTTACGATCAGCGAGGCTTGGCCTTCTCCACCTACGGTCCATATTGGCGCAACGTACGTAAATTGTGCACTCTTCAATTGCTCAGTAACCTAAAGATCGAGTCGTTCAAGCCCATGAGAAGAGAAGAGGTGGGCCTTTTTGTACGATCGATCAAGTGCGCTGCAGAGGCTCATGATGTGGTGGACCTCAGTGCCAAGGTGGCATCCCTCACCACAGACATGACGTGCCGAATGGTGTTGGGCAAGAAGTACATGGGGGAGAAACTCGACCACCGGGGTTTCAAGGCAGTCATTCAAGAGATCATGTGGTTGTCAGCTACTTTCAATGTGGCGGATTACATACCCTGGCTTCGGGTCCTTGACCTGAAAGGGCTCACTCGCCGAATGAAGTCGGTGAGTAAGGTGTTTGATGACTTTTTTGAGAAGATAATCGATGAGCATGCTAAATCGAAGGAGATGGGCCATGATAGAGACTTTGTTGATGTTTTGTTATCGTTGATGGAGTCCGAGATGGATGGCGATTTTCGAGTTGATCGAACCAATACGAAAGCGATATTGCTGGTATGTAAATAGGGTGTTTATTAGAGCTGAGTAGAATCCGACCCGATTCGGCGATTCCGACCCGATCCGAACCGAATTGAAGGCCTAGATCGGTGCGGATCGAGTAGGACTACTCAGATGTGATCGTACATTGCATCGAGTTCGGATCGTGGTTAATCCGGACCAATCTGATCCGAAATCCGAATGAACCCTAACCCCTCTTTCTCTCCCCGAAGTCGATCAGGTTGGGTCGGGTTGGTGCTCAACTTCCTATGTCTCAACCCTAACCCAACCCCAACCCGACCCCAACCCGACCTCGGGTTGGGAATTCTAAACCCAAGCCTAACCCAATGGGCACGGTCGGCCGGATGCATGCTAATATTTTCGTTATTACATTAGTCTATTATATTTCAAAACACATCTTATTTTTTATACCTATGGTTTTATTAATTATATATGTACTTATTTATCATAAAGAAATTTATTTTTTCTAAACAAACAAGCTAAAATATAGGACAACTCGTCCTTTAAAAGTCGTGTTGGGTAGCATGCAATCTATCTAGGAGAGAGAAACTGGCATATCTTGTTACCTTTGAGTCATAGAAAATGACGTGGACGAATGAGACCGGATGGCACTAGTGTGTGTATATATCAGGCCTGAATCCATCGGCTGACGTGTTGGATGGGTTTGGGTCTCACTCATATATGCCTAACATATATCTTCTATCTTACGATGATGCTATTGCAATCCACCGTTAGGCAACACATGCATCTGGAAATTGTACTATCCGTTTCAAAATTTTTATAAGAGAAGGTCTCAAGGCCAACCCGCTTGGACCACAAGATAGGCTTCTCTCAATACATATTTTTTAACCTTTTATATGATGAGACATCCAATGCATTCAATAGGTTGGCCCTACCATTCGGATCATCTAGTGCAAAAATCAGCCTCATATATTCATGAAAACAACGTCTAACCATTAATAAATATCTAAATACAAGTGTGGTCCACTAAATTAGTAGATGTGGCTGATATTTTCATTAGACAATTCTCATGGTGGGGCCTACATATTGTACAGATTAGATGTCTCATCCATGTGAAAATTTGAAAGATATCTGGTAAGTGCAGTTTAACCTGTAGTCCAAGTGGTTGGACCTGAACCTCAAAATCTATTTCTTCTTGCACTTGCGGCCCATTTGATCAATAGATGCATTTGGAACATTCCCAGGAGAAAATCATCCGTATACGGAACTCAGGTGGGCCATACCATTTAAAATTACGTGAAGACACCGTTAAAACATATAAAAGCACTTGGTGGGGCCCACCTGAGTTTTGGATGCCCCTGAAACTTGGTCTGAACCCTCATTCAAGTGGGACACACATAATGGATGGACTGGATTTGCAAAACACATCTCGGTGGGCCCTCAAAAATGGTTATGAATGTGATGGTGCACGACCCCTCTCCACTTTTGTATGTGGTGTGGCCCACAAAAGTCACGGATTGACTTGATTTTGGAGACCTAGGCCCACGATGGAATGGTGCATCTGACTGATGGAGTAGATGTTTGAAACGCATCACAGTGCGGTCCACACAGCTTGACCTCATGGGACAGACTCGTGAGGTCGAACGCGCCCCACCATGATGCGTGTCGAACATCAACACCATTAGTCAGATGCACCGTTCCATGGTGGGCCTCAAGCTTAAAAATCAAGTCAATCCATGACTCATGTGGGCCACACCACATACAAAAGTTGAAAGGGATTATCCTCCCATTAAAACATTCATAATCATTTGTTGGGCCCACCGAGATGTGGTTCACAAATCCAGTCCATCCATTATGTGTGTCCCACTTGGATGAGGGGTCACACCAAGTTTCAGATGCATACAAATTTTAGGTGAGCCCCACCAAATACTTTTATATATTTTAGGCATGCCTTGACATGATTTTAGATGGTATGGCTAGAGGTGTGCATTTGTGACTCGATCCGGCAGATCCGACCCGATCAGACCCGATCCGCCCCGTTCCGAACAGAACCGACGACCAAGATCGATCCTGATCGGGTTGTCATTTTCAGATCTGATTTTTTTCGGGTCAGGTCCGGATAGACCTCTGTCCGGACAGACCCGACCCGGATATCCGAACCGAAGGGACCCGAACCGCACCGAACAGACCCGGACATATAGCGGTCGGGTAGTATACAATATTTTTTTTATATTTTACCCTAACTTTCTTAAAAATAGATAGATAGTGTGGATAAAATACATAGATTCTATAAAATATGCTCATCAGGTTATAAGAACAGAAAGGAAGGGAAAAAATAAATATCAACTTCATCAGAAAACTTTTATGGCCAACAAAACATTTTTAATGGTCAAAATGCATTCAACACTGTTTTCTATAATGTGGTCCACTTGAGATTTCAATATACATTTTTTTTTTCTAATAACTTAAAATTACTTTTAAAAATAGATGGAGGGCATGGATGAAACACATACATCATGGTGGCGCCCACGGAGCACCGAGTGCAGGTGGCAAGGGGAGTAGCCAGACCGTCTCCAGCCTGGCGTCTGCCTCCTCGATCGCCGGGCACTCCTCGAGCTCCGAGTTGTACGAACGGTTAAAAGGAGATCAAAGTTATGTGACCCCACAGTAATGTATTTATTACATCTAAGCCGTTCATATGTTTTTAGAGATTGTTACCGAGCATTATTCAAAAAATGAATAATATCCAAAGATTATTTGGACCACACTATAAATAGCGGTGTAGAATGATTTTCACAGTTAAACCATTCGTGTGGTCCACATGATAGTTAGTTCTGTCCTGTTTTTTGTCTCAAGCCTTAAGACGCGGTCACCAAATGGATGGACGGTTTAGATATAACATATATCCCATGATCACACCCCTGTAAATTGAAACAAGAGAGTCCCTGCTCCCTGCTTTGCATGAAAATTGAAAAGACGGCACTGCACTTTCGTGCAATGCACGTTAACAATAAAACACCTATAGTATAATTGCATATATGTTCCTTCAGGTACATATGGGGCCCACCTTGATGTATATGTTTTATCTACACCGTTCATCAATTTTGACATATTATTTTAGACGTTGAGAACAAAAGTAAGATATATTGAAGGCTGAAGTGGACCACATCGCATGAAATATTTGGATTAAATTTTAACTATTCGAATCTTACCCAGCCCGATCCGACTTGGGCAGGGTGACCGAGTCAGACTCGGTTCGAGTCAAGTTAGTCACATATCAGATCTGTCCGAGTCAGACGACCTAGACTCGGTCCCGGGTCTGATCGAGTTCGGATTAACCTCCTATTATTTCGAATCTGTTTGGATTTGGCCAAATCCGGTCCGACCAGGACCGATGCCCAGCTCTAGGTATGGCCCCCTGAGTTCCTTATAGGACTGATTTTTGGGATATCAAATAATTTAAAGGGGACTATCAAATGCATGGTGTTGACACGCATCATGGTGGGGCCCACACAACCCCCCCCCCCCCCCCCCCCCCCCCCCCCCCCCCCCCCCCCCCCCCCCCACACACACACACACACACACACACATATATATATATATATATATATATATATATATATATATATATATATATATATATATATATGAAAAAGGTATAATGCGCTTGAGCTGACGATAAGCTCCCTTGAGGTCGAGTTGTGTGGGCCCCACCGTGATGTGTTTCGACCATCAACACCATGCATTTGATGGGTACCCTTTAAATTATGGGATATCCCAAAAATCAGCCATATATGGAACTCAGGTGGGCCATACCATCTAAAATTATGTGAAGACACCATTAAAACATATAAAAGCACTTGGTGGGGCCCACCTGAGTTTTTCATGCGCCTGAAACTTGGTCTGAACCCTCATTCAAGTGGGACACACATAATGGATGGGCTGGATTTGGCCTTAAAAAATGATTATGAATGTTTTAATGGTGCACGGCCCCTCCCCACTTCTGTATGTGGTGTGGCCCACAAAAGTCACGGATTGACTTGATTTTTGAGATCTAGTCTCACGATGGAATGGTGTATCTGACTGATGGGGTAGATGTTCGAAACGCATCACGGTGGGGTCTACACAGCTCGACCTCATGGGGCGTTAAAATCAGCTCGAGCTATATATATATATATATATATATATATATATATATATATATATATATATATATATATACACACACACACACACACACACACACACAAGTTGCGTCCGGCAACCTGAGCCCGACCCAAGTTTTTTCAGGTTGGTGTTTGTATGGCCCAAGCTCAAGACCGAACCCGATACATCCTGCCCGAGCCCAACCCATTGTCGGGTCCGCCGGGTTGAACCCACCCAACTTTCAGCCCTAATTTATATCATGGCTTTAAGACTCAACAACTCCGACCTGCTTGTTCATTCTTAAATCAAGACGTAACTTGGCTGAGTTGTCCCCTGTTTTAATTCTGATCTGTATTGTCGAACTGGACCAGGTCCCACAACGTCCCAGTCGACTTGTACCACTCCTACGAGACTTAAAACCTTGATTTGCATAGGTGGGAAAATTTGTGGGAGGAATCTGTTTGAGGCATGGGAACTCCAGATTCCCCCTCTTTGAGGACTCAACACAAATCATCCATGCGTGCCAACTAGGCACATGTGTGTCAATCCATGACATTGGTAAGATAATTCTAATGGAAAATACAAATTATTTGCATTTAATGATAACATGCTTCTAACGAAAAAACATAATGTAAATACATCAAATGTGGGCCCATGTCGATTTTTATTTATTTATTTATTTTTTTTAACATCCTTTTTTACCGTGTTGTTCTCATGTCTCACACAGAAATGTTCATTGACACATGCACAATAAATGTGGACAGTTGAATATCATTTTTTGACACGGTTTGAGCAGACCGGATTTAATGCATATTTCAATGTGTGGTGCGTTTCGCCCTTTAAGATGGGTAACAACAGATAGCCATCTAGATTTACATGATCGGATACTAACACTAAATACTTGAACATTTCATTGATTATTTGATTGAACTTCTCCCATATGCAGGGAAGGGAATGGGCTGGCTAGATCATCTTCCACTACATGCCTGGCCTGGCTTTTGATCGGGCCTGAATCCATCGGCTGACGTGGGATGGGTTTGGGCCTCACCCGTATATGCCTGACATACATGTCTTCCATCCTACGATGATGCTGTTGAAATTCACCGTTAGGCAATACATGCATCTTGCATTTCTACTATCCGTTTCAAAATTTTCATAAGAGAAGATCTCAAGTCCAACCCGCTTGGACCACAAGATAGGCTTCTCTCAATACATATATTTTTAAAAACCTTTTATATGATGAGAAATCCAATCCGTTCAATAGGTTGGCCCTACCATTGGGATCATCTAGTGCAAAAACCAGCCTCATATATTCATGAAAACAACGTCTAACCATTGATAAATATCTAAATACAAGTGTGGTCCACTAAATTAGTAGATGTGGCTGATATTTTCATTAGACAATTCTCATGGTGGGGCCTACATATTGTACAGATTAGATGTCTCATCCATGTGAAAATTTGGAAGATATCTGGTAAGTGCAGTTTAACACGTAGTCCAACTGGTTGGACCTGAACCTCAAAATCTATTTCTTCTTGCACTTGCGGCCCATTTGATCAACAGATGCATTTGGAACATTCCCAGGAGAAATAGGGATTTGACCAATTTACTCACCGGGCCGTACTAGTCCGGGTTAGGCCCCGACCCATAATCGGGGTTGGGCCTTTAAGGTCAGGTTATTCGGGCCTATCCTAGCCCAAACCCAGCCCATTTCCAACCCTAAACATATACTAACCATACCGACGTGCACTCACCTATTCTCAGGAAATGCTCGCTGGAGCAATAGACACATCAGCAACTGCAATCGAGTGGGCCCTCTCGGAGCTCCTCAAGCATCCGAAAGTGATGAAGAAAGTACAGGATGAGTTAGGGACCGTGGTCGGCTTTGATCAGATGGTGGAAGAGTCAGACCTGCCAAAGTTGGAGTACTTAGACATGGTAGTGAAGGAAAGCTTGCGGCTCCACCCAGTAGCTCCCTTCCTCATCCCTCGTGAGTCCATGGAAGACTGCACCATCAACGGCTTCCACATACCCAAGAAATGCCGTGTCATCATCAACGCATGGGCCATAGGACGTGATCCAAGTTCCTGGTCCAATGCCGATCAATTCTATCCAGAGAGGTTCGTTGGTTCTAGTATAGACGTTAGGGGTCGTGATTTCCAACTTATTCCATTCGGATCTGGCCGTCGAGTCTGTCCAGGAATGCAGCTGGGTCTCACCGTGGTTCGATTGGTGGTGGCCCAGTTAGTGCATTGCTTTGATTGGGAGCTTCCGGATGGTGCTTCACCTGGTGAGTTGGACATGAGCGAGACGTTTAGCCTTGTGGTGCCAAGAGCCAATCATCTACTGGCGATTCCGACATACCGCCTCAACAGCGACTTGCTGTAAGAATGATGTATTTCATCGCCAAGATGGATCAGAAAAGGCCTGGTCGACAAAAGTGATCCGGACTGTCAGAACTTAAAACGGACATATCTCATAAACGGACATATCTCATAATAAGGCCTGGTCGACTTGCTGTAAGAATGATGTATTTCATGGCCAAGTCTGCATGACCTTATTAATAGGTTGGGTGGTAAAAAAAAAAAAACATCATGGTGCCCTTAGAAATATTTCAACGGTGGGTGTCATTATCATTGCAGCTTCCTTTGATGTGGTCCACTGGATTTGTGTATCTGCTTATTTTTTTTGAATAATATCTTAAAATGATATGAGAAAAGCGATTAAAATACTTTCAATACGGTGGGCCCCACAGAGCCCTGCCCAGGCGTATTACCGTCCGGGCGGGGGTAGGATGCAATCTGCGTCCACAAGGGATAAGAATGAGGTGGATTCTCTACGAGAGTGATGGATGGTACCTAGGCATTTATGGTTTACTTAAAAATTGCGTTGGATAAAAGCAATTCAAATCAAAATTTCCAAGTTACAGGTCCCAGTTTAGATGTAGCATGAACAAAAAAAATACAAATAAACCTTCATTAATTCGACCATTCAATTGGTGGATATTCATCGGACGGTTAGAAATGAAAAAGAAATCCCTACGGTCCAATTTCAACAAAGGCCTGACTCTGATCGGTTTGTGAGACAGTGACTTAGGTTTTGTTGGGATACCACCTCATAAGTAACTGTTTTTTATTTTATTTTATTATTTTAAACCTGGGCAGTAAAAGAACTACTTTTAAAGTTAATTTGACAATTTTGCTTTTTT
The DNA here is from genome assembly GCA_021015155.1 of Magnolia officinalis. NCBI lineage: Eukaryota > Viridiplantae > Streptophyta > Magnoliopsida > Magnoliales > Magnoliaceae > Magnolia > Magnolia officinalis. The sequence continues at coordinate 75,460,818 of JAJHSJ010000003.1, forward strand.
AACTTTAACTTTTTTTTAGTTTCCCGCTCCCTCGTCTCTCCCCATAATGGATAGTCCATATCAAAGGTGGCCATATTAGACAGCCTATATCAAAGGTGGGCCAACATGATGGACAGTCTACATCAAAGGTGGGCTCCACGTGAAGGGTAAAAGACACTAAAGGTGGGCTCCGCATGATGGAGAATTAACATTGATAATTGGTCCAATGATGGATGACCCACATCAAGGTGGGCCCCACATAATAGGTGGTCTATATTAAAGGTCAGTCTTTAATGATGAATGACCCACATCTAAGGCAAGCCCTGCATGATAGACGGCTGGCATTGAAAGTGCGTGGGGCCCACACGATGGACGGTCCACATCAAAGTTGGGCTCAATAAGGTAGGCAATGGAAATTGAAGGTGGGTCCCACGTGATGGGTGACCCCTAGCAAGATGGGCTCCACATGATGGATGACCCACATCATGGTGGGTCTACATAATGGACGGTCCACATCAAACATAGTCCCCTAATGATGAACAACCTAGATCCAAGGCGAGTCACGTATGATAGATGGCTCACATCAAAGGTGGGCTCCACATGATGGGCAGTCGATATTGAAGGTGGACCCCATATGATGGATGACCCGTGCCGCGGTGGTCCTTACATGAGAACACCTCGAAGGTCTACCCCAAATGATGAATGACCCACAATCAAGGCAGGCCCACATGATGGACGATGCACATTAAAGGTCGACTCCACCTAATGGATCACCCACATCCAATCTCTAAGATGAATGACCTACATCCAAGGTGGGCCCTACATGATGAATAACTCACATTGAAGGTGGACCTTTGTGTATACTCTCCACATGGCGCAAGTGTGTGCATTGTTGAGGTTGGTGTGTGTATTTTTGTGCCTACGTTGGTTCTAAAATGGTTGTGGTGTGTACTCAAATTGATATGTTTGAAAGACTTAGGCTCCGTTTGTTAAATCTGAAATCAGAAGCCTGAATTGAAATCTGAAGTCAAAAAACTTGTTTGGTAATTATGGCTGAATTCTCAAAATTAAGTACTAAATTTGAAACAATCTGTTTATTAACAAACATATGAATTGTCTGAAATATGTTGATTTGACACATTTGCCCCTATCTCCTGTTTGGAAATATTTTACACTATAAAGAAATTATTTTTTTATTAAATGAAAATAAAATTATTCTATTTAATTCAAATAAACTATAAAATACTTAATAGAAAATTAAAATATCATTATTTATGAATATAGATTGCAAATTAATGATTTGTATGTATAAGTGTGGTGGAATTTTTTGGGATAGAGATATAAAATGATAGGTAAAAAATGAATGAACTGAATGGATGAAACACATACATCATGGGGCCTCACAGTACTGACCATCAACCCACCAGGCTAGTGGCTGGGGGAGTAGCCAATCCGTTGATACGTGGATACCGTGTCGTGCGAAGACGCTCCTCGAGGTCGGCCTTGTATGAAGGTTTCAAAGGAGATCAAAGTTACATGGCCCTACAATAATGTATTTATTATATCCGCACCGTTCATAAAATTTTCAAGATTATTTTAGTGCATTGTCCAAAAAATGAATCATATCCAAAACTCAAATGGACCACACCAAAAATAGCAGTGGGATAATGATTTTCACGTTAAAAAATTTGCAAGGCCCACTATAACGTTTATTTTCCATCTAATGTATTCATAAGGTCAAAAATTTATGGATGAAGAGGAAAAACCAATTTTATATTGATCCAAAACTTCTGTGACCCCAAAAGGGTTTCAATGGTACACGTTCAATCCCCTACTGCTTTTTGTAGTGTGGTCCAGTTTATCTTTATATATGTCTTATTTTTCAACTCAAGTCTTATGACGAGCTCACAAAATGGATGGACGGTTTGGATGTAGCAAATACATCATGATGGGACCTACAAAACTTACTTACGTCAATGCACCAGCCAATCTGCTTCCCCATCCCATCCCTGACTTGGACAGGGATTCCTCGCGGAAGGTTTTCGCATGAAGTTCCTGTGCTTGGAACTTAGCTGGGGCCTACCCTGATGTTTGTGAGAAATCCACTCCATTCATCCGTTTTGTGAGTTCATTTTAGGACATAAGGACAAAAATGAACCGTATCTGATACTCAGGTGGGCCAAAATTGTGAGTATTGAACGTCAACAGTTGAAATATTTGTGTGGCCACAGAAGCTTTAAATCATGATAATATTTTTGTTTTCATTTCATCCCAGTATGAATGGCATTATAAACGGTATAGATGGCATATAAACATCACTGTCTACGCCAGGAATGTTTTAACGGCAGGAATTTCCCTGTACACATTTTCTTTTATTGCGGCCCACTTGAGTCTTGGATCTTCTCAATTTTTCTCTCAATTCCTAAAATGATCTCAAAAAATGGATGGATAGGATGGATTTCTCACAAACATCACGGTAGGCCCCACCTAAGTTTCATTTTCCAGTGCAGAAACTTCCCGCGAAAGCTTTGGCAGGAAATCCGCGTCCCCCTGACTCGAGACGGATTGGCTACTCCCTGGTCGGTGCTCTGTTAGCCTCTCCATGATGTATGTGTTTCATCCATTCCGTTCATCCATTTTTACAGATCATTCTAGTGCTTCATCCCAAAAATTAGAGGAATATAAATCTCAGGTGGACCACACTATAGGAAAATAATAACGATTGGATATGCATCATTAAAATCCTCTTAAGTCTCACTGTACTGTTTATTTGACATCCAATCTTTTTATTAGGTCATACAGGCCCAGATGAAGGGTAAAAACGAAGATCAGCTTGATCCAAAACTTTTATAGGCCCCAAAAGGTTTTTAATGGTCGACACTCATTCAACACTGTTTCCTGTAGTGTGGTCCACTTGAGATTTTTATATACCTAATTTTTTGTCCCATACCATGAAATGATTTGAAAAAATAGATGGATGGCATGGATGAAACACATACATCATGGTAGGGCCCACGGAGCACTGACCACCAGCCATTGGCCGGTGGTAGTGGGAGTAGCCAATCCGTTCCCATCCTTTGTCTAGTACGAGAGGACGCGGATTGCATACTACCCTCGCGGCCTTGGCCGCCCGTCCCTAGCTCCGAACGGGCAGTTCTGTGGGCGGGCCCACCGTGATGTATCTGTACATTCAAACTGTCAGTCCCTTTTCTTAGATTATTTTAAGGCATGAACACAAAAACGAGGCAGATCCAACGCTCAAATGGACCACACTAAAAATAGTAGCGGGATAATGATTTTCACCATTAAAAAATTCATAGGTCCACTGTGATGTTTTTTTTTACCATCCAACCTATTCATTAGGTCATGTAGACGTGGATGAAGTGAAAACACAAATATCAGCTTGATCTGAAACTTCTCCAGCTCTCAAAAAGTTTTTAACGGTGAAAGTTCAATCCCCACCTTATGGTCCAATTAATCATTGGACCTGCTTTTTTTTTTTTTTATTATTGGATCACACCTTAAATTATCTAAAAAAGTTGATGGACGGTGTGGATCAAACACATAAATCATAGTGGGGCATAAAGAAGTTTCACAGGTTAAAGGTTGATTTTGTATTGTGCAAACAATTTAAAAGAAAACATTTTCGTAGTAACTTGAAAAAGGATAATTTTGGAAGCAAAAAATTTTTGTTTAATGAAAAATCACAGAACGCATTCTGCGTTCACCATTAAGCCAGACTTCTGTCACGGAAAGAATTCAGTGAAAAACCACTTAGCGCTTTCCGTCTTCCGCATTAACAACGCATTAACAAACACCACTAAACACGGAAAAATTTCCCCCTTCCGCATTAAGTGCAAAAATTCAGCATTAACAAACACGACCTTAGAGTCACCACTAGTTGATGTAGTCTACAATCCATAGTTAGGTAAACATCGTATAATCGCTTTGGGTTGAAAAAATGGATATTTCCCAACTAAGATGACTCCTGTGTATAGTCTGCAGCCGAATATTTTAGGTAAGGACCTCAATGATAGAGAAGGAAGGGGATGTCCTAGAGGGGGGTGAATAGGACTTTTAAAAGGTTTAATGGTCTAATTTATTAGGATTACTCAAATGTAACTCTACTGGCTTCCAAGCTTGGTAGAGGATCCAATAACAAACTATTCAAGAAGTAGCAATATATAACTTAGTTTATGATGGATATGACTGTGAATGTATGTGAGGTGTGACATAAATATGAATGCATTGACATGAATCACAAACACATAAGAAGAGCAATCACAAACACAGTCATTTTTATAGTAGTTCAACTACTTGTCTACTCCACTCCCGGTAACCGCACTCAACCCTTGAGCGTACTGGATTTCACTAAGGGCCTGTTTGATTTTTGAGTGCAAGTGCAAATACCTGGTAAATGACTAATTATCACAGTTTCACCCGTTTGAAAATTTTCGGGAATTCTTGCCTTGAAAACCGGTTCAAAAGTGTTAGTTAAAAATTTTAAACCTCATGGTGATGTATATGACATATCTGTTCTGTCCATCCATTTTACCACAACCTTTTGAAATACGAGTCAAAAAAATCAAGTAAATCCAATACTTAAGTGGCCCACACCAAAAGAAACAGTAGCCCTTAGAAGTTTTTAACGGTAAGTGTATGATTTACTTTTTTTTTTGTGGCGTGGTCCACTAGAGCTTTGGATATGCCTCATTTTTTGGCTCATGCCATAAATTCATCTGGCATAATGAACGAACGGTGTGGATAAGCGAAATATATCACAGTGGGACCCACATATATTTTGCAATATTCTCGATTTTCGTGTTCAAAAAGTAGGTAGTCAAATCAAGTACGAGTGAAATGGGTAAATGCGCTGGGAAATAATTATTACACCCTTTTGCTGGGTATTTCCCAATTCCCTCAAAATCAAACAGGCCCTAAGGAGGTTTTACAATAGCTCACCTCAAACCTAAGGTTTTAAATCAGGTTCACCTTCAACCTTTACAACCTACACTGAGGCTGACTATTTATGCTCTCACGAGCAAGGGTCAACACAACACACCCACTTTTAGGCACATTGGCCAAAGATCTTCCATAAGATCCTACTGAAGGTTTCTACATGGTTCACCTCAAACCCAAGAGTTTTACTGGTTCACTCCTAACCAGATGTTTATGCTCTCCACAGAGCAAGAGTCCACACAACGCACCCACCACATACACTCCCGCTAGAGGCCTCCTTGAGGACTTTAAAGGGTGAGAACCACTTAAGACCCAATCCTAAAAAGGAATGATCACAAGTGTCCTCTTGGACTCTAGATACTTACAAATAAGTTGATGAGTCCCGATTAGCATAATGCTGAAGATCTCCTCCTCCTTGTTAACGAAGAGTCTTCTACTCCCTTGATCCGCAACAGAATGATGTACCAATACTTGGCTTAGGATTGAGTCAAGGTCAAGATGGAATCCTACTCTCTAAAGGTTTTCCTATAAGGATGATAGAGTAGTTCCAACCTTATACATTCAAGGCATCCCAGCTTAATAATTTGCCATTAAGGTAGTAGCTGGAGGATACTTAAATGCGGAAGTTCATTCCCCAATCCACTCTATTGAATATCAATGATGAGGGTGGATTGGAGGATGAACTTCCTTGAGAGAAAGGGCTTTGGGTATATGATCTAAGGTTAAACACTCAAAAGCTCTCTCTACTTTTTCTCCCAGCAACAATAGACAAGTCCTCTATATATAGGCAGAAGGTTCCAACGGATATAAAACGATCACATTTATGACTGAGTTCGATATCATCGAGCATATACTCTCGATAGCATCGATGGTCTACTCGATGACTTGAACTCAAAGTCATACGCTTTCGAAACCTTTTGCCAGATGGTTGATGAATCGAAACCACTATCGATATCATCGGATTTCAAACTCCGATTCCATCGATGGTAGGTTCGATCAATCGACACTTGAAAAATGAGAGAGACTTGTCATGAAATATTTCAAGTTTTTAGGATATGATCGAGGATCAGCCGATGTCATCAGAATTTGTATATTGATGATATCGAAGGTAGTGTCGATGTATCGATAAATCCAATAGATTTACCAGTAAACTTGCTGGACAGTGTAACACCCCGAATTTTTCCTAACTTGGCAATGGACGTCCTTGGACGTAGAACTGCCCTATGACCTTATTCTGCCGTGATTAGGGCGTAATTGAATTAAGTATTAATAGCTTGAATTACCTTCTATACAAACTACAAAGGCCCGAGTACCAGCTCAGGCAGAAATCACTCAGGACCAAATCCTTTAGAAATTAAGCGAAATTAACTAAGTGTTAAACTAGATTAGCTGAGAAATTCGCTTGAACCACTTTAAATACGAACTGCAAGACCCAAAACTTGTAGAATCATCGACACTACATTACCCTATAATCTAGGATCAATCTCATTACCCAGTTGCTCTCGGGAGCATCACGAAGGTCCGTATCGGACCTGGACCGCACGTCGAAAGTCCGATTACCGCGAAACTAAACGATTATGACCACCTTACTGGGCTTGACAATCTTCTCGGAAATCAAATCCAGATAGTACCCAGAAACGCACAACTAGAGCCCTGAGTGGTGTGTGAGAAACGCGAATATCTTTAGAAAATGTACTCAGATTTAAGTGATTTGGGACGTTCGCTTGCGGGCCAAATTTAAGCTTTTAGACTGTCAGAATCCGACTTAATTACACCATCGGATCAGGGAAAATTTCATACACAGGTCCATGTACTGGTGGCCCTGATCGAGTGGCGGTGACTGTTAAACTGAAACTGGTCTGCCACGGTCGATTTGTAAATCCGATCGGACCAAAAACGTAACTCGACCTAGATCCAATGTCAGGGAGCTTAAATCCGATCGCATACGGAAAAGGGGGCTCCGGAAGTGCTCCGTTGATCTGAAACAGATGAATTTTGGTTATAATATACGTATACCATGGCCCTGGGGCCATTGAGCTCACATCTGAGCCTATATAAAGGCTTTAAATCCTCATTCTCTCTCCCCATACGAATTTGCAATTCAAGGGAGAGAGAAAAGAAAAGGAAGAGAAGAAAAAAGAGAGAAAAGGTGAGGGAATTTAGGGTATTGCTACAGGGATTCCTCCCTGTTGTTCTAAGTGCCGAATCCACGCTACCGTGTCGCCGTTTCAGCAATTCTAGATTCATTTTTAGGTAAGAAATCCTAACCCTAAGATGTTGTAGAGTTCCAAATAGTTTAATAGATCAAATGGCTAACCTATTTTGCACCATAGGTGGCAGTGGTGTCGTAGACGATGAAAGTGTGTATGAGCTCCATCCGTAACGAGTCTAATGGGCATAAGGTGCGGACTATAAACGTATAGGCTATGTTTTTTAAGGCTTTCAATGTCGGTTAATTATTTATTACTGATGTGGATGCTATTTCACATGCCAAAAGCAATGTCTGTCTAGCCTTTCAGATATATATATGAACTATATTGAGTTTAGGTTAATCCATGTGTTTGTTGAAATAATCGTATAAGTATGGAATTTGAATTTGAGTTTACCATGATTAATTGCTGTCTATGTATGCTAGATGTCACGTCCCAAACCCGGAGATCTGATTCATAGGAATCCCGATCGCCGAATCCGGTGCCGAAAGCCTCAGTAGTACCCCATTCTCGGATCCTAGTGTCTATACGCTAGATTCCGATCCTGGAATCCTACAAGGAGATTTTTTTTTTTTTTGTACATTTAACTCATAATAAGCATAACCACAAGATTACTCAATTCACAAAGGCAACATCATCATCACATATCCACTAATATAATCATTTGAGTACAATGCTGAAAAGGAAATACATAAATCGAAAATCAAGCTTCAGAAGATTGTTGCACGCTCCAAGCTCAAAATCGCTGCAACCTAACATCACCTGCACGCATCTATCGTGCATAAGCTTATAGAAAGCTTAGAGGGTGGTATAAGTGTGTGCACAAGGTAAGTGTCAAGTATTCAACGCAATGTCATAATCATACAATGTCGAAATAGGCGCAAGGTCGTGAATCATATGTTATCAAAGTAAGCGAAAATACTGACAAATCCATGAGTCAAGCAATATCAGAATGTGCAATACAGATCAACTATACAAATGAGGAACAATATCAGAATACGCGATACAGATCAACTATACAAATGAGGAGTCATAAAGAGTCAAATATCAGATGTCGTGTCTAAACCATATAAATGCAGAAACACAGGTAACCCAAAATGTCATATGCCACGAATATAATGCAATATGCGGTGCGAATGGAATGACCATGCTGAAGTGTGAAGTCGGGATGATAGTACGTAGTATCTCAAGCTACGGGGTCTGTCACAAAGGACTTCTATCCAAACCAGTCCCATACCTAAATTTAGATAGTCAGACCCAATGTGGTAGACTCCTGATCTCGGGTTAGTCGTGCGCCCAACCGAAATCCTGGCCATGCGAAGGTACACAACAATCAGTTGCGCACCACCAGCCCGAGTGGATATGAATGAAATGAATGTGTAAGTATGCAAGTCCTCCTCAATAAGTCCACATATCAGTACAGTTCCTCTCTGAAAAATCACCGGGGTCTATTACACTCCAAACTAGGTTGTCACCTCATCGAGCACAATAAGGTGAGTGGAAGAGACTTCATTATCCGCCTGCCAATATCAGGCCCGGCTCTTCGATAGCGGACCCATTCCTCGAGCTGGTCAGACTCAGCCTAGCATCGCCCCCTCCTTTCGGGCAGGTAAGGCCGTACCCCCTTCCAACCGACCACGACACAGTGGGAGATGCGGCCTAACGGTATACGAACCTCATGTGCTCATGCATCCACTCAGTCTAGACGTTGGAATAACCTCTGGAACCAAGAGGGTTCTGGGACTTTCACCCAAGGATATTTATAGCACCCCATGTAGAAAAAATTTTCGGTGTCTCATCTGGCCATCCACGATATGCATGTGGAGGCTGCAGCCCTGATGTCGCTAAGGCGTATGGTAATTATAATCACAAAATGCGAAAACATGAGTCACACAGTCCAATCATGCATCAATCTTACGCATACCATGCGCTCATGTGGGACAACTCCACCCATCAGGGAGTCCCATGAATAACCTACCTCATGGCATATGCAACGGTCAACCATATCTCATATCAAACATGCAGATGATGTGTATGGGCATATATCATGATGCTATGTTGTCACATACTCATAATTGGTATCAATAACCGGCATCAACAATCGGCCTCGGCAATTAGCCTCGACAAAGTGGACATTTAACCAACATTGCTCCCAAGGGGTGGCCCACATAGAGCCTAACATATAGTGGACCCCTGGCCTCACAAAGGGCCTGATATACAACACCATGGGCCTCACTCAGGAGCTTAATACACATCACGATGGGCCTTTCACATGGGCCTAATGTACATCACAATGGGCTCCATCGCCTAGCCTTCAATTGCATCACAATGAGCCTCATCACATAGGCCTCATATACATCACATTGGGACTTAAACACAGGCTAAATACATATCACAATGGGCCTCAAATACGGGCCGCATATACATCACATAGGTCTCGTCAATCGGCCCCGGCAAATCGAAAGCAGTCTCGACAATTGAAATCGGCCTCAACAATCGGATTCGACACTCGGAATCGGTCGATAATTAGAATCGGCAATCGGTCACGACAATCGAAATTGATCGATAATTAGAATCGGAAAATCGATCACATCAATCGGAATCGATAATCGGTCATGACAATCGGAATCGATCGATAATCAGATTCGGCAAATCGGTCATGACAATCGGAATCGGTCGATAATAAGAATCGATAATCAGTCACGACAATCGGAATCAATCGACAATCAGAATCGACAAATCGGTCACGTCAATCGGAATCGGCAATCAGTCATGACAATCGAAATCGGTCGATAATCAGAATCGGCAATCGGTCACGACAATCGGAATCGATCGATAATCAGAATCGGCAAATCGGTCACGTCAATCGGAATTGGCAATCGATCATGGCAATCGAAATCGATCGATAATCAGAATCGGCAAATCGGTCATGACAATCGAAATCGATCGATAATCAGAATCGAAAATTGGTCACGACAATTGGAATCGACCTCGATGATCGGTCGATCAAGGCTTGAGTGAAGGTCACAATGTGGACATTAAGCCATCATTGCCCATCAATGTGGACATTTAACCATCATCGCTCCCAACAGCGGCTCACATAGAGCTAAACATAAAGTGGGCCCATGGCCTCACACAAAGGCCTAATATACACCGCAATGGGCCTCATATACATCACATTCAGTCCACAAATAAGGCCTTACATACGTTTCATTGGGCCCACTCATGGTCCTTATATACATTACATTGGGCCTCGACCCATGGGCCTCAAATACATCACAATGGGCCGTATCAATGTGGACCTAATACATATCACAATGGGCCTTGCCCATAGGCCACGAATACATCACAATGGGCCGCATCATGTGGGTCAAAAATGTATCACAATGGGCCGCAACAATGGGCTATATAAATATCATAGGTGGGCCGCATCCGCGGGCCACATGAATGGGCCTCAAATATACCAAAATGAATCTCACATCGGAACATCATCTGGACCATACCACAATTAGCAATGAAGATAATGATTTTCACGATTAAACAATTAACAGGGCCCATCATAAAGTTTATTCTCCATCTAATCTGATCATAAGGTCACAAACACCTGGATTAAGAAGGAAAATAAATTTCATATTGATCCAGAACTTCTGGGATCCCTAAAGTATTTCAATGGTGGACATTCAATCTCCACTGATTTCTGTAGTGTGGTCCACCTGATATACGGATCTCATTTTTTTTTCCCAATCCTTAAGACGAGCTTGCCAATTGGATGGATGGTATGGATTAAGCCCACATATCACGGTGGGCTCCATGCAAATAGACTAACGGCGTGGATTCCATCCACTCATCAAGTGGGTCCCGTCCAGATGGACGGACGGTGTGGATGAAATCCACACACACAGGTGGGTCCCATGAAATGAAAGGTTTGGGATAATACATCAAGGTGGGCTCCACACAGCACCGTCCAGATATGGACGGTGTAGATACGGGATACATGCATACGGTAGGGGCCATGACACTAGCTGACGTCACCACACAGCTTATATAGCTGGTGTGGGTACTCCAGCCAATCAGCTCCCAGGTGGGTCCACATGTGTGGGACCCACCAGCTGTGGATGGACGGTTTAGATATGTGCACCACCAATCTGTTTCCAAGAGGGTGGGTCCCACGTGGGACCCACCATATATATACATATGTTATATATATTTATGCAATATGATATTATATTATCAATAAAATAATGTATATTTTATTTATTTTTACTGTACCTTTTTTTTAAAAGGAGTTAATGTCCAGACCGTTGGACGATCTGTTAAAACAGATGGACAGCGTTGATGAAACGCATAGATCACGGTGGGGTCCACCGTCCCAGCTGGACGGCTGGATGAAACACATTCATCAGGTGGTCCACACGTGTGGCCACCTGTAAAACAAACTGATATTTGTGTTCTCCATCCACCGTCCAGGCAGGACGGACGGTCTGGATATCATATGCGTGACATGTGGGCCCCACAGCCGCTGGCCATAAATGATCTGGAAAGATAGATGGACCGTGTAGGTGCGATACATCGGTGTAGGGGGGGTCCATGTGCTGGATGCAGCACTGCATCAGGTGAGCACTGCATCAGGTGGGTACCACCGTCCAGGGGATCTGGACGATGTAGATGATCATATACATCACAGTGCGTCCACCCTCTGGACGGTCAGGACCAGGTGGGCCCGTGGCCATGACAAAATGGATGGACGTGTGGATGTGGGACACATCATGGTGCGTCCAGCACACCCACATTAAGGTGGGTCCACGCGATGGCCCACCAAAGCCTTGGATCAACTTGATATTTGTATTGTCCCTCCTCCAGGCCTGTCCAAATGGACGGGCGGCAATGGTGGGTCCCACAATCGGATGGTGTGGATCAAACTCATCATGGTGGGCCACACAAACACACATCATACAAAAGGCAAAAGAGGGAGAGAGTGAGAAAGAGGAAAATAGAGAGAAAGAGAGAGGAATCGGATGGTGGTGGAGGGACCCCGCCACTATGGGCCCTCCATTTCTTACCACACAAACATCAAGATGGGTCCCACCACAAGTGGGCCTTCGAATCACAAAAGCAAGCAATAAAATCACCCACCTTAGATCATGGTCTTCTCCTTCCATCAATGTATTCTAGAGCTCCAATGGATAAGATTCAATGGTTGAGATTGATTTTAGAGGGTGAGATTGGGTGGTAGGAAGTGGGCCATGCCAAGCTTCTCTCATGGAGCTTGGATGATGGACTGAGGTGTAAGAGAGAGAGAGAGAGAGAGAGAGAGAGAGAGAGAGAGAGAGAGAGAGAGAGAGAGAGAGAGAGAGATGGGTGTGATAGGTGTGAGTGATGGAGTGATGGGTGTAAAAACTTTTTAACTTTGGGGTAGATGGTGTAAAAAACTTTTTGACTTTTGGGGTTGTTTTGGGGTGGGTGTGAGGTGATGGTGTACTTGACCTTTGATGGGATTGATTGATGGATTGTGATATGTTGTACAGATTCTCTTGGGTTTTGCAACGTACGGCATTTTCCTCGAACCGAACGCGGGCCCACATCTCCTGGCCTGGGTATCAACTCGGCGCGCGAAATGCGGCATCGGAACCGCGGCGACGACGCGGTCGCTAGGGTATAAGTCTCGGGTTGATGGCGTGTGACTTAGGGTCGCGCGCAAATGCCGGTTAAGGGTCGAAGGTTGCCGGAATTTGACCTGAAAGACCGCGGGAGCCTACGGAACAGTACGGTCTAGGATACGGGTCTTACCTAGATGTATGTGTAACAACTCCCGGACGAAAGGATTAGCCCTAATACGTGTTATATCAACATATGTTACGTATGTTTTATTGCGTAGCCTAAGTGTTTGTGAAAATGACTTAATGAGTATAGAATTCGTATTCGTGCTCACCAGGACTAACTGTCATGGATATGTGATTGTTGTATAGATGATAGCCCTTTGACGAGAGAATTGGCCCTAATACAAATGATAACTAATATATATCATATATGATGGAATGCGTAGGTAGGGGTGCACACGGTTCGGATCCGGTTCCAAAAGGGATGAGAACTAAAGGTGGCCCCCTTCACATTAACGGTCCAGATTGACAGCTGGCAGGACCAATTCAACTACATCCTTAGCCATTCGGTTCCAGTTTCAAAACCGAAACCGAACCGTGTGCACCCCTATTCGTAGGTTAAGTGTTTGTAAAATGTCTGAAAGACTTAGTAGTTAGTAAGGTGTACCTGTATGCGGGTTGAGATATGATTCTCAACTACCTCAATGATGTATATGATTTCCTACATGTATGTCATATTCTGATGTCTGGTTGTTTATGAATTGAATGTGTGCGAATTCATGTTTACATTGCATTTCAGAACATGTTCATATGATTGTATGATTTGAGGTATTGATCCATTACCGCTTTAACTATCTTATAGGATATTTTGTTGTAATTGAATGTGGTTGGAGCTATCATATAGTCCAGGCAATCGCTAACAGGCCTCGAATTGATGGCTGAGGTTGTTTCGCCACACAGGAGGTGTTCGATGAATCCAAGTCGTACTTGGGTTGTCGACAGTGGTTAGGCCACACGGAGTGCTTATGCACTTCATGTCAATTAACTCAACGTGCGCTCATACTAGTCAAGCCCGTCAAGTGACCTGATTGACCCGATGTATGTTCACCATGTTTGGATACTACTGCTCGAACCTAAGGTACCAAACCCACCAGTGGAATCCCCTTTAACCTTGGTACCTCGATCTGCTAAGACTCATGAGCCGGACATGGTGGTATGGGACACCGTAGTCGAGCTGTCGGCCTACGCTGTGGCGACGAGCCTCCCCGTAGTGACCAGTGAGCAATATCGCCTCGTGAGCCGAATACGGTGGTATGAGACACTGTATTCGAGCTGTCGGCCTACACTGATCGGGTGACGAGCCCTTTGTAGTGACCTTGAACATACTCTGAGACTGCATTGAGGCGGCGAGCCTTTTCCGTAGCCAATAGACTATAAACTAGGCCTGCACTGATAAGGCGACGAGCCCCTTTGCAGTGACCTAGAACCACAATATTGTATGGGAGTTGCTAGGATTGACGACCCTAGACCGGATCATTGTTGGGAATTGATATAAGGGAGGTATCTTAGCTTTCCAATCTTACTGTATGAATAAACCTAAGTAAGAACTGGATAACACGATCATAACATTGCATTGCACGGTGCTTGGCGAGGAAGTAGCATGTGTCTGGAGTGGTGCATGCCGCGACCGTAAGATGAAGTTCGTAGAGGGAGTGCAAGCGAGAGCATGCATCTTATCATATCATCCTTGCATTAATAAGAGTCTTAGGACTGAATTGTTGTACTGATTTATCATTACTGCTTGATTGAATTGATAACATGTTAACCTTTGCTTTATTGTTCCACTGAGTTGATCGCTCCCTCCCACATTACGGGACTGTATTTTAAACACCAACCAGACTCTGTCTTAGTTGCAGGTGGAGGCGATGCTTACGAGGCGGAGCCGGACTATGAGGATGAGGAGGAGGCATTCTCTTTCATGCAGTTTTCAGGTGGGTTCATGTAAGTCATGGCCTGATCGACGGGGACTTCTGGGATGTTGACTAGATGTCCTTACACTTGCTATTTTGTCTTTTTGAATCATACATGTATATTCATTTTTAGTCTATTTTGGAAAGTATACATGTATATATTTAACTTGATAACATGTTCACACTCTAGAGACTTACAACAGTTTATATACTTTATATATCTATCACAGTTCTTCCGCTTGGGTAATTTAATTGTCTCAGGAGTATGATATACTGTTTTGGTGTAATCCCACTCATGTTTAATGCACTAACATGACAACATTTAATCATCATTTAATCATCATTTTCTATGTTGGAACTCGGGAGTGGAGCTTATGGTCGACCCCTGATTTTCAAGGCGTTACAAGCTGGTATCAGAGCATGATTTGAATTAAACTGGACCTGGGTTATGGTAACACGACGCACTCTAACGCACTCTGATTTAGTAAGGGGGCGATGAAATTTAGAAAACACATTAGAATCCCAAGTTTCGCCGATAGGTGAGACTGAATATTGTAATTTAGTCCATAACGTATCTTCGATCACGTGAATCGACCTAAGTCGCCTCTAGGCCGTCAGTTGGCGAGTTTGAATCGTTAGTTGACAAATTCTAAACCTGAAAATAGATGTCCTTAGGCAATGGATCGATCATAACACCTTATTAACTTTCCAGAACTCACTCCTAAAGCGTAAAGTCCCTTTTTAATCATTTTCCTTCGAAATCTCACCTTTCACCATCCTATCTTTCAAATTTTTCTAAGCATATTTATAATACACACCAATCCTAGGGTATAAATGATGAAGAACAGTACCGAAATTAAAACTTACCATAAATAGTAAATAAATGGATAAAATGGGTTTTTGACCCTTAACTTTTTGGAATCTAACAAAATAAATAGGTTAGTTGGATAGATTAGCGTCTCCTACCCCAAAATCATATATTGCATGTCAAATAAACTCATTATGGTTTACAAATTGGACCCGAAAATGCCTCACATGGACACGGGGGCCAAACGACACAAATCGGGGGGACCCGAGGTGGGTCCCGCATGTATCCGACACCCCCGCGGGGAAGGGGGGGGGGACATCCCCCCTGCGGTGAGACATCGCCCCGGGGTCCAGTGGACGGCGAGGGCCTCGCCGGATCGGTGAGGCCTCGCCAAATTGCGGGCCTAGCAGGGCCGCAGCAGGTCGGTGGCCAGTTTTCGGCAGAAAAATTCTGCAATATACATTGACTTTGAAAAATCATATCTCCATAGTTATAACTCCGATTTAGGTGATTCAAAAGCCAGATTGAAGATTGATAAGTCTAGTTTCATATAAAAATAAGTAAAAATATAATAAAATTTTTTTTAATATAGATAAATATATGTCGTTTTGACAACTATCCCAAACAGATTAGCATGGATAGCTGCTGCTTCTCGAATTTTTAGAATTTTTCTATAAGAAGAAACCTAATGAAATTTGACGGAGATGAATTAAACTTGATGACGAACTACTAAAAAAATAATTAAAATAATACACAAGTTAAAAGTACTAGAAAAAGGACATAGAATTACCCTAGGACGACATTGAGTGTTGGTACTCCTAGATTTTGAAAAAAATTTGACAGTATAGGAAATCTAATGATGTAATAACCTGAACCCTAGGACCTCCTTAGATAGTATGGGCATATGTGTAGTACTCGAGCGCAGTTAAATTCAAGTTCGGGCAACTCAATTTCAACCAGACAGCTTTTGACCCTAAGCGATAAAACATATTCATGTATTAGAAATGGTATGAAATCATCTAGTGTATGAGTATAGACTTCAAATTACAACTATTGGATTATTTTTAGGAATGTACATTAAGACTAGCTACTGGTTTTACTAAGGAATGTAAACGACTGACTATGCTAAGATAATTGAAAGATAGTTGAAAGATAGACTTAGTTAGTTGGCTTAAGTAGGTTGGAGTGAGACCTCATTCCTTTGTTGGATCCCCTCGATACTTATAGGCTCCCTTAGTAACTCTTAGGAAGCTTGCTTTGATTTGAAACTAGTCACACTCTGAGAACAACTCATCGGATTGAACATTAGGTTGAATTAACACACTCCTTAGAATTGCCTTCTCAAGGACTTAATACACTCGGGAACACGGAGTAGAGGAACTATATATGAGCGAAGTATTCGCGGTTTGAATCAAATTTTCAATCTTGGTAGTTGCCCATGAACTCAATGCTCTGATCAAGCAGAAAGTCAGGATCAACTAGGATTAAGAATTTATACGACAAACTTTCTGTCATAGCTAGGCAGAAGGTCCATGTATCCGACTCAGACCCACTATACAACTTTTCTTCCATGTTGGCCCGACCACTTACAACTAAAAGTTTATTATATCGTCTTTGAGAAGTGTTAAGAACATATAGCCAATAGAGATTTTCTCTTTAGGCCCAAGGAATTTTCCAAATGGGCAACAGACAGTTAGGAATTAGGTCCCAAATCACATGACATGTTGGCATACATATTGTGCATATGAACTTAGAAAGATAGCCTACCTGTTAACCTAGATATGATTAAACAAGGTAAGTCGGGACCGTGATAAAAGTCCTCCTTTGGTAGGAGTAGTCGTCTTGCCACCAACTCACATCCGTCCCTGAAATCAACCATAACCCCATCGTTTTAGCTCCTTTCTATAACCATAGGTACCAATGCTGCAGTACACATCAGCGATGGAAGGAAGACTAATGTATTGAGAGGTCGTTTCCCATTTCATGTCAAGGATAGGTTCTAAATTACACCTTGTTCCGACATACGGATCAGGATATATATTCTTGAGCCTTGAGAGTAGAAATAATTTTTAAGGGGGTAGAACATTTTGAGCCTAATCTAGTTAAGCCAGTTTATACATCCTTTTGATCAAAGTAGCGCAGCAGAAGCGTGGTGGGCCCCCGCCCCACTGGCCCAGGATCGAAGGAAATTGATCTAGGCGGTACGTAGGGATAGGTCACTGAATAGGGTTTGAATTTTCCTTAGAAAGTCAATGTTGAAGTTACTGGAATAAAAGCAATTAGGGTCCAAGTGCTAAACCAATTCATACTAAAGAATAGGCCTAACAATGTGTACAAGCTGAATTATAATAGTCGAGGTCAGTGTATCCACAATGTGCTCGTTGAATACGAATCCAATAGAAGTCTTAGCCAATTTCGGGGACGAAATTATTTTTAATGGGGGTAGATTGTAACACCCCAAATTTTTTCTAACTTGGCAATGGACATCCTTGGACGTAGAACTGCCCTGGGACCTTATTCTGCCGTGATTAGGGCGTAATTGAATTAAGTATTAATAACTTGAATCACCTTCTATACAAACTACAAAGGCCCGAGTACCAGCTCAGGCAGAAATCACTCAGGACCAAATCCTTTAGAAATTAGGCGAAATTAACTAAGTGTTAAACTATATTAGCTGAGAAATTTGCTTGAACCACTTTAAATACGAACTGTAAGACCCAAAACTTATAGAATCATCGATGCTACATTACCCTATAATATAGGATCAATCTCATTACCCAGTTGCTCTCGGGAGCATCACGAAGCTCCGTATCGGACCTGGACCGCACGTCGAAAGTCCGATTACCGCGAAACTAAACGATTATGATCGCCTTATTGGGCTTGACAACCCTCTCAGAAATCAAATTCAGATAGTACCAAAAAACGCACAACTAGAGCCCTGAGTGAAGTGTGTGAGAAACGCGAATATCTTTAGAAAATGTACTCAGATTTAAGTGATTTGGGTTGTTCACTTGTGCACCAAATCTAAGCTTTCAGACCATCAGAATCCGACCCAATTACACCCTCGGATCAGGAAAAATTTCGTACACAATTCCATGTACTCATGGCCTCGATCGAGTGGCGATGACCGTTGAACTGAAACTACTTTGCCACGGTTGATCTATAAATTCGATCAGACCGAAAACGTAACTCGACCTAGATTCAAGGTCAGGGAGCTTAAGTCCAATCGCATATAAAAAAGGGGGCTCCGGAAGTGCTCCGTTGAGCCGAAACAAATGGATTTTGGCTATAATATACGTATACCATGGCCCTGGGGCCATTGAGCTCACATCTGAGCCTATATAAGGGCTTTAAACCCTCATTCTCTCTCCCCATACGAATTTGCAATTCAAGGGAGAGAGAAAAGAAAAGGAAGAGAAGAAAAGAGAGAGAAAAGGTGAGGGAATTTAGGGTGTTGCTACAGGGATTCCTCCCTGTTGTTCTAAGTGCCGAATCCACGCTACCGTGTCGCTGTTTCAGCAATCCTAGATTCATTTTTCGGTTAAGAAATCCTAACCCTAAGATGTTGTAGAGTTCCAAATAGTTTAATAGATCAAATGACGAACCTATTTCGCACCATAGGTGGTAGTGGTGCCGTAGACGACGAAAGTGTGTACGAGATCCATCTGTAACGAGTCTAATGGGCATAAGTTGCGGACTATAAATGTATAGGTTATGGTTTTCAAGGCTTTCAATATCGGTTAATGATTTATTACTGACGTGAATGCTATTTCACATTCCAAAAGCGTTGTCTGTCTAGCCTTTCAGATATATATGAACTATGTTAAGTTTAGGTTAATCCATGTATTTGTTGAAATAATCGTATAAGTATACAATTTGAATTTGAGTTTTCCATGATTAATTGCTGTTTATGTATGCTAGATGTATGTGTAACGACTCCCAGACGAAAGGATTAGCCCTAATATATGTTATACAACATATGTTGCGTATGTTTTATTGTGTAGCCTAAGTGTTTGTGAAAATGACTGAATGAGTATAGAATTCACATTCATGCTCGCCATGACTAACTGTCATGGATATGTGATTGTTGTATAGGCGATAACCCTTTGACGAGAGGATTGACCCTAATACATATGATAAGTAATATATATCATATATGATGGAATACGTAGGCTAAGTGTTTGTAA
This sequence comes from Magnolia officinalis, assembly GCA_021015155.1. Lineage (NCBI taxonomy): Eukaryota > Viridiplantae > Streptophyta > Magnoliopsida > Magnoliales > Magnoliaceae > Magnolia > Magnolia officinalis. The sequence goes on from JAJHSJ010000003.1 coordinate 75,480,528, forward strand.
AATGTCTGAAAGACTTAATAGTTAGTAAGGTGTACCTGTATGCGGGTTGAGATATGATTCTCAACTACCTCAATGATGTGTATGATTTCCTCCATGTATGTCATATTCTGATGTTTGGTTGTTTATGAATTGAATGTGTGCGAATTCATGTTTACATTGCATTTCAGAACATGTTCATATAATTGTATGATTTGAAGTATTGATCCATTACCGCTTTAACTATCTTATAGGATATTTTGTTGTAATTGAATGTGGTTGGAGCTATCATATAGTCTAGGCAATCGCTAACAGGCCTCAAATTGGTGGCTGAGGTTGTTTCGCCATACAGGAGGTGTTCGATGAATCCGAGTCATACTTGGGTTGTCGACAGTGGTTAAGCCACACGGAGTGCTTATGCACTTCATGTCAATTAACTCAACGTGCACTCGTGCTAGTCGAGCCCGTCAAGTAACCTGATTCACTCGATGTATGTTCACCATGTTTGAACACTACTGCTCTAACCTAAGGTACCAAACCCACTAGTGGAATCCCTGTTAACCTTGGTACCTCGATCCGCTAAGACTCATGAGCCAGACATGGTGGTATGGGACACCGTGGTTGAGTTATCGGTCTACGCTATGGCGACAAGCCTCCCCGTAGTGACCAGTGAGCAACACCGCCTCGTGAGCCGAATACGGTGGTATGTGACACTGTATTCGAGCTGTCGGCCTACACTGATCAGGTGACGAGCCCTTTGTAGTAACCTCGAGCATACTCTGAGACTGCGAGCCTTTTCCGTAGCCAATAAAGTTTAAACTAGGCCTGCACTGATAAGGCGATGGGCCCTTTTGCAGTGACCTAGAACCACAACATCGTCTGGGAGTTGCTAGGACTGACGACCCTAGGCCGGATCATTATTGAGAATTGATATAAGGGAGGTATCTTAGCTTTCCAATCCTGCTGTATGAATAAACCTAAGTAAGAACTGTGCTAACACGATCATAACATTGCATTGCACGGTGCTTGGCGAGGAAGTAGCATGTGTTTGGAGTGGTGCATACCGTGACCGTGAGATGAAGTTCGCAGAGGGAGTGCAGGCGAGGGCATGCATTATATCATATCATCCTTGCATTAATAAGAGTACTTAGGACTGAATTGTTGTACTGCTTTATCATTACTGATTGATTGAATTGATAACATGTTAACCTTTGCTTTATTGTTCCACTGAGTTAATCACTCACTCCCATGTTACGGGACAGTGTTTTAAACACCAACCAGACTTCGTCTTAGTTGCATGTGGAGGCGACGCCTATGAGGCGGAACCGGACTATGAGGATGACGATGAGGCATTCTCTTTTATGCAGTTTTCAGGCGGGTTCATGTGAGTCGTGCCCTGATCGACGGGGACTTCTGGAATGTTGACTAGATGTCCTTACATTTGCTATTTTGTCTTTTTGAATCACACATGTATATTCATTTTTGATTTATTTTGGGAAGTATACATGTATATATTTAACCTGGTAATATATTCACACTCTGGAGACTTACAATAGTTTATATACTTTATATATCTATCACAGTTCTTCCGCTTGCATAATTTAACTATCTCTGGAGTATGATATGCTGTTTTGGTGTAATCCCACTCATGTTTAGTGCACTAACATGACAACATTTAATCATCATTTTCTATATTGCATAAGTGATGGTTTGGAACTCGGGAGTGGAGCTTATGCTCGACCCTCGATTTTCAGGGTGTTACAGATAGTTTGTGTCCAGTTTCGATGCAATCGACTCGGCCTCGATATCATCGACATGAATATCGATTTCCTCAAATGGCCCTCGATCAAAGTTAAAAACAAACTGAAATATCTGCTGGAAGAAAAATGCGCCCTTGATCGATATCATCGATGGACTTCCGATCTTATCGATATTTGATTTCAGATCATATCGGAAGACGCATCGATATATTGAAGAAATTTGAAATTTTCTCTAAAAAACAGGGGCGCCGAAAATCTGCATATCGATCTTATCGAGCTACTTTCGATGGGCTCAAGATTTGGGTATCGATGGTTTCGATAGATGTATCGATACATTGATAATTCGTCCAGATTTGTTGTGAAATTGCTGGACATATTCGGTCCTTATTCCGATCATATCGATGCAGCATTGAAGACTCAACAGCGCAGGTCGATCATATCGAGGGTGTTTCGATAAAATCGACAAGGCGAGAAAAACTTAGAGATTTTCCTATTTTTAAAAAATGTTTTCTCACCATAAAAACCCTATGCTTTTCTAACGTGTTTTTAAGGGTTTTATTCACCTGGTGTTTTAGGACAAGGGATGTGAGGCTTTAATTTTACCTATGGCGAGCTTGCACACATCCGGTTGAAGCAGACGCTTGAATTGATCTTCCTATCAGGCTCTGTAGACAATCTGACTCAACATTCACATAACTTGACAAACCAGGGCACTTTCAGGGGTTACATACTCTTATCCACTTGCACTTGCTCGCGATCTCTACCTTATGGGATATTATGATTTTTAGGAATTTTCAGAGCTCTGGATGTTCTTATTTAACTAACAAGTTAATTTTAAACAATGCTAAAGACTAACTAGAGAATCACTACTAGCAAGCATCTTTGTTTCTCATGATTTTTCTCCCGCCTATTGTATCGGTCATAAAGATCTCATCATTATTTTTTGTATGATGATGCTTCCATATGTCGGTTTTATAGCCATCTTATCTATCAATGTAGATCGGTTGTAAATAATAAGAGGTACATATCTTCTTATCCCTTTATCTGCATGTAAACAATGAAGGAGCTAATGTTGACTAATTGAAGAGTTTTTTTGGGCATGGTCGATCCATGATTGGGCATTCCTGATCAATGGCTTGGTTAAACTAACCACATGCTTCACATGTGCATAAGAGGTGTTGGGTGAAAAATAGTTAAGTCGCTAGGTCGACTTATGGAATGGACCAACTCTACTAAACAACATGGGCCCTTTGACATCCGCGCCCTAAAGGGTGTCTACATCTAGAAATAGGTCGACCTTCTAGAAGGTCGACGCGACTGTAAGGATACTCAAAGAAACAACTGTAAGTCCACTTAAATAGCAAATTGCGAACTTAACCTATAGGTCGGTCATAGCTCGGCTATAGGTCAGCCATAACTTGGCTATAGGTTGCCCATAGCTTAGCCGAAACTCAACTAGAGCTCAGTTATAGTTCGTGATGACTTCCAAGAGAAGGTGAATGCCGGTTCCATGAAAAGCTCGGTAAATGACCTATCCTCAAACTGATAATCTGAAGATCCTTTCAACGGCCTTAAGATCTCTCCCAAGATCTTCGGGGGATCGGATCGGATCCCGAGAACTTCGGATCACAACAATCCCACAGAGATCCGGGATCTTAATGGATTCACCTCCAACGTATCAGGGAAGACTCCTTACGCCACCGTCTTCCTTTCCTTATAAATAGAGGTATCCCCATCGAATGTAAGGTACACACATTCATACCCTAATACTCGACTGGTGACTCTTTTCCAAAGATATCTTACCCTACAAAAGACTCTAAAGATCTGACTTAGTTAGGCATCGGAGGGTCTCTGTACTACCCAGGGTCTCCTTTGTCTCTTGTTTTTCTCTGTGTAGGTTCAGATGGGTTAGCCGGGGAGGGTTTACCGAAAAACAACATCAATAAGTGGTATACACGAAACTCATAAGAGGAATATAAGACAAGCAACCACACTTAAAAAACATAAAAAAAAAAAGTAAGATTGAGCAAAATACAAGGAGCTATGGTGGTTACAAGAGTCATATTTGCTAGTGGATGTTATTCCTTTGAAACTGGTGGCTCATTTTCTTTAGTTTTAAGTCGATGCGTTATATACGAGTGTGGCAGCTTTTTGTTCGCCATTTTTTATGGCTTCAATTTTTAGCACATGTTATCCATGTTAAGGCTTTTTGTCCATCCTTTTTTTACGGCGGCTGCAGTTTTTAGGATGTGTTATCCATGTTGAGGCCCATCTAATGGATAAGCTAGTACGGGCATCTGATCAGGAATAATTTTCACCGGCTAGGAAATATCTTTATTATTGTTGATGCTGTTATGGGAAGATCCGAGCCTCTTCAATTTCGAGGTCCGACGCCATCCAGATCCGACCGGATACTCAAGAGTTAATCTGGAATCGTGAAAACAACTGAAGGGAAAGCCTCTTGGCTCAACCCAAGCGACGCTTGTACTCCGAGTCTGTTGATTCGGAATAATCCAAGGCCAAGGCAGTTGGTGTGAAGCTCAGATCGCTCAGACTAGAATCTACCTGCTGGATCTCAGGCCGCCCTACTACTGCACGACTAGAGGCAGTTATTCGACCATCTATGTCTACATGCCACCAGTTATGAAGAAATCCAATTCAACGGGTTAAGTCCGTTGCCCACCTCGGAGCTCGGAGGGGAGACCTCAAGAGTACATGACGGACGAGTGGGACCGAGTCCACCATGAATCCGGACCCCCGGCCTCTGGACACTTCCTTGCTTAATAACTCGATGAAGAAGTCCATGTGTATACTAGTCCAAGTCCGAGGCTCGGAGTCAGGGCCTCTTTAGTCTGAGATCCCAAGTCGAGGCCGAGGTTGGATGTGAACATTTCGTGTGCTAAACTTAGAAATAGCCTTAAGCGGACACAACCGATTATTTCGCCGGTAGATATGCACGATACGCTACACGATCCCCAGATTATGGGTAAAATCTCCACGATCACAGTATCCCACTAATTGAGTGAATCATGCCGAGGTTAATGGACGCAGATCGTCATTACGCAGGTATAAATACAAGGGGATCTCATTGCTATAGGTACGCAACATTTCGCCCTCTCCTACTACACACGAACTTAGACCCGGATTCCCTTAACCTGACTTAGGCATCGGAGGGTCCCCTGCCTAGACCAGGGTCTCCTTTGATCATTGTGAGTGTGTAGGTTCAAGATGCTGAAGCGGCTCAGAGTTCGTGGATCAGAGTGGAGAGCCATCCAGATTTAGTCATTAACATTTTTTGCGCCGTCTATGGGAAACTGATACGAAAGGTCAGGTTCTTGTTCTTAAGTACAATGATGAGAGGAAAGAATAAATTGGCAGCTATGGAACTGGAGCAAAATGAGCAGACCCGATCTTCTTCGCTGCTTCACTCCAAATTGGCCCTGGGGCTTTCCCAGCGTTCTCGCAATCGAGCAAGCAAGTATCGAGCTATACAAAGCGAGATACAAGCTCTGCGCGATGAAATTAATCAGATGAAACAACAACGGGAGCCGCAACCACATCCTGTTCAGGAAATGGTTAGTCTAGTAGTGGAGGCCCATTCCGAGCTGAGGAGTATGAGACCCAAGGGGTCCCAACATCAATCTGCTCGGGCACCACCTTTGGTTCAGAACCCTCCTTCGACCCAAAACCGGGTTCCGGCCCGGAATACATCGAATCGGGTTCCGACGAATGCCTCTGTCACCTCGGCCCTGACACCAACGGATCTCCGTCATGAGTTAGAAAGGAGGAGGGGGAGGAGAACTCCCGAGGTAGAAGACACATAAGAGATGATGGCTGAAAACAAAGATCCCTGGGAGACACAATTTGCGGAGCTCAAAAATAAGATTTTGATACTAGTAAAGAATCAACAGCCGTCATCGGTTCCCACCGCTGTTCAAGTAATGATGGAAGAGACCGAGCCTCCCTTCACCTCCTCGATCATGAGTGAGGTGATGCCACAGAGGTTCCGGATATCCCCCGTTATCCAATACTCTAGGTCTGGTGACCCATCCGAGCACATGGAGGCTTATCGCTCATGGATGCAAATCCAGACGGCGATGGATGTAATGATGTGCAGGGGATTTTCGATCATGCTCACAGGATCCGCTCGTAGTTAGTACCGCCAGCTCAAACCCAATTCCATTGGTTCCTTTGCAGAGCTCAGCCGATTATTCCTTACCCAATTCATAAGTGGTAAGAAGAGTCGGAAACCAAATACTCATTTGTTCACCATCAAGTAAGGGCCTAAGGAGTCATTGAAGGACTACATCGATCGTTTCAATGAGGAGGCATTACAAGTGGAAGATTATGATGACAAGATGACACTCTCTGCCGTGTTCAATGGCCTAAAAGAGGGGAAGTTCACTTTTTTCATTGGAAAGAATCCACCGAAGACGTTAGCTGAGCTCGTCACCAGAGCTCAAAAGTACACTAACGCCGAGAAATTCTCCAATGCCCGTAAAAATGTTCAAGTAACAGAGTCGACTGAAAAGGGGAAGAGGCCAAGGAACGAAGAACCTTAGCAATCCAGCAAAGGGCCAGATGACCGCGCTCCTCACGATCGTTGTCCGAGCAGAAAACCAGAGGGTAAATTCCGTTCCTACACCCCCCTCAACACATCTACCGAGCAAATCCTACTGGACATCAGAGGGTAGAAGCTTCTAAATTGGCCTGTTTGTATGAGGGCCGATCCGGATCATCGAGACAAATGCAAGTATTGCCGTTTCCATCGAAATCACTGCCACAACACATCCGACTGCGTGGATCTCAAAGATGAGATCAAAACTCTTATTCGTAAGGGTCATCTGCGCTGGTATACCAAGGAATAGAGAACAGCTCGGAAAGAAGAGCGAGAGCAGTCGAAGAACACTACAGAAGAGTCAGCCGAGATCCACACCATCTTCGGTGGCTCATCCGGTGGAGGAGATTCGAACAAGGCTCGAAAAGCCCATTCTTGGAAGTCTGATCCGAAACATTACATCCACATGACCGAGCGGCCGACCAAGGAACTTCAGATCAGCCTATGCAGTCTAACCTTCATGGAAGACGATGCGCGCGAAATCCAGCATCTGCATGACGACGCCCTAGTGGTTACTATGACCATAGCCAACCACAAGGTGTACTGCATCCTGGTCGATACCGGAAGCTCAGTAGATGTGATTTACTCCGAGGCTTTCAAAAGAATGGGGATTCTAAGGTCGCTCCTCAGACCTGCGAAGACCCCCCTACATGGCTTTGCCAGAGAGAGGGTGATCTCCGAGGGAGTCATCTCCCTCACTGTGACCGCGGGAGAAGGATGACATCAAGCACCCTCATGGTAGACTTCCTCGTTGTCAATGTGCCGTCAATGCACAACATCATTTTGGGCAGACCTTCTCTCAACGCAATGAGGGCAGTCATTTCCACTTACCATCTGATGATGAATTTTTTCGCCGAAAGCGGAATAGGCTACCTCCGAGGCGATCAACGCGAACCTCGGAGTGTTACGCGATAGTAGTGAAGAAAGGGTCCGTGAAGCAAGCGCTCATCGTCAACGTCCTAGATCCCGGAGGACCTATAGAGGACTCATCTGTGGAAGACCTGAAGAAAGTACCGCTCGACGAGGCAGACCCGAGCAAAACTGTTCAGCTCGGAACGACGTTGAATTCTGAGCAGCGGTCTAAAATGTTGGCTTTCCTGTGACAGTACAAGGATGTCTTCGTATGGTCGCATGAGGACATGCCCGGGATCTCTCCGTATGTCATGGTTCACAGGCTAAATGTGTACCCGGATCACAAACTTATGAAACAGAAGATAAGACCGTTCGATGCCCAGCGGTATGAAGCCATAGCCGATGAAGTCTCCGTACTGCTCGGCGCTAGTTTCATAGAGGAGGTACACTATCTTGATTGGATCGCAAATGTGGTCCTCGTCAAGAAAGCCAATGGGAAATGACGGGTCTATGTGGATTACTCGGATCTGAACAAGGCCTGTTCGAAGGATAGCTTTCTATTGCATCGGCTCGATCAGTTGGTGGATAGCAAGCGGGGCATGAAGTACTCTCCTTCCTGGACACTTATTCCGGGTATATGCATGTAACAGCCCAGATTTTTCCCAACCTGGAATTAGACGTCCTTAGGCGATGGGTCAATCCTAACACAGGTTTAACTTCTCAAACACTCAATTAAAGCCTCAAATCCCTTTTCAAACCATTTTCTTCACAAATCCCACCCTTCACCACCTTGATCTTTCAATTTTTCTAAGTACTTTCACCCTAGACACTATCTTAAACTAGCTAAATAGTATAACTTGGATCACTTTATATACAAACTACAAAGGCCCAGGTACCACCTCAGATAGAAATTACTCAGGACTAAATCCTTTAGAAATTAGGCGAGGATTAGCCAGTGTGAAACTAGAGTACCTGTGAAATTAGCACCGATCACTTTAAATACGATCTGCAAGACTCAAAACTTGTAGAATCATTGACGCTAGGTTACCCTAAAATCTAGGATAAATCTCATTACCCGTCTGCCCTCGGGAGCATCTCGAAACTCCGTATCAGATCGGACCGCACGTCGGAAGTCCGATTAACACGAGGTTAAGGAATTAGGACCGCCTCGCTAGGCTTGACAACCATCTCGGAAATCAAACCCAGACAGTGTCCCACAGCTGTTCGCTTGAGTCCAGAGCGAGAGAGTGTAAAAACACTTGTTTTCTTTACAAAATAAATATCTTGAATAGTAATTTGGCACGTGTCGCTTGCGGATCAGTTTTAAACAACCAGACCGTCAGAATCAGACCAAATTACACCCTCGGATCAGGAGAAATTTCATACACATATCCATGTACTCGGAATCTCTAATCGAGATCCGCTGACCGTTGAACTGAAACTGGTCCGCCACGCGTGATCTGGAATCCCGACCGAAATGAAAACTTAACTAAACGTAGATTCGGTGTTAGTGAGCTTAAGTCCGACCTTTGGCTCAAGGAGGCCCGCCAGAAGTCCTCCGTTGAGCTGAAACAGGTCTGTTTTGGTTATAACCTAAGTATACTTTGACCTGGAGTCTATTTCAGTGAGTTTTTAGGCTATATAAGGACCTTAAACCCTCTCTCATTGCAGCCATACGAATTTGAGAGAAACCCCAGAGAGAGAAGAGAGAAAAGAGAGAGAAAGTGTGGGAGCAGTGGGAGAATCTCCCTGCCACTCTTCCTTGCCGCTATACGAGCTTCACCACTCCATTCTAATCACTTTCCCGATGATTCCAACTCCGTTTCTAGGTAAGAAACCTTAACCCTAATCTGTTTTGGGATTGTATAGGTTGTAGGTTATGAAATAGCTAACCTATTTCGTTCTATAGGTTACCAAACTGCTGTATATGAAAGCTTAGCAAACCTATTGGATTCGTTGCGATTCTACGATAAAAGGTGCGGACTTTAAGTGTATAGGTTATGGTTTTCAACGCTTTCAATGTCAGATAATGATAAATTCATGATCTGCATGCAATTGCACATGTACAAAGTGCTGTCTGTTTTCCATTTCGATTAAAGATGAAGAATATGAAATTTTACATACTCTAGGTATTTGTAGAAAGTACCGTATACGTACAAATTTTGAAAATGTATTTGACATGATTAATTGTAGTATGAATATATTATATGTGGATAAATTACTTGTTTGGCGAAAGGACTCGCCCTATACATGTTTTGCTTATATACATTATGTATGTTGAAATTGTGCATTCTAGAAAGCACCGTATATGTATAAATTTTGGAGATGTATTTGCCATGATTATTTGTTGTATGAATATATTATACATGGATAAAATACTTGCTTGGCGAAAGGATAGCCCTAATACATGTTTTGCTAACATACACCATGTATGTTGTAATAGTGTATTCTAAATGTTTGTGAAAATGACTGAATGAGTATAGAATTCTCATTCGTGTTCGCCATAGCTAATTGTCATGGATATATGATTGTTGTATTGGTGATACCCCCTTTGACGAAAGGATTTGCCCTGAATCATGCCACGGCCACTGTACGCTATATACATTGAAATGTGTAGCCCAAGTGTTTGTGAAAATGTTCAAATGAATATGGAACTTGGATTCCTACCTTCCATGACTATCCGTCGTGAGTATACGCGTGTTATGATTGGGGCAACTCCCTAGTGAAAGGATTTAGCCTAATGCCTATGTGATCAATATATGTCATGTATGTTGATGTATGTATTTTAAAGTGTTTGTTGAAATGTTTGAATGAGTAGTAGTTAGCAAATTATAATGTATAAGGGTATTGAGATATGATTCTCAACTTCTTTTAACTATGTGTATGTTTTCCTTAGATAGTTGTGTGATTAGGAATTAAATATGTACAAACTCATACTTGTATTGTGCTTCATAACATGCTCAACTGATTGTATGATTTTATCTATGTAATGCATATGTTTAAATTCATGTTTACATTGTATGATCCGTCATGAGTGATGAGGGAGTGGTGTAATGATTCCGTGCAACAACCCTAGTAGCCCTAAACGAATAATACCAGACTTTGATTGTATGATTTGAATCTTGATCCATTACTGCTTTATCTATCTGCAATTGATTGTGTTTGGGGCTATGATTATAATCCAGACAATCGGTACCAGAATTGAATTCGTGGCTGTGATTCATTTGCCACATGAGATGTGTTCGACGAACTCGAGTCGTACTTCGGTTGGCCACGCGAAGTGCTTATGCACTTCATGTCGTTCAACTTGTTGTGCGCTCGAGCTAGCCGAGCTCGTCAAGTAACCCGATCTGTCTAATGTATGTTCACCATGTTTGGACGCTACTGCTTGAACCTAGGGTACCGAACTTACCAGTGAAATCCCTTTTAACTATAGTACCTTGATCCGCTAAGACTCATGAGCCGGACATGGTGGTATGGGACACCGTGGTCGAGCTGTCGGCCTACGCTGGGCCACATGCCTCCCCGTAGTGACCAGTGAGCAACCAGACTATATTAAACATTGATAAGGTGATGGGGTATGAGACACTATATTCGTGCTATCAGCCTACATTGATAAGGTGATGGGGGAACGGTGTAACCTTTGTGCGTAACAGCCCTGACAGCCCTTTGTAGTGACCTCGAGCATACTCTGAAATTACGGTGAGCCTTAGAGTTTTGCCGCGGTGTATTATGAACTAGGCCTGTTTCTATATAGTGATGAATCGTTAAAGAGGTGATGGGGGAGTGGTGTAACCTTTGTGCGTAACAGCCCTGACAGCCTTTGCAGTGACCTAGAAAACACACCATCGTCTGAAAATGATACAAGGGAGGTACCTTAGTTTCCCAATCCTGCTGTTTGAAATGGACTAATAAATACTCAGTAATCATGCTCATCATGCATTGCATGTGCCTAGAAGATGTGGAGCACTGAGGGATGAAAGCATGCCACGAACGTAAGATGGTGTCGCACGAGGGAGGGTGTGGTGAGGGCATACATTATGACTGCATTCATACTTGCATTAATAAGAGTAGTTAGGAGTGTTTGATTTTACTGCTTAATCATTACTGCTTGAATGAATTAATAACATGTTAACCTATGCTTTATTGTTCCACTGAGTTGATCACTCACTCCCACGTTACGGGACGGTGTTGTACACACCAACCAGATTTGTTGAGTTTCAGGTGATGGCGATGCTTATGAAGCAGAGCCGGACTATTGTGATGTGGAGGAGGAGTTCTCCTACATGTAGTTCTCTGTCAGGTTTATGAAGACCTGGTATTGTATTGACGGGGCTATGGTACTTGGGATAGAAGCCATTACACGTACACTTTTGGTATATTTTGGAACTATACTTGTAATTATTTAACCTGATAATGTTATCACACTCTGGAGACTCACCACAGTTTTTATATATTTTATATATCTATCACAGTCTTCCGCTTGCAATTTAACTGTCTCTGGTGTATGATATGCTATTTTGGCTTAATCTCACTCATGTTCACTACATTAATGCAGACAACATTTAATCATCATTATCTATGTTGTATAAGTGATGTTCTGGAACTCGAGAGTTGAGTTACTACTCGACCCCCAATTTTTGGGATGTTACAATGCATCCCCTGGATAGACAGAAGACTACCTTCGTCACTGACAAGGGACTCTACTGTTACTGGGTCATGCCGTTTGACCTGAAGAATGCTGGGGCCACATATCAAAGGTTGGTGAATCAAATGTTCACCAAGCAGATCGGGCATACTATAAAAGTTTACGTCGACGACATGCTTGTTAAGAGCATCAAAGCATCCGATCACTTAGTAGATCTCGGGGGAATCTTCGCCATCCTCCGAGAGTACTAGATGAAGCTGAATCCCGCGAAGTACGCCTTTGGAGTTGGCTCCGGTAAATTTCTCGGGTTTCAAGTCAGCCAAAGGGGCATTGAAGCAAACCCCGACAAGATCAAGGCACTCCTCGATATGAGCTCACCTCGAACTATCAAGGAAATGCAATGCCTCACCGGACGAGTAGCAGTGCTCGGACGATTCATATTCAGAGCCACAGAAAAATGCCTCCCCTTCTTTCAGCAGTTGAAGGGTCATAAGAAGGCAGAATGGACGTCGGAATGCGAATAGGTTTTTCAGCAAATGAAACAGTATTTAGGTTGCCGCCCCTACTGTCTAAGTCCGAAGAAGGCGAGTCTTTGTTCTTGTATCTTGCGGTCTCGGCCTCAGCTGTCAGCTCGGCCCTGATTAGAGAAGTAGGGGGAAAGCAGCATTCCGTATACTATGCAAGCAAAGCCATGGTACTTGCTAAGACAAGATATCCAGCTTTGGAGAAGTTAGCGCTTTGTCTCATTGTCTCGGCTTGGAGGTTACATCCGTACTTCAAGGCTCATTCCATCGTCGTCTTAACCGACTCTCCCATCAAACAAGTCCTCTAGAGGCCCGAAGTGTCGGGTCGGCTAACCAAGTGGACCATCGAACTTGGGGAGTTCGACGTCCAGTTCCAACCCTGAACAATGATTAAGGGTCAAGCCGTGGCCGACTTCGTTACAAAATTCACCACTCCGGACGAAGAGAGGATCAGTGCCGAAGTCGAGACGGCTCCTTCACCTGTTCCTCCAAGTAATCAAGAGACGGTGTCATAACCAGGATGAATCCTCTATATAGATGGGTCATCCAATGCCAAACACGCCGGAGCAGGAATTGTCCTGGTCACGCCTGATTCTACACCCATCCAGTATGCAATCAGACTCGCTTTCAAGGCCTCTAACAATGAGGCAGAGTACAAGGCTCTGCTAGTTGGACTTAGGCTGACAGCCAATCTGGGGGTTCAGTCTCTCTAGGTACGATGTGATTCTCAGTTGGTAGTGAATCACATCTCCACCGAATATGAGGCCAAGGAGACTAAGATGGTCGCTTACCTGGCCAAAGCAAGGAAACTGATAAAAAGATTTTGGAGCTTTCACTATCTGTCAGATTCCTAGACTAGAGAATTCCTTGGCCGACGCCCTAGCGAGGCTAGCCTGGCCCATGGAAGGGAAGATCCCGCGAATCATTCCCGTGGAGTTCATAAAACATCCGAGCATCGACCAGACGGAGAAGAAAATGGTCAATCCAGTAGATGATACTCTGAGCTAGATGAACTCGATTTATAGCTACCTCACATCTGGTGAGGTCCCCTTGGATAGGTTGGAAGCTAGGTGCCTGAGAGTCAGAGCGGCACAGTACGTAATTCTGGATGAGATCCTGTACAAGAAAGGGCATTCACAGCCCTATCTCAGGAGTCTCTGACCCGATAAGGCAAATTATATGATTCCGGAGATTCATGAAGGCATCTGCAGAAATCACTCTGGTGGTCGAGCCCTGACTCTAAAAATACTCCGCCAAGGATATTTTTGGCCGACCATCAGGGTGGACTCGAAGACCTACGTTTAAAGGTGTGACAAATGTCAATAGTATGCGACTGTTCTAAGGCAACCTGCAGAAGAAATGACTCCCATGAGCAGTCCGTGGCCATTCGCTCAGTGGGGGATTAACATCATCGGACCTCTGTCCACAGGGAAAGGACAAGTCAAGTTCGCCATTGTCGCAGTTGACTACTTCACCAAGTGGGCCGAGGCTGAACCCGTTGCAAAGATCACAAAACAGAAGGTGATCGATTTTGTCTGGAAAAATATCATCTGCTGGTTTGGAATTCCATGCACCATCGTGTCTGATAATGGCAGATAGTTTGATAACAACAAGTTCCGAGGCATGTGTCAAGGGTTCGGCATCACAAAGGCGTATTCTTCTCCTCAGCACCCGCAATCCAATGAACAGGTGAAAGCTGTTAACAAGGTCATCAAACACCATATTAAAACAAAACTAGAGAAAGCGAAAGGCAAGTGGGCCAAGGAGCTCCCATTCTTCCTCTGGGCTTACAGGACTACGGCTCAGTCATCCATTGGGGAAACCCCATTTTCGCTTTCCTACGGTTCGGAAGCAATGGTGCTAGTTAAAATTGGTCTTCCTACAGCTCGGGTTAAAAATTATCAGGAGAATGAAAATACCGAGCAGATTGCAGCCAACCTGGATCAACTTGAAGAAGCCAGAGACATCTCTAGACTCTGGGTTGATACTCGACATCAACAGGTGACACGATTCTACAATTCTAAAGTCAAGACCAGGCGGTTCCGTCCAGGGGACCTAGTCATTCGTCGAGTCTTCCAGAACACCACAGAGTCGGGGGCTGGGGTACTCGGGCCTAATTGGGAAGGGTCATACCGTTTGGTCCGGTCGACCAAGCCTAGCTCCGACCACTTAGAAGATCTCGAGGGCCGTCAACTCCCCCATCCCTGGAATGCCGATCACTTAAAAGTATACTACCTTTGATGTAATGGCAGTCGAAGGCCCCCAATAAATGTACGCCTCCGAGCGACTAGCCTTTAAGGCTCCCTATGAAATTCACATTTCTTCGTATCTACATGAGCGGACAATCTACTGATAAGAAGTTTCCCCTTATAAGCAGGGGCCGACTCAACAAACTGATCCCTTAAATAAGGGGTTAGTGCGTTATCCCACGAAAGTTCTCTAGGGCATCCTTTCATGTACAAGGGAAAAGCCCATAGATAACCCGACTCCTCGACGGAGGAGTTGGCTCGTCATCCGACTGACGGATTTACTAAAAGCTGATCGCCAATCGTGGGAGAAACCGACCCCCTAGGGGCCCGGTCTTGACAATTGTAACACTATAGAGTCCTATGAAACGACATTGAAATGAGCTGACCCGCTAAGGAGTCGGCTCGGCAATACCTTGAAATGAGCTGATCTGTTACTGAATCGGTTCGATAACCAACAATTCAAGATTTAACAAGCGTCATCCAAAAATCAACTACAGATTAATATATAAAAATCACCATCCACATGCCCTCTCCAGAGGGTCAAAAAATGTATCATCCATCATACCACTCATTAAAAGTTTAAAAAAGTTATAAAAAAAGAGAATGTTGGAAACTATTCAGTCGGAGCTGGAGGAGGAGCTTAAGAAGCAGGGGCTTGGTCCGGGCGAGCATCTTCAGTAGGTTTCTCCCTGGCGTCTTCAAGCAGTAAAGGCTCAAGATTGAGGTCCAGATAGAGATCTTGGACTGCATCAATACAAGCATTGAAGCCGCAATTGTAAAACTTAGTGGCTTTAGCGGCCCTCTCCTTCGAAGACTTGATGGCATCTACTGCAGCTGCCACTGCCGAGGCCAGGGAGGCCTTGTCCTTGGTCCGCTGAGCCTCCTTCGTCTGAGTGACTGCTCAGTGCTGCTCTTCTGCCGCCTCAGCTCTGGTTTGCTTCAGCACATCCCCCAATCGGGCGTTCTCCTTGGCGAGTGAGTCTGCATGGTCCCTGACTCTGGACAGATCGGCTGCAATGGCATCGCATCGAGCTTCAAGGTCGCTCACGACTCCCTTCAACTGTAGCTCATGAGCCTTTCCATCGTCAAGATACCAACACAGTTCTACCTGCTCTATTCGGAGGAATGTGGCCTCGTTTCGTAGGGTTCCATTCTTGTCCCTGAGGGTCTCCATCTTGACATCTTTTTTCGCGAGGTCCCTCAATCTCTTTCGGGTCAGAAGGAGTCTCGGGACAGACTGAATAAAAATAGGAGAATGAGTATACAAACGTAATAGAAGAAGAGGCAAGAAAAGTTGATAGAAATGCCTGGTAAAAGACGGAAGCCATGTCATTGACGAAGGATTCGTCCGATTTGGTGAGAAGGCTGACTATCTCCTCCTCCGAGGTGTGCTTGGCAGCCCAGCGGACCAAGTAGGACATGTGATAGCCCGGTTGGAACTTCCCTCCGATCATTCCCACTTGAGCCGACCCTGTCGCTTCCTCGACTCCAGTCCTACTGCCTGCTGAGGTTTGAGCCTCAGCCCTGAGATCATTTCCTACTTCGGGAGGGGAGAGCATGGTGTCAGCCATCCGAATGGCTTCCTCCCGTTCGGATGAAGATGGGACGACTATGTAGGGTTCAAGGGCTGCGGGAGGTGCTTCAGTAACATGAGGGGTGACGACGGGAGGAAGAGTTGGAGCCGGAGCATTGTCAGCAGTGACCTCAGCCGCAACAGACGCTGTAGTCGGAGCTGCAGCAACAGAAATTGAAGATACAGCTGGAGCTGCAGCGACAAAAATTGGGGCCAAGGGGCCCTCGGCGCGAGGAGCCGCAGGCTTCCTTCGAACAGTAGTCTTTGTTCGGGTTTCAGCCCTTAACATCTCCTCGACTGTCGGGGTGGTCTTCCTCCTCCGGGACCCAGAAGCCTCAGTCATGCCTGCATACAGAGTAATGAATCAACATTCAAGTTAAGAGATTAAGTTCCTTCAAAGTAAGAAATGAAGGAAAAACTTACTGAAAGAAGTGGAAAGTGGCTTGGACTTATAAAGTCCGTACCAATGAAGGTTGATGGCTGTGATCAGATCGACTAGGAGCGGAGATCTCCTGAGCGCGCCCTGGCCTTGACGACCTGATTCTTTTGGTTCGAGGTGAGAAGAGGTGAGCCCCTTAGGAAATCTGCAGAAATGAAAAGAGGGCTTCAGTCAGATCACGACAGACGAGAAAGGGGCACTAGAAGAAGAAGGTTCAGGGTCTGACCTGGAGAATTAAATCGGGTAGGGACCCAAGTCCTCAAGCTCCCGAGCTTTGCTGCTTGCGCCTCCCACTCGCCCGAAGCCCAAAACCATTTATTCTTCTAGTCCTTGTTAGAGCATGGAAGATTTATGATCAGCCCTGAAACCTTGTTACAGTGAGTCGCGAGGTAATACCACGACTCTTGGCTATCAGGCTTGACTAAGTACAAGCTTATCAACTCCTCTGGTGTCAACTCTGGGTTCCTGACTTGACGTTAGATGATGTAAAAAGAAATTAAAACCCTCTAAGCATTTGGGGTGAATTGGCTTAGAGCTAGCTCTAGGTAGGTCGTCAGGGCTCGGACGAAAGGATGCATAGGAAGTTGGAGCTTGCATCGTAGAGCGCAAAGGAAGATCGCGACTTCTCCTTCGGCAGGAGCGCCAACAGTATCAAGGGGTTCTGGCGCCCTTATCTGCACGAAGTTCGGGATCTCGAACTCTGATCGGATCCACCCCATTTGAGACTCCACCAGCACGGAGCCTCCCGGAATAACCTCCGAAGCCCGCCCACTCGCAGGCATCTCAGCACCACCTGCTGTTTACTCTAGGGGGGCTCGGGCTGTTTTCTTTTTGCTTGTGTGGCATGTCTAAGCCACCGCTTCTTTGTTCCTTCTGGGCGGGGGGAAGAGGGGTACTGCTTCTAAGGGGCCTTCGGAGGTCCCTCTTCTGTCATCCGAGCTTCCCGACCCGGAGTCGTCATTAATATCGTAATCTTCTAGGACCATATTTAAATTGTCCGACATCCCGCGAAGGTAAAAGAAATAGATGTGGTGCTAAAGGAAGGGGGGACTCACCGGACGATCATCGAGAATCGCCTCTACCGGAAACTTCAAATCGGCCAGAATCGTCTCGTTGGAAACTTCAAATCGGTCGGAATCGACTTTGCCGAAAATCGCCTCCTCAAGGAACCAGTAGCCACACAAATTCGGAATGCAAGAATGAGAGCGTTTTCGAAGCGTTGGGGTTTATATAACTTATAAAAGATTCTCGCATTAATGGTGAGGCATGATGGTAGCAGTCGAACTGTCACGAGCGGACTTCGGAATACACGTGGCGGTATGTCACTGGCTAGAGCTCTGCTAGGCTGCGTGCTTCTGACATTGGGTGGCGGGCTTAGAGCATCAGAAGCGGCACTCGGGCAGGGGAAGCGTCGCTCGAACGCCTCCAGTGGCATACGTGGTGGTCAGCCATAGGTTCGTCGACAATTCAAGATCTTAACCGTCACCACGTGTCCGTTGGAGGTTAACCCGTGGATGAAAAATCCCGAGGGCGTATCTCTTCAAACATTGAAATTATGATTGCAACTGCACGCATGGGGAGTACAGCTGGGGAGACTATTGATCTTCCACATATGTTTACTCTCTGAGTCGGTGTCCGAACTCGGAGAGCAGGGGGCTTTTGTTATGGGAAGATCCGAGCCTCTTCAACTCTGAGGTCCGACGCCATCCAGATCTGACTAGATACTCAAGAGTTAATCTGGAATCGTGAAAACAACTGTAGGGAAAGCTTGTTGGCTTAGCCCAAGCAGCGCTTTTACTCCGAGTCTGTTAGTTTGGAATAATCCAAGGCCAAGGCAGTTGGTGTGAAGCTCAGATCGCTCAGACCGGAATCTACCTGCTGGATCTCAGGCCACCCTACTATTGTGTGACTAGAGGTGGTTATTCGACCATCTATATCTACATGCCACCCGTTATGAAGAAATCCAATTCGACGGGTTAAGTCTGCTACCCACCTCGGAGCTCGGAGGGGAGACCTTGAGAGTACATGACGGACGAGTGGGATCGAGTCTGCCATGAATCCGGACCGAAGCCCGTCCCAGCCTCTGGACACTGTCCTTGCTTAATAACTCGACGGAGAAGTCCATGTGTATACTAGTCCAGGTCCAAGGAGTCAGGGCCTCTTTAATCTGAACCCAATCCGAGGCCGAGGCTAGATGTGAACATTTCGTATGCTAAACTAAGAAGCTGCCTTAAGCGGACACAACCGATTATTTCGTCCGCAGATATGCACGATATGCTACACGATCCCCGGATTACAGGTAAAATCTCCACGATCACAGTATCCCACTAATTGAGTGAATTGTGCTGAGGTTAACGAACGCAGATCGTCCATTACACAAGTATAAATATAAGGGGGTCTCATTGCTACAGGTACGCAACATCTCGCCCTCTCCTACTACACACGAACTTAGACTCGGATTCCCTTGACCTAACTTAGGCATCGGAGGGTCCCCTGCCTAGACCAAAGTCTCCTTTGCTCATTGTGAGTGTGCAGGTTCAAGTGCTGAAGCGGCTCGGAGTTCGTGGATCGGAGTGGAGAGCCATCCAGATTTAGTCATCAACAGATGCAATTTTCCAGTAGACTCTCGAGAACCTACACACAAGAAAAGAGACAAATGAGATGCAAGTATCACGCTATTCGTTCGGGGCAAGGTCTGAGAGGTCGGGTGGTGAAGGTGTGTGATACTTGGAGGTAGGTAATACCGGAATGTTCAATAGATCATCATTCACCTTAGTTGAACTCTAATGACTATTAGCCTTGTTAGAGATAGTGTTGACCTATGGCTTAGCTATAATCAACCTATCGTTTGGTCGACCTACAACTGACCTATAACTGTCGTGTAGTTGTGCTGACCTAAAATAAGTCGGCTACTGGTTGAGTGGGCATATGGATGTGCCGCCGTTCTTTACCAGGAGATGTCTCATAAATAATTTTATCCCATTAGGTCCGTCCTGCTTGCTGAGTTGGCTCCTTTTTATAGTTCGGATTATTTTAACCCCCAGCTACCAACTTCTCTTGAACGGGTAGAATTGGCATTTTCCATGCAACCAAAAGCTTGGGCCCACCTTGATATGTGTCATCTACTTCATCTGTCATTTCTGCCGGCTCCTGATAGGATGTGAGCAAACATAAGGAAACAGCATGGAAGCGGATTGGCTGGTGTACCACACACGTGCTATATTCTGGTGTATTGATGTCCGCAAGTTCTGTGGGTCCCATCATAAGGTATGTGTTATATCCAAACCGTCCATTCATTTTGGGAGCTAGTCGTGAGGCTTGAGACAAAAAATAAGATAGATCTAAATATCAAGTGCATCACACTGAAAAAAGCAGTGATGGATTGAATGTCTACCATTGAAACCCTTTTGGGGGTCACATAAGTTTCGGAACAATATGAAACAGGTATTTGTGACCTTATGAATAGATTGGATGGAAAATAAACGTTATGGTGGGCCTATTGTGAAAATCATTATCCCCACTGCTATTTTTGGTGTGGTCCATTTGAGCTTTGGATATGATTCAGTTTTTGGCTAATGCTCTAAAATGATCTCAAAAAATGTATGAACGGTGTGGATATAATAAATACATCATTGTGGGTTCCACATAACTTTGATCTCGTTTGAACTGTTCGTACAACTCGGAGCTTGAGGAGCGTCGGTGCTCGTCTTCGCACTACACGTATCTACAGCAGCAATATAGCTGGTGTGGTAGACCAGCCAATCCGCTTCCAACCAAAACCCAATGTGACACAACATTTAGGAGACTTTGGATGGAGTCATATAGGATTGAGTACATGGGTGGTATCTTTTGTACGATGTGCTACTGTCTAACCTTTTTCTAACTAGCCATCTTCTCCGGCGATTTCAAATCTCGCATGTAAACATTAAAAGCTACATTTCTTCTTATCCCTTTATCTGTATGCCAACGAATAAAGTTGATTAATTGAAGAAATCTTCTGGGCATGGTTGATCCATGGTTGGGCATTTTCGATCAATGGCTTTGTTAAACTAATCACAGGACCCAGATGCACTATGTGCATGAGAGGGATACAAGAAACTCGGCTAGACTTCAAAAACGTAGAATAGTAAAACTGAGCGAAATACATGGTGCTACGGTGGTTACAGGATTCGTATTTGCTGGTGGATACTGT